>JAJHJA010000143.1:0-1200000 GCA_021202915.1 Heliconius himera | reverse complement strand
TAACTTATTTATCAATATTATTAGTAAGATAGATAGATATAAATCAGCTTCACGCCGTATCCCGCACACAGCAGGGTAGGCAGAGGGAACCTAGTGTTAAGACACTCCGTTCCCCACTTTCTGCTTAATTCTGGAAGCATTACGTGTTGAGTGGCAGAACTCAACGCCGCGCTTAACCTCGACACCAGAGCGAAGAAATGGAAATATAAATTTAAGTAAATATTTCATCTCCTCGAGTGGAGATCGAACACACAACCAGTCGGTTTTACAGTCACACCTCGTGCCGATGCGCCACGACTGGCCTCAGATAGATAGATATGTCAGTTCTAATAGCAATATAATTATAATATTATGTACAAACCTACTAACAAAATCTTATTAATTAATCAAGTTACTGACGAGGAGTGGTTCACTCTTATCAATAAAATCATTAATCAAAATCAACCTTGAAGTTTGGGTGACATTAGGGAAGTTCAATTTAATTCTTGAGATGACTTAACGTTCTGAAACTTTAGCAGTGTTTTACATTATAGCAAATATGACTATACCAAACTTATGTACCATAAGTACTTATTATTTAGATATTAACTATTGAAATGTGACGATCTAATGGTGTGAAATACTGTTTTATTTATTAAAAAAAACTGAAACAAATTTTAAGATAACAATATGAATTACAATTTTGAAATGCAATCCAATTTTATCACATTTGAAATGACTATAAGGGCTATATTAACATAATAAATATGTTTACATCATAAGTTCCTACCATTCTAGCTGTTTAGTAAACATGTAGTCAAATATATACCTACCCACTGCCCGAGGCCGAACATCTACTAACTATGGAGTACAGTGTAACTCTTGGGAGATATTAATACAACGGCATATATTAATTAAACATAATGAGATCTTGTCGTTTTTGATATTAAATATTTGCGACACTTATATATATGTAAATAAATAGTTAGTTCTATATATATTAATATACGTATTTTAAACAAATATAATATAAGTTTATCAATAGATTCTTACTAGGGCAATTTAAGTTATCTATAAAGTGAAAGGTTACTTACAATAGTTTTAGTTAGTTTTTACTATTTCGAGTGAATTGCATTCTTATTCTTTTAATAATATTGAAATACGATAAATACATACATATTTATCGTATTTCAACATTGTTTCACCCTCATTTTGTTTTGGTGTGTACATTCAATTGTCAAATAATCAATTAATTAAACCGTTGTTAAAAGTGCAGAACCAAATCAGAACTACACAATATATATTGAAAAAAAATTATATCACTATAAATTACATCACTTAAAATATACAAAACTTCAGTTCAGTCAGTGTAAGGGTAGTAGTGCATACATATTTTGCAATGTCTTGTTATAGGTGAAGGCAAGTATTTTTCCGGGAACTCTTTTAAACATGCATTTTTCTGTTATGTAATTTTATCGTTTTTTACCGTACAACCTCTCTCGTGTGTTCTCCATTCAACGTGACATTGGCGAAGTGATTTTGTGCTCAACTGGCACGCTCGGAACGCCATATTAAAAGAAACCAAACCAAACCATATTTTGCAAAGCAATTTTCTTCCTTCTTCCTTATATCATAATTCATCTCGAAACACACACAACGGCGTCTGGCACCCCGCCATAACCGTTGCCGGTACAAATTATACATAAACGTTATTTTACTATTCTAATTTAATGGATCATCGAATGCACAAATTGTATTGTTGGTACAAAATTTCACCGCCGACGAAGGCTGCCAGTGAAATGTGGTGAATATTTCAAACGGGTCATTTGTATAGCGGTAATTGAAATTTGATTCTCATTTAAGTTAGACACAATATTTGTTCGGAACTTGGTTGCACTGATGTTAATATTTCATATTTTATGTTTCTGGGGCACTAATAAAACAGACAAAGCTATATATCTTTATACAAGATTACAAGTGAGGCCAGTCGTGGCGCAGCGGCACGAGGTGTGACTGTAAAACCGTCTGGTTGTGGGTTCGATCCCCACTCGAGGAGATAAAATATTTACTTAAATTTATATTTACATTTCTTCGCTCTGGTGTCGAGGTTAAGCGCGGCGTTGAGTTCTGCCACTCAACACGCAATACCTCCAGAATCGGCCAGAAAGTGGGGAACGGAGTGTCTTAACACTAGGTTCGCTCTGCCTACCCTGCTGTGTGCGGGATACAGCGTGAAGCTGATTTGATTTGACATAGCATATCACAAAACACACCGGCAACACCTCAAAAAAAAACACAAAATCAATTTCAAAACACGTCACATCACATCACTCTGAAATATTAATCCAACTGTTATAAAAATCCATAAAATGTTGTGTAAAATTGCACGCGGCTTCCTCCTACCTGTACCGTGCCATATAAACATGACACGTCAAACATTTGTAAAACATTGTTTTTAAAGCTCTGGCACGCCGCCAAAGTTGGATGTTCAGAATGTGAAATATTTTATTTTTTTATACATATACATCATTTAGTACTACAAACATTAACATAAGTACACGAAACAGCTTCACGTCAATACGTGTTCCGAATATTTCTGTTTTTGTAATGTCTGATTTTAGCACATAATTATAAAAGTATTTTAATTATATGAAGTGTTCACGAAATAAGACAAATATTTCTTCCGACTTTTGATAGACTTTATTTATATAATATATCATCATATTATTAAATGATATTTAGTAAATAAACTAAAACATTAAAATCTTTCGTAATCTTTTAATGGGAATCTTAGCGCTCCAATAGGCAAATATTGTATTGGAGCAAAAACAAATAATTGAAATATCGGCCAAAGTTTGTTTTTGTCATTCGTGCAGAATCTGACAAAAGAAATTAATTTAAATGTCGGAAAAATAAATGATTCAAGGAGCAAGAAGCACCTCAGATATACTTATGAAATAATGAAACAGGTACTTATTTCTATAATTTTACTTCGGATTTCAACATAATATACAAATAAATTACTAATATTTTATACATATCAAGACCTCCATCCTTAATATTCCTCATCATTTCATTATTAGATATTTATAATTTCTATAATATCTATATAAATCAAATCAAATCAAATTTTAAAAGTAAACACGCCACTAAGATAACCACCATCTATCTATCTAATCTATCTATATCTGTACAAAACCAAAAGTAAAAGTTGAACCAAATATTAAAGTCGTACCTACTACTTATCTCTGCAAATAGGTTACGGCTGGTTTGGTAATGTTACTGTATGTTGGCAAATATTACAGTCTATTTGGTGGTCGTATAAGTGAAGTGTTACTCGATAAGGTTTTCCGTGGAGGATATTCGGGCGGTTTGGCAGAACGCCACCGCGGAAATCTAACCCACAATTTCGTTGGGTTTTTCACCGCAGTATTTTCGTCTAACCTTTTATAAGTCTTTAAGTCAGTAGAAGAAGATAGGAGTATGTATGTCTTCATGTAATCGCAGTTCTATCTATTTAAATAAATTCTTTCACTTGAAGCTTTGTGTTTGTGCTGAGCTATTAGTGAATGTAAATTTTAAACTGAATGAAAACGATAATGAAATATTTTATGAATAAATACACGAAAATTCTAATATCAAGCTGAAATATAGATAAGTTATACGTCGACAGACACTAGGTTCTGGCAATATCGATAACATTTGCAGGGTCTACAATGTTTGGCACGACGCCACCAATGATCTCCCACCCATTACACCGTAGTTCATTCACCGGAGCCAAAATGCTATTTACCAATCTGTAATCTCCTATGTTTTTGCATTGAATGGATTCTTCGATTTCTAAAAGCTCTTAAACCTATTCAGAAATTCTCATTTTCATGATCGCATTAAGCTTATTTGAATAGAATTTACATTTATCTTATAAATACAAGTAGGTATAACTATTAAAAAAATCTTTTGATACTATAACACTCGTATTATTCTATAATTCGGTAATGTTTATCGAAATATATTTTTTATTCTAATATAGTTGCTGCAATACCTTAAAATACATATAAATAATTAAGTAATATAGTTGTTTTTTTAAAGAAAATTATAATATTTAATTATCTACATTATAATTACACCTTAATAAAAAAGGTGATATTCTATGTAGCAAAATTTTGAGCTTCAGAAACAAAAGAAAATCCCTTGGGCTACCTGCCTCTATTAAACCGGGCGCTCAAGACAATGTTATCTCATCAGCAATCTACAGCGGAACTAAAGAAAAAATCGCACTTCGACTACGTACTATCTATTAACATTAGAATACTTTATGCCAATCGGAATTTTTCATCATAATTATATATTTCATTAATTTTTTTTCACTATTAATTAAAAATTTTAGTCCATTATTATAAACAATATTGCAAATGCGGCAAGTAAGCAATATCCCATCAAAATGACAGGAAAACATTAATTAATAAATTATTTCATCGATATACTCCAACAGTAATGTAATAAAATTTACGCTAAGGCCCTGTCCCGCATAGTATAAATTAGATGTTCGTGATAATAGTAATCAATTTCACAGGGAAAATACTACAATAACGATATATCATTTAAAATGACAATAATAAAAGTTAAAACTATTAATAGGTTATTAACTACTAAGGCATATTTGATAATTCTGTAGAAAATAATTAAATATATCTAAGATCAAGGCATTTGTTACAAAGGAACAAATAGCAGTATCAATAAATCTTTTATTTAGAGATTAATAATAATGATTATATATTTATAACCGAGTATGACAGGGGATGAAAACTAATAATAAGATACTCGCTTCTCCCCTTTTCATCCAAATTCAAGATACAAATCAGCTTCACGCTGTATCCCGCACACAGCAGGGGAGGCAGAGAGAACCTATTGTTAAGACTCTTCGTTTCCACTTCAGTTGAGTTCAGTTGAGTGGCAGAACTCAACGCCGCGCTTTGCCTCGACACCGGAGAGCGGAGAAATGGAAATATAAATTTAAGTAAATATTTCATCTCCTCGAGTGAGGATCGAACCCATAACCAGTCGGTTTTACAGTCACACTTTGTAACCCTGTACCACGACTGGTCTCAAGATAGATTCAATATAAGTGTTGATTAGTGCTTTAAATACAAAAACAAATAATTCACACGTAGAAATTTACTATACTCACAATCATAGATAGCATTTTCAATCAGACGCTGAACAACTATATCATCACTTCCTTACTTAGAATGTTATATCAAAAATATTAGCAACGCAAGCATTATTAATTACCACTAAACTTCCAAACTCAATAAATCGTACTAACACATGGCTTTGAATCCTTTTGACGTGATCCATATTGTATTTAGTCTATGATATTATCAATGCCGATACTGCTATTAATATCTGATCCTTTGTGTGGGCTTTGCGTAATATGCTTTGACAGGATCGTTATTACGTTCATTATAGGTCTACATAAGTCCTGTGCACGCCGTACATTAAGCCGTGTTATATTAAACTTTTTTTATTTCAGCTTCACGCTGTATCCCGCACACTGCAGGGTAGGCAGAGGGAACCAAGTGTTAAAACACTCCGTTCTCCACTTTCTGCCGAATTCTGGAGGTATTGCGTGTTGAGTGGCAAAACTCAATGCCGCGGTTATCCTCGATACCAGAGCGAAGAATTGGAAATATAAATTTAAGTAAATATTTCATCTCCTCGAGTGGGGATCGTACCCACAATCTGTCGGTTTTACAGTCACACTTTGTGCCCCTGCGCCACGACTGGCCTAAATTACATTATATTTAACTTACCTGCTATATTGTTTTGTCACCAAAGAATTATCCTCTATTGCAACACGATATAAATGTCAGATTTCCATACAATTGTTTTAGAGCCATTTTTTTTTTGCGAACACCCGATTAGATTAAAATGACAAGCGAAACGATTTCCGTCTAGACTGCTAAACGCATTTATTTTTATTTAAAAGGTTATTTTAGATGTTTCTTTTTTTTACACATGCACGAGATACTTTATTTGTCCATAGAACTAATCAACATTTTTGTGTTTTATATTAAGTGTTACTTTTTTATTCTCAGCTTCACGTTGTATCCCGCATACTGCAGGGTAGGCAGAGAAACCTAGTGCTAAGACACTCCGTTCCCCAATTTCTGCCGAATTTTGGAGCCATTACATGTTGAGTGGCAGAACTTAACGCCGCGCTTATCCTCGCCACCAGAGCGGAGAAATGGAAATATAAATTTAACTAAATATTTCATCTCCTCGAGTGGGGATCGAACCCACAACCGGTCAGGTTCTCCGTTTTACAGTCACAGCCGCGACTGGCCTCGATATAAGTCTTACTTTTAAAATAAAATAAATATATATTCACATAATTTTAAAATGTTATAAAATTAACGACATTTTAAAATCAGTTTAAGTTAAAATTAACATCAAATTTCTACATTATGAAATATAATTATCGTGTCAATCTCCGAATTTCTCAGTGTCACATTGACAGACGACAATGATAAATGACGCTTACTTTCTTACAAAAAGGCAGTACCAAAATAAGTCCTTTAGTCCGTAGTGTAACAACAAAAGAGTTTTTGTTTTAAAGCTTAGAGCATTACGTTACGTCGTTGCAACCACAAACTTCGTTTTCAATTTTAACATTGAGGCTATACTGTAAAATTGTACCACTTTCAAGTCCTTGCAATGCGAAAACAGGTCACGATACTAAAAGTGCAACCAGGGCGTTTAAACAGCCTTTCCGTTCCTCAATCAAAACTGTTTGAATTTGTTAACTATTACTTTTTTTATATTGCTCAATAATCAACATACTTAAAAGAACAAAATAGTTTAATAAATAATATAGACTGCTTTTCCAATTTTACGCTTTATATAGCACACAGCAGGTATTGTAACCGAGGTCAAGACGCAAAAAGGAAAAAACCAAACATTTCCCCAAGTAGGTTTTCAACCCACCACCATCAACTCCAATAATGCTCATAGATAAATACAACAGAAAGTATCAAATCTTTATTTTACAATTCACAGTTACGACATCTGGTCGTCTGGTACTTCACAAATACGTAAGAATAGGAATATCCACAAACGCTGTTTGCAATTCTAGCTCCATTTTTTTCCTGAAACTGGTTTCCACAAACCTTTTTAGATTGGAACGGCACAACTTTGAAAGTTATCAATGCCATCGGGAATATCCATTTAGATTTTAATGTTGGTTCTGTAAGATAGGATTATAAAACGAATAGTCCAACCAATGCGAAGTGACGTAGTTAAAATATATATATATATATATATATATATATATATATATATATATATATATATATATATTATACATTGTTGAGGCCAGTCGTGGCGCAGCGGCACAAAGTGTGACTGTAAAACCGACTGGTTGTGGGTTCGATTCCCACTCGAGGAATGGAAATATGGATGAAATATTTATTTAAATTTATATTTCCATTTCTTCGCTCTGGTGTCGAGGACAAGCGCGACGTTGAGTTCTGCCACTCAACACGCAATGCCTTCAGAATTCGGCAGAAAGTGGGGAACGAAGTGTCTTAACACTAGGTTCCCTCTGCCTACCCTGCAGTGTGCGGGATACAGCGTGAAGCTGATTTATTTTATTTTATTTATACAGTGTTACAATGAATCTTATTCCGAAATATTTACTAGAATCAATAAAACAATTTTCAACTTGTATTGTGCTATATTTTAGGCTTCAGTTCAGCTTTCTGATGTAAATCCATTACCCTCTAAGCATAAATTACTCCGCCATATTTTAGTCGACATTCATAATAAAAAGAAAGATTTGTATATTAATTTCTTTCGAGGGTAGTCGCTTTATTACAAACCCTCAACAAAACAAAACACATAATATATAACGAGCTAACATTAGCATGGGCAAGAATTGTTGACGAAAAGCCAAAGCAATGGCCGGCACTAATTTCTCAGCGAAAAATTCCCATCGACCCTTTGCCATATTAACGCGGTTAAAACATGAGAACGAAATTACATCTTTTATTTCGTTCCCTTTTCCATCTAATGAAAACCTTTATCAAAGTAATCTTAAACCCAAGATCACTGTTACGTAAGCGCCCCACATTTCTTTAATATCTGATTACAATATACACACATAACGTCAGGAAAATAGAGAATTTCTGGAAGAGATGGTTACTTAGCCATAAGGCCACCTTTTTGTACATTTGTTTTCTTTTTTGTTTTTTTTTGTGTATTTTATACAAGTGGTGTACAAATAAACAAATAAATAAAGAATTTAAATGAGTATTAGATTAACCAACAAGTGTAGCGTAATATAAATTATAATTAGGAACTAATTAATAAACTGATATATTGACGTAGTAAGCCTTTTGTATAACAAAATTAACTCGATCTACTCAAACTATATTATCCAGATTATCCCTTTAACTTGCTTATTCCAAGTTGAAACTGTGAAGATTTTCTGGGTGTTCTGTGTTATATAATTAATAAAATTTGTGCCTTTGCACTGTGCCACATATTAACATTGTGATTTTTAAGAAAGGGTAAATTTTTCATGAAACAAGACAAATATCGTATTTGGTTTTAATATAAACATAGAAATTTATATAAAAATAATAGAAGTCTTCTTGGATGAGAAATAGTTATGAATTCATCAACAAAATATTAACGTGAATTAAGTTTTGTTCAATTAAAAAGAAACAAAAACACTTAAAGATATAACGACAACAACGATAATATATCTAAAAAAATATAATTACTTCATAAGTATTGTTTTATATATTTATAAGTATATTCATATAATCCTGTATAAGCAGCATCTAGTGATAAAGAGTATCAGAGTAGAGAGTAATGGTATTATCCGGATTATCCAGCAACTTGTGTCTGCAGGAGCCTGGAGCTTAAACGACTTAGTTGCACGGCATCTTTTGAAGTGTATTTGAGCAATTCCCTAAATCGCTTACAAAATATAATATATAGGTATATCTGTAAATATTATGAATACATCTGAAAAAAAAAATGTAATAACGTGGATTTTTGTGACAACTTATTGTCATTACTCTTAAGTAATCGGCTTGTTTTCATGAAAACTTAATCAACCTTTTAATATCCCCAACACCCTTTTAAACAATGATACAATTCTTTAAAGATTTTGAGAATTTGTTGCAAAGGTTGAGAAGAAAAGAAGAAGAATTAGTAGACAGACTTCAATACTTTAAATATTGGTACTTATATGCTATACCTATGCAATAGAGAACATACATACATATATCTACAAGATAACTTCAAGGCCAGTCCTGGCGCAGAATCACAAAGTGTGTTAAACGCCACTGGTTGTCGATTTGATCCACACTCGAGAAAATGAAATATTTATTTAAATTTATATATCAATTTCTTCGCTCTGGTGTCAAAGCAAAGCGCGGCGTTGAGTTCCGCCACTCAAAACGGACTGCCTTCAGAATTCGGCTTCAGAAAGTGGGGAACGTAGTGTCTTAACACTAGGTTACCCTAAACCTATGCCTATCCTGCTGAGTGCGGGATACAGAGTGAAGCGGGATACAGCGTTTATCGTCGATATATTTATTATATCGATTGTATTGTGCTAAAATGCATTCAATTCATATGAAAGCCAAAAACCTTTTACACTTGGTCCAAAGTGGTCTCTAACTGAGATAATTACTGGGATCCAAAATCGCCAATCAAGTGTAGCGCTTCGAGAGAATGTCAAAAGCCGTACCAAAAACCTGTGAAAAATGCAAGTGCCTTTGTCTCTCCAGCCAGTTACGTGTTAACGAATACCTGTCGATGGAGATGGCCTAAAATACTCGATGGACGTGGTCGACATGTGCATATTGTATTTTTAGTTTTTTACTATTTTTTTATCAGCTTCACGCTGTATCACGCATGTAGCGGGATAGACAAAGGGAGCCTAGTGTTAATACAATCCGTTCCCCACTTTCCACCAAAGTCCGGTTGACTAACGAAAAAAAACGAGTTGTGCCATGAAATCAGAGCGTAGGAATGAAAATATTCAATTTTCTATTACCTCGATAAAGACTCGAACCCGCAACCTATCACGTTAATAGTCACACTCCTGTGCTACGTTTGGCCTCTATTTGGGCACTGAACATAAGAGAAAAAATATCAAACTTATAACAAAATACAGGCTAAGCCTTTTTGTTAAATGTAAATGGCAGGTACCTGACAAGATTTGACGAGACATTTTGTTCATTTTCATTTTGTTGTTAATATAATTTATACGATAAGATTTTGTGTTTAAATTTGTTCTTATTATTAAGAACAGTTAGATATTCTATATGTTATCTGTAAGTTCCTTATATGTAAGAAATGCGATATTTAGAAAACATATCTTAACTTAAATCAAAATCAACATTAAATCAGCTTCAGCGCACACAGCAGGGTAGGCAGAAGGAACCTAGTGTTAAGACACTCCGTTCCCCACTTTCTGCCGAATTCTGGAGGCATTGCGTGTTGAGCGGCAGAACTCAACGCCGCGCTTAACCTCGACACCAGAGCGACGAAATAGAAATATAAATTTAAGTAAATATTTCATCTCCTCGAGCGGGGATCTAACCCAGAACCAGTCGGTTCTACAGTCACACCTCGCGCCGCTGCGCCACGTCTGGCCTCTATAACTTGTTATACTAAAACATACTGAAACACCAATAACACGATTTAATTTAACTATTCAATTTCTTTTTTGTTTGTGGATACTTAATCCAATGTGGCCATATTTGATTGAGCTAACGTAATTAATATCTTGGTAATCAAAGCTCCATTGAATCTCTACTTTGACAGGCACTTCGCTAGTACTATTACTTGTTATTATAGTAAATCACTGTACGTAGAAGCAAATGTAATCAGGTTAATTAATTAATTGTGGTTTCTTATTAATTAAGAATTATTATTTCAATCTCTTTTATTCTTATATAATATCAAACAAAAAAAAAATTAAATTAAATCAGCTTCACGCTGTATCCCGCACACAAAAGGGTAGGCAGACGGAACCTAGGGTTAAGACACTCCGTTCCCCACTTTCTGCCGAATTCTGGAGGCATTGCGTGTTGCGTGGCAGAGCTCAACGCCGCGCTTAGCCTCGACACCAGAGCGAAGAAATGGAAATATAAATTTAAGTAAATATTTCATCTCCTCGAGTGGGGATCGAAGCCACAACCAGTCGGTTTTACTGTCACACTTCGTGCCGCTGCGCCACGACTGGCCTCAACCAAAACTTACTAAATATTAAGTGTTACGTACATAGGTGTTACTTCACGCTACATGGGTAGTAGGGTAGGCAGAGGAATCGCGTAACGCTCCCCATTTTCCGCCGAATTCTAGAGGCATGGGCTGTTTAATGGCGGAACGCAGCACTTGACACCAGAACACATTCGTTCTGGTATCATATGTAGAATATTAAATATTTCATTGACTTTGAGTAGGAATTGAACCCATAATCTCTCGCGTATACAATCTGAATGAATACAAAACAATATAGTACAAATATACTTCCCTTACAGTGGCAGCGGCACAAAGGAGTGACTGTAACGATTGTGCGTTCGATTCCCACTCGAGGGAACACTATTTCTCATTTTTTCATTCTAGTATCAAGGCAAAAACCCGGCGTTGAGTTCCGCAACTCAACCAGTAATGCCACGAAAAATATCCGTCGGAAAGCGGCGAACGAAGTCTTAACACTATGTTTCCTCCGCCTATCCTACTGTGAATTCCGAATACAACATGAAACTGATTTTTACTTCCCTAATAGACCTAATCTAATCTTAAGAAATAGCTTAACCATGTTTCAAAAACAACAGTACATACTTTAAGTTAAAAGATAATATAACTAGATTAAAAACATTTAGTTCGCAAGTATGTTGCACGCGAGGCAACCAGCCAGTATGTAGCTGTAGTAGTACCAACTAGTCGTACTAACGTAGTTACGTGCAAACTCACATTGCGTGACATTAAACGGCCCCGATACAATGGCAGTAAAATTAACCAATGGAACTGTCTCACTGAGTATTTATTATTGTTAGAATTAAATGTGGAGAGCGTCGTGACGCAGGGGCGCAGGCGTGCGACTGTAAAGGCGACTGGTTGTGGGTTCGATTCTCACTTGAGGTAATGAAATATAAATGTCGAGTTTATTTGAGTTCTGCCTGAGTTGTAGTGACGCATTGTCTCCAGAATTCGCCGTAAAGTGGGGAACAGGAGTGTTTTAGACTAGGTTCCCAGGTCCCTTTGCCTATCCTGCTATATGGGGAATATAGTGTGAAGCTGCACGAAGCGTCGTCAAGCTGAAGGAGCATGGCTTGCTCTGCAGAGTAGGTTAAAGGAATCTTATGTTAAATTAGTTCTTAATTCTTTCCGCCCAATTTTTGAAACATTGCATGTTGAGTGGCGGGACTCAATGCCGCGTTTTGCCCAGCAAATGGTAAAAACCCGGGGTAACGAAAATAATTTAAATATATTTTGGTGCTTGCTGGTAATGGGTATCGAACTCACAACCATCATGCGCCCCGAAGGAAGTTCAACAGATTAAATAAACAAATAAATAATATTATAACATTTTATTGCTTTCATAAAGTCCTTGTAACTCACTCCAAACTAGATTTAAATAAACAATCGATCTTTTTAAAGCCGTGACCGTGAAATTTGGCTTAATAAACTTGGATATACTTCCATTCGTCACCAAGGAAGGTTTTATGCTAAAACTTGATCTCACACCACCACATCGGAATAAAACTTGGGAATTTATAATGGAAGTTTGGTAAAAGTTTTCTGATGCACAAACGAGTTACGAAATCGAAGACTACGGATTGATCGCCCACAGTACACTCTAAAATAATCCTCTTTCAGATCAACACAGATCCTTTTTCAATTTTCTTCACTTAAATCGGCTCTAATATTTTGACCGTAAAACAAAAAGCTGAATTTACCCTAAAAAAAGGCTGTAATTAATTTTTTGTTTAGTCAGTAAACGCAGTTTAACAGATTTGTTGAACATTCAAGTTAATAGCAAAAGGAAATTATAAACGACTTGGTCTCCCAAGATATTATATTTTTAATTTTCTAACTGTTGACCAGACTCAAGATACAATTTTCTGAAAAAAAATATTCAGCTTCATATTGTGTCCCACATGTAGCAGGGTAGGCAGGGGGGCCCTAATGTTAAGAAACTCTGCTCTCCACTCCGCGCAACAATGACACCAGAGCAAATAAATGAAAATATTAAATGTTTCATTTCTGGAAAATAATAAATATTTCATTTCTTCGACTGGAAATCGAATCCACAACCTGTTGTGTTTTCAATCACTTTTGCGCCACAACGACTGCCTCAATTACAAAAAAAAACAAAAACCTAAAGTTTAATTGTGTTGTCGCGATCTTAACAAATGATACTCTACATTCAAAGGTAGTCCGGGTCCGGAGTTTTTGCAATAACACTCACTTAGAAAAGGAATCGAAAGGTTTATGAAGGGGATAGGAGGTACAACCCTTAGGCCGCGTACAATAGGGATGTACCCGCCGCGGGCCCGGTTCATTATTACAACCCGACTTGTCTCAGAAAACCCTTTGTCCGTCCGTCACGCGCCTCACTCCAGCCTAATGCTGTTCTAATAGCGAGAACAAGCCTTTCTCTTACATATTAATGAGATTCAGCCATTTGGCAGGAAAACGTAAATCGTTTGGATTTCTCTTCTGAAATTAACATTAAGTGACTGATGGTGATGATAGAGTTGGTATAGCAATTTTATTTTTTCTTGTTAAAAGATTTGTCAATATTAATATTTATTTTGTATTAATATTTACGGAATTTGGCAGAGGTATCCTGGGGACCTAGTGTTAAGACACTCCGTTCGTATTATGGCACTTTTGATAACCCTACCTTAATTTGGCGTTCTGCGAAACAAACGCAGCGCTTTGCCTCGTTATCAAAGCGAAGAAATGAAAATATTTAATGTTTTATTTTCTCGAGTGGAAATCGAACCCACAACCTGTCGCGTACACAGTCGCGCGCTTATGCCCTTGAGCCACAACTGGCCTCAATACTGGACGTTCATGGAAATAAATACATAATTTTTTGAATAGAAAAAAATGAAAGGTTACTTTGTTAGGAAGGCAGGTTACGTTCCGATTTCTAAATAACATTATGTTATAAATTCCAATACAAAATCCCAAGCGAGAATTTGTCAACTAAACAAACGAAAATTCATAATAAACGACTACAATAAAATAGAAGTGTCGAATTTGTCTTTGTGTATTACTTGCAAGCGAGCATAGACTGTCGTAAATTATGAGCCAACATAATGAAACTATGTACGAGATCATATTGTAGCGTAGGGGTGGGAAGGGGTGAACTACAACAAACAACCCCGTACGTGCAGCACGGAGCTACGGAATCACGCATGCTTCGTCGCTTTAAAGCTACCCTGGGGCTATTGTTCTAATTTATTTACTATAGCTTAGTTTATTTTTTTTCTTAAGCAACTTATTTTGTTCCAAGACTTTGTTTCAATTTATTTTCTATTTTCTATTCTACATATATTTCTATTTCTAGAATATCGAAAGTCTTTTTTAAATTACAGTACAATATAAAAAACGATTTATATATAATATTTAAACAATGGAATATTTAAAATTATGAATAAAAACTAAACTCTGAAAGCAAAATATGTCTTTATAAAGAACAAAAGAAACCTCAGAAATAAATGCCTTTCTTCGTAGTTAACTAGAATGTCCGGCCAGTACATTTTGTATAACTAATATAGCAATTTTTAAATTAATTTTAATTTAATTGATTATATCTTTTTAAATTATATTTTTAGTCTTGAGTTGTTAATAGAAATTATGAAATTATAAATTTTTAGTTCCAGTTGTGACTATGTAACTACGTAATAAAATCTATGAATCTGAAGTACACGCACTTCTAAGTGTTGCATCGTTATGAAACTTGGCAACTATATGTAAATTAGATGAGAACAATACATTATTATATTACCATCGAGCTGGTCTGATGATGGAATTGGAAGATGGCTGATGGAATCTTAGATTATCTACTTGGTATCCATTACATTCGTCTTATTAATGAGTAAAGCGTGTTTTTAGTTTCTTAAACTATTTAATATTATTTATGCTTGAATATTCAAAATAAATAGATGTATAACAAATAAATACATAGTTAAATAAAAGAGCTTTCCTGAGGTCAAGGTTATTGAAACAACACGATTGTAAAACTGTAATGTCATGCTATGAAATAACCAGGTATTTGAAACGCAAAGTATAAATTAGCCTTGAAAGTGTTTAATGAAGAAAAATATATAATTTTTTATTGAGTTTAATAAAAAATAAATATTTTTCTTTATTAAACACGTTTAATTTGTATGATAAATAAAATTTTATGAATATTGACTCACCTAAAACTGTATTCATTGAATATTTAATATGGACTCATGAACAAAATATTCCTGACAAAAATAGACAAAAATAATAAATACTTAATATAAATCAAAATTGAAAGCATTTCTTGCAATATTCAATACTAAAATACATTTTCAGATTAAAATATTAACAAAATCTATATATAAAAAAATACTTGTGCTGGCTGACTGAGGTAAGACGCACGCAGAGCCGTAACCGCTGATGGTAGAAACGTGAAATTCAAAATTTTCATATTCTGGACATCCACTAAGAAGGGAATTTGAAAAATTTTAACCCTAAACGGATGAAATAGGGGTTGAAAATTTGTATGGAAAAAAAAATTAATCTGCACCTATTTTTATAAAATTAGAAATTCAGACTCTTAAAACTATTTTATTGAACACGTGTTTCATGATTTTTAAAAATTCACCCCCTAAGTGTTCAAATAAGGGGTTGAAAGTTTATATGGAAACATCTTTAAATTGCCATC
Source organism: Heliconius himera (assembly GCA_021202915.1). Taxonomy (NCBI): domain Eukaryota; kingdom Metazoa; phylum Arthropoda; class Insecta; order Lepidoptera; family Nymphalidae; genus Heliconius; species Heliconius himera. The sequence goes on along the minus strand of JAJHJA010000143.1, from coordinate 1,184,063 downwards.
GATTTTTATAAAAATTAAAATTCAGACTGTTAAAAATATTTTATTGAACACGTGTTTCGTGGTTTTTTTTGGATTCCCTCCTAATAAGCGGGTGAAGCCGCGCGCGCCCTCTAGTTACTAATACGTATTCAACAATTCAACCCGAGAATAACGTATAAATTTATTATACAAACGATTTGCATATGCGGGAGCTACTTAAAAATACCTCCGACCGTCTGTGACCGACGTGTGTCATTATGACGAGGTAGGCAGCGGAAGAGAGATGCGTGACGTCTTTCAGAAGGTACCACGGGACGTGACCTGGTGACGAATGGAGGGATCCGAGCACATCTATTTTACACAAGGTTATATTATATTATATTGTATTGTATCGTATGTGATAGGAAATGGTGCTGGTGGTCCTTTCTTGATTATTATGCTGATAAATTAAATATTCATTTACCAAAAAAAATCAGCTTCACGCTGTATCCCGCAAACAGCAGGGTAGGCAGAGGCAACTTAGTGTAAGACACTCCGTTCACCACTTTCTGCTGAATTTTGGAGACATTGCGTGTTAAGTGACAGAACTCAACGCCGCGCTTCGCCTCGACACCAGAGCGAAGAAATGAAGTTATAAATTTAAATAAATATTTCATCTCATCGAGTGGAGATCGAACCCACAACCAATCGGTTTTACAGTCACACTTTATGCCGCTGCGCCGCGACTGGCCTCATTACCAAAAAAGATATACATTTACCAAAAAAGATTTCATTAATTTGCAAAAAACATTTTAATAGCGAAATCTAATCTTTTTTTATATAAGGTAGGTGAGCTATGTAAGGCCCAGTGCCTAATAAGGCCCATATTTTAAATATCCAAAACTACAAAGTTAAGCGGATTGAGCTCTCGTCGTCGAGTATCTAGTCTTGAATGGTCACCGTATCCATAGCAACCGTCGCGCTGTGGCGAACCTGTTGGAACTTGTAGTCGATAGAAGGCAGCGCGAGCGCTCCTTCGTACGTCCTTATTAAATTTCGACGTACAAAAACGTAAGTGTTTTCAATATTACTTAGTTAATTTTTGTTTTAATTATATATAGTGGTTTATTAGCTGATTATTCATGTTATTTTAAAAATTTGACAGTAAAATTGATTACTATAATTTTTTAATTATTTTTTTTGTACGAAGTTACTATAGTAACCTAGTAAAGCCCACTAGGAATCGACATGGGCCTTATTATGACTATGTAATATTAAAGGTTGTTTTATTTTCATATTTGAGTAGAATTATGGAACTAGTCAAAGAATCAGAATCTAAACCAAAACAAAAACGTGCAAATTGGTCCGAGAACCAGATAACTTGTGCTGTGATGGTTGTAGAACGGAAAATTCTTTCCCAAAGAGAAGCTGCTAGAAGATATAACATTCCATGAAGAACATTAAGGAATCACTTAAAGACTGGTTCATTGGAAAGGAAATTAGGTTGATCGGCCACCTTAACACCAGAACAAGAAGAAGATTTAGTGGGTAAAATAATACGCTTGGCTGAATTGAGAATGCCCCTAACACCTAGACTTGTTCGAAAGCAATCATACGTTTTTTGTACCAAAAAAAACATACTTAATCGCTTTAGTGATACCTGTTTTACAGCTGGAAGAAAATGGCTTAATTTATTTCTAAAACAGCATACTCAACTAGTTCGGCGAAAATCCCAAATTATGAACCCAGCAAGGGCCCAAAAATTTAATACATTTATTGTCATTAAGAACTGGTGCTGCTACTTGGGGTAGGCCCCAAGCCGACTAAGTAAGGGAGCTTTTGATTTCAATAATGAAAACCACAACCCAATGCTGCCTTTTCATGCAGGAACTCCTGCTGTCGATCCTTTAATAGATCAATCAAGCCAGCAATACAAGAGCGAACAAGTTTTCAAATACTCATTCCGACACCAAAAATCCTTAATATTAACCCAGCTGCCCCACGAAAGCATTAAATTATAAGGGGCAAGAAGTAACAAAAGATTTATTTGCAATAAAAAATGAAACCACGCCTTCTACGTGGCCAAAAGGAAGGCCAAAGACCATCAAAGATAGAGGTCAGAAATCTGGAGTGATTAGAAAGAAGCAGTAGTCATTAGCTGAAACTTGGTATTGTCCTGCTTGCAAAGAAGATAAAATGTTGCACATGAGACAATGTAGATTATGTGGTGCCTGGTACATGGCCATTCAGGTGATGAGTTTTCGAATGCCCTGTGCAATGCATGCATTAAGAAAAAATAATTTAAAAAATGTTAGGATCTTAAGAGCAATTACTGAAGAGTTTATTATAGTTTAGTAAATGCCAAGACTGATTTCTATTACTTAATTACTGTCACTAAGAAGTTCCTATTTTATTTTATTTAAAGTGTAGATTTTTTAATGGTTGTGGTTTGTTTCTGAAATTGGAAAACTAAGACAGACAACACTGTCATCTGGAGTATTGAATATCAATGATAACGTAATTCTTTCATATATCCTAAGAAGGCCCAGGTATGGCCTTATTAAGGAACAGTGGTTTAAATAAGGCCCAGAAGTCACTTTTTTAAAAAGAGCTTATATTTAATAGTTAACATTATTGTCTGAAACAAAACTGTGATTTATATGCTAACTATTAAATAAATGATTGAATAAACACTTTTGTTTTACTTCAACACCCATAGGTTGTTTATTATACTTAGAAACAAATAAGGTGGGCCTTACATGGGCCAGGTACCTTAGGTACCTTTTTTATATAGGTCTTCGATAGAAGGGATTTTTAATCAAATACAACTAAAACTAAACAAAACAAAATATTATTAAAATACCAACTAATTATAATAAAGTAAATAAATTTAAAAGCTTCCAACGTTAAATCATAAGCAACAAAACCGAGTCTCGATTGTATAGCGATAAAGCATTTAATTATCTTTGCTCGTAAAACGTATTGGACCTTATAAATCTTGTAATTAAATGTTATTTTCAACTGTTTAATTGTTTTATTGAATTGCACGTTTCCATTTACGACACGACTATAAACCAAATGTAAATAAAAGTTCGTGTTAAATATCAGAAGCGGTAATTATAGCCGAATCGGTATCGCCTAGTATCTAATTTTGTTTACTCATTATTTTATGAATTTATAAAATTTAATACATCAAATCAAATCAGCTTCAGGCTGTGCCCCGGACACAGCAGGGTAAGCAGAGGGAACCTAGTGTTAAGACACTCCGTTCCCCACTTTCCGCCGAGTTCTGGAGTGTGAGTGGCGGAACTCAACGCCGCGCTTTGCCTCGACACCAGAGCAAGGAAATGAAAATATAAATGTAATTAAATATTTAACTTCCTCGAGTGGGGATCGAACCCATAACCAGTCGATTTTACAGCCACACTTTGTGCCCCTGCGCCACGACTGACTTCATTCAGAATTTAATACATGTTGTCCAATATTACAGATATAATAAAATAATAGAATACGTGCATAATATTGAGGTATATTTAGTTGCTGAATTTATTTGTCTGTGTCACATGTGTGTGACTTCAAACGCGACAGGTTGTAAGTTCGATTCCCATTCGGCGAAATTAAATATTTAATATCAAGAGGCAAGTCGCGGCGCAGCGGCATGAAGTGTGACTGTAAAACCCACTGGTTGTGGGTTCGATCCCCACTCGAGGAGATGAAATATTTACTTAAATTTATATTTCCATTTCTTCGCTTTGGTGTCGAGGTTAAGCGCGGCGTTGAATTCTGCCACTCAACAAGCAATGCCTCCAGAATTCGGCAGAAAGTGGGGAACGAAGTGTCTTCACACAAGGTTCCCTGTGCCTACCCTGCTCTGTGCGGGATACAGCGTGAAGCTGATGAGGTAAAGCGCGTTCCGCCACTCAACACGCCGTGCCTCCAGAGTTCAGCGCAAAGTAGGGAGTAGTGTCTTAACACTAGGCCCTCTGCCTACCCTGTTACACGCGGGATACAGCGTGATAGAATGAATAAAATAAAAAAAAAGAAATATTAAATAAGAAATATCAGTGTACCGTCTAGCACACCCATAGGACATTAAGTCTTTTATAGCACAAAGTGCAAATTTGGAGAGCAATCCGTATCAATTGAGGGGCGCTCAATTGCTTTAATTTAGCTTTTGTTTCAATTCAGTGTTTATTGGGGGAGCGTTCAGTAAAGAATTCACGTTGGATGGAATATAACTGATAATATTCATTTTAAATTATTTTGTGATTTGGTTTGCATTTCCAGCTTTTCCAATAGGAAATGAAATATTTCCATAGACAGAACGAAATCAAATATGATGAATGGATCCATCATTATATAAATTTTCCAGAAACTTAGGAGAAATCATTTTTATACCGTCTCGCTGTAGCACAGCAGAGTAGAAATCTAGTATTAAGACACTCCGTTAGTAGTAATATAATCATTAATCAGCTTCACGCTATATCCCGCACACAGCGGGGTAGGCAGAGGGAACCCGCTCCCCACTTTCCGCCGAATTCGGGAGGCATCGCGTGTTGAGTGGCAGAACTCAACGCCGCGCTTTTGTCTCGACACCAGAGCGAAGAAATGGAAATATAAATTTAAGTAAATATTTCATCTCCTCGAGTGGGGATCAAACCGACAACCAGTCGGTTTTACAGGCACACTTTGTGCCGCTGCGCCACCCACCCACCGGCCTCGTAGTAATACCAATTAATATCAAAAAAATTATAAGCAATCGCAACTTAAGATCACAATCAACTTTTTCCAACGATTGCAAAGAAATGAAGTACAATAGACGCCATTATCCAATCACAACGTCCTTATTGCACCAATCATTTATTGAACGTGTCTGTTATATGGAATCCTGTTATTTATCTTGTTAACCTCCGACATTGACTTAATTTACTCAATTAATTGGGTGAACTTGATGCATCTGGTCAGTGCAAGTGCCTTATATAATTGTTATATCGATACCTACATAGTTAAGATAGGTAGAGTGTTTGTAATCAAATGGTTTGTAATCTCTTTTTGAGGCCAGTCGTGGCGCAGCGGCACGCGGTGTGACTGTAAAACCGACTGATTGTGGGTTCGATCCCACTCGAGGAGATGAAATATTTACTTAAATTTATATTTCCATTTCTTCGCTCTGGTGTCGAAGTTGAGCACGGCGTTGATTTCCGCCATTCAACACGCAATGCCTCCAGAATTCGGCAGAAAGTGGGGAACGGAGTGTCTTAACAATAGGTTCCCTCTGCCTATACTGCTGTGTGCGGGATACAGCGTGAAGCAGATTTAATTTTTTTTATTGCTTTTTAAATATTAATAACTTCTATGATAAGGATGTCGGATTTGATATCATAGTACCGAAGTTTGAAAGCTTGTGGCTAGACGACGATCTAGAGTTCGAAGCCTATTTGTGATGATTAATAAATTAATATTATTTATTAATCTGTTGCAATTTGACTTATGAGTAAAGTCTGTCTGATTTTCCAATTAAAATCCAGTATGATTATGTATCAAAGTCAAATCATAGTATAATTTTAAGATTTATAACCCACGTTTAACATTTATAATCACACAAACATGACGACGGATGAAAGTATCGATCTCCTGTGCACAGGAGTATGGCAGAGGGAACCTAATGTTAAGGCACTTCGTTCCTCGATTTCCGCCGAATTCTGGAATCAGTTAAGTAACAATTCTGGAAATGTTGGTAACTCATTAAAAATGAGGTATTTAAAAAAGAATTCTCAAATTCGTGTAATATTCACGAAAAACAGGACCATATCTGTCCCGCTAGTTTTTAATTTTACATATATAACTCTACAAATACAACACAACACGCCTATTAAAAACTAAATATTAATCCACAAAGTAGAAGAATAAATCTTATAAAATAATTTATAAAATTTGTAAAGAAAAAAAAAACAATCGTCACCAATACGAGAATCGCCTCTTAATAAGAATGCGTAGGCATTCGTCGTTTCATCGTAATATTGCTTGTTATGATAATGAGCTGTGTCTGTCTGTATCGGCGTCGCTTTTTCAATCCGTGGGAAAACAATGTACGTTGTACGTGGATGCACCCCGGTGCACGGTCTCATTTGAGAACTGGCTTCTCGCATATCCCAATTTTCCACCTTTAAAGTCGTCGTGTCAATAACTGAGAAATATCAAACTTATATTTATTCGATAAGACTTGTTTTTTATTTATCAGCTTCACGCTGTATTCCGCACATAGCAAAGTAGGCAGAGGGAACATAGTGTTAGGACACTCCATTCTCCACTCTCATTTGAATTTTTCGAGGCATTGCATGTTGAGCGACTCAACATGTGAACGAAGAAATGAAAGTATTAAATATTTTAGTTTCTCGACTAGGGATTAATCGTACACTTGTGTCCCTGGGCCACGACTGGCCTTATTAAATTATATTTATTTTATTTAAAAATGAAATCTACCTTGCCACGAGTAAAAAGATGCTTACGTGCAATTATTGTAGGCTTAGTTCCCGCATAAATTAATATTTTCATTATAAATATTTCCAAATTTTGCAGCTCCGTCCTTCTTCTATTTGGGAAGTATAGACTGAACATACGAGATGGATGTGGAAAGGCGTATTGCCGGTAACAGGGTTAACGGAGCCTTAGCTGCCCATACACAACGCAGTTTGGTACTGACGCTAACGACGAAAAACACAGCACCAAAGATACTGGAGGAAGATCGCGTAAAAAACATGAGGATCCCCGGAGGGCTATATGAAAACGTTGATGACAGTAGACGAGGTGAAAGAGTTATGTAGAGACTGGAGCGTTTGACGCTCCATTCTCTCTGACTACCCCACAAGGGATACAGCGTGAAACTAAGTTAAGTAAGTTAAATTTTATAATTTAACAAAAAAATATTTCTGTTTTCAAACAAATTAGATTGGGGAGACGTCTAAACTAAACTAAAAAGAAAAATACTTTCTTTAGCGAATATTGATTCAAAATCACATATTAAGCACCTGTTATATTCTTTTGAAAGACGACATTACCAACCATAAATAGTACCGGTGACGCACTGATATTTTTTGCACATTTTTAAAATAGCCACGTACATTGGCATCATGTTGACAACTGAATTTACACTGTCATTATATCTGTATTTTGAAGACAAATTTGAATATAAGGAAAAAAATTGCATTAACTTTTTTTTTCATTAAACTTCAGAATTTTTCAATCAATGAAGATACAATAATCTGTTGGATTTTTCATTAATAAAAAGAAAAAATGAAAAGGTGTGTACGTTTGCCTTTCGGATGTATAATTATTGCATTTTTTTTTCTGTGAAAATTAAGTTAATAACATTTTATAATATCCATACAAGATAAAATAATGTCAATCCTTTCGTTTCACTGATCTGTACGTTGAAGTGGAAGTGGAAGCTGTAATAAAAAGACCTTGACTTGTCAGATTTTCCGTATTAAAAGAAATTAATGTAATATGAGGCCAGTCGTGGCGCAGGGGCATAATGTGTGACTGTAAAATCGTCTGGTTGTGGGTTCAATTACCATTCGATGAAAAGAAATATTCGCTCTGGTGTCAAGGCAAAGGAAGCGCGGCGTTGAGTTCCGCCACTCAACACGCAATGCCTCCAGAACTTAGCGGAAAGTGAGGAACGGAGTGTCTTAACACTAGGTTTCCCCTGCCTACCCTGCTGTGTGCGGGATACAGCGTGAATACGTCTCAAAAAAAGTTGTTGCGACAACTAGTAGATATAAAATTATGATTAATCATAATCACGATAAACCTACGACAACATAAATATTTGAATATGGAATTTAATGTGAATCGATAAGTAATGTGGTAGCAGATTATTCAAAAAATATAAAAAAATACTATCCCTCCATTCAGGATGTAGAGAGGAAGCTTGGAAACACAAAGTTAAGACACTCCGTTCTCATAAAGACTAATGGTTTATTGGGTTCCATCATTATGAAGCGTATTAGATATTATACGAATTAAGTGTAAAAGGCCTTTATATTTTTATGTGGCTAATATTTCATAGAGGTTACAGTTAAAGAATGTATCGCGTGTCGTTGAAATTATTTCCGCAAGCGAATGCATATGACAAAGGCACAAAACGATTTATTATTAAAACATTTTTTCGAGACTATTATAACGAAAAACCGGTTAAGTCCGAATCGGTGACGCCCGCCGAGGGTTCTGTACCAATTTCTATATAATTATATACAACTTCATATCTCAACGCAATCTTGAAAGATCTTGACAGACATACACACAGAACGGACAACAAAGAGATTTTATAAAATCCCGTATATTTTTTAGAGGTACGGAACCCTAAAAAGTGAAATACGGAGCACTTTTCTCGACCAGTGCACTTTACCGTTCAATGGGTATCTAAATTAATCAAGTGGAATGTTTCGATTTGTCTCGAGGACTTGCGGGGGATCGTAGGCCATATACCTAACTGGAGGGAAATATAAATTCTCTTTTCTTTACATTGTTAAATCTGACAGTATTTCTTTTATTTACGACCTCAAAGTATTATTGCGCAACTTGTACAAACAAAAGCCTTACTCTACTCTAACTGAGTAAAAAAAATATTAGTAATTGTAGTTAAATTAATATACTCTTCAAAATAATTTTCAACATATTTGTAAAATATAATATATATAAACATATTTGAGGCCTGTCGTGGCGCAGCGGCACGAGGTGTGACTGCAAAACCGACTGGTTGTGGGTTCGATCCCCACTCGAGGAGATGAAATGTTTACTTAAATTTATATTTCTATTTCTTCGCTCTGGTGTCGAGGTTAAGCGCGGCGTTCAGTTCTGCCACTCAACACGCAATGCCTCCAGAATTCGGCAGAAAGTGGGGAACGGAGTGTCTTAACACTAGGTTCCCTCTGCCTACCCTGCTGTGTGCGGGATACAGCGTGAAGCTAATTTAATTTAATTTTAATTTATATTTGAAAAACATTAAAAAATCATATAGATAATTATTGAAAAGGTTCCCAAAATTTCTTTAAATCTACTGTAAGCGACAAGTTAAAACTAATAAGAAATATCAATTCAACAAATCACCACAAAAGCGCGCCCTTACAACCGAAACGCGTACGTCGCCAGAAAATCGCAGTAAGTCGTCCAAAAACGACTTCCCATTAAATAAACGCGTGTCGGGGAAGGTGATACATGGATGTGATAAAACAAAAAGTGGTTTACATTGTCGAGGCGGCGCTGGGACCCCGCACAATGGGAGCCCACTAAGTACGGTCCGGCTCTTTCATGCTGAAACTGAATTTTCCTGAGTTGCTATAATAAGCATCCGCGGTCGAACAAAGGCTACATTTCGTTTCGAACAGTGAAAACATTATATCTGAATTACGCATTTCGAAAACAAAACTTGGAGTAGAGTTTAAGATGTTGTATTTATCTATATTAATATTTATTTAGAATCATTTAGGCCAGTCGTGGCGCAGCGGCACGAAGTGTGACTGTAAAACCGACTGGTTGTGGTAGTGGGTTCGATCCCCACTCGAGGAGATAAAATATTTACTTAAATTTATATTTCCATTTCTTCGCTCTGGAGTCGAGGCAAAGCGCGGCAGAAAGTGGGGAACGGAGTGTCTTAACACTAGGTTTCCTCTGCCTTCTCTGCTGTGTGCGGAATACAGCGTGAAGCTTAAAAAAAACAATCAGCATATTTTGACAACACGATCTCTCTCTCAACTCTACTATACCTATGCTAGAAACCGTATTTTCAATTTCTACTACGAAGCATGTTTATAGTAAGAAAATTACCACAAACTTAAGCTCAATTTTCTAATTATATTCCTGCAAACTTGAATTCAAATAAAAACTTAATTGGTAAAACCGAAAACCAATCTACTTCAAGTCTAGATTGCGAAAGACTTTTTATCTTAAATCTCATTAAATTGCGCAGGTATAAAGTACTAGATGTACAATGTATTTATACTTAAATAAAATAAATCAGGAAATATAAATTTAAGTAAATATTTCATCTCCTAGAGTGGGGATCGAACCCACAACCAGTCGACTGGCCTCAGTCAGATTGATACTTACAGTATAAAATTTATTATCAATATCATATTTTATTACCATAAGTCCCTGGGGGCGCAGTTTTAAAATGTCCAAGCGTAAACGCGATGGTCCTGGATTCAACTAACGTTTGATTTCTCATATGTTCATATATAAAAATATTTAAGTTTCCTCAATCTCGTAAACGTAATGTCGTTAAATTGGACAATTGGAAAATTGAGAAACGAGTTATTTCTTTATGGATTTATCGACTAGGTGGGGATTTACAGGTATTCCACAAAAAATTGATTAAATAATTTAATAATTAGTAGTTACTTCAGTTCGACATTTTATTAAATATATAACGAATATATAAATTGATATAAGCACGCTAGAAAGTTCGTTCGATTTTAATTAATATTACGATGCGATTTCACGTTGACCCAAATGTGAGGGTAAAAGTAAAATATATGATGATTAGAATGACATGCAGAAGTATTGAAAAACTACTTGCTTTTTTGGTTTTGCTATCCATTACAATCTATTCATACAGATACAGCTGTTCATTATGAACAGCGCATTTCGGAAATCGAACTAACTTGAACTCCACAAATGTTAATGAGCTATGCCTCCAGAATTGGCTGAAAAGTAGTGAACGACAGGGTCCTTATGGTAACGGAGTGTCTTAACACTAGATTCCCAGGTTCCCTCCGCCTTCGTATGCTATGTGCCGCATACAGCGTGAAGCCAAAAAAAAAAGGAAAAACGCTACCTACACAGGCATTCAAGAAAAAAAACTTCACAAATAAAAAAAAATAATATGTAAAAAAATAAAAAAAAAACATAATTTTCCATGTAAAAGCCAGCCAGCCAGGGGGTTCAGCACGGGGTCAAAAAGGTGTTGACACTGATGACGCGTGCAAATGGGCGACATTATTTCCGTAGGCAGCATCGTTATCGCGTCCACGGGAGATCTTATTCCCTACTCACTACACTAGACAGTGCGACGTTGGATTTTATATTTACTGTGCATATTTTATATAGGGCAAGCTGTGGCTTTGGAAAGAAAGCATCGTTTAAATAATATTCGTATATCATAAATAGTGGGCGCGCGCGGCTTCGCCCGCTTATTTGCACCCTTAGGGGTGAATTCTTAAAAAAACCTCGCAACACGTGTTCAATAGAATATTTTTAACAGTCTGAATTTATTTTTTTATAAAAATCGGTGCCAATTTAAATAAATCCATACAAACTTTCAACCCCTATTTCATCCCTTTAGCGTTAAAATTTTTCAAAATCCCTTCTTAGTGGATGTCCAGATTATGAAAATAAACATCTGTCCAAATTTCACGTTTCTATCACCGGCGGTTACGGCTGTGCCTCTTACCTCAGTCACGGCGTGCCTCTTACCTCAGTCAGTCAAGTACATGTCCTTTATATATATAGACGTTATATATATATAGACGACGTTATATATATATAGACGACTTATTAATTGATAGTTCATGTCACTTCGTTACTTGAATATGTAATAAATTTATAGTTTTTTCAAGAGTATATTAATTTAAAAGAATGTATTTTCATTTCAAAGGCCGTCGTGGCACAAGTGTGTGAATTTAACACGACCGTTGTGGGGTTCGATTCCCATTTAGAGGAATGAAATATTTATTATTTTCATTTTCTCGCTCTTATAATGGGCAAAAAGCGGCGTTTGGCCACTCAACACGCAATGCCTCAATTATTCAATAGAAATTGAGAAACGGATATATATATATATATATATATATATATATATATATATATATATATATATATATATATATATATACACATACACAGTTAGTACATTAGTACATATAGTTAGTATTTAAAGAGTTAGTAAGTATAATTTAATTTGATTTATAGCTTCATTATTAAAAGTAATCACTTTTTAGTAATAAATAATAATAATATATACTATAAGTTATACTGACACAGTTGTGTCAGAGTATTATTTTGAGTAATGTTTTTTATTAATTGTAGATAGAAGTAGATATTCATGAGTAAATTTCACAAATGATTAAATTCAATAAAGATGTATTGATAGATTCAATAAATCCAGCAATTTTTTACTTGAAAACAAATACAACCAAGAATTACAGTAGGCTCTGTATTGAGTATCTTGACATATATTTCAACGATGTTTCTATATAAACGATATTATTTTGTTTTCATAGCTTCCGCTGTATTACCACACATAGCAGGGTAAGCAGAGGGAACCTAGTGTCAAGACACTCCGTTCCCGTTTCGCCTCGACACCTACCCACCTCTATTAAATATTTATTATCTTCGAATGGGAATCAAACTCACAACCACTGCAAACACTGCACATGCGCCACAACTGGCCTCATATAATAATAGTAATAATAATAAAAATACATAGTTCACCTAAGTTCAATCAGAATAAAATACAGCCGGCGCGCGCGTGTAAGTACTTCCAGATCAAACAATCGTACAAACTCCCCGCCTTAGGAAAACAAACGAGTAAAAAAGCGCTTAGGGCTGCGATGTGTTTGCTCGAGCCTCATTAACGTTTCGTTTAAACTTTCATAAGCTTTCTAAATTAAAAGTTATCTAGCAAATTTCCCACTTTATACTCTATGTATTGTAGCAAAAAAAAAAGATTTGCAAATGGTTTCAAAAGATTATATTAAATTTGATATTTTAAATTATATTTGGGTTAATATAAAATGTTTTAATTAGTTAGATCAGCTTCACGCTGTATCCCGCACACATCAGGGTAGGCAGAGGGAACCTAGTGTTAAGACACTCCGTTCCCCACTTTCTGCCGAATTCTGGAGGCATTGCGAGTTGAGTGCCAGAATTCACCGCCACGCGTTGCGTCGACACCAGAGCGAAGAAATGGAAATATAAATTTAAGTAAATATTTCAACTCCTCGAGTGGGGATCAAACCCACAACCAGTCGATTTACAGTCACACTTTGTGCCCCTGCGCCACGACTGGCCTCAATAAATTTAAATATATTTTATTAATGTACAACTATAACCTCCTGAGCAGTATAATAATATATTATTATAAAAGCTAAGAGAAAAACTTAAAATGTCCATAATCTCGCATCCCTTCTGCAGTTCTCATTAACTATTAGACGAAAAACAGACAACCCTATTTAGACCCGCTGTCAACACCATGTGCTTCCATCCTGAACCAAAACAATTACATCACTAGCAACCCGCTCACACGCGCCAAGCTTTAGCTTCAGCTTTTTGTAATATAGATTAATCATAAAACTAATATCTGGACATTATCTCTGGATATTTTTTATATTATACATGTAATTTATTTTTATTTATGTAGCATTTAATGTGTATTTTTATAAATTACCCATTCTTACATTCCCTAGAAGATTTAAAATGAACTTATTGTTTATAGTCTTTGAATTAACATTTAAAATAATAAGACAATAAAAAAGGAAAAAAAATACTATAATGTGGATAACACCATTTTATTAGTTTAATAGTAGCCTGTTTGCGGCTTCGCCTGCATGTAATTCATAATAATTTGTTTTCTCGTGATCAGCTAATAAAATTATCACTTTAAAGACAACATTGATAACTAAAGCAATTCAATAAATCACTTATTTTGTAGCAATATTATAGCATGCAGAACTTTTTTTAATTATAAGCCGAACGAAATAAAGAACAATAATAAATGTTAAGGGAAGTTTGCCAAAGGAAGAATACAATATTGTAAACTGCATTTAAATCGATCAAGCCGTTTCTGAGATTAGCGTGAACAAACGCACAAACAAACCGATAAACAGGGAAACATTTTAAAAATCATCATTTTGGGTTCTATTACATTAATAAAGTCTCCGGGAGAGAAAGGGAGCCTTGGCCTATCTGCGATATTCAGATATCGATCCCTTACGATTTTATTATAAGTACAGTACAGTATAGAATATGAAATAAAGTCAACAAGCTGCACTCCATACTTTTTCAAGCGTTCAGTATATATTTGAGCTGCTTACTGCTGATACTTAAATCAGAAAAGCAAACGACGCAGTATAGATATCGACAGCATAGTCAATTGATTCAGGCGGTTCGCTTGAACGTTTCATTGAACCGGACAGATGGCTGTGCCGGGGAACGTCCAGACCGGGTACCAAGTCAACTAATTAATCTATTACGTTCGGGATACTGGACAATTTACTTGTATAGTCTAACGAAGACTGCAAGGTGATAGTGGATAGTAGATAGTAAGTGATCAATATAATACATTGTTCACATAATTTTATAGGAGAAAGCAAAAAAAACATATTATTTATAATAGAATTCTTATATATTTTTTTTCGCCAGGCCAGTCCAGGCCAGTTTTGAGGCCAGTCGTGGCGCAGGGGCACAAAGTGTGACTGTAAAATCGACTGGTTGTGGATTCGATCCCGACTCGAGGAAATGAAATATTTACTTAAATTTATATTTCCATTTCTTCGCTCTGGTGTCAAGGTTAAGCGCGGCGTTGAGTTCTGCCACTCAACACGCAATGCCTCCAGAATTCGGCAGAAAGTAGGGAGCTGAGTGTCTTAACACTAAGTTCCCTCTGCCTACCCTGCTGTGTGCGGGATACAGCGTGAAGCTAATTTTTTAATTTTGAATTCTTATATATATTTTTTAAATAAATGAAACGGGTACTAAGTCAACTAAAGACGCTTAGGATACTGTCCAACTGTCTTACATAATCTTCATTATATTATGTGAACAATATTCTGCATTGTTCACATAATTATTATAGAACAAACCAAAAAAAAATATATTATTTATATAAGAATCCATAAAACTTTTAAAATAAATGGACACAGTGTAGTAACAGAAGCAAATACAAAAGATTAATTGTTAAAAAAGAAAACAAAAAGAAACACAATCGAACGATACAATAAGCCGCCGTCGACAAGTTCATGACCGCCCTGCCATTCATCAGATCTGAATCATCTACTGTATTGGCGTGCAAGATAACGTTTGTCTGTGAGTTTCAAAGCTCGCGCTGTGCTATCTACAGTATGTTCACAAAACACAAAGTTGGCCAGATATATGTTCATTCTTTTATAAACGACTTCTGTAAGTAAAGGAGGTTATCAATTCGACTGTTTTTGGTTTTGTGTGTTATAGATCTGTACCGGTACTTCATAAAATATACTATATATATAAACAAAATAAAAAATCTGCTCCACGCTGTATCCCGCACACAGCAGGGTAGAGGGAACTTAATATTAAGATAAGCCGCTCTAAATTTTCCCTCGAATTCCAAGAGGTATTGCGCATTGAGTGGCGTAACTCAACAGCGGGCTTTTGTCTTGGCGCTAGAGTGAAGAAATAACAATATTAATAAATAATAATTCATTCCATCGAGTGGCATCGAACTCACAAATGTCGCGTCACACCCTTGTGCCCCTGCGCTACGACGGCCTCAATGCGAACAAGGCTATCGTGATAATGTATTCAGCTGTTGTATGTATATTATATATTATATAATCTACGTATCACCTGTAGCATGCAAGTTAGAGTGGACGAAAAATGTGATATATCACTTTTTCTTTGTCACTAATTATTTGTCACTAACTTTTTTTTCCCTTTTCCCTGTTTTTGAGACATATCATATCGAAGATCAAAGACCTTTTTGGTTACAAGCATTCCCTTAAGTGGAAATCGAAAGAACAAACGTGTGTAGAATCGAGAGTGAGCGTCGTCAAGACAGCCTTTTAAATGTATTAAATAAAATGTAGAGTATATATAATTTGCGATAAACAATAAATAATAAGGACAAAAAATAATATTTGTGATTAATAAGATAACAAGTATAATTGATCGATATACGAAACAATAAAACATAATCAATTTATAAAAAGCACAAATTTCGCATCTTTATATCTTGTATTCTTCTCTGAAAATGCAACAAAAAACAGTCAAAGCCGACGTGACAAATTGCCGAATTCGCGTAGTCCGACCCCCATCGTCCAAGTGAAGGTGAATTGTAGAACGGATTGCAGGGGCAATCCTTGTAGCTTGCAATCTATTCAAAACTCGGCAAACTTGTAGGTTTATATCACAGACGGATTGGCGCGGAACGTAAATTCTCTATATATATTGAAACAATATTTCCATTCCGTTACATCGCTACGTTCAACAAAAAAAATCGAGAAAAAGTTAAAAAATATAAATATTTTTTATAACGCCGTTATAGGATGGATACTTCCTGAGGGAATTCCAAAAATAATATAGATTGATTTCATAGTCTTAGAAATGTCGTATAAAAATTCGTGTCACGTAACGCAATAAGGAATGGAATGGGAAGAAAAATATGAACTTGGCACGTTTAATAGCTTTAGCGAGTGTCATGTGTATTGTATAACCTAATGGCATGGCAAACTTCTGCCTTTATCGTCTAGGTTTGTCTTCTTGCTCAACTTCCTAAACTTTGCACGTTGCGGAGCGCTGGTTAGATGTCTTGATCCAGGATCAAAATATCCGCGCGCCTCTGAGATGATATATGATGGGTTAGCTCACTTCACTAACCCGCGCAGGAGACGAGGCCCGGACAGACCCGGATAGCACTATTGAGGAGCTGCGGATGAATTTGGACTCCCGCGGCCCCGCGCTCACGTGTGAGGAGACACCGAGGTGGTTTTAGCCGATGAGAATCCGGCATACCCCTCCGTCTTACCTACCTAGGGGTAGTCCATGAGGATTTCCCCTCATAAAAAAAAGGTCTCACTCCAAGGACTTGCATCCGACATAATCCTTAGGCCGGCACTCAACGTGGCCATGTCATCTCAGACGACGTTCTTGGAGCTTATTCCTTACATCACAAACTCCAAGACTTCGAATGAACGTGTTTCGATAGCATAGCAAACATTACAAGTAACGCTCAAATGGGCAAAACTAGACAATGCGTCTGTGAGTGCGACCATTAGCTGAGCAATTAGTGCAATTGTCGTTAATATATTGTGGAAGGACGTCAACGGCAAACGGAGAAATGGCGGAACTAAATCATTCGGCGGCGCTCTCTAATAGCGTTGGATTTGCCCCCTCAATTTCGATATATCAATTGGGCGGAACGAAATGAAAGGATGTAGCTATTCTGTATTGGATACATCCTCCTATATAGGAGGATAGTTTACGTAATACTCATACATTTAATATAATTTCCGATAGAGCAGACTTCCTTCAGATTGGACTGATATCGTCAGCTTAGAGTGTAAACCCGCTAACATCCTATTAAGTTAATTATCAGGAGCGATATATATATTTTTTAATAATATATGCATTATAGAAGGTTCGTACACTTTTGTAAATTGATTTGTATTGTCTACTATATGAAAAAAAAATATAATAAATCAGCTTCACGCTGTATCCCGCACACAGCAGGGTAGGCAGAGGGAACTCTGAAGGCATTGCGTATTGAGTGGCAGAACTCGCGCTTGTCTTCGACACCAGAGCGAAGAAATGGAAATATAAATTTAAGTAAATATTTCATCTCCTCGAGTGGGGATCGAACCCACAATCAGTCGATTTACAGTCACACTTTATGCCGCTGCGCCACGACTGGCCCCGACTCGTCTACTATATGAAATAAAATAATTGTCGATTTTGTAATTTTTAAAATTTCGAATAGAATGAAAATGTACATAGCGAAAATATAAAACAGATTTAGTAGGTTTACACTCTAACGACGATATTCCACATGGAAAATACAAGAGATTGGTTGAATATTTGAAACATGTTGCCAGTTACCAATTACTCAGATTACGTAAACATAGATGTGATGAATCTTTCTCTTATTCGGCAGCTCTAATTAGCAAATATTTCTGTAGTACATTATTAATGAAGTATGTTGAGACTGTCGTGGCGCAGAGGAACGCTACGCTTATGGGTTCGATTCCCACTTGGGGGAGTGAATCATTACTTATTAATATTTTCATTTCTTCGCTCTGGTACCAAAGCAAAAGCGCGAGGTTGAGTTCCGCCACTCAATACGCAACGTCTCAACACTAGGTTCCCTGCTCTAAGCGGGATACAGAGCGAAGCTGAAGAAAAAAAATGTTACAACAGGGAATTTCACAGAATGTGCAAGTCACACGAAGCCACCAGCGAAAATAATTTGTCAAGAAGTTGACTGTAACGCGATTTCCAGACACACCATAAATCCTAATTAAAAGCACCGAGGGCAATATTTCAATCAATTATTTCATTGTTTTGAAATGTTTGTCTTACAGAATACTTAACGAGAAGCAATATGTAGTAATTTAATTTACATTTACATTTTGGGCCAGTTTGAGGCCAGTGGTGGCGCAGTGGCACGGGATGTGACTGTAAAACCGACTGGTTGTGGGTTCAATCCCCACTCGAGGGGATGAAGTATTTACTTAAATTTATATTTCCATTTCTTCGCTCTAGTGTCGAGGTTAAGCGCGGCGTTGAGTTCTGCCACTCAACACGCAATGCCTCCAGAAATCGGCAGAAAGTGGGGAACAGAGTGTCTTAACACTAGGTTCCCTCTGCCTACCCTGCTGAGTGCGTGATAGAGCGTGAAGCTGATTTGATTTAATTTACATTTTGAAATGCAAGATATTTAGTTATTTAGTCTTTTTTAGTCAAATTAAAACGAAACAACGTTATCGAAGTATCCAAAGATAACGATATATATCTAATCAACATCAGTAATCTCGGTATCAAATGTAAGTCAATTAGTATAAATTTCCTAACAATTTCGTTTTACTACACCAATTAGGTATACAATAAAATCTAAATACGGTGTCATTATTTTATATTGGCTTTTATTTAAAATATTGAATAAATTACGAGCTTTCTATTCTTCCTATAAAAGAGTTGGTACGTGACCAGCTCTGGTACGATTCCAGCTCTTATATCCCTTATAAAAAAAAAACAGAAAATATATTCTTTTAAATTTAATTTCTTATGAGCATTAGGGGAAAACCCCTACATACCTCTGAAAACACAATTAATGACATTACAAAAGATAACGTCTCAATTTTATCAATCCTGATCATTTTTCATTCACATATTATATTCTTAATCAACACCTACACTTCGTCTATCTTAATTATTCCAATACACTTAAAGTACCTGGTCGTTTAACATGAGATAAATCGAAGTGCTTATTGACTGCAAACAGATAAGCTGTGGGACGTATGAATAGAACCTACGCTAGCCGAGGACGGGGAACAGTTAACAAACTCGCATAGCTGCTTTTTAATACATATCTACATAAGGTGTTCGACATATAACATGAGTTGATTCGATAAAGTCTACTACGTCTAATTATTTCAATTTTAATAAAGAAGACGAGTCCGTACTGTCAACTTATAGAAAGAATAATAAAAATAACGATATCGAATATAATGTTACATATTCTGATTCTGAGGTCAGTCGTGGCGCAGCGGCACGAAGTGTGACAGTAAAAGCGACTGGTTGTGGGTTCGATCCCCACTCGAGGAGATGAAATATTTACTTAAATTCATATTTCCATTTCTTCGCTCTGGTGTCGAAGCTAAGCGCGGCGTCGAATTCTACTACTTAACACGCAATGCCTCCAGATTTCGGCAGAAAGTGGAAACGGAGCGTGGTAACACTAGGTTCTCTCTGCCTACCCTGCTGTGTGCGGGATACAGCGTGAAGCTGATAAAAAAAAATGTTCATAAAGGAGACGAGTCCGTACTGTCAACTTGTAGAAAGAGTAATAAAAATAATAACGATATCGAATATTATGTTACATATTTTATTGGATATTGTTGCTTAGCATCGGTATTTTTATAAGTATTGGGTACTATCATATTGATTTTTACTACTTTTGGAAATATTACAAAGACAAACCAATTATTATTCAAGTATAATGCTTAAGATACGAAAAAGTTCTTCAAATTTCAATATCTTGAATTTGTCAAGTGCGAGTTGATCTCACCCACCAAAGGTTCCATATCAATTTAGGATAGTACGTCAAAGGGAAGTACAAACTTAATTTTGCACCATTTTGTAGGAAATAAACTGTAAATATAAGTTTGTAATATTTTTTTCTATTAAATATCTATAAAATAATTCTTTTCGGTGTTTTTCTTCAATTTGTGCGAATTTCATAGAAAATACAGCAAAAACAATCTTTTTATTGCGTTGACTTAAAAGCTTTTACGCTTAAGGGACTGTACGCCTAGATATATGATATTAATTTTAGCTTGATATCTCCACGCGATCTTGAGATAAATGGTCCTGACAAACAGACAACGTGGGAAAGGTGATAAAAATTGACTTTTTTTTCTATTAGATACGGAATCCTAATAACACGCATTGTTAAAACAACAGAATTTATAAATATGAATTCAAACTCGATTCGGAATTCAATCTCAGACCACCTCGATGCTTCATAATATCATACTATTGTATTGCCACCAGATCTACAAATTACACCACCATATCTACATTTTGTCAAGTTTTATAATAATAAAAGAATCTTAAGTGTATTAAACTAAGTTTCTTTAATCAAAATTAGCTTCACGCTGTATCCCGCACACTGCAGGGTAGGCAGAGGGAACCTAGTGTTAAGACACTCCATTTCCCACTTACTGCCGAAGGAAGGCATTGCGTGTTTAGTGGCAAAACTCAACGCCGCGCTTGTCCTCGACACCAGAGCGAAGAAATGGAAATATAAATTTATGTAAATATTTCATGTTCTTCGAATAGGGATCGAACCCACAACCAGTCGGTTTTACAATCACACTTTGTGCCACTGTGCCACGACTGGCCTCACTAAGATTCTTTCATTTCATTAAATAAATCGTTAGTTACAGATCGATGTAAAAAAGCATATTAAAAAAACGACTAAATTCCCTTCACTTTAAGTGACATTTAGTACCATCCCTAAATAATACTTTATATTCGGGAGCAAGAAACAAGACGGAATCACACAATAATTTAGAATGACGATCATCTCTGACAAGACGAAATATTAATTGCTTACGTATGTAAGAAGCATGTGTATTTATTTTGTTTAATGTGTGGGTAAAAGTCGGCAGCCAGTCGTGGCGCAGGGACACAAAATGTGACTGTAAAATCGACTGGTTGTGGGTTCAATTCCCTCTCGAGGAAATGAAATATTTAAAAATCAGCTTCTCGCTGTATCCCACATACAGGTGGGTAGGCAGGGGGAACCTAGCGTAAGACACTCCGTTCCCCACTTTCTGCCGAATTATGGAGGCATTACGTGTTAAGTGGCAGAACTCAACGCCGCGCTTTGCCTCGACACCAGAGCGAAGAAATGGAAATATAAATTTAAGTAAATATTTCATCTCCTCGAGTGGGGATTGAACCCACAACCAGTCAGTTTTACAGTCACACTTTGTGCGGCTGCGCCACGACTGGCTCAATAAATATTTAGTTACATTTATATTATTATAGCCTCCAAAATTCGGCGGAAAGTGGGAAAACGGAGTGTCTTAACACTAGTTTCTCTCTGCCTATCCTGCTGTGTGTGGGATACAGCGTGAAGCTGATGTATTTATTTATTTATTTATGGGTAAAAGATTGGAATAAATTACAAGCAGTAGACAATTTTTACTTTTATTGCCTTTATAGGTACCTACTCATTTTATCTAATAGTAATTGAATTACTTTACAGATATTTTAAATTATTTAGCCACTTAGCTACTTTTATATTTAAATGTATGCTATATGGCCGTTTTAAATATTAAATATTTTGTTGGAAACGAAATCCTAATCAGAAGAGGAAATATAAAATATATATGTAAATGTTAATTAATTTATATTGCGAAATTATAATTATTAAACAGATTAGAGTTCATAAAAAATCGTTAGTCCAGTTCTAAGCGCTAAATATTAATGAAAGGTCATAGCAAGTCGCAAAATATATAGATAAATTATTTTTCCGTATGAAAACGCAAAAAAAAATCATATTATATAATAAAATAATATTAAAAATGCATAACATTTAAATATTAAACATTTGTAAAGGTTTTTTTCTTTTCAGTCCGTGGGTTTGATCCTCGCTCGCAGAATTAAATATTCTAATTTGTTTCATTAAGCATATATAATTGATATTTCTACCAGAAATATAAAAATCTACCAATGTAGTAATTTCGTATAAATATATTAAAAAGAACAAAAATTGTACAGTTTAAAGATAATGAGATAACTATGAGGCCAGTCGTGGCGCAGCGGCACGAGTTGAGACTGTAAAATCGACTGGTTGTGGGTTCGATCCCCACTCGAAGAGGTGAAATATTTACTTAAATTATTATTTCCATTTCTTCGCTCTGGTGTCGAGGTTAAGCGCAGCGTTGAGTTGTGCCACTCAACACGCAATGCCTCCAGAATTCGGCAGAAAGTGGGGAACGAAGTGTCTTAACACTGGGTTCCCTCTGCCTATCCTGCTGTGTGCGGGATACAGCGTGAAGCTGATGTACTATGGGGTGTGACTGTAAAACGCGACAGGTTGTGGGTTCGATTTCCACCTGACGAAAAGAATATTTAAATTTATATTTTCATTTCTTCGCCCTAGCGTCGAGGCCAAACCCCGGCGTTGAGTTCCGCAACTCAACAAGCAATGCCTCCAGAATTCGAAGCAAATTGGGATCGGAGCGTCTTAACACTATATACCCCCTCTGTCTAACCTGCTACATACGAGATACAACGTGAAACTAAAAAAAAAACTACATACTACTACTACGTTACTGCGTAAACAAAACAAACCATTAAAACGTAACCGCGCACACCACTAAAAAATTATGATAAAAAGTAATAATAATAATAAGCTTTTTGTCATATAATTATGCAAGATGGTGATGCGAGTATATTCCATAGGTCACCGACCGATTAATTTACTCGATAGTTCTAGTTTCTTGTTTATCATACTAATAAAGATATTCTGTTGTTTAGAGTACAGCGGTGATGTTGGTAACAAAGACCGAGTCGTATTATACGTGTGGTAACAATTGCATTACAATTATTGTACAATTCGAGGAATGTAATGTAATATTCATGAATGAAATTATTATATTAATATTATAAAAAAAAAAAAATTAAATTAGCTTCACGCTGTATCCCGCACACAGCAGGGTAGGCAGAGGGAACTTAGTGTTAAGATACTCCGTTCCCCACTTTCTGCCGAAATCTGGAGGCATTGCGTGTTGAGTGGCAGAACTCAACGCAGCGCTTAACCTCGACACCACAGCGAAGAAATGGAAATATAAATTTAGTAGTTTAATTTATGCCTTAACTGACTACTTAAAAATGTAATATTTAATATTTTAACGGGACAAAGCGTTTTACTCTTTGGTGTAAGGAACCCTAAAAACTAAAGTTTCAGCCAATTCAATAAAACAATTATTTTATAGCAATTTAGTACATTAAAATACTTTACATTGCTATATAATTTTTATTTATGAACCGATTGAAATAAAACAAATACTAAATGTTACAGGAAGTTGACCAAAATACAATAGTGAATTTGCATTTCATTTTATTTATTACATATGTTAATTTTATTTATTCGTGTAGTTTTAGAATACATAATTATAGTTAAGTCAACAGACAAAACTAGAAATAAACAAACAGACGAACATAATTGGTTAAGATTCAATTAAACTGTTAAATGCTCTCAGTAACAATTTTTCTTATATATCTGGCATGAACAGACACCGATCAGTTACGTTTTTATTATTACGCTTCACGCTGTATCCTGCAAACAGCAGGGTCGGCAGAGGGAACCTAATGTTAAGACACTCCGTTTCCCACTTTCCGCCGAATGCCTCCAGGGCATTGCGTGTTGAGTGGCGGAACTCAACGCCGCAATTTGCCTCGACATCAGAGCGAAGAATTGGAACTATAAATTTTAATAAATATATCTCTCTCTCTCCGAGTGGGAATCGAACCCACAAACAGACAATTTTACAGTCACACTTTGTGCCGCTGCGCCACGACTGGCCTCAAGTATTATAAGTTTAGTAAAATAAAGCGAACATCTATGTTTAACTTTAAATATATGTATGTCTGTAGAATACTAAGTATCTATCTATCTATAGAATATAAAGTCGGCGTCAGATATTGCAAAAAACAGGAAAAACAAATTATCGGAGAACTTCCTTTTAGAAGAACCTGCAGTACATTTTCGCATTGTTTCCAAGAAGCACTTCCTACAATTATATTTTTAAATAAAGGAGACACCGACAATAACGTAGTTATTAAAAACGGGCTGAAATATTAAAACTCATCAATACTAAAAGCTTTTGCTGCATAAAAAATATAACTGTCATGTGATTACACAGCTGAATTGTCAATTTAATTTTTTTATCCTACATGAATGCCACCGTGTCACAATTCTTATTTTTATACTGTGTCATAATTCTTGCCACACTGCCACTGTGTCATAATTCCTATTTTAATACATCACATGCAATCAATTTTAATTTACGAATATTGTGCTCTAACAATTTCGCTTGCGTTAAATCCAATGGGATTGGAGGCGAAATCGGAAATGAAATTTTTTTGCGGGAACGCTATCCAACTTCACTTTACCGAATGTGCTTTGCCAACGTTCGGTTTTTGTGAATATAGAAAATAATAAATTATTTCACATTTCATACATTAGTATTGAGTTTAAATATTAACACATTTTAAGTGTATACAGTAAAATTTTGTGTATTTTTTATTAGTCACATTCATTTATGGCAGCAAAATTTAGCTTTCCAATTTTTTTTATACAGCTTCACGCTGTATCCTGCACACAGCAAGTTAGGCAGGGGGATACTAGTGTTAAGACACTCCGTTCCCCACTTTCTGCCGAATTCTGGAGGCATTGCGTGTTGAGTGGCAGAACTCAACGCCGCGTTTAACCTCGACACCAGAGCGAAGAAATGGAAATAAAAATTTAAGTAAATATTTCATCTCCTCGAGTGGGGATCGAACCCACAACCAGTCGATTTACAGTCACATCTCGGGCCGCTGCGCCACGACTGGCCTCATTTTTCATATACAATTTCAACAAAGCTAATACCAATTGTACTAATGACAAAAATTTAATTACCAAATATAATAAAATATACATAATACCATATTTAAAAATATACATTTCTACATTTCTTAAGCAGAAGAAAAAAAACTAATAAGCTTGAAAGATACCAGTGAAAATCAGTAAAACAGACAGGCGTGACGTGACATCACACCGTATAAATTGTAGCGAAAATGTCAAAAGCAAACAGCGCTAAGTGCGGCGCGGTGACAGACGCTGATTAATCCTTGGCGAGGAATTAAAAGCGAATAAGATACTTTTAGCTTTTTTTGTTATTACAAGGAACGAGCGTAGGCATAATTATAGATCATTTTTTATTACGGTTTTCATTTATCTGTCCGTGTTATATAATGTACATAATTTGTTTTTTCAGCATCAAGGAGGATATACAGAGGTAGCCTAGTGTTAAGACAATCCGCCAAATTTCCGAGACATTGTGTGTTGAGTGGCAAAACTCAACGCCGCACTTTGCCTTATTGAAGAAATGAAAATATTAAAAAAACCGGAGAAGCGCGAGTCGGGCTAGCCGAGGGTTCTGTATCAAAAATTGGAGGTTTTTTGAAATTCAAACTTAGCTTAGCCAGAGCCCATTCATCTGATACTTTACTTGAACTAGCGGCTTTAATATAATTTTTTCCCCCTTTTAAGGATATTATTATTTAGGATTTAATAAAAAATGTATAGTTTTCAGATTTTTTCCTGCGCTAGTACTACCTGAAGATGCTAGATACTAAATTTCCTAATTCTAGGTCAACCGAAAGTATCCTAATAATATTGATTCGCTTTATAGTGCCAAAATACGAGCTTTTTCCGATATAAACGGTACGGTAAATGTAGCAGTATATTTTTTTGAGGAAATCAGGGGACCGTAGATCTGAATATATATAGTTAGTATGTATAGTTTGAATTTCAACTAGATATCTCCAAGCGTTCCTGAGATAAAGGCTCTTGACAGACAGACGGGCGGACAACAAAGTGTGATCTTATAATGATTCCTTTTTTCCTTTAAAGGTACGGAACGCTAAAATTAATTAGTTATTTCCCCGAATGGGAATCGATTCCGCAACCGTCGCGTATACAGTTGTCGTCGGCCTTTCTTTTTAACAATGTAAAAAATATAATATTATAATAAAATAGAAAATTCGTTACTATATACATTTATAAACTATTGAAAAAGCACACACACACACACACACACATATTAAGAGCTTCATCAGTAGTTACGACAAAAACAAATAACGCTAGCACCTATGATGAATACATATCATACATTTTAGTAACAAAAAAAAACTTTGTGAATCACCATTTTTTCCCCATTCCCTTACAGAGCGGACCATTGGCGTCGTGTTTAGAATATAAGTAATGACTTTCAATATACCAAAAGATGAGACGGAGTGGAGTAGAGGCATGGAGACAGATAATTTAAGTTAATTTACGATGAAAGATAACTGCGCACGACGACGTGACAGATTGGGTTGCGAGATAGACGCCGAACTCGTTAAAACTGAACGCAATCGAACAGTGTTGCCATGTTAAAATTAATAATATTTAATATTATTATTGCGGATTAAAATAATTTAAATCTTTTTATTTTAAAAAAAATCAGCTTCACGCTGTATCCCGCACACAGCAGGGTAGGCAGAGGGAACCTAGTGTTAAGACACTCCGTTCCCCACTTTCTGCCTAATTCTGGAGGCTATGCGTGTTGAGTGGCAGAACTCAACGCCGCGCTTAACCTCGACACCAGAGCGAAGAAATGGAAATACAAATTTAAGTAAATATTTCATCTCCTCGAGTGGGGGTCGAACCCACAACCAGTCGGTTTCACAGTCACACTTCGTGCCGCCACGACTGGCCTCAATCTCTTTATTAGATTTAATGTAAGTGAATTTTATATGTTGTTTAAAAATTCTGTTGTATTAAAACTTACTAATTGATATAGAAAGAACATTGCAAAAAAAATATAACTATTGGCAAAAAATATTGATAACAAAGTAAAATATTCTATTTTTTTTTTTCGTGTGACCTTTTTTAGGGTAACGTTTACACTAACCATACTAATCAAACAAACAACAATGACGAAGACCCCAATCTCTAGGATGTAAGATGACGTTATCACGAAAACTGAGAAATTTAAAATATTTTAACTAGCGACTACAGAATTAGGATTGTTAATCGCTCGCTCAGTTTTATAGCTTATCGTTAGTTTGTAAAAGGGCTAAGCGACCGCCTGCCAGGGGACGCCTTGGGAGGTCTGGAGGAGTAACCAAATTAATAGCTACGGGCTTAGGCGGCAGAAACGTCACTTTCCTTGCCCGTGGGAATGCCTTAACGATATTAAACAGTATTAAGATTACCTCATTTTGTTATTTTATACTGTTTTTAGGTCAAACTTTGACCCTTTCATTTAAATATACCAAAAAAAAAATTAAAACTAATGTATTCTTGTATGTATTAAATAAACAGGATTGAATTACTATTCTTTCGGAATATATTAAATAAATAAAGCAATAATTTATATTAAAAAAAAGCACACACAGGATACTCAAACCAAACACCAAAAGTATATAAATATTCCATTCTGAATAAAATAATCATTGTTAGGAACATTTCAATGGATCGTTATATCGACTCTGGTGTGAGATAGCCTCTTCCTTTACCACCTAAATAAGATGCCTTTGTGCACATCGTTGACAGTTAAAATGAAATAACTTAAATCTTAAGAATGTATATTTTATTCTTGAGGCCAGTCGTGGCGCAGCGGCACGAAGTGTGACTGTAAAACCGATTGGTTGTGGGTTCGATCCCCACTCGAAGAGATGAAATATTTACTTAAATTTATATTTCCATTTCTTCGCTCTGGTGTCGAGGCTTAGCGCGGCGTTGAGTTCTGCCACTCAACACGCAATTGCTCCAGAATGTGACAGAAAGTGGGGAACGGAGTGTCTTAACACTAGGTTCCCTCTGCCTACCCTGCTGTGTGCGGGATACAGCGTGAAGCTGATACCTATATTTTATTTTGGTTTCATTCAAGAACAAATGACTATTTAAAATAGTCATATATTAAAAGTCTCGTTGTTTTGAACCCTCGTCGAGATAAAATAAACATTATAAACCAAACAACTCGCAGCCTCATTCGCACCAGATAAGAAATGAATTTTAGCCATCTAAATTCTTACAGAATATCTATAGCACGAGGGGTTGTCACAATGATATTTTTTTTTGTTTCACGTTGTATCCCGCATTTACCAGGGACCTAGTGCTGAAACATTTTGCTTCCTACTTTCCGCCGAATTCTGGAGGCATTGCTTGGCGGTGCTCAACGCTGTGCTTTACCTGAATTCCAGAGCGAAGAAATAAATATAAAATGTATTTCATTTCCTCGAGTGGAAATCGAATCCAAAACTGGTAGCGTTTACAATCACACGCTTGTGTTATTGCGCCAAGACCGACCAAAAAAGTTAATATTTATCAATTTAAAGTACTATTCGTACATGGCATACAGCACTATAATAATCATAGTGCCTCAATTTATATATGTATAGGTATATGAACGTGGACACTTCCGCGTTACTTTTAATTCACAGCGTACGCGACCAGCGTACGTATGAAACATAATCAGTGGCTATGGAGTTGATCAAATGTACGATTAACAATTCAACACCAATTGTTCACGGCCAACACGAAAATAAGCGTCTGGGATAATCAACATGGGGTACACGTGGTGTGGACGTAATGGCAACCGAATACGTTAGTTATTACGATACCTTTGTACGCTTCGAGACCCACGTGGGCACAAGGGCGTGAATGTAACGCGACAGTTGTGGGTTCGATACCCACTTGAGGGAATTATTATTTATTAATATTTTCATTTCATCGCTTTGGCACCAAGCAATAGCACGGCGTTGACTTCCGGCACACAGTGCCTCAAAAAATTCAGTGGAAAGTGGGGAACGGAGAGTCTTAACACTAGGTTCCCTCTGTCTACCCTGCTGTATACGAGATACAGCGTGAAGCGAATATTTTTTCTTTATACGTACACATATCGCACCAATAACCAACTGTACACCGGAAAGCAATAAATACAAGAAGGCTTGTGATTTGTGATCCTACGGAGCAACAAATTGAAAATTCTGATCGTCTGGCCCAACTGAAAATCGTTTCCAATTAGCTATTCGCCCCACGTCTAATGGAACGGCCGTATAATCCCCAAGGGCGGTGGACAATAGTCCGGGGAGGCGTGGATGTACCGAGGTACATTTGCATGCCCAAAACGGGACGTCTCACCGTCAGCTCCGAGGACACGTCTCGGCGCCGACTTGATGTAATCATATCGATGTGAGAACAATAATAATTTAAATATAATTTTCGGTCTACGATACTGTACTATTAGTTTGTATGACATAAATATATTAGCTACTAACTAAGCCATACCGTTTTTTGTCTATAGATTAAGAAGCAACACGTGCATTTACAATGTGTGACACTACCAAAAAAAGAGTGTGGGAATCGGGTAATTTTTATTTAAGGTGTACCAAAATCCTGTTTGTCGCCATATGGGAACGTGGAATGTAAAATGAAACAATAGGCACTCACTTCCAGCCGGTGGAGTATCTCGAAAAGAGCCATATTTCGTTGCTGTGCGGTCGAAAACAATGGCAGCGTTTACGCGCCCGTTGACAGTTACACGGCCTCTGCAAAAAAAAATATTATTTAAAAATCACACATTTAACAAAAAACATCTATATATTTCGATTTAAGGCCAGTCGAGGCTAAGCGCGACGTTGAGTTCAGCCACTCAACACGCAATGCCTCGAGAATTCGGCAGAAAGTGGGGAACGGAGTGTCTTAACACTAGGTTCCCTCTGCCTACCCTGCTATGTGCGGGATACAGCGTGAAGCTGATTTATTTTATCTATATATTTTCATACAAACCCAAATCAATGCGATTTATAATTTGAAATATTCTCATTTCCTTCTATGTAAAATGATAGCGGCGAGACGTGAAGAGAACTCAGCACGGAAATTACCAGTGAAATCAGTAACGCTGATAGCAAAAGGAAGTCCGCAGCGGACAGCTGAGTAAAATTCTTAAAATGCTAAAAATTTTAAAAGAATATAGAAGTAATATTATTTTATTATCATTATTATCAGCTTCACGCTGTATTCCGCACACAGCACGGTAGGCAGAGGGAACCTAGTGTTAAGACACTCCGTTCCCTACTTTCCGCCGAATTCTCAAGGCATTGCGTGCTGAGTGGCGGAACTCAACGCCGCGCTTTGCCTCGACACCAGGGCGAAGAAATGAAAATATAAATGTAAATAAATATTCCATTATTGAAGTATTAAAATTATTAAAATAACGTTACAACGTCTGTAACAGTATAATTATTTTTATATTATTAATTTAGCTTACCAAGTTAAATAATTTTAAGCCTTAAACATAGAATTTCAATATTGACTTGTACTTTTAGTTAATTGAGTTTCATATTGTATTTACTTTCATAAAGACTTTTTATTTTATTTAGAACGTTTACTCAATTTTTACGATCTCGTTTCGAAAGAGTAAAACTGGACCTTATTAAACTTCGCTGTCTATCTGTCTCGCTCTTTGTTAACAGGCTGTATTTCATAAATCATTTAAACAGTTAGTTAGACAATTGCAAGTTTTTTAGTTCTTGCTGCTATAACAACAACTACAAAAAAATCGAATAAAATAAATATTTAAGGTGGCTCCCATACACCATTGTTGTTGTTGTTATATTGTACCATATTTATAAAGGCCGGTCGTGGCGCAGCGGCACGAGATGTGACTGCAAAATCGACTGGTTGTGGGTTCGATCCCCACTCGAGGAGATGAAATATTTACTTAAATTTATATTACCATTTCTTCGCTCTGGTTTCGAGGTTAAGCGCGGCGTTGAGTTCTGCCACTCAACACGCAATGCCTCCAGAATTCGGCAGAAAGTGGGGAACGGAGTGTCTTAACACTAGGTTCCCTCTGCCTACCCTGTTGTGTGCGGGATACAGCGTGAAGCTAATTTAATTTTTAATTTTTTTTTTAATTTATAAACCATTCATGGGCGAGTACGACTCGAACTACTTTGAAAGTTTGTATGAAAAAAAATTTAAATTAGCACCGATTTTTATAAAATTTGAAATTCAGACTCTTAAAAATATTTCATTGAACACGTGTTTCATGGTTTTTAGAATTCACCCCCTAAGGGTACAAATAAGGGGTTGCAAGTTAGTATGGAAAAATCTTTAAATCACCACCGATTTTTAAAAAAATTAAATTCAGACTGTTAAAAATATTTTATTGCACACGTGTTTCGTGTTTTTTTTAGAATTCACCCCTAAGGGTGCAAAGAAGCGGGCGAAGCCGCGCGCTCCCTCTAGTATAATATAAGTAGATACATACATACAAGTAAACAAACACAAATATCGATACATATACATCCAAAATTAACATAACATACTAAGATTAGACCCTTAAAGGTACTTAGATACACATACCAAAGCTGTAACAATACACGGCCAACAACTGTAAGGATATTGTGGTGTTAAAGAACAATGAGGAGTTAACAGGATTTTATACGAAACTGTGTTCATATTCATATACGTGAGGTATAAAATTAAAGTTGGGTCCGCATACATTTATCCTTTGTTGGTAACGTAGAACCAGAAAAGATTACGGTTTAACGATGTGGTTGTACGATTATAGTCTGCGAAATAGTCGCGCTAGAGCAAGTAGATTGTGTATATAAATGGTTTCTGTAGAATAATATTTAACATAATGTTATTTTATTTGTGATAAATATCAAATTGAGGCCGTCGTGGCCCAGGGGCACAAGGGTGTGAATGCGCGACGGTTGTGGGTTAAATTTAAACACGCAATGCCTCCAAAAATTCAGCAGAAAGTGGGGAATGGAGTGTCTTAACACTAGGTTTCCTCCGTCTACCTCTACTCTGCTGTGTGCGTGATACAGCTTGAAGCTGATAAAAAAATAATAACAAAATAAAAAATCGAAAACGACAAAATATTACAGACAGATAAATATATGCATACATAGATATATAAACAGATAGATACGTAAAAAGGCAAAATGTTTTATAACTTTGAACATTTTAGACAAAAGTAACAACATATTCAAAAGTAAAACGTGAGATTCTTCTAGATAAATATTTAGACTGTATCTATTGTTGTTTTTTTTTTCTCAACTTTTAACATCTACGTGAATGGCGTTTCAAAATGACAAACATTCATATTCAAATCCCAGTTTTTCTAGGAATTAAAGCAAATACGCCGACGATGCCGCATCCGATGGAATACTCATTTCGTATTCGTACAAGTGAAACGCTAACGAAATGCAGAAACTTCATATACTATTTTAGATTTACAATATAAAAAGACAAGACAAAAAAATGTGAGCAACACAACCATAGAATTAATTTAGTCTATGCCATAGACTCCGTAGTTTATAGAGACTTAATTGTTTTCCTTAAAAAGTCTCGTACTAGTTAAGACACTCTGCTCCCCCCTTTCGCCCAATTCTGGAAATATTTCGTGTTGAGTGGCGAAACTCAACACCGTCCATTGCCACCAGAGCGAATAAATGACAATATTAAACATTATATTTCCTAAAGTGGAAATCGAACCTACAACCTGTCGCGTTTACAGTCACACGTCTGCGCCCCTGCGCCACGACTGGCCTTAATAAATAAAATAAAAATAAATATCGAATCGTAAGTATTTACCAATTTTTATATTAGTCTTTAAATTAGTTGAATTTTGCCAGCGGACAACAGTCGCTGCAAAAAGCTAAAACTGGCAAAGCGTTAAATATTTACCGTGCGGTTCAAAACACACATTGCAACTTATTGACCTAACTCTTGGAACTAGAAGTCCAACTGTTTACTAATTACAGTTTATATTTCGGGATACATACATGTTGAGCAAAGTATTTATTATTATTTTTAATATTTTCGTTCACTTTGTTTTTTTTAATCACGCTGTATCCCACATACAGCAAAGTCGGTCAGGGGGAATCTGGGAAGCTAGTGTTGAGACACTCCGCTCTCATTAAGACACTTCCGTTTGCCACTTTCAGCCGAATTCTGGAGGGATTGGGTGTTAAGTGATGAAACTCAACGCCGCGCCACAAAAAATGTTTGTGACACATTCTACGAAAGTCAACGTCGCGACCAAGGTATCTCTGAACGCAGTTACAATAGGAATGTAATATTCCTATAAGTAGCATTTTTCGATAAATATGGATATGCAACACAAAAAGAATATACAATTCCAATCAGTAGGTCCTGAGATTAACGCGTTCAACCAAAGACACTCTCTAGTTTTACAATATTAGTTTAGATAATAAAGACAAAAGATAATCGAAACCAGGCCACTGATTTATAATTAAGAAATAACTAGCTAGCGCTGTTTAAAGTTTTTAGTTCGTAAAAAAGAGAAATAAAAACTGACAAGATCTTGTTACTGCCTGCAGCAAACGTGATGAAGAGCTGATAAATGAATACTGACCGCCTTATAGTAGAAATTGTTGACTTATGGACTAAGACAATTTTGTATTTTTTTTAATGTAGAAACCGCCATAGATTGTATTTTAAATGTAGGTATCCTACTACTAATATTATAAATGTGAAAGTTTGTATGGATGGATGTTTGTTCCATTTTCACGCAAAAACTGCCGAACGAATTTAGATGAAACTTTACAATTATTTGGTAAATCAGAAGAAGAAAAATATAGATAATCCCCATTAAACTAATTTGGTTAACCTACTGCGTTCAACAAAAAATCTGCTTGAAAAAAGTTTCTATCCAGCTACGGATTTTAAGCCATAGTTAACGTTACAACATAAGCTCATAAGTATCTCTCAGTAATCGCTCTTAAGCTACTTAATAAATATAATAACGAAAAGTGACACAACTAAAACATTTTTTAGAAGGAACCTAGTGTTAAACACCCCGTTATCCAATTTCCGCCGAATTCTGAAGGCACTGTTCAGTGGTGGAACGCCGCAAATATTTAATTTCCTAGAATGGGTATCGAACCCACAACCAGCCGATTTTAAAGCCACATACTTGTGCCCCTGCTCCACGACTGCTTCATTATATTACATTTCATATTCACCAACTAAAATGTTAAATTACACGCACAACGTAAAATGGAATGATTTAATTTACTGCACATTTACGGTCCATTAAAACGTTAATCTCGGAAAAAAATTACATAAATATAAAAAAAAATGCTTTTACGGACGTCATTTAATAAATTTAAAACACATTTGAGAGGCTTTTAGTCGGTCGTGACGTAAAATTTTCTTTCAAACTATCAGCCATTTCGATTTCTGCGATGTCACTGCACGCACGCCTCCACTAATAGCTTGTTGGCTGAGCACGGCCACTTCACATGTTCCCCACGTTTTCCAAGATTTTTCACAGAGTTTCCATTTAAAATTGATCGAGGGGATTTGCTACTCGGCACCCCAGATTTCGGTTGATGGAGTGTCTTTTAAAAAACAGATTGCTGATGCATGAAAAACGTACAAAGGGTTTTCTCTACACAGTGTTGAGATTTATCATGTTAGAACAGACATTCTATATTTTTCCTTTTTTTAAATAAATAAAATAAATCAGCTTCACACTGTGTCCCGCACACAGCAGGGTAGGCAGAGGGAACCTAGTGTTAAGACACTCCTTTCCCTACTTGCTGCCGAATTCTGGAGGCATTGCGTGTTGTGTGGCAGAATTCAACGCCGCGCTTTGCCTCGACACCAGAGCGAAGAAATGGAAATATACATTTAAGTAAATATTTCATCTCCTCGAGTGGAGATCGAACCCGCAACCAATCGATTTTACAGTCACACTTCGTGCCGCTGCGCCTTTCCTTTCCTTTTTTTTTATATATTAATATATTATACTTAATTTATATTTCTATATAGTTAATATGGACCGCATTCCCTAAATATTTCAGAGGCGTCCCAAAGGCGACACTCAATCAACGGAATGACAGGCTTATTAACAAATTTACGATATAGCTTATGTAGGCGGCTCCAAATTTGCATTCCTACGCTCAAGTAGGTACCAATCAATGTTCATGAACATTCAAATAACTAAAAATTAAATTTGATTTTGATATAAAACCAAGAAAAAAATCTTGAATGTAGAGCAGCACGTACAATATGTTCTTTCTTGTTTTCTAATATTTTTTTAATTAAATGCTTTTCCAAATTGATTGATTATATTATTTGGTTTGACCAATTCCTTTAATAATTTAACGTAAATTATTAATTGAATTGGAATATTGAAACTAAAATAAGTATTATGAATAAAATTTGATCAGCCCCTACAAGATAAAGACAACAAAATAAAAATAAAGATTGATTATAAAATAAAAAAGCAAAAATATTTACCTTTAAATCGAGATCCATCACAAGATGCCTTCCAAAAGAGGTGCCACCAGTCTTCTGTATATGAAGGAACACCATGACATCGTGGGCATTGAGATCAAATCGGAAGTCGTCGTGAAGGACTTCGTCATATGAAATTCCTGGTTGCGCGATCACATCCGGTAAAGGACGTCCTGGGGCCTCCGCGTATGACAAGGCAAAAGATTCTGGCATTCTCTCCCGTGGTGTCATTGCACACATCTATAACAAAGACATTTATTTACCATATATAATTAATTACTATACACATGTAAGTAGGTATTTAATCAATCAATCAGCTTCACGCTGTATCCCACACACTGCAGAGTAAGCAGAGAGAACCTAGTGTCAAGACGTTCCGTTGCCCACTTTCCGCCGAATTCTGGAGGCATTGCATGATTTGTGGCGGAACTCAACGACGCGCTTTTACATAGGCACCGATTTTTATAAAATTTTAAATTTAGACTCTTAAAAATATTTCATTGAACACGTGTTTCATGGTTTTTTAGAGTTCATCCCCTAAGGGTGCAAATAAGGAGTTGAAAGTTTATATGGAAAAATCTTTAAACCGCCACCGATTTTTATAAAAACAAATTAATTCAGACTGTTAAAAATATGCGTGTTTCGTGGTTTTTTTAGAATTCACCCCTAAGGGTGCAAATAAGCGGGCGAAGCTGCGCGTGCCCACTAGTATGCAATATTGTAACACAATCGTTTTAAAGACAGTACAATTGTAAGTAAATACATTTAAATATAACACAACAAAATTTGGTAAGATTGGGTTTTTTGGGAAAGTTTAGATATACAAAACACATTAGGGATTCGTATGTTTTAGCCGTCAGACTGTAACATTTGATGCAACTATCACTCGGTAAACTTAACATAATGAAGTTACATTTAGCATTTTCATATAATCAATACGTATAGCATTTTTATCATATAAGTTTTTAATTTATATTAAAATTAATTTTGGTTTTAATATAAATCAAAAACTTACGCAGACAAATTTTAAATATTTAATATTAAGATAAATTACAATAAGAACATAGGATATTTTTTATTTTTACATTTACTTAAAATAAAGACCCTCAAT
Organism: Heliconius himera; assembly: GCA_021202915.1. NCBI lineage: Eukaryota > Metazoa > Arthropoda > Insecta > Lepidoptera > Nymphalidae > Heliconius > Heliconius himera. Next base: position 1,147,410 of record JAJHJA010000143.1, on the reverse strand, counting down.
TATATGTACAATGGATATTATATCTATTTTCTAAGGTTAAATTACAGAAATATATTTTCATATTATTCAAATTTAAATATTGTAATTAACTTAATTTAAATATTTTATTTTACTTCAATCATTATTTTAAATAACATAAAATTTTATTCGTTACCAAAATACAAAATTCTAAATACAACGTTTACCAAACTACTAAAGCTTTTAAAACTTTTAAACGCAGGCTATTTAAAATAACACAAGCAAAAATATTTATTTAAAAAATATTTACTTAGTATAATATAAGAAAACTCTCAATTAAATGAAGTTACAATTACGATTAAATTGTAATTATTATTGACAGGTAGATTATTCAATAATAATTATTATTAAATTATAGATTGATCGGAATTGAGTTCCGCCACTCAGTGCCACTCCACGCAATGCCTCAACTCAAAAATTCGGTAGAAAGTGGGAACCGGAGTGTAGGTTCCCTCTGCCCACCGTCCTAAGTGCGGGATACAGGGTGAACTAAAAAAAAAATATTAACTAAGAGTTCATTTACTATTGCGTGAAAAAATAAATGTAAATAAATATTTCATTTCCCCGAGTGGGGATCGAACCCACAAAAAATTTTACAATCACACTTTGTGGCCCTGCGCCACAAAGTGTGATTGTAAAATTGGTTAAACATATATTTATCAACATATGTTTATTCATTAACTATACTTTACGAATATCCTTTAACAATAATGAAGGGGCAGCCATCTAAACAAATCTTCAAAATAAACAATCTCGAAACGAAAGCAAAAATGTACTGCCAAAAGAGAAGCCCCCATTTTAAAAGGTAACTAGCTGTAACGTCGATGTTTAGGGTAGCGGCTCGAAGGTTAAGAGGGTGACGAGATAAAGAGCCCATCCGCACCCCCTTTTTGTTTGTTCGCTCTAATGAAGTGGGCCGTACCTTCCTCCATTAATATACAGTCGCAATCAGCACTTGAGGGCGTTATTCGGCCAAGACTTGTGTAGCACCTTGGTTGGATTTGTTTGTACATACCCAATTGCTAATTTAAATTTATCTGTATTAGACATTTATATAATTTTTGGTAAGGTTTTTTTTTTTAAAGAAATATTAGCGATCCGCTCGCGGCTTCGCCCGCTTGACCTACTTAATTATTAATTTATTAATCTGCATTATTTTCGTTTCCTAATCATCATTTTAAAAACAATATCTGTACCTATATTTTGTGCCGTTTTTGTAAAGCATTTTTTTCGAATAAGATTCTTTAAAATATTATCAGTTTTTTTATTTATAAAAACTAAATGTTAAGGGTAGCCAAAATACAATAGTCAAAACTGTAATTATTTCTAATATTACCTTGAATAAACGGCATTGACAAAAATTTTAAAAATATTTATTTTTGGTTCTAATATGTTATTATACATATATCAATAACACAATTTCTTATAAATCTTCCATATACAGACACTGATCCGCTATGATTTTATATTATAGGTCTATATAGATATAAATATTATTAATTCTATTGTATCACAGTTGAGATATGTCTGACTACGGGCTATGATTGTAACTTCATTTACAGATTTATTATTAAAAAAAAATCAGCTTCACGCTGTATCCCGCACACAGCAGGGTTGGCGAGGGAACCTAGTGTAAAACACTCCGTTCCCCACTTTCTGCCGAATTCTGAAGGCATTGCGTATTAAGTGGCAGAACTCAACGCCGCGCTTTGCCTCGACACCAGAGCGAAGAAATGGAAATATAAATTTAAGTAAATATTTCATCTCCTCGAGTGGGGCTCGAACCCACAACCAGCCGGTTTTACAGTCACACTTTGTGCCGCTGCCCCACAACTGGCCTATTATAACAAAATATCATTTTTCTACAATCTGTTCAGGCATAATACACCGTTGAAGTCGTGTAAAAATAAAGTAGACGTTGCAATTTTTTAATATTATTGTTATATATAATATATATTTAATTAATCGACGTTTCGACGGTTGGACGGTATCCAAAGAGGCGCGGGTTCAAATCCCGCTACGTTCAAATTTTTATACGTTTCCTGAACAAGTATTTTTCTTTCCTAAGTGCGGAATAACACTTTAAAAATACTTAAAAATATATACAATATATTTACCTTATTTTTCAAATAAATTAGGTATAAAAATAATAGTGCCATTTTCAGTTTAATATTTTCAGCAGACCATTAAATATTTCATTCGCAAACTACACGAGTCTATTTCATTATGAAATTAATTTCGTTTCTAATCGCTACTTCGAAATTGTAGCCCTAGGGAGCATTTGTTTGAAATCACTTATAATTGAGCTTTCAGTTGTATAAATACCTTTAGGCGCTCATGTTCTATCAAAAATGAATATAAAAAAACATATAGGTACCTATACTATAACGTTTTTTTCTTTTTTTTTAGTGCTTTAATGCTCGCTTTATCCCGTACACAGCATGGTAGGCACAGAGAACCTAGTGTTAAGACACTCCGTTGTTCCCCACTTTCAGTTGACTTTTGGAGGAATTGCACGTTGAGTGGCGGACGCCCCGCTTCACCGTGTAAAGGTAATGGGAAGAAAATGTAAATATTCTATATTTCATTTGCGAGTGGGAATCGAATCCAGAACCTGTAGCGTCTACAGTCAAACTATGAGCCCTTGCGCCTCCACTATAATTATAGTTACAAATTGAATATTTGAGTTTATTTCTTATTATTAAGTAATTTAATTCATCCAAAACTAAAAATAATAAAAAAATTAAAACGGAGATACGTAATTGAACAACATAAACGGAATTAAATAATAAATAGACTAAATCAAAAAATTAAATTAAATCAGCTTCACGCTGTATCCCGCACACAGCAGGGTAGGCAGAGGGAACCTAGTGTTGAGACACTCCGTTCCCCACTTTCTGCCGATTTCTGGAGGCATTGCGTGTTAAGTGGCAGAACTCAACGCCGTGCTTAACCTCGACACCAGAGCGAAGAAATGGAAATATAAATTTAAGTAAATATTTCATCTCCTCGAGTGGGGATCGAACCCACAACCAGTCGGTTTTACAGTCACACCTCGTGCCACTGCGCCACTACTGGCCTCTAATAATAAATAGACAAACTGTGTATAGTTTAAAGGAGTAGAGTTAACCAAGTTTACTGCCCGAAAATACCTATAATAGTTGTTTGTTTGACTGTGGTCGTTTCTTTTTTATATAAAAAATACATTTTAAGCTACCTTCCGCCATAAAAGGTACGTTTTACTTCACCAAAATACCCAGCGACAACGATTCTCTACACCAGTGATTCTCAACCACTATACCGCGGCACATAAGTGTGCCGCCAAATTTCAAAAGCTCAAATTTCGGATTAAAAATATTTTTATTATTAGCTTGTAATGAATCCCTTAATAAACGTTTAATTATTATTATAGTATATATTAGTTTATTACGTATATTTAATTTTTTTGTCGTAATCTATTTGTGTTGTAGTAAGTAAATAATTTTTATCTTTTCCTTTGTGCACCGCCAAATTTTGAAATCGTTAAATATGTGCCGCAACAAAAAAAAGGTTGAGAATCACTGCTCTACACCGTTTATTTTGGTCCTATCACTACAATAGGCTATTACTGTCCCATCGCTGGATGGACGCGGGCTTTATCTAAGACATCTGCACTGGAAATAGACTGCTTTCTCGAGTATTGTACACGTTTCCTTCTTGCAGTGGCAAGTTTAGGAGATCGTATGCCTCAATTAACATGCTTTTATAATAATTATAAAATTAAATTAAATTAAATCGGCTTCACGCTGTATCCCGCACACAGCAGGGTAGGCAGAGGGAACCTAGTGTTAAGACACTTCGTTCCTCACTTTCTGCCGAATTCTGGAGGCATTACGTGTTGAGTGGCAGAACTCAACGCCGCGCTTCACCTCGACACCAGAGCGAAGAAATGAAAATATAAATTTAAGTAAATATTGCATCTCCCCGAGTGGGGATCGAACCCACAACCAGTCGGTTTTACAGTCATACTTTGTGCCGCTGCGCCACGACTGGCCTCAATAATTATCTATACTTATAATAAAATCGTAATGGGATTGGTGTCTGTACATGGAAGATATAGAAAAAAAAATGTTATTGGAAGCATTTCTTGATGTAATAGAAAGCAAAATAATGATTTTTATTTTTTTTGTCTGTTTGTCGTTGCATTCGTTCACTCTTATCTCGGAAACGGTTTAACCGATTAAATTGCAGTTTTCATTATTATATTTTGGCAAGCTTCCCGTGACATTTTGTTTGTTTTATTTCAATCGGTTTATAAATAAAAAAAAGTTATACCATTTTAACGAATGCTGGTCGACAAAATAGCTATAAATCACTTTTTTTTATTGAATAAGCTAAAACTTTACTTTTCAATATAGGTACAGATATTGTTTTAAAAAATATACTATTATTAGAAATTATTTGACAAAAAAAAATTACAAAGTGTGACCGTAAAATCGACTGGTTGTGCGTTCGACCCCACTCGAGGAAATCAAATATTTATTTACATTTATATTTTCATTTCTTCGCTCTGGTGACGAGGCAAAGCGCGGTGTTAAGTTCCGCCACTCAACACGCAATGCCTCCAGAAGTCGAAGAAAAGTGGGGAACGGAATGTCATAACACTAGGTTCCCTCTGCCTACCCTGATGTGTGCAGGATACAGCGTGAAACTGTTTTTTTTATTTATATATTTATTTTAAACATATTTGGTTATAATAATGAACGTTTCCAGATATAATATTACAAATTCATTTAAAATGTTATTTTATGTCTGCTTCCTTTAAAAAGTAAGATCAATCTGCTCATCTATCATGCGGGTTAGTATCGGCTTACCATTGATACATCGACAGCCGTCTCAATATTAATATAAATTATAATATGAATAAAATACGATACGACACAGCGCCACAGCTAAACCTTATTAAATAAATTATAATGTGTAATAGAAGTAGCCTCTGCTATTATTATTTATTTTTTCACGCTGTATCCCGCATATAACAGGGTACGTAGAGGGAACTTACTGATAAGACACCGTTCCCCACATTCCAACGAATTTTCGAGACATTGCGTGTTGAGTGGCGGAACTTAACGCCACACTTTGCCTTAATACCAAAACGAAGAAAAGAAAGTATTAATAAAGAATCACTTCCGAGTGGGGATCGAACCCACAACAAACACACGCTTGCGCCACTACACCATGTCGGCTCTCCTATTACGTATTCAAATAACAATAGCAACATCAAAATTATAAAGTAGGTACTTAAACAGATACGGAGTCAGAATTATCTTTTGTAGGGACTACATAAAAGGAAACGTGGCTTAAAAGTTTTATACTAACGTGACTACTATGATAAAAAAAAATTAAATCAAATCAGCTTCACGCTGTATCCCGCACACAGCAGCAGCAGAGAGCCTAGTGATAAGACACTCCGTTCCCCATTTTCTGGCGAATTCTGGAGGCATTGCGTGTTGAGTGGCAGAACTCAACCCTGCACTTAACCTCGACACCAGAGCGAAGAAATGGAAATATAAATTTAAGTAAATATTTCATCTCCTCGAGTGCGGATCGAACCCACAACCAGTCGGTTTTACAGTCACACCTCGTGCCGCTGCGCCACGACTGGCCTCAACAAAACTGACTGCTATGATAAACTCAACAAAACTGAAAATCTAATTTGTGCCGGAAAGAGATCAGAAATAAGCACCAGTGACATCGCGTCACGTCGCTCAGGTTTTAGAGAGTACCAAAATATTTCTACAAAAAAAAATATAAAAAAGCTATTCCACGTGACGCGGCCATGCAGCTGATTCCATTTGCTTCGATGCAAAAAGCATGTAGTATGTAAATGGGCGTTAGGTTTAAAAACCACATCCAACTATACTTTAGATATAAAATATATATATTGGTGACAATATATGTATATGCTTGTTTATTTATAACTATAAAAATAGGAATATATATATATATTTTTTGCTTCACACTGTATCACATCGCGGAATAGGCAGAGGAATCTAGAAACGTAGTTTTAAGACACTTCGTTCTCATTAAGAATTCTACCCCAAAACCCACGACCGTCGCGGTTAATAACTCTCCAATTTTCAAGTTTTCCATCTTTTACATAACTTACTAAATGAAAAGAATAGGTATAAGGCCAACTACGGTACAAAATATTTACAATTCTCTTAGACCACTTAAACGAAATCACATTTTTTAAAAAATATAGAAAACAACGTAACGTAAATAGAGCAGAAACAGATACTTTAAAAATATTATCATAATATCTAAGTTTATTTTTATTACATTTGAAAAACTTTATAAGAGACAACATCAATATCCATCTATCACAGAGGGAGATAAAAATAATGACAAAGTTATTCGGTCGGAAAGGTCAGCTTCTAGTCTACCATAGTTTATATTTATCTAATCAATGACATTTAAGCATCCCACCCACCAATAACAGAGATTCAACTTGATTTATTCAGATATTTATAGCGTGGCAAAACATTTAGAGCCACCACCAGCCAAAATTTGAGGCTAGTCGCGGCACAAGTGTGTGGGTTCAATCCCCACTCGAGGAAATTAAATATCGAAACAAGAGCGAAAAAGACAAGCTTAAATAAAAAGTTTGTCTTCTTCGCTCTGGTGTCGACGCCTCCAGAAATCGGCGGAAAATGGGGAACGGAGTGTCTTAACACTAGGTTCTCCACCTCTGCCGGATGTGTACGGGATACAGCGTGAAGCTGATTTCGATTCAAAACATTAAGTCTCTACACACGAGGCGTTGGTTGTTATCCTGGCCTGATGTTATCCCATCCATTACAATTCACTGCACAATCCAAGCTCACGGACGGCGCAGCACATTCGCACCAAAAGTGGATAGCCAGTGGCCACCTTCCTCCATCGTGCATAAATTGAGTGCCGAACAAAATCACAATTTCATTCTTTGTTTTCCAAACTGAATTTAAAGCGTGTAACCAAAAGGGGAACTGGGAAGTGGTAAATCGAGTCGGTCGGGTCAAATTACTGGTTTGCACTAAAGTTGTCAGAAGTTCTTGCAATTTAAATTTGCTCTTTGGTTTTCTTAAAATATATCAAATTCACTTCTTATAGTTGGAATTATTTCAGTAATGTAATGTAATTCAATAATTTGCCGATTTCGTACAGATATTATGAAAGTTGTAATAATACTAGTTATTAAGAAACAAACGCGTGGGAACATGACTTAAAGTTGCATTTATACACCTACTTCTTAGCTCAAAAGATTTCGACAAGTTCTCCAAAATGATAATTCATCCTACCTAATTAAAAATTTTGGACTAAACGATTTCAGTAACTGTAACAGTACTCTCTTTAAAAGAGATAAAATCATGTAACATTAATAAAAAATAATTAAATCAAGTAGACTTTGCAAATAGTACATTTTAAGACGTAGGTGTTTTTTTTAAGAATATTATATAGGCCAACAAGGCCACGAGCTTGATTGTGGATTCGATTCCAAATCAAAAAATAAAAAAAAACTGCAGAAATCAAAATCATCAGAAAATGAGAATTTGGAGCGGAGTGTCCTATCACTGGGTTCCCAGGATCCATCCGCTTACCCTGTTATGTACGGGACACAGCGTAAAGCTACAAAAATTGTTTAATATCCAATACAATTGCTAAGGAAAAGTGATTCCCGTCACCAATGGGCAGAACCATGGTTGAAACAAACCAATATGGAACTTGAACGACGAGTGTCCATATATAGTGGCTAATCTTATTCCAATTCGATGAGGGCAACAAAGCAAGTAAAAAGATTTACCGTTACTCTTGTTTTATGCAATGGAAGGATTTCTTCGTAAATGTACTAAAGGCCAGTCGTGGCGCAGGGGCACAAAGTATGACTGTAAAACCGACTGGTTGTGGGTTGGATCCCCACTCAAGGAGATGAAATATTTACTTAAATTTATATTTCCATTTCTTCGCTCTGGTGTCGAGGCAGCGCGCGGCGTTGAGTTCTGCCACTCAACGCGCAAGTGGAGTGGAGGAACGGAGTGTGTTAACACTAGGTTCCCTCTGCCTCCCCTGCTGTGTGCGGGATACAGCGTGAAGCTGATTTAATAATTAACATCAATAATGATGTTTGGTTTGGTTTCTTCTAATATGGCGAATAATGATGTTATAAAATATTTATAAATTAATAATAAAAATAACCTTCGTGCAAATTAATGTTCAAAATTGATAAAATCAAATATGTACGAAACATTTAATAAGTATTAAATAAAGCCCAAAAAAAAGTTATGAGCTAACGTACTCAAATATGATCGACCTTTTAATTTACGAAATGCATTTATTTTTGAAAGACTCAGATGTAACACTTTGAAAATAGAGCAAAAGGCCTTTACCAAACGAGATATTTCTCCAATTCACGCGAAAGTATTTAAATATAAAATCTAATCAAACCAGTTTCACGCACACAGGCAGAGGGAACCTCGAGTTAAACACTCTGTTCCCACTTTCTGCCGAGTTTTGCGAGGCATGAGTTTTGAGTGGCAGAATTCATCGCCGGGCTTTTGCCTTAGTGCCAGGACGGAAAAACGAAAATATTAATAAATAATAATTCATTCCCTCGAGTGGCGATCGAACCCACAACCGTGCTCTTTTTGGTTACAACGTTTCATTAGTAACTTAATAAAATCATACAAGAATAAAGTGAGTGTGTTAGTAATTTTTCTAATAACTTAAGTGCAAAAACAACTATATTATTGTCATTAACGCTTAGGCGTCACGTGGCGTAATTAAAACGCAGATATCTAACTAACGATAACCAATACACGCGAACTCTTTTGAATCCAATTAAAATATGTTTTTAAAAAATTATATAATATTATTTTCTCAATTTAGGGCCCATATGCAAATATGAAAAACGCGGACGCGTCTAAATATATTAAAATAAAAACAAATTATTTTTTTCCTATCTTAAATTCGTTAGTTGTCAAGTCCCAAGCTTGCAACCACAACTAACGTACATGTTGTCTAATAATACAAATATAAGCTGCTTAAAAGGGGTTGCTAGCGGGTTTTTTACCACTGGCTGGTTGCAAAATGGAAACACAAATGAAAACCACTTGCATGGCTGCCACCCTCTTTAATTAGTGAAGTATAGTACAACTGGGACTGTTAAATAAGTCAGGCGATTATTTAGTCCTGGCAGTGGCAAATTTTTATTTAGTTTTAAAAGGTTTTACATTTAAATGTATATTTTTATGTCTCATAATTATCATTACTTAACTGCTCTTGGCTTGCTTAGTATTTTGACAAAGTTGCTCAAAATATAATAAAAATTAAGATTTTTCTTTTGCATTATACTGCTGTACAGTTGCCACAAAGAATTACATCAAAAGAAAAATTTAAAAAAATAACTTCTATATTTTGGATTGTTTTTTTAATATGAGTTGTTAGGCGCCACAGACTTTCGTTGTCCGTGCCTTATTTTTATTGTAAGACATGTTAAAAGAGAAAGTTTAAAGGAGAACAAAATAAACATTCATGTTGCTCTTTAAAAGATAAAATAAAATAACAAATATATATTTATATACTATGTGCTATATAGACTTCTATACATACTATGTGCTGCATATATTATATACATGTATACTTTGTTTACAACTTCGCTTTAGTCTTTTAGTTTATCTTTATCGAGAGGTGCATTTACTCTAAACATATGGTAAACGTAGTAGTAGCTTAGTATCAATAAAGCTTAATTATGAATATAAAATAATTGTAGAGTGCTTAAATTATTAATATGTTTTTAGAGTAATTTTAATATTATCTTTAGTACAAAACATTTTATAGTTATGCAGTAGTTTTGCTTTAATTCTAAGATAAATGAAAACTAAATTATTTATAAATAGATTCTATATTTTTTTTATAGTCATCCTAATTCATATATAAAATAAAATTAAACCATTTTAATTTTATTTAAGAATTAATATGTGTTTAATATTACATGTCACTAAATTATTTTTGCTGATTTAATTTAACTATAAATAATAAATCAATCTTTATTAATATATGTAATATGAAAATAGTGTAGCTGTTTTTTATACTATTAATATTATTTTCTTGTTGCTAATAATTAAATTGCTAAAATATTTATAATATTAAATACCTCTAAGCATCTTTTAACAAACATTCCTTTTCTACTATTTAATTATTAAATTTCACTGCTATTGATAAAATAATTAACAACATACTAAACATATAATAAGCAAATAAGAAAAAGTTAAGTTACCTGGTCTGGACAGAAATATCCAAATGCCACCATACCAAACAGTGAAAGTAGTAAACAGAAGAGTATCACTTTACGTAGCTTAGATCTTGGCTCCATTTTCATAATCTCATATGCACCACTAGGGAGGATAAGGGCAAAATCACTATCTACTTGCACTGAAACACTTTTTTGCATTTCGGATGAATGCATGTCTCATTTTTGATTTTTTTTAAAACGATCACTCACTTTTGTCTTTTATATTTCATATTGTACCAATTAATTTGGAATCTTGCACAGAACTCATATAATATCATATATTTTTTAATATCTGATAATGATACGAGTTCGATAACATTGTTTTGATATCACATAAGCCGCGTTGTATCAGCGGCAGTGCCAATACTACAATGCGAGTCTAGAGCATCGATGGTGAGTGGTGACTAGGACACTAAGAGTACATACTCGTAAATGACAGAACACCAACTGAACATAAACATACGGCATTTTGTACTTCAAACATCTATTTTTACAACCATAAACGACACACAAATGGTAAACACTTTAAAGTACTCGATCACGGTAAATTTTTCGTTTATGGATCTCGTTTTAAAAGTAGTAAACATAAATAAATAGGACTCATTTTCAGCGTTTTATAACAGTATTGACATTTGACATAAGACATTATATATTTGACATATGTCATGCTAGAGTCGAATTAATAAGATAAGATAAAAAAGAATAAGAAATATGAATATTTTGTAAAATTATATATCCAATATTAGACATACACGAATATAAATAATTTTTGGGATATATGCGATATATGAACTTCTATGAAGATTTTTATTAATACGATTTACATATTATATCTCGTTATATTTAGAAATATTTTAATTTTTATGGTACCTATATTATTTCTTATGAACATACTTGTAGTGGAAATTTATTTAATACCATACTTAAAAAATTACTACGGTCACTGTAGTACGGTGTATTTACTACTACTCTGTCATAAACAATATTTTTGCCTTAAGAAAAAAAGTGCATGTCAAAACTCAACTTCAAAAATCAAAACAAAACTTAAGATTCAAGCGCGAAAATTGTAGTCAAGTACTTAATATTGTCTTGCAGCATATTTATTAATTTTAACCCTTAATATGACTACAAGATCTAAGAGTAAAGCTATAGTCAACGATCCGAAAGAAATACCTAAGAAACACGTAGAAAATTCTTGGATTATTCTTACAAAAGGCAAGTAATATCGTGTCATTGGTTAACCATATTATCCAATATAAATCAGTGTATACAATGATTTGTATTTTTTTACAGAGTCAATTTTAGCTAATAACAAATTTAAAATTATTACTCTTCCTCATCCTTCAAGCGGCAGCCCTACTAAGTATTGTTTGGATGACAATACAAATAAGATATATGAAATTATAACATTTAATGAACCATATCGATCTTGGTTTATTGAAGATACAGTTAAGTCTGATGGAAGTCTCCTGCTGGCCACACCTATTAATCCTGTGTTTTTAGGTTTGTCTTGTCCTGATTTTAGACCTTTTTTTACTTAAAAAAAAATATTTAAAAAATCCTTTTCTTTTAAGTTTTTATTAACCTTATTTTGATAGACGATGTTGGCTATTACAAAGTAAGAAAGTTGTATTTAAATTAACATTTCGTCAGAAATTAAATGCTATAAATACTAAAATGTAATATAGTTTGTTTATAAATATTGTCATTATACTCTTGTAGCATGTCAGACATGTGCCAAATTGTGCTACAGTATATGGTTAAGGAAAATAGTTTCAAGTATAACAAACTGAAAGTGATTTTTTTATATTTTCAGTTTTACCTCGCTTAAGGAGCCAATGCATTGGACGGGCTATTCCATTAGAAGACTTACTTTCTGAAAAAGGTTTTAATAAAATATTGAATTTTATCTCAAACTTAGATGCAGTTGCAGATCTTAAGGTAAATTGTAAATCAATCAAATCATATAAAAAAACAGATTAAATGTTTTCCTACATAGCAGGACCTAATAAAAAAAATAAACCTAACTCCATAGAACTTCCTGCATAATTTTTAAGACATTACATAGCAGACCTCTAATGCTGGTAGTTTAATGCATCAACAGTAACAAGCACAGATTGCAGGGGGTGTCAGATTAGACAACATTTGGATTACATTAAACAAAATTTTATTTCATTTATTTATGTTTTTATTTAAGGGGCCAGTGGATGTAAAAGCATATAAATATAATGAAGAAAAAACTTTAAAATGGCTTGAAAGTAAAGTGCGGACTTTAGCTAAAAAGCTTAAGGAAAAACATATACATGTTACATCTGGAGCTGTTTCTGCTACATATGTATCCAGCAATGCTCACAGTGAAACTGTTGATGAAGGTATTTATGATATTATTTTTTAGTTATACACTGTATCTAACAGCAAGGTAAGCAGAGGAGAGCAAGGAATAAGAGAGTTCCAGATCAAATGAAAGCCATAAACTCAAAAAGAACCCAAAACCATTAGGATGACAGTGTTATGATATGTCGCTGCACTGCAACAACTTCAATTAGTATATAATTTGAAAAATTGCTTGATGAATTGTACCTTCTGTTATAATATTCAGTGTATATTTTACTTTATGTTTTTTTTTGTTTTAGAATTTTATCTAAAATATGCTCATGGTATTATATCAGAATATCTTGAAGATTATCTAATAGAACAACTAGATAAGACATTTAATTTTAAAACAGAATTAATTGAACACCTGGGAAATAAAAGGAAATCAGAAGTGGAAGACATTAATGAAACAAATAAGAGAGTAAAACATGAGCATAATGATACTGAAGAAGAACTGAAATATAATTCATTAACACCAGAAATAAAGAAATCAAAAACATTAACTGCTAAAGAAAAGGCTAGACAAAAAGCTGCAAGTGGAACCAAAACTATATCTTCATTTTTTACCAAAAAATAATTAAATTAAATTTGTTGTCATTAATACTTAGTAATTAAAATGTACTTTATCGTAAATATTTGAATTTTATTTTATATGCTCCTTTTATGATATAAAAAATGGCCACATTGAATAATTCTTCAAATATTATTGTAATGGCAACATAGCGCGGTCGCCATTGCTACGTTCGTATCGTTCCTATTTCTTTTCAGACTTTCGTCGATTCTTTCTTTAATACTGACTTTTTTATTATTTTTAGTGATTATAGGACACCTCGGACATTGTGTAGTGTAACTAATGTGATTTATTTAGACTTTATCGTGCGTAAGGACTTTGATAAGTGTTCAATACGTTTAAATCGCGGCCAATGTCAGCAGGCGTGTCAGATCAGGTATTTCGCATTTACTCATATTTATACTTTATTTACGTTCATTTGGAGATCATTATCCGAGTGTAACTATTCATTTTCTTTTTTGTTCCATGTTTGTTGGGCGAGTAGCGGATGAAAGGGCAAGGGAACCAAGGTAAAGACTTGCCATTATGACGTTGCAGGTGTTTTCTTAGTGGGAAGGACCTCGTACCGGTCGGCTAGCGTCCGGTGTTTGCGAATATGATGCCTTAACTAGCATCAGCTAAATTCCACAATGTTTTTTATGAGTCTTATATTTTACTAAGTCGTTTGTATTTCTGTCTAAAATGTAGGAGCTAACGATTTACAACTGATCAAACAGAATTTTTATTAGGCAAATATTATATTCTTAATGATATTCTTAGAAATTTATAATTTTTTTTTTACCAAATTAAATAATTTACTTAGATTAAGTGGACTAGAATACATTTGTCTTTAATTTTAAATAATCATTAGATCATATAATATATAGAAAAAACGTAATGCTAATTTAGTCTTTCTCTTATGGGAGAAACAAAGCATATTAATTTTATTTGTAGCATTTTTTTCATTGAAAGTAATAATCTATAACTACCACTACTTTAACAAATAATTTGTGATAATGCAACAATAGTGAGTAATATGCTTACAGTATCTATGACTAATTATAAATATTCTAATAATCATAATTTTACCTGGTGTTACGATAAAATATTAGGTATTTCAATATACATTTTGAATATATAAAATGCTTAAAACATTATATATTTTTATTTATATATTTTTACATTCTACAAACATTTACTGCTTGTTTATTATTAATGCTTAAACAGCTTAAAAGGATACTAGCCACATGGATACATATTAAATAATATTATTTTTATGGATTTTGTATGATTGCCTTTTTAGTATTTATTAACTTTTCCATTTTCCTTATTGCCCATATACAGTAAGAATGATACATATATCTCATGCATATAGAACAAATAAGTACTTTTAATACATACCTGAATGAACTGATCCATATTAGGCTTAGACTTTAGAGTTAAGTAAGTATATGTGAAAGGAATAGTAGTGAAATGTCTATAATTTTTGAAGAGATTTCCTTTCTAGACCTATCATCAATTAGCAGTTATCATTTGAAATGATTCAACTACAGCTGCCTTTAAAGTATTACTGCGATTAAATGTGCCAATTAAAACTATACTACAATTCCAAGTCACAGGTACCGTGAGCTCTTCACCACACCTGCTCATTGAATCCATGAGATACTAAATAATTTCTTTTTTTTTCTTACACAAAATCCAATGCTTATCAATTACAATAGTAATTTAGTTATTAAGTTTAAGTATAGTTCATTAAGCTGTAGAAAAGATAGTATATCATCCAAGTGTATGTTTTCATGATTATGAGTAATTGTATATTGAAATAAAAAAAGTCTAAAGTACAAGAAATATAATATGGAAAACATAGATAGGTAGGTATTGTTACAAAAATGTTTAATGCATGTTTTGTTCACTTTACCTCACCTTTTACTAAAATTACTTTTTTTTTAATTCTTCCTGTATTTAGCATATCACAGAGTAAACAGAAAGGATCTCTTGCGAAGACTCAATGTTTCTACTTTCTGTGCAATTTATGTTGTGTGATTGAATTTAATGCTGCACTTTGTCTTTAAAGAGTGAAGAAATGAAAATATTTTATTATCTTAAGTGCAAAACACAACTGTCACTGTGGGTTTATATTTAGATATGGCATACTATAGCCTCAATATATAATTAGCCTAAAAATATATTTAAAATTATTTTTCATTACAGTGACAAATGTACCTAAAGAGCAACAGTTAGAAAGTGGCGGGGATGAGTTGGCCGAAGTGTCATGGCGTCACCAGCAGCAACCATCTTATGCTCCACCAATTTCATCTGCAGCAGATCCCTACAGCGCAGCAGGTAGGTACATATATTTTTATGTTTTTTTTTTTAAATTGTTAACTTTATATACTTTCTTTTGATTCTATTCTTCTTTAACCTTTATTGCATTTTAATGGAGATATAAATATAATAAGAAAAAATATTATTTTCTGCTATAATAGCTTTAACATTCATACAAATCTTTCCAAATTAAACGGCATGCCATTAGCTTTATTTTTATGTATTAAATGTACACGGTTGACATATACAAGTTATTGAGGTGGATTTTCAACATAGACTAATTATGATCTTCAACTACCTATTCTTTGCTTTATAAAAATAGCCCTTAATATGTCTATATAACATAGTAAAACTATTCTTTTGGTTAGAACCATGATTATTACAATACTACTGATTAGTATCATATAATAAATTTACAATATTGTGTGACGGTGAATTATATTTTAAAGTATTTTTTTATACTTTCAGGTTATTATGGTACAACAGCACTTCCCTATCAGGCCTTTGGTGTTGGGGATGGAACATGGTCCACCAATGGAACAGACCCAATGACTTTTCTAGGAGGATACAATCCTCACGAGAATACTTATGGCATGGATGGTAGATAGTGTTAATACCAATCAAGAAAAAAATAATTACTAAATATAAATTAACCCTTTGCACTCGTATATCGTCGCATAAGCGGCACGATATGTTTTACCATTGCGCTCGTATGTCGCCGTATTGGCAGCACACCATTACAGCAGGTTGGCCAGTCTGTCGTTTCCTAAGTTTATTTCTAAAATATCTTAGTTGCTTTCTTAAGCTTTCATTGAGTACATTTATATGTACTCAATGCTTAAGAGAGGTATAAACCTAAAAACGAACCCTCAAAACCTGAAAGCTTAAGAGAGGTATAAACCTAAAAATAAAAGATTTGGGCTTGCTAAAACCCACAGATAGAAATCGTTTTAGTTTAGAAGTCGCCATTTACATTTGGAGTAACTTGTGTTGTTGTTAAGCGCTTCGCTTAGACAGAACTCTGATGAATTTATCCTCTTGATTAGTTGTGGTATTAGGCCTGCCTGATATTTTCGTCTGTGTTTGTTCTTCCGTATCACTATCCAATTAAAAAAATCTCACATTAAAAAAATCGCGTAGACAGTAAAATAATAACCCAAGTAATCACAATAGAACATATTTACGAGTGCAAAGGGTTAAAATGGCATCATTGTTTAGCAGATTCAAATTTGCTTATTTAAGATAGGGATTGTGCATATATATTTTATACATATATTTTTGTTTCAGGTGTATTCGGACCATCTACCACACCATTTTCAACAGCTGCATTTGGGCAGCCATCAACATTTAACTATTTCCCAGGAAATGGTGATTATTCTACTTGGGGTCAGTTAGGACGTGCAAAGCAATATGACGATTACTACAGAACAGATGGACTTTACGTCCCTGATGCTATCAAGGGCATGGAGTCAGGTGTACAAGCTCTCTCTCTTAGCGACCATAGTAAGATCGACAAGGATCGTACACCTGAACTTAAAGACGTATCAAGTGGATCGCAACCCAAAAAGATGACATGGGCTTCGATTGCGAGCCAACCGGCGAAACCAGCGCCTTCTACTCAGAGTGGAGGACTAAAGAAGAAAGGGCCCGGCATGCCACCGCCGCCGATAGTGCCAGGGAAACATAATATGGACATTAGTACGTGGGATGCGGGAAAAAGTGCTCCAGTAGTAACAGCTCCTCCACCCCCTCCTCTTCAACCGCCGCCAGTGCCTGCGCCTCTGCCGATGCCGCAGCCGACCCCGGTGCCAGCGCCCGCCCCCGTGCCGCCCATGCAGCGCGGGCCGCCGCCGCAGCACCAGCCGCCACCAGCATGGACACACGCGCCCCGTGCCCCTCCACCGCTGCAGCCGCGCCCGCAGCACCCCGCACCACCTGTGGTCCCTCCTCCCGTCATGGCGAACCCTTCGCCGCAGACTGCGCACCCAGTATTAGAGGAGCTCCGCGTTAAAAATGAATATAATCCGAAAGAGTTTGATCTTGGTGCACCTCTAGCGCGCTTTTTTGTCATAAAATCTTACTCTGAAGATGATATTCATCGTAGTATCAAGTACGAAATATGGTGTAGCACAGAGCATGGTAACAAACGGCTGGACTCTGCTTTTCGTGACCGTGAAAGAGAAGGTGGTGGAGTATATCTATTTTTCTCTGTAAATGGCAGCGGTCATTTCTGTGGAATGGCGCGTATGATAAGTGCCGTAGATTATAATTCTAACTCGAGCGTGTGGTCGCAGGACAAGTGGAAGGGACAGTTCCGCGTTAGGTGGATTTATGTTAAAGATGTTCCCAATGTTCAACTTCGTCATATCAAGTTAGAAAACAATGAAAATAAACCGGTGACTAACTCACGTGATACTCAGGAAGTACCGCACGCCAAAGGGCTCCAGGTGTTGCGTATTATGCATAGTTACTGCCATTCCACTTCCATTTTCGATGACTTTATTCACTATGAGCGTCGTCAAGAAGAAGAGGACTCTCGTAAAGTGCCTGTTCATGTAGCGCCCGAAAACAACCGTGAAGATCACGAAGGTGGCCGTGGGCACAGAAATTATCGTGACTTTAGGGATGGGCATCGCGACGGAAGAGATGGTCGTGAACAGAGGGACGGACGTGAGCCCAGGGAATATCGAGATGGCCGGGAGCCACGTGACCCTCGAGACGCCCGGGACCCCCGGGACCCCCGAGACCCGCGAGACCCGAGAGATCAACGAGACCCACGAGACCTCAGAGATGATCGTGATGGACGCGATAATAGGGACCATACTTACCGCGATCGAGATTCAGGTTATAGACCTCATCATAAGGTTAGGTTTTAATTTTTTTTTAATAAATATTTATGCTTTCCCACAGCTTGGCAGGACAAAATTTAAGGGTTTAATATTAAAAGCTTATTCAATGAAATCATTTATCAAATACATTGTAATTAATTTCTCATGATAAAATTATTTGCTTCAAGTAGACCTTATTTTGCTAAACTATATTCATATGTCTCAGAAAATGTTCTAAATATATATAACATTTTTTATAGGACCGAGATGGTTCACGTGGCCGTGGACGCCCCCGCAACTGATCGTGTCTAAAGCTATGTGAGAACAATGTGAGGACTGGCTTCTCTCCATAGACAACTAGTACTCAAGTAACCAATTGGTACAGAGCTACAAGACGTGTATGATATACAGTGACATACACAAAACCTCATACATTATTGTGACTTAAATGAGTTACAACAACTTGAACTATTGTTACATATAATAGATTATTAATTGTTTTGAACAGTGCTTTGCTAAGGGAAAAACATTCAACAAATTAAAATGTGCTAAATAATGTTTTATACTGGAAGAACATTCTATTAAAATAATGACTAGTGAACAGAACATTAATTAATTATCATAAATTGTCATGTGTCGGTTCCGTAGCACGTGATGCGTGGAATTGTGGACTTTATTTCAAATTTGTGGACTAAAATCAATGAAATATTGTAATTTTATAACTAGGAAATTCTGTGGTGAGAGGAGTTGATCCTTTTAATTAGAGACTGGTGAAATTGAGGTACTTGAGCAAGATCAACTTGTGCACTGATGTGTGTAGTGTTCAAACTGTACCTCCTAAACGAGTGAATACCATAATTGTTTATACTGATCTATGGATGCTTGTAAAACTTTTATAATACAAAAGTTAATGTAATCATATGAAATGTACAATGAACATTTTGTATACAGTTTTATTATCATGCCGGAATTCTCTCGTAACATTGTCTTGCTCATATATAATAATAACTTGAGTTTGTCCTGTTTAAACTTTATTTATCAATTATAATCATATTTTAATGAAATACCAGCTGTATTTGCAAAGTCGTTGTAAAATATTTTTTATGTTGATTAAAAAAATATTGATTGTTCTTTTTAATATATGTACATAATATGTATTTTATCAATTGAGAACAGATATTTTTTACTATTAAGTGCAAAAGCCATGTAACGAGAGAAGGTTGAAGTGGGAGTTTATGATTTTGTCCTGTATCTATGAATTGTTGAGGCAATTCTGCATCAGTGACGAAGTCACTGTCAATTTACAATATTACAAGTTCCCCACCTTTATTTTTCAAGTGCCTTTTTATTTAATAATGAATTTACTTTCAAGGCAATTGTGTCTGTCTCGTGCCAGCAGTAACCGTATACATTTTTTTTAATGCTTTGTATTGATACTATTTGGCTGTACCACTTTTACTTGTGTTGTCAACATTAGTTACAACAGGGATAATATTTAAGATTTATTATTTTATATTTTATAATAGACTATTGAATTACAAAATCCTTATCTGCTTTAAAGATTTTATGGCTCAGGTTAATTTTATAGTAACTTCAGTGTTTGTTTATTATAACAATTATGTGAACTAGTATAAAGTTCAATTGATACTGGATTAAACTGTCATAGACGTTGTTAAGCATTATTTTTTTCTCCTTTTACATTTTGTTATCTGGTTCATTGTAAGTAATATAATTACGTAAAAAGAAAATAATACTTTTTGTTGATCTTAAATTTTCTTCTGGTATTTCCATGTTTTGTTTCTTTCAGTTGCCTTAAAACAAAAAGTAATATATAACATAACGATAACTTGAATATTAGTATATTTAGATTTGACGAAAGTTGGCACTTCGTCTTATTGTGTTTATAATTTTAAAAACTTCTTATTCTCATTGATTTTGATAAGATGTTAATTTTTTCCTGCCGTACCTATTTGATGTCTTTTTATATTCATAAGATGTTATTAAGAAGTTAATATCTTTATCTTACAGTTACTCAATGACAAGATTTAAATAACCTAGTATAGTAATTACATATTATATTTTTCTAACACCTGTATAAATTAAAACATCTATTTCATTTCTATATTTTAAAAAAAATATTCCCTGAAGAAATATTATTTTAATTTAATCAAATCCATTTAGACAGCGTTGAAAAAGCTTTTACTTATGATTAATTTTAATAATCTATGAAAATAGTAATCCTATTAGATTATTTTGCTAAAATAGACAAAAGTTATAGATTTTTCTAGATACTAGAGCAATGAGGAAATTTGTATCTGAACCAGAACCAAATCAATGGAAAATCTGAAAAATATTCCAAAATGGAAAATATAGAACTGAAGTGTCTTATCACTCTCTGTCTACCCCCTGTAATGTACTATCAAAATTAACGCAAGCTACATCATAAAACAATTTTTAAAATAGTGTAAAAATTATGATCAAGGCTTATTATTCCGGTTCTGTACCAAAATTATTTACTGTCAGTTAAATTACTTTTATATACCGTATGCTACCGATAAACTAGGGTGAATAGACACTAAGCCAATTAGTTTTTTTTATACCAATATCAATTTTTACGTCTTTATACGTACTTATATTTATAGGAGGAAGATATATGCTGTCCCTGACTTTTATTTAGAACTTAAAAAGGAAAGCAATTATGTCATACACGAATTTTACATAGTTTTATCTCGTTTAGTAAATACACGTAACGTAAACTCACAAGTTTCATTACAAGCAAATGGCAAAAAATATAAGAAATATCATACAAGATCTGGAAAAACATTCATAACAGGGATTATTTGGAATTTAGTCACTTACGAAAAATGTTATGAACTTTGATAGGTAATAAAATGAGTAACATTTCTTGTACTTTGATTTGAACGATTAAAATGAAGTGCACGTTATAATAAATTATATTGATGCTTAAGATATTTAGATTTATTTCACGAGCCGTAATATTCATAAACTTTTTCGGCATGTTAAAAAAAATAGCAATCGTAATTTTTTTCTATTCACCCCATATAGTTTATCTATTGAACCCACGAATTGTTTAAATAGAAATCACTTGTGTTTTTGTATTTTATAATATATAGTGAGTATGAAAACGCTTTTTATTGTGTAGTAAATTTTAAACTAGTATTAACTCACATTTTAATATAGATTGATTTATATTTAAAATCGGCATCATTGTTAAAATAAACTGTTTCTATCAACACCATTAAAATAACATTTTGAAATATAGGATTATGCAACATTATTATGGTTTGACACTTGACGTTGAAGTTTTGAAACAACTGCTCTCAGTTTACATTTTGCCGCCTTTCCTTGTTTCTTAGAACAAGAAAAATAAAGCTACGAAATTATAATCATCTGCTATATTTGAAAGTTAAGAAATTAAAATGCAAGCATTTTTGAAAACAGGAAAAATTTCAAACACAGATAAACCTTCTACATCAGGTGTTAAACCTACGAAGAAGAAACCTCCTGCACCATGGGTTGAAAAATAGTAAGTTATTTTCGCATTTGCCAATATTTGAACTGTTTTTGTTCTCTAAAACAATTATTTAATTTACAGTCGGCCGAAAACAATAGATGACATTGTCGATCAAGGAGAAGTCGTTCAAGTTCTAAGAGAATGTTTGGCTGGTGGTGATCTTCCACATCTGTTATTTTATGGTCCACCTGGTACAGGAAAAACCAGTGCTATATTGGCTGCAGCTAGACAACTCTTCGGTGATATAACAAGAGATCGTGTGCTTGAGCTTAATGCTTCAGATGAACGTGGTATACAAGTAATAAGAGATAAGGTTAAATCATTTGCACAACAGACTGTTAGCAGCACTAGACCTGAGTAAGCATTTTTACTACTTTGACAAATTTCCATTTTGTTAACTTAGCTTCATGTTGTGGGGGGGAAAGAATTGAGTGCCAAGCTCTACCATCTATGCTTACCTCTTTTACCTTGTCCACTGTCATCAACCTCTTCATACATGCACTTAGATACTATGTTTTTGCAGGTCAACTGAAGTCTCCCCCTACCTCTCTTACTGTTTATTTTTCCATCTTAAATCTTTTTGTCATTCTTTCATCATTCATCATGGTTGAGTTTCACCACCCAACACACAAGTCTAAAAATTATGTGGTGCCTAAGGAATGGAGTGTCTAAAAACTAAGTAACTCTTGCAACATGCAGAGTACAGAATAAATCTAAATCAAAAAAATATATATCTCACTAATCTATAAATGATATCTCATTTGTGTTTACTTTTAGTAGCAGACCATGTCCTCCTTACAAATTGGTCATTCTTGATGAAGCAGACTCAATGACAAATGCTGCACAGGCAGCATTACGTAGAACAATGGAAAGGGAGACTCGGACTACTCGCTTTTGCCTTATATGTAATTATGTATCTAGAATCATACCTCCAATAACAAGTAGATGCTCAAAGTTTAGATTCAAGCCATTGTCTAAGGATAATGTTATTAAGAGGTTAGTATTATTGAATTTAATTATTGTCATAGTTATCAATTAATATGTAAGCAATTATAGATTATAGGATATAATATACCACTGTTTTTTATATTTTTCCTTTAAGTTTACTAATTTATGTTACTAATATTAATTGGAAAGTCAAATCAGAGCAAAAACTAATTTAATTATTAAAAATAATTAGAATTAAATTTAAATTTAATTTAATTTAATTTAAAATTTAAAAAAGTACTACTTACTAGATATAAATTCTATTTATAATAAAAATATACTTCTCTCCTCTACTGCAAAATATGAGAAGATTTTAATGTCGAAATATTTAATTTAATTACCATTGAGCTAATCTCTACTATACCTATTATTATTAGAATGTAGACTTATAATTAAGTGGCAAAGTTATTGTGCAGATTGCAAGAAGTATGTAAGGCTGAAGGTGTAGAAATTGGAGATGGTAAAGTTCTGCATCAAGCTGTAGAGACATGTGAAGGTGATTTACGTAGGGCACTCACTGCTTTACAATGCTGCCAACGTCTACTTGGCAAAATAACTCCAGAAGGACTGATTGAGGTTTACATGAACAAATTATTTTTTAAAAATGATATAAATGAAGACAATTTGAATATTATAGAATTAATCAATTTTGTTCAATTTATATATCTAACTTGACTTATAAATATAAAAATTTGGATTATTTTTATTAGATAAATTAAATGTTAAATTTACTTTTTTTGTAACAATTGCAAAATACAAATTATTTTATATTAAAACTAGCTTTATTCTTAAATATGATAAATATGTCACTTTCAGGTTACAGGCTTAGTGCCTGAAAATATTGTGAATCAATTCCTGAGTCTAAATAATTACAAGGATTTAGATAAGCTTCGTGGAAGGTGAGTGTAAAATTTGATTTTCTTTTATGGTAAGCAGAGAAAACTAGTGTTCCCCAGGTACTGACCAATTTTTGAGATATTTTGTGTTAAGTGGCAAAGTAATAAAAATAACTCATTTCATTTTATCAACTGGAAATCTAACTCACTGCCATTGCATTTGTAATCCTCTGCTAAGGTTATACGAAAAGAAGTTATGAGGAATGGGAAAAATTTAAATAAAGGAGTTAGCATGAAAACAAAATCAAATTGAAAAACTTTCAACAGTTTTGAATAAATATCTTTATTAAAAAATAATATTGAATTGGTCACTACAAACATAATTATGATTTCTTATAAGTACTTAGAGAATGGATGAATAGAGGCCAGTCATGGTCCAGAGGCACAAGCGTGTGATTGTTAATGCAACAAGTTGTGGGTTTGATTCCCACTAATATTTTCATCCTCTCAGATGCTCTGGCGTCAAGGAAAATCTCTGGAATACTGCAAAAAATGAGTAGCAGAATGTCTTAACTCTAGGCTCCCTTTGCCTACCTTGCTACATACACTATATAGTGTGAAGCTGAAAAAAATCAATGAGCAGTTTGCTTAATTTAAATTTATTGAATTTAATTTAAACATTTGAAAATTTATTATTTTTAATTAAAACATTTAACCCTTATTTGGGTACTGACAAATATTTTACCACTATTAATAAAATAATTTACTGAAGTTTTATTTTTGACGATTTACTACTTTTAATTTATTATCTAGTAGGACATAAAGAAATTTAGAGAATTCTACAAAAATATTTTTTACAGTAAAATAAATTGATTTAGTGGTCTGTCAATTTAAAGCTGCCAAATTATACTTTAAAAGACAAAAACAAAAAACATGATATTAATGTATCTTGTTCTAGTTTCCTCATGGAAGCCTATTCAGCAGCACAACTCATGGAGCAACTGAGCGCCGCTGTCATCAACAGTGGACATTTAACTAACAAACAGAAATGCGTCATCAGTGAGAAATTAGCCATATGTTCCCACAGACTTTTGGACGGAGCCGCCGAAACGATGCAAATAAGCGACTTGGGTTGCACTATTATTACTGCAAACAACGACCCATAGTCTACTTAATACCCAAAGTTCAAATAATAATAGTAATAGATGGCGTAGCTATCATTTACTGCTTTCTATTAAGACTTTCAATTTTATATTTTTTAGAAATGTAAGCGGTTTACTGTTAATATTCAAATAAATAAAAACTGGAAATAATAACGTTTTAAACGGATTTTTCTCATCATACTAAGTGATTTAAATTACTATTCTCAAATAAGTTTGTCTTTGTACATTAAATTATGTAATACATTCCTCAAGACCAACTGATTACTTGGCATTTAATGCTGTAATTGCTTCCCTGCGTCGTCTTTATAGCGTAAAATTATTTGAATAGATATTATTTTGCATGATTATTTAAAATCAATGTTGTGAAACGTTATTGTCAAGATTTGCTTAAAATTTTGTGTTCTGAGAAACGATCCATTGTTATGGTTTTCGGTAATAAATGTTTCGAAATGTAATTTGATTTTCATTTATATATGCTTGTATAAACTTAAGTCATACTAAATACTTATATATATATAAATACTTAGCTTTAATTACATGTAAGTTATAATAATGGTAATAGTTGTTGTAATACAACAATAGTTATCGAGGGATTTTAAATATTCATCAGAAGTAAAGTAATGGCTGTGACGGGGCATTGAGGCAGGTGCAGAGGAGGTGTACTACCGTCACGTCTACAGTTTACGCGCACGTTCACTTCACTTCCGCCGCCGGTTGAACGGACGAGCGGGCGAGCGACGAGGAAAGAAAGAAAATAACGCTCCACAAGAAAAGATAATATCGGAGTAGCGACCGGCGACGCGCCCCACCGCGTCACGGTTTGCGCGCGCTCGCCCGCCATTGGTGCGCCCCCCTTCCCCTCCCCCGCCCCCCGCCGCCCCGCGCCGCGCCGCCGCACGCGCAGCGTCTAGATTCCCAGATTTCAAATCTCGACCGTTTATTTCGCGGTGAACGTTCGCAGCGCGCGGTCGTGCCGCGTCGCGCTCTGCGCTTGTTTTCAAAACGTGCTTGCTAACTAACGTTCGGTTCGGTGCAACGTGACATCGCATATGTGTGCGTGCAGTGCGTACTGGATGCGGCCGCCGCCAAAGGTCAATTTCTTTCGATGAGTGGAGGTTTAGTGCATGTTTCCACATCATGACTAGATCCACACTCATCCATGGAAGTTGCGATGTTCGTCGAGTGGCCACAAGGACGCGGGGCGTGAGTGCCGGTCGCTGCTGTATGGAGGTGTATCATTACTGTGTACGTACTAATGATACGTCGAGCTGTACCTGCCCGACACCCGCCGCCCGCAATGTCGTAAAACATCGGCAAACTCGATCGCTTGTATAGAGTGAGTTTTTGCAATATTTTTTGCTGGTCGTCAATAATAAAGGCTGTTTATTATAAGGGGCCAGATACTATATCATCAAAATTCCTTTCTCACATCTTTAATATTGTAACGATATTGGCGGGTGAGGCAAGCGCAGGGTGAAGGGAGGGGTGCGGTAAATAGCGGCGCAAGCGCATCTGCTCCTTCTAAGAAAGACCATTGTGGCCGGTCCCGGAGTGGTCAGTGAGGTGACGTCACGGGCTGGGGCCGACAACCTGACGCTAACAACCTTCCCTTTACAATATCACTACTAACTCTTAACTTATCATGAAATAAGTACACATAAAAAAATCTACTTGAGATAGCTTTTATGTTTCACGTTATTGTGCAATTTCCAGTTAAGAGCAGGTAATGGACGACCACTAACATTTTTATATTTGGTCCGCGGTCATTAAAAAAGAAACCGCCGCTAAAAAATTACAACCCAGTCCATTAGTCATCAAAGTAATCATTAATCTTTAGCAGATTATATTAGAAGTTAAAAAATATTTTTTTAAAATTGGACGCAAATTTCTACTAAGGTCTGTGGATCACAGATTAATAACCATTCAAAATTATTATTATACCGCTGAGATTATATTCGGTAATAAAAATACTATTAACCATATTAATTACCCACATTTAATACTATCATAAAAATATTTCGTAAGTTAATATATAATATACTATGTGAACAGATTTTGAAAGGCTTATAATATTGATCATATTACAAAAATATAAAAAAAAAAATAAACGTTCGAAAAATCGTAACGTAAAGTTAGATGTAGAAACTTGGCGGTAGATGATAAAAAAAATCACGTTTTAGTAATATGTAATTTTTTATTATTTCAAAAGGTTTCCTCTTTATCTTATTATTACATATAAGAAAAACTTCCAAAGCAATTACTTGTCGGTTTCTCAAATTGGATCATATAGCGTCGGCTTGGTATATTAAAGCAGGTAGTTTACAGGTAGATGTAAAAAAAGCGTCCCGGTTCGAGCCAACGGATAGGCGTTACTTTTGAAATGCCGACGAGAATACAAATTATTCATAATAGCATTTCTTTGTAAGTTTGAACTCGTTTTTGAAAGCTTCGGTTGTTTAAATTAAAGGTACAAAATTCTTTTTACATTATATTTTTTTTTTCAAGTAAGAATGGAAATGATAGATAATTGTAGTAGCACATTAGGGAAAACCTTCAAGCAATTTTTAATCGCCTTCTGTAAGAAGAGGAGGTTATCAATTCGACTGTTTTTTTTGTTCGTTAGATTTCCTTCCACGAAAGCATCCATATTTCTTTTATTTTTAAATTACTTTAATAGTAATTTAATTTTCTCTTAAAGTAAATAATGAGCAATTTATTAATTTTGTAAGTATTTAATAATTTGCTGAATGAAGATTGGTTCTATATATTATTTGTTAGTTATTAAACCCATAATTAATCATTATAAAAGTAAAAAAAATATTTTGTAGTTTGCATTTCCTGCACTTAATTAACTGAGTCCGCACAATGAACTTATTAGTGTTGTTCTTTAAAGTGATGACAAATTAATATTATGCTGGAAAGAAGTACTAATGTCTAATAAACTTATTGTTTTAAATTAAACAATAAAGTCACAAATTTTACAAAATGTTTAAACAAATTGTAGCCTTTGTGTTATATGATGTAAAGTAGTTTCATCTAAATCTATTCAGGAGTTTTAGCTTAAAAGTGGAACTAACAAACATCCTTGCTCACAAACTTTTACATATAATATTAGTATAATAATTATATAAAATATACCTTAGTGTATATTATAGATTATTGTTAATTTTATGACTTTAAATCTTGGGGAAACCCCAACATGAAACTATGAGGATGTCAATAATTTATAGTGGATAGGAAATCATTCTTATACTTTACTCTTCTTATAGAACACGTGGTTACCAAATAATTGCTAATATTATAGACCAATATATATTTTTAACAAATCTAATTTTCGTAAGGTATATATAATGTATAATGTTAATATAACTTTAAAAAAATACTATTATATTTTGTTATAAATATAGATGAAATTATTAAATAAACATAGGCATATCTATATTAGAAACAAAACACACAAGGATTTTTTAAAATTAATTTTGGTAAAATTGAAAACTACTAGAATAGTGTCCACATTCTCTCGGCTACATAAAAAATGCATTAAATTTATTAATTTCAATTACATATTTACATTTTTCGAGATTTGAGAACCTCCGATACGTCCGGACGACTTTTTATATTTTAATAACTTCTACTATAGATATTTTATGATATGAAAGTATAAAAATGAATTCATTATTTGTAGAAGATAGCATGAAACCGATCAAAAACATGGCTGTACAACTTTTCCCACGATACCTATTACAGTGAAATGAGAAAAAAAAACTGAAGACACAACGTAAGTATTGTAACAGATTAAATATTACACAAATATGGAGTTATATGACAACATAATTTAATTTTATGAAATTTTTGGTTTTCGGTCTTTGGTGGAAATCTACTGAAAATGGAGGAGAAAATGCTTTAACTAGATTATCTCTGCCTTTAACTCATAAAGGGTATCTCTGACATAAATATTAATTCGTTCCTTATCTCTACCACTAAGTATAGTACAAGCCTACAGTGTCATCAAAAGAATATTAAAAATAAACGAATTACATAAAGTATATATAATAAAATGTCGTTGGAGTGTCTTAACACTAGGTTCCCTCTGCCTACCCTGCAGTGTGCGGGATGCAGCGTGAAGCTGAAAAAAAAAATATAATAAAATACAATGCAAATATATAGAAGTCATCAGCTAGTCGCTCCCATGGTTCCTGGCATGGGTTCGTTATGGTATTGTGCGTCTAGTTTTTGCTATACAAACACTTCCTCAGGCCGTGCGAACACAGGGTTGAGAGAACGGCCCGACCTAGCGTAACTTTCTTTTGTTTGACTTAAAACTCTTAGAAACCGCTACACGAACGACTCGGCGACTCGTAAACGGTTTACAACTAACGCATTACGACTGTGGGAACTTCCCAGTGCTAATTGCTAGATATTCGTGCTTTAAGTTATTAATACGCTACAATGAGTAGAGGCGATTTTGTTATTTATTCCAGGGAATGTCCTGGTATAGCTGGAATGCTCGCAACGTTTCTCCACTAATGACCTGTTATTATTGTTTTTGTTTACTGCTGGAGTTTTCATTAAGTTAGAATGTGGTGATGTTTTTATTTAATTATATATAATATTATTAATAATAAGATTTTATTCAGTGTCTTAGCGGTTTAAGATACTGGGGTAATAATATAGTTATAGATATATTAGATATGAAATGATAGAATATCTAATATATTTATAATAGGCCAGTCGTGGCGCATGGGCACAAAGTGTGGCTGTAAACGCGACTGGTTGTCAATTTGATCCCCACTTAAAGAAATGAAATATTTATTTAAATATATCCATTTCTCCGCTCTGGTGTCGAGGCAAAGCGCGGCGTTGAGTAACGTCACTCAACATAGCTCCAAAATTTGGCGGTAAGTTCGGAACGGAGTGTCTTAACTCTAGGTTCCCTCTGCCTCCTCTGCTATGTGCGGGATACAGCGTGAAGGTAATCTTGATTTAATATGATAGAATATTGTGGAATCTAGTACTATTTTCGAAAATTTTTGTTATCAACATCTGTTTGCCCTAATTTGGTAAAGGCCTCCATTTTTTTTTCAAGCATCCCTATCTCTTACTAGTCTGGTTCATGTTTTGCCGGTAACGGTTTTAATATAATCTTTCCATTTCATAAATTCGTCCTCGGTTTATACCTTAGGATACCAGCTGGTGACGATCTTGCTCCCCATTTCCTGTTAAAAATAAAAAAAATCAAATTAAATCAGCTTCACGCTGTATCCCGCACACAGCAGGGTAGGCAGAGGGAACCTAGTGTTAAGACACTCCATTCCTGTTCATTTAATTATATAAAGAATGATGACAATTTTTTTTTAAATCATTAAATTAGATCTGAAATATATAGGTTTGTATGTTTTGTTTCGTAATATGCATATTTCATTTGTACGTGAAGCTTAGCATATAGAAAATCTTTATCTAACTTGCTTAGTAGAAAAAAGAGTGAATTTTAAAAAGATGTTTTATATTTTTATTAGTATTATAGTATTATAATATATTTTAGTATTATAAATTTAATTATAATATTATTTAATTATAAACAAAATTTGGTTTCAAATTCCTTTTTTCCTGTTGCAGTAAATACTACATGCAATATATCTATAATTTTATGTAACCAATAGAGAAAATTTACGTACAAAAATAAATAAAAAAAGTAATGATTCTTGGTTATTCGCTTAAAATATTATTTCCAGTCAAGAGGCCATTCGTGGCACAGGGACACTAGCGTGTGAATGTAAACGCGACAGGTTGTGAGTTAGTTCGACTCCCTCTCAAGAAAATGAAATATTTAATATTTTAATTTCTTAGAAAAATGGAGAGCGGAGTGTCCTAACACTAGGCTCCCTCTACCTACTGAAGCTGATTTATATTATTTTAAAGTAAACGGGGATTTTATTGCTTTATATATTTAAATAAGAGCATAAATAAACAGCATAGCTTTATGTAATCAATATAGCGGATATGACAGGTATCTAGCTAGTATTATGAGTAATGTAATTAATACCTTTGATTTTCTTGAAATATTTTCCTCCGATATACATACATACATGTATTTTTAAATTTGTATTAGCTTCACGCTATATCCCGCACACAGCAGGGTAGGCAGAGGGAACCTAGTGTTAGACACACCGTTCTCCACTTTCCGCCGAGTTCTGGAGACATTGCGTGTAGAGTGGCGGAACTCAACACCGCGCCTTGCCTCGACACCAGAGCGAAGAGATGAAAATATAAATGTAAGTAAATATTTTATCTCCTCAAGTAGAGATCGAACCCACAACCAGTCGATCTTACAGTCACACTCTGCGCCACGGTTGGCCTCGGCCTTGTAAGTTATAATATTTTTTTTATAATAAATATAATGATACCATCTAATAACCACAAGACTATGATTGCTTGTGCTGTTATAACATTATTAAAATAATTGCATTTGAAAAAAAAATCCGTCACAAAACAGTAGCTTGATTGTCACCAATTATTTGAATAGCGGTCCAGCGGACTGTTGCCGTGTAATTTGTCGGCTCGATTCCTTGAAACCGATTTATGCATTAGTAGCGATAGCATAAAAATAAAAGAAATTAAGATATTTTATTTACAGTCACAAAGTGTGACTGTAAATGCGATTGATTGTAGGTTTTATTTCTACTCGAGGAAATGTAATATTTACTTAAATTTATATTGCCGTGTCTTTGCTCTGGTGTCGAAGCAAAGCGCAGCGTTGAATTCCGCCACTCAACACATAATGATTCCATAATTCGGCGGAAAACGGAGTGTCTTAACATTAGGTTCCTTTAGTCTATCCTGCTGTGTGATACAGCATGAAGATATTTTATATTTTACTTGCGTGTATTACTTGACAGTGATGCATACAGGATGCGATCTGCAAGTGCCGACAGCTGCATTTTTATAATCAAAGTCACGCGGTCTCACGGACACGTGCTGGTGAGTTATGTTCTTATATTAATTTTGTACCACTTATTCTTGTTAATTATTATTCGGAAATATTATATATTTGTAGGACTTATATTAAAAATGTATGACAAAATGCACAGAAATAAGCCTGAAATTTGATCTCATAACCATAGAACATAGTAAACAACGTTTGTGCTACAACGGTGTAAAAATGTTTACTAAATAAGTTATTGTACATGCGTTCATGCAGTCGGAAAAATGGAAACGTAAACATTAATTAAACCTGAAGGCCGCCAATAACATGCTTCTTGGGAAATACTGAGCAATAGAAATAATATTGCATTTGAATGTTTGATACAATAAGAAAAAATTACATTCAATTTAGTTTTTATATGTAATTTTTTAAATATATTGGTGTAATTGGATATCTTCCGCTTTAAATCCGCATCTATTATATTTAGTCAACTATGCCGTTAAATAAACTGCAAAAAAATATATAATTATATTTTTTCATAAAAAAATATATATTTATATTTAGTGAAATATAAAATTTTCAGTTGATAAGCAAAGATGATCGCCGGCCGTGCATGGCGAAAGGCGATATTCAATCATTGTTCGGTCTAGGAAATTCTTTTGCGTATCGCTGCTGACGGTACGAGGTCGATGCCTTCACTTTGAGTGGCGACTGTTGTTTTTCCTCACTCGATCCCCTCGAACGAATAAATTAATGTAAATTTGTGATACATAACGCTCATCGTGGTGAATATACATATTTTCATAATTTTCATGACTTTTTTCGATATTTTGCATGAAAAATTAATGTTATCGGTATATGAGCCCGCACATTTTTTAGTAAAATATTACTAAATACCTATTACAACATAATATATGTATATTACAACATAATACAGTTGTCTCCGTAAAACAATAAACAATAAACACAGATTTAGTCGCGAACCGCGTTCTCATCAACTCTGTTCTTCATTTTACGCCCTATTTTCGAGACGTTGCGTGTTGAATGACGGGGCTAAACGCCGCCCTACGAAAATGGCGAAGGGAAAATAAGGTCTATTAGGCTATGATGTAAAATTTTTAAGTACTTTATTATCTAGACTACTATGACTTTATTTAATAAATAAGATTTATTTATTTCATTTAAAAATATCAAATAAAAGTCTATATATGTATGTTTATACGAAAGTAAATGAATACATATCTAAAATGTTATTCAAGCGCAGTTAAATGGACGACTGTGAATGGGTAGCGTGCCTCAATAACGTTTATTGGTGTAATCATCTAAGTATAAGTGCATCTTGCCACGCTAGCCATCAGAAATATCTCGTACTGTGTGGTGCGAGGTGGCTTCTCTTGATATTTTACATGATTGGTGAATATTAAGGGATACAAAAAAACTACATAGGGAACAGAATATGTTAATATTAGGTTCCCTCTGCCTATCCTGCTGTGTACAGCGTAAACCTGAAAAAAAAAGATATAAGTATCCTCCATTTATTACTTGAAAGATCGTTGTCACATCGAAATTAATAGCGTAAAGTGATATAATATTCTTTATCATTATATTTACTAAATATTAATATAAAAATTTTGATTTTATATTTTGGATACTAATTATATTTTTAATTAACTTTAATAATATAGCTCGCTTCCATAAAATTATTGTGTAACTGAAAAACTCTTCTGAAATTATTATTATGGTACGACTATCAAGACAGGCAAGTTTTTATTTAAAAATAAAGCAAGCAAAACACAAAATATTATTGCTTCAATATTTAAATAAAGAAATTGTTGCCAAATATAGAAATATATCAGAAATCTTCAAAGCGAAACGAGTTACCACAAGTCAATTTACTTGGTAACCTCAGGTAACCTCAGGTAACCTGTGCTTGTGATTTTGTAAGACATGACTCAGGCTGTTCGTGATGTTACATTGTTTTATTTACTACGAATCGAATTTCGAAACCTACACTTTTTTTTAATTTCTCATCTTTTGTGTATTGGGGGACAGATAAAAAAGAATTGTGGCGATTCATACCATTTTCTATTTATTTAAAGATACGAGAAGAATTTGAATATACAACCATCACGTTTCACGTTCATCTTGACTGAATTAAGACACGATAGGTTGTGAAATTTTTAGTTGAGAAACAAACTACGAGTATAAAACATATGTACATTAAAATATAATGAATTTATGACTTCAATAGTCGATTGATTCAAAAGCTTGTATTAACATACACTTTAGAGAAGGCTTTAGATTTTAATAGCCGATAATATGTAGAAAATAGTTATATTTTTAGTACCTTCCGATAAGAGGAGAGAAGAGGCCGTCGCGGCGCAGGGCCACAAAGGTGTAACTGTAACTAGTATGAATTATTATTTAGATATTAATATTTTAACTTTTTCGCACTGGCACCAAGGTAAAAGCCCGGCGTTGAGTTCCGCTACTCAACTGGGGAATGGTGGCTCTTAACACTAGGCACCCCTACCTAGCCTAGCCTACTTGCTATATGTGAGATACAACATAAAGCTGATTATCTTAATTATAAAAAATAAACTCAATTTTTAACAGATTCATATAAAAAAATATATCAAACTTAACCAAGTAAGCTCCAGTCGACAACATCTCAAGACTACTTCTCAAGTCTTGTCCTATTTATGCCTCGAATCTAATTTTCTCTGAGGCGGTCCGCAATCTGCAATCATTTTCGCAAAGACAATCCATTTCTGCTGTACGTGACTGTGGGTAATGAGGGCTAATGGCGGCGGAGCTGTCATTACGTGGACGGCGGACCGCTCGACCGGGATGCGCTGTTTCGCGCTTGTCTATATTTTCTATTATTTTCACGTTTCAAAAGTTTATTTAAAAAAATGTTATTATCTTTATTAATAATTAAAAGCTTAAGTGTTTATTTAATAGAACTTATTATAATTTAGTGCGCTTAAGAAGCTAGTAAAATACATATTTATTTGGAAAACGTATAAAAATATGAACGTAGCGGGACTCGAACCCGCGCCTCCTGGAAACCGACCAGGCGCTTTGACAACTAAGCCAGACGTTCAAGAACGTATACGTTTTCCAATTAAGTATTTTTCTTTCCTTAGTGTGGAATAACACTTTAAAAATGTTAAAAATAGTAAGGTACATGTTAAAATGGTTACGTACTTACCTATCTAAAAGGGAATATATTAGTGCAAAATATGGATAAAGAGCGAAAATTATTTATCAACATCGTATTGAATAGACTATCTTATCACAAATATATGTAAATGTAAAGTGAGAGCCAAGTTGAGTTCATCGACAAAAGAAGCGGAGATCTATATCTATATGCCGAGTTCTGTGTTTATTCGGGATATAATTCAAGCTTTAAATTTCGCACCTCAACGTTTTACGTAAAGGTTTTATTATCACAAAAATGGCGACATCGATAACCATTTGAGCTGAATTATTGAAATATTATAATACTTAATAGTGTAACAGATAGATAACATAATACTTCGCATTATACCACCCACTATAAAATATATTTGAACTTCAGCTTATATTATTTTTAAGTATAATTATTTGATATTGAATAATGGAACGTGTTTAAATATAAATTATAAAAGTGGGTAATTGTATTTTCAAAAGAGTATAAAATAATATATATATCGATTGTACGGGGATTTACGAATGTATAAACTATGGAAAATAAATATAATTTATAAACATTTGTTCTGCTTCCGACCCACTGAAGAACTCTCGCCATCCATCTTCGTCACAGATGCTAGGACGCTTTTATAAATATTCCAAATTCTATGTATGTAGATTGAATAATTAAAAATTTATTTTTTCCAAATTGTGAAGGGCATAATAGTAGCTCGTAATGGCTCGTGTAAAAGAAACATTGTTCGTTTCCGGTTTTTTAACTTGGCTGTATACGCTAATGCGTGTGTTGATTTAGAATATACAGATTAACTAATGTGACTGAAATCATTTTGATGTAAAATGTTGCCAAGACGATGGCTCGCACTATCAAAACGAACGACGGTTACGCGTATATGACTGTAGTAAACGACTAAGCTAAATAATCATAGAATTTTGAATAAGGTGTAGCTTATGAAGTCAGAAGGGCTTATAGAGCTAGGGCGTTTAGAGGAAGAAACTTTGCTATACATGAGATCTGATAACTTGACAGTACGCTCTGTATTCCGTCGTTATACCTATGACCCCAGATAATGTACTAATTCAAAATTATATGCTTAGATTTGGTACTTATACGTAAAAATGCTATCAATTATTTATAAGTTACATATTATAATTTATATTACAATTTAAATATTAATATATTCAAATCAAATCAGCTTCACACTCTACCCCGCACACAGCAGTGTAGGCTGAGGAAACTTAATGTTAAAACACTCCATTCCCAACTTACCGACGAATTTTGGAGACATTAAGTGTTAAGTGGCGGAACTGTAAGCTGCGTGTGTAAGTATTTCCATTTCGAAATGGTAATATAAATTTAAAAAAATATTTAATTTCCTCGAGTGAGTATCGAACCTAGAACCAGTCGCGTTTACACTCACACTTTTTGCCCCTGCGCCACGACTATAACATAGAATATATTCAATAATTATTTATAGTGTGGGAAAATCTATGTATCGGCATCGAAACACAACCTAGAGTCAGACATTTGACACCGCCCTGCCACGGCCACGAGTACCGACATCTTGTTGCTTCACTATCAAAGCCTTCAGCCAGTTCTCCGCCATTAATCAAACTTGTTCTTGTCATCGCCTTTGTTAGTTCGCACTAAATTTGCCATTCTCGATTGAGACGAAAGTAAATCATGTGAGATACATTAAATTTGATTATCTTAACTAGTAAAGTGGCTAAGCTTGTTTCGCCAAGTAGTATAGATTGTGATAGTGATACAAAATATCGCTTAAAAGTAATGATAGTGGCCAGCCTCTTACAGTTTTAAGTTAAGTGTCCGTATTATATCGCTGTAGCCAGGCGTGGCGCAGGGGTTTGTTACTGTAAACACGACCGGTTGTGGGTTCGATTCCACTAGAGAAAATTAAATATTTAATGTTTGCATTTTTTGGCTTTGGTGCCGAGGCAAAGCGTGGCGTTGAGTTCCACCACACATCTTGAATTCGGTAGAAAGTGTGGAACAGAGTGTCTTAACACTAGATTCCCTATTGTGTGCGGGATTCTGAGTGAAGTTGATTTTAATAAATAATAAGTCATTCCATCGAATGGACCGAACCCACAAGTCACATCCTTGTGCCCTTGCGCTACGTTGTATATCGTTGTAGTTAAAATATTTGATATTAACACTTTGTTACCAGTTTGCTCGTAACGGCACTTCCTTGTCCAGTGTAAAGGATGTTAGTGTAAAGTCGCTAACATATATTTGCTTAGGTACAGGTTTTTCTCTTCGTTTGTGTTGTGCCATATTAATACTACTGTATTGTTTTAGCTTGATGCTTGATGCTGAAAGCAGGGCAGGCATAGGGAAACTGGGAACTTAGTGTGAAGGCACTTCGTTCCTATTAAGACACTTCCGTTCCCAACATCCTGCCGAATTTTGGAGGCATTAAGTGGCGAAGCTCAACGCTGCTATACTTATATATTTTTCATTACTTAGACATAATCATACAGTGCTCTTGACTGTACTATGCTTGGAGCATCTATAAAAAATATTTTCAAATTGCTTCCCACATTGCATACCCACAGCAGACTGATAAAGACTATATACTACATTCGACATATGAGTTTCTGTTGAAAAACTCTGGAAAACAGCAAGGAATAAGTAAAATCTTCGCTAATGTATTACGTGACATCGAGAATATTTGGATTTTAGAAGAATTTTAAAGAGCATATTCAAAAATATTATAATGAATATATGAACTATATATAGTGAACCAGTAATTGTTTGAAAGAAGAGTAAAATTTTCTGAATTTGTAATTACTTCATCAGAAGACCTCAAAGTATTTATATGTATACTTATACTATACTTCAATTGAAATACCAAATCAAGAATGTGATGATAAACCGTCATCAAAGAGGAAAAATATTCAGAATACGAGTACCTTAAAAGCTATTAAAATTTGCAATTAAAAATATTGTAATATGTTTATTTTATATTGGGTAAAGGCAATTTTAGGTCATAATAAATGTTTTTTTCCTTAAAGTGAGTTTTATTTAATAAATAACCATTTTTAATACTATTCTTTTTTTAATTCATGAAGTGCTCTGGCAGAGTGCTAAAAAAAATGAGAGGGGGAAAAATAACTAAAAAAACAGTATTTATACTGTTTTTTTATTATTTTTATTGAATAAATTTTTATATTTTTACGCACTATTTTTCAAATGTAAATTTATTAAAGAAATTGAAATATTAAATATTTTACTTTCTCGGGGGAATCGAAACCACAACGCGGTCGTTTACATTTCCACACTTGTACACTAAAGGAAAAGAAAAAGAAAAATAAATTTATAATAATATTGATATAAAATATCAACTTGCTTAGGTTATAACTTTGTATCTAGTATTATATTATTGTGTAATGTATGCAGTGAATATTATATTATTATAAAGTGCACTGCAATAAAACAGGTAATTTTAGTTTGTATCAAAGCTTGTATGGTTGAATAGATTTGTATGATTAAAATTGACTCTTGACTTCTACACATGAAACTCTCTTTAATGATCACGAAAGCCTTCAGCATCTTATACAAAGCTAATAGTTATATAATTTCCTCAACCCATTCGAATCGAACCCACAACCTGTTACGTTTACTGTCACACTTTGTGCTGTTGCCACGACTGGCATCAAAATTTTCAGCATGATATTTAAAATGAGTACGGTAGTTTTACTTACGACTACTACAAGGCCAGTCGTGGCGCAGGGGCACAAAGTGTGACTGTATAACCGACTGGTTGTGGGTTCGATCCCCACTCGAGGAGATGAAATTACGTTATATTTACTTAAGTTTATATTTCCATTTCTTCGCTCTGGTGTTGAGGCAAAATACCTACAGAATTCGGCAGAAAGTGGGGAACGTAGTGTCTTAACACTAGGTTCCCTCTGCATACTCAGCTGTGCAAAATATATTTTTATCATTATCATATCAAACCTCATATTTTTGAAGTGGACTGTCATTAAAAGGTTCCCTATAAAAAAAAAACAGAAACCAAAACAAAAAAAAATTAGCAACATATAGTTCCCAATATCCACACCACAATTACAACATCAATTACAGTCCACCAATATACGTAGTTAACAAGGAGTCAGATCGATCAGAGCCGTGGGAGCGACCTGAAGGACGTTGGATGGAATTAATTAAAGTATCGCAAGTAGGCCGTTCTAATCCACGTCCGCTCCGTTGCCCGTTTGTCGTAAACAGCTGCTCATTCATGCGGTTCTGATACTGATCTTGTTTATTGTAATGTGTGTGTTACAAGTTTCTTAATACCTACCTACTTATTAGGTAATATTTGCTCGATTGTTATGTAAGTTAGAGGTGAATCGCGGCGTTTAGTACCGCATCATATCATATGCTTAGCTGTGATGCTGGGAAACGAAGTGCCTAATACTAGGACCTCTTTGCTTACTTTGCTACATGTGGGATACAGCGTGAAGCGGTAAAAAAAATATGTAACTTCGATTGGAAATTTTAAAAATTGATCTACCCACATAGATCTTTGATGATCCAATTGATTTATCCATAGATATTTTTTATTAGTTCGTTTGGAGATTATAGTACATATTATATAGGTATCATCAATTATAAAATAAGATCGATTATGATCAAGGATACATTATTAACTTGAACATCATTATTTTATTATAGAAATAATTAGTCTATTTAGTTAAGTTTTATTTTTTAAATAAGTTAAGCTAAATATAATATTTGAAGTTACTAAACAAACCACCATTTAAATACTAATAAGATTTAAGATAAATTTATTACTTATTCTATATTTAAAATTTAATTTCAATTTCGTAATAATCTGTATGAAAAATATTTAACTTAAACATCATGTTCATCATCAGCCTGTCAACTGCTTCCAATGGCACGCCACTGAGCTCAATCTTCAGCTCTGCATCCAGCCGTTTCCAGCCACTTTGCGAATGTCGTCACCCCATCTAGTTTTAAGACTTAAGCATTGCCTCCTGCAAATGACAATATCATGAGATAAATAATGATCGACTTTCAAGCAGCTAATACCTACAATTAATAGGTAAAATGGAAATCCCCCTCGTACTGGATAAATGTTAAATAATAATTTAAAATAAATACTATAGGTATAAGTAAAGCTGATAAAAAAACCGACCTATTAAAATATATATATATTGATTAAAAAAAATTGAGGCCAGTCGTGGCGCAGGGGCACTAATATGCGACAGTAAACGCGACTGGCTGTGAGTTCGATCCGCATACGAGGAACTTAAAATATTTATTTATTTATATTTTCATTTCTACGCTCTGGTGCCGAAACCACGGCGAACCGCGGCGTTGAATTCCGCAACTCAAAACGCAAAACCTCCAGAATTCCAAAAAATGGGGAACAAAGTGCCTTAATACTAGATTCCCTCTTTCTACCCTGCTGTTGAGGGATACAGCGTAAAGCTGATAACAACAAAACTATCTGAAATAAAATTTATTACTATAATTATAATAAAACTGCCATCAATCTATCCAAAATCACACCTTATAACGAACAAGTGCATTAATCTAGAAGTTAGTTTACAACTCCAGCAACGTGTTAGCGACTCTAAACAATCACGATTTATGTGCCTCTTGAATTTATAAACTACTGTTCACACTTTATAAAGACCGGACTAATTGGCAGCCATTTCTATACAATTTGATTTAATTTTGAATTTGATTACATGAATTATGTTTTATATATTTTATACGTGTTGAGTGGCGGAACTCAACGCCGCGCTTTTGCCTTGGTACTCAGAGCGAAGAAATGAAAATATTAATAAATAATAATTCATTAAGGTTGTCTTGGCGCAGAGGCACAAAAGTGTGATTGTAGTTGACGTAGACGTTGGAGTAGACGCGACGGTTGTGAGTTCGATTCCCAAACAAGTGAGTCCCGTCACTCAACACGCAATGCCTCGAAATTTCGCTGGAAAGTGGGGAACGGGTGCCTTAACACTACGTTTCCTCTGTACACCCTGCTGTATGCGGGATACAGCGTGATGCTGATTCATAATTAATTCTCTCGGTTGGTAATCGAACCGACAACTGTCGCATTACTGTCGTAGTTTGTGCCTCTGCGCCACGACGGCCTCTATCATTATATTTTATTTATTCATATTTTTATATAGTTCTTTAAGTTCTCGCTTGTTAAATATAATTTATTATCTTTAATTTATAAAAATGTGTAATTTAAAAATTTTCAGTGTTAGTTTAATGGGCATATGTAATAAGAAGAATAATTTTACAATAATATTAATATTTTTACTCAAATTTATAAAATATTTCTTGATTATTATTTAAATTCTTTTTAATTTATTATTTAAAAAAATCCCAGTACAATTTTATAAATATAATTAATAATGATGCTATCATGACGCAATTAATATACATACACTTTATGAAATCGTTTTATGTGCACTAAGTTGAAATTACTAAAAAAAAGAGTTTAAATACCTATTTTATTATTTTTTTCTCTTCGAGGCCAGTCATGGCGCGTGTGGCAAGGTTGTGGGTACGATAACCACTCTAGGAAATGAAATATTTAATATTTTCATTTCCTTGACTCTAGCGTAAAGGCAAAGCTCGGCGTTAAATTCCGCCACTCAACACGCAATGCCGAGGCCAGTCGTGGCGCAGCGGCACAAAGTGTGACTGTACAACCGGTTCGATCCCCACTCGAGGAGATGAAATATTTACTTAAATTTATATTTCCATTTCTTCGCTCTGGTGTCGAGGTTAAGCGCGGCGTTGAGTTCTGCCACTCAACATGCAATGCCTCCAGAATTCGACAGAAAGTGGGGAACGGAGTGTCTTAATACTAGGTTCCCTCTGCCTACCCTGTTGTGTGCGGGATACAGCGTGAAGCTAATTTTTTTTTTAATTTTATACCCGATCGAGGTTACCGGGTAGGTATTTAAACAATACGGTATGCGCCTCAAACGTGGCCGATATTCAATTGGACGTATTAATTGATAGTTAGAACAACGCTTGCGGCCCTGTACTGACAATTTCTGTTGTATTAATTGCAAACCTGAATTCAAATGTCTTGATTAAAATACTCTAGTTATTTCGTAAATAAACTATTGATTTATGGCCTTTAGGCCTGGTACAGGTAAATGATATCGTTTGTTTTGTTGTAAGCGTAAGGACTTAAAGTGTTATTGTGTCTTTGATTTGGTATCTGTGGCACAGCTTAGGTCTTTCATTATTTTAATTGATAACCATAATTGATAACTAGGTAGTGGCCCGGGCGTGGCTTCTCCCAATAAAACGTGTATTTTATAGCAATATTGTATGCAATTCTTTATATTGAAATATTTTTAGCGTTCCGTATTTTTTAAAGAAAAAAGGAATCCTTATAATATCACTTTGTTGTCCGTCTGTCTGTCTGTTTGTCAAGAGCTTTTATCTCAAGAATCCTTAGAGATATCGAGTTGAAATTCAAACCATATACTCACGTCTGATGATCTCTTGATTTCCTGAAAAATTGTACAAATAGAACAAGCAATACAAATAGTACTAGTTCAGGAAAATATCTGAAACGTATACATTTGTGGTAAATCCTAAAAAATAATAGTCTTAAAGGTGGGCAAAATTTGGTATTAAAGCCGCTAGTTCAAGTGAGATATCAGATGAAAGGGCTTTGGCTAGGTTACATTTCAGAAAAAAGCTCGAGACCTCCAATTTTTGTACGGTACCCTCGGTGGGTGCGCCTGTCTCGCACTTATCCGATTGTTTTTATTTGTTAAACAATTGTAATAAAACAAACACAAATTTTTAAGGGAAGCTTGCCAGATGCTAAAAACGAAAACTGCATTGAAATCGGTTAAACCATTTCAGAGATCAGCATGAACAAAAGTATAGACAAACAGTCAAACAGACAAACAGTTTAAAAACATTATTTTGGATTGAGAGAAACAGAGAGCAATAATCTCAAATCCAGGCTGGGTTTTAGATTATCGTCTATTTTTGTTTTCCGCTTTCCGTCTAATTTTGATAACGTCCTACAACGTAACAATGATCTCCTGCTTAATTAATATAGTACTTGTTTGTTAGTAAAATAATTAAAGAAATAAATTATAGAATAAAATTGTGAAAAATTTATATATATTTTCAAATTATATTCAAATAATCCTACAAGTCTCATAAGATATGAATTAAATAAGTAATTCTAACGTCGGAGGATGTACTGGACAGCTTCGAGCGGAAATCCTGCATCAGATAGTCGCAATCTGCACGTGCATAATTGTTGGCGTGGAAACCTGGCCCCAGTGCGTACAAGTACGTTGTATAACTAAATGACATTTAGTACTCTAGTGCTAGAGAGGACTTCCAATATAATTAGTCGCCTTCTATATTATATTTGTTTGTATAATAATCAGTTTCATGCTGTATACAGCGCACAGCAGGGTAGGCAGAGGGAAGCTAGTGTTAAGACACTCCGTTTCCCACTTTCCGCCGAATTTTGAAGGCGTGTTGAGTGGCGGAACTCATTTGTATAACATTTATATTACATATTTAAGAACAATATTTCAAGTTCTACGTCTAAACTTTTCGTAGTTCTAATCTTTCATTATTACAATTCATTAGTATCTAATAACAGAAAAATATTTAGAAACGTATTCAATTTCAATATCGGTAAACCGATATACTTTATATATACAGTCCAACGAACTCAGGTACACAAAATAACAAAGGAAATCGAAGGAAAATATTAATTTTGTTTTTATTGAAAATCTTTAAGTTAGTTAAATTTATTTACTTAAATTTATATTTCCATTTCTTCGCTCTGGTGTCGAGGTTAAGCGCGGCGTTGAGTTCTGCCACTCATCACGCAATGCTTCCAGAATTCGGCAGAAAGTGGGGAACGGAGTGTCTTACACTAGGTTCCCTCTGCCTACTCTGCTGTGTGCGGGATACAGCGTGAAGCTATTTTAATTTTTAATTTATTTTTAATTTAGTGTCTCCAGAATTTGGCGGAAAATGGGGAACTCGGGAGAGACTCTACACTAGGTTCCCTCTGCTTCTTTACTGAGTCAGGATACAGCGTGAAGCTAAAAAAAACACTAAAAGACTCTCACTGTTATATAAATTGTGGTGTATCATGGTAATATCAATTGTGGGGACATAGCTTGTGGGTTTGTTCCGACGCAATTACTGCTAGCAGTTAGTATGAAAGTCTAATCAAACGCAAAACCACAAATATAGAGTGGGATTTATTTGAGTGTCGTATTGCATAAGGTCTAGAACCATCTATTGGTACATACGAATTGTATAATGCTATATTTGAGAGAATACCTAGTAAATGATTAAAA
Organism: Heliconius himera; assembly: GCA_021202915.1. NCBI lineage: Eukaryota > Metazoa > Arthropoda > Insecta > Lepidoptera > Nymphalidae > Heliconius > Heliconius himera. The sequence goes on along the minus strand of JAJHJA010000143.1, from coordinate 1,102,997 downwards.
ATCATTTTCTGCTTGTTTGAAGACATTTGAATGTACATAATATATTATTAGTTAAAAACGTTTCACCCGCTGTAGCCTTTTGCATTGACTTTTTAGTTATTATTGTGTCTTCTTTTTTCTACACTAGTAGAACATAAAAAAATTAGCTTCACGCTATATCCCGCGCACAGCAGTGTAGGCAGAGGGAACCTAGAGTTGCGATACTCCATTCCCCATGTTCTGTCGTGTTAAGTAGTGTTAAGACACTCCGTTCCCCACTTTCAGCCGAATTCTGGAGGCAATGGCGGAACTCAACGCCGCCATTTGCTTCGACACCAGGGCGACGAAATGGAAATAAATATAAATGTAAATAAATATTTCATTTCCTCGAGTGGTTGTCGAATCGACAACCAGTCGATTTTACAGTCACTCTGGCCTCAACATTGTCATTGAAAATAGTGTTTCAATATATGAATATTATTTTATTAATCAACACGCCCCCTAACAAATAATAACCAACAGTGCAATTTGTACCCATAAACTAAGAAATGGATTTGATTCCCACTCGGAAGAATGAATCATCCTGCTATGAGGGGAATACAGTGTGGAATTAAAAAAAGAGATTATTTGACAGATTATTTTAGCATAAGATATTAAAAAAAAATATTGATCTAAATAAACACGTGAGTAAAACGACAAATTTCGCAATAAATTAAAACGCTCATTCATATTTTTCATAATAAATAATATGTATATATATATTCTATCGCATATATCCTAACCCAAAGGTTGTCTGGTAGAAATCGCTGATTAGCGATAAGACCGCCTTTTGTGTGTCAATTGTTCTATCTTTGTTCTTTTTATATCTTTTATTTCCTAAGGAATAATTGTGCACAATAAAGTGTAAATAAATAAATAAATAAATAAATAAATAATATGAGAATATATGAACTTAAAAATACTAGATACGCCATAATATTCGCTGGCGTGACATAACGGAGTGCTATATGTATGTGAGCGACAATATTATCGTTGCGTAACATTGGGGAGACAAATTGCGAGCACGGTGCGTGTCGCCGCCCGCTGTCGGCGTGTCAAAGCGGTGTTTCATTGACTTCCCCGGGCCCCGAACTCCTGTACTAGGGATGGCACTCTACGCTACAATTAAAATAGAGGCTATTGTTTTTGATAATGATAATAAATTGATTGAGGTAGGCATTTCGTAAAATAGGTTTTTTTAGGTTTACGTCGTATTTAGGACATGGCAAGGTAGGCAAAGGAAACCATTTTCCGCCGAATTCTGGAGGCATTGCGTGTTGAGCAACTTTGCATCGTTACCAGAACGAGAAAATTAATATATTAAATACTTATTTAATTTCTCCGAATGGGATTCAAACTCGCAACCTGTCGCTCATTTGTAGATGCACGTTTGTGCCCCTATGCCACGACTGGCCTAAAAGAATAAATTAAATATTTAATAAGTAAAATAGTTCTTAGTAAAATCTTTTTTAAAATAAGTAAGTCTACAATGATATTATGCTTTTGTACAAGGCTGTTAAAAATGTACTCAACTTGTATAACTCTTTTTTAATTAAAATTATTTTATTACACTTAATTCCTAAATTAAATTTTTAACTTACATTCAAAATGCTCAATACAAGATAAAGCTGGAAGAATCATAAAAGAAACCAGTTGTAATAACTTGTTAAATAAAAGTTCAGTCATTTCACTGTATTTTAATATCTTTAATATATAACTAACATAGTCATTCTTTTAGTAAGAATATTATATTCAGTGATATATATGCAGTGAGAGCAGGATAACTAAATAACATAAATTTTATTATTATAGATATTATAACATATTTTTACTTTGAAACAGAATAGTATTTTATTTTATTATAGCCGCAACTACGTGGTCACCAATTCTTACTGGCTAGTACATAAAATTGCTTACCTTCAATAATATTATAAATAAAATACTACTATAACGTAAAAGCGACTTCGCCCGCTTAAACTTATTGTTATATTATCGTCAGATTAGACAAAGTCTTTACATAAATTTTAGCCTATGTGTTATTTCGATGTATAAGCTATATTACTGTAAATTTTCCCATGTATGGAATTAATGTCTATTGAATGTGATGCAGGATAGCTGCCAGTTAATGTAATAAAATTATATATTATACCATTTACTTTGAAAAGAGCAACTGTTGAGTATCTTGCCGGCTCTCCTCAGCAGAACTGCCTTCCGAAACGGTGGTAGCTTTTTTTTTGTTATATGTTCATTCGACGATTCAAAAGTACTTATAAGAGTTTATTTGAATAAAGAATATTTTGAATTTGAATTTTTTTGAATTGAATTGAATTTCTTACCTAATAAATCCGTTCCGTAGTTTTTACATGAAAGTAGAACAAACATCCATTTTCACAAACTGTCGCATATATAATATAAGCAGGATCCATTTTTTAGTTTGTGATTCCCAATGTCTTAAGGTTGCCTGTAAGAAATCGTTATATCAGCGACTAGAGGGCGCGCGCGGCTTCGCCCGCTTATTAGGAGTGAATTCTAAAAAAATCACGAAACACGTGTTCAATAAAATATTTTTAGTCTGAATTTAAATTTTTATAAAAATCGGTGGCAATTTAAAAATGTTTCCATATAAACTTTCAACCTCTTATTTGAACCCGTAGGGGGTGAATTTTTAAAAACCATGAAACACGTGTTCAATGAAATATTTTTAAGAGTCTGAATTTCAAATTTAATAAAAATCGGTACAGATTAAAAAAATTTTCCATACAAACTTTCAACCCCTATTTCATTTCTTTAGGGTTAATTTTTTTCAAATTCCCTTCTTAGTGGATGTCCAGAATATGAAAATAAACATTTGCCCAAATTTCACGTTTCTACCATCAGCGGTTACGGCTCTGCGTGCGTCTTACCTCAGTCAGTCAGCACAAGTCCTTTTATATTCAGCGATAAGATATATTAAATATGTTTCAGTTTTTTTTTGAGTGTGCAATAAACAGTTTTAAACATTATTTTTATTAGTATAAATAAATAAAACAATTAAATTCCTCGACTAAGCTTCCAGCCCTAGTGCGTGTAGGCAGCACGCTGTGGACAGCGTTGTTGTTTACAGGTTGATGACGTTGTAATGACAGGATCAAAAAGCGTAACTTTAATTCGTACAGGTACTTCAAGTCACATTTTTCTATATACACAGAAATTATATTTTTTTATTTTTCATTTCGCCCTTTTGTGCATTTTCGAATTTTTTTACATATTTTTCGGAATTAATTAATTAATTAATTTATGTGCTAACAGTCTTTATTTAGTCAATATTTTTTATTTATATATTTATATATAATAGATTATAATTTATCTAGGCTGCCATAGTTCTATAGCACATATTCCAGATATTTAATTTTTATATTTAATTATTTCTTATAGTATAGTAGGATACGGCTCTACATCAGGTGTGGAATTCTTCAAAATAAAACATATACATGTACGTACCCAGACCTTTTTTTTTTTTTTTAAATCCTTTTTATTCCTGCGATCTGCCCTTTGTAGGCATTTAGCTGGTTGTTGTGAATCTCGTAGCATTTGTCGTGCATGGTATACACCCAGTGGCATATCCATATAATGTGAAGGAGTATTACAAAAGATACTGTTTTATTATAAGAGAAGATCCTGGGGGGCTCTTCGCTTTATACGTTTGAAAACGCTAGAGGGCTTCATTAAGTCGCAAGCAAGCTCATTTGGGTGGCTTTCCAAGCGACGGGTATATGTTTTTATTCTGCCCAATATTTCTTCTTTCACAGTAGGCACCATTAGGTCGCGGTGGAGTTGGGAGTTCGTGACAAACCATGGAGCGTTTGCTATTGCTCGAAGCATTTTTGATTGGAAACGCTGTACAATGTCCAGATTTGACTTTGCTGCAGTTCCCCAAAGTTCCACACCGTAAGACCAGACCGGTTTCACGATAATTTTGTACAAGAGTAGTTTGTTGTGAAGTGAGAGATTGGAGTTTCGCGCCAAGAGCCAGTATAGTTTGCGAAATTGTACACTCAAAGCTTTTCTTTTTGTTAAGATGTGCTTTTTCCAAGTGAGACGTCGGTCTAAATGTATGCCTAAATAGCGCACATTTTCAGACTGGGGGATTGTTATTCCATTTAGGTTAACGGTGGGGCATGTGTCGTGTCTGAGAGTAAAAGTTACCTGCACCGACTTATTCTCATTTGCTTTGATTCTCCAGTCCCTCAACCACGTTGAGACTTTAACAAGGTTTTCCTGGAGCATGTAAGAAGCTTTTCTGGGATTTTTGTGGGTTGCGATGAGTGCTGTATCATCCGCAAATGTTCCTATGAGTACATCCTTTGTGGTTGGTAAATCATAGGTATATATGAGATATAAGACGGGGCCCATCACGCTGCCTTGTGGAACGCCTGCCTTAATTTCACGCAAACTTGTTCTGTCCTCACCGTGCTTTACGTAAAATTTCCGACTTTGGAGGTACGACTTAATGATAAGATAGAAATTTGTGGGCAGAGTTTGCAGGATTTTAAAAAGAAGGCCTTCGTGCCACACTCGATCAAATGCCTGAGTTATGTCTAAGAAAGCTGCTGAGCAATATTTCTTATGTTCGTGAGCATGATTTATTTTTTCTACCAAGCGGTGAACTTGTTCTATTGTCCCATGAGCTTCGCGGAAGCCAAACTGGTGGGTTGGAATGATATTAGCTTTGGCCAGCTCAGGGGTCAGACGTTTCATGATTAGCATTTCGAGTAACTTTGATATAACAGGGAGTAAGCTTATGGGCCGATACGATGAAACGTCTTCAAGATTTTTTCCGGGCTTTGGTATGAGAATAATTTCTGCCACTTTCCACTGATCAGGAACAAACTGTCGTCGCAGAATAGCATTAAATATAGCAGTAAGCAGTACAAGTGTCGAATGTGGAAGTTCTTTCATAACTTTAGTAGTGATTAGGTCATAACCAGGGGCTTTATTTAGGCTGAGTCTTTTAATGGTTGAGTAGACTTCATTGAGAGTAACTTTTTTGATGGGTAGTACTGGCTGGTGAGGGACTGCGAGAGCTTTTGTGACCTCGTCTTCTTTTGTCAAATCCATAGCAGGATTTGGAATGAACACTCTTGATAGGTGCTCAGCAAACAATTCAGATTTTTCGGCATCACTCTTTGCCCAAGAGCCATCGTTTCGGCGAAGCGGAGATTGAAACACAAGTGGTCTTTTTAAAGATTTAGTTATTTTCCACAGAGAATAATCCGTTGCAGGAGTAGCATCCAAGTTAGAGAGGCGTTTTTCAACATCTTTGTTTTGTATGTGATAGAGAGTGCTTTTGACTTGTTTGACCAGAGTATTGAACTTGTTTTTGTCGTTGTAGTGACGGGTGGATTGCCATTTCTTTCTGGCTACTCTCTTTTTTTGTATCAAGTCAATTACAATCTGTGGATACATAGGAATGATATTAACGGCTCTTTGACAGGGCGTTGAGTCCCAGGCGGCTGATTGGATGGATTTGGTGAGGTTCTCAACTGCTGTGGTGATATCACTATCGGATTTTAGAGGCATGTTTATATTTAGGTTCTTTCCCAAAACCTCTCTAAAATGTTCCCAATTTGTGTTTTTTGAATGAAGCTTGCACGGTGTTGCCACTTCCACAATGTCGTTGTGTAGTTCCGCTATAACCGCTGTGTGGTCAGAGGATAAGTCATAGGTTGAGTGACAATGTAAAGCTGAGAAAGGGAGACCTTTAGTGATGAAAAAGTCCACGAGATCTGGTTTCTTTTTTGAGTCAGTAGGCCAGTATGTAGGTTCTCCAGTAGATGCAACGTGTAGGTGTTTTTGTTGGATTGTCTTCATGAGTTCTCGGCCTTTGGTAGTAGTAAGTCTGGATCCCCAGTCTTTGTGTTTTGCATTATAGTCTCCTCCAGCAATGAATCTACTCCCAAGTCGATTGAAGAAGGACGTATATTGGTCGGTTTTTAAGTTATGCTTGGGTGGTATATAAAGGGCTGAGATCAGTAATGGGCCCTTTGAGCTTTCGATAGAGACAGTTGTTGCTAGAACTTCTTCACTGCAGTATAAATTTTGGACGTGATGCTTGATTTTGTTTCTGACTAGTATAGCGGAACCTGCGTGTGCTGTGCCATCGGGGTGATTAGCGCAGTATAGTTTATATTTCGGCACAATGAAATGGCTTTTGGCAGTGAAGTGTGTTTCTGATATAAGCATAAGATCAATATTGTACTCGTCTAAGAAAGATTTTACTTCTAAGGTATGTTTTGACAGCCCATTTGCGTTCCATAAAGCAAAGATTTTGGGTTTGAAGGCATTTGGCGGGCAGGCAAGGTGGGCTGCTTCCCTCCCGGCTGTTGAAAATCCTGGTTAGTCTTGTATTGAGCTGACGAGCGTAGTTCAGTTATTACAGTTACTAAAAGACTTGTCATGGCTGTCATTTGATGCATCATTTGTTTGAACATGTCTATTAAATCTTTAAGTTCATTAGAATTTTGGGCTTGCTTTTCATCTTGTTGCAGTTGACTGCTTATCGTTGTTGCTTGCGGCGGAGGCAACTGGGTAGTTTCCTTTGTTTTCTTCCCTTTAGTATGATTTTGATTCCTTTTTGTGGCATTACGAACGACGTTGACATACGATATGTCCCGAACCTTATCGATTTCTGGAAATGCTGTAGTAGGGACATCTTGGTTGGGTTTGGGTGGTTTTTATTGTAGCGGAGGAAATTTCTGTCTTTGCAACTCCTTGAAGACGATGCAGCCTTTGTAATTTGCGGGGTGGTTGCCTTCGCATAGTACACATTTGACGTTCTCAGACCGTTCTTTTCTAAGACAGGCAGAGGAGGCGTGGTTACCAGCACATTTAATGCATCTTGGTTTACGGCGGCAGTAAGATTTCGTGTGTCCATATGACTGGCAGTTGCTACACTGAGGGATTGTACGTTTTGGTCTGGGCGGTTCAAAGCTTACTCGGCAGTTTAAGAGTCTTTTAATATTGTAGACTTCTTTGTTGTTTGAATTTGATTCGAGTTCAACTATAAACATGCGCAGTGGTTTTTTTGACGAGGCTTCTTTCATATTCCATATATTGCAGCTAATGTGACCAAGCTTAGCAAGAGCATCTCTTATCTCTTCGACGTCAGTTGAGGGGTGTAGGTTTTTGAGAATGGTTTTAAAGCTTCTTTCTCTCTTGCTTTGGTTTATAAGAGTAGTATTCAGTACCCTTAGAGTCCAGTTCTTTTATAATTGTTCGGTAGGAATCGACTGTTTTAGATTGAATCCTAACTTGATCTTTCGGTAGAACCTTAATTTCGTAGAGTTCTGGTACAGTATTATTGAGAAGATTAGTTAGCGGTCGGATATTTGTTACTTTGTCAACAAATATAGGTGGAGGTTTTGGTGTAATCGGAACTGATCGAGGTGGGGGATTGCTTTCTTCATTTTCGAGCACAGAGAAGGAGTTTGAAATATCTACTGGTTGGCTTAGCCAGTACGTACTGAGCGTTGATTGTTTCAGGCACTTGTCTAGTTCAGGACTGCTTCTTTGTCTTTTGCGGCTGGAGACTTCGGTCCAATTTGCAGTATCAGGAGGATCCTGGACCCGAGTTTCAGTTTGTAAGTCTGTATTGTGGTGGTTACAGTCTGAGAGAGATTGTGATCGTGGCCTATTAAAGAGGCCAGGGTGAAAAATTTGAAACTCGGCGTTAGTCACTCGTTTAGCACCACCCAGGGGACACGTGTAGGGTGGGCCGAGGAGAAGGTGGTAAATCCTACGGACGTGAGTGACATCCATCCCCCGCGTACCCAGACCTAATACAAAAAAGTTTCATTCAAATAAGTCCAGTAGATCAGATGATTTGCGCGTAAAAACAGAAAAAAAAAACAAATCATATATTCATATTATATTATTTATTTAAGGCCCCCAAAAATATGCATATATAAGAGCCACATTCTTTAACCATTTTATTATAGTATAGAAATTTTAAATTTAAATACTATAATTTTGTGTCGGTGGTCAGACAGCTGATAATTATAGCCTTAGAAAAAAGACTTTGTAAAATAGATTGTATATCTATTATCCTCAGCATGGATCGTTCTATTGCTAAAAATTAAAATAGTATAAATTACCTCCTTAAAAAACCTCCTTTACTTTGTTTAACCAAGAAGATTTTGGTATAAAGTTGATTAAATGAAACTTGTTAATGAAGCAACAAAGATTTAAGAATTTATTATTATTTTCACTGTAACTTATACAGAGAGTTGTGGCGAAAGCGGCACAAACGTAAAAGGTTGTGGGTGCGATTCCCACACGAGGAAGAGAAATATTTAATGTTATTATTTCTTCACTTTGGTGTCAAGGCAAGTTTCACCACTCACATGCAGTATCTCCAGAACGCGGCAGAAAGTGGGGAGCGGAGAGTTAACACTAGTTGTCATAGCCTAGCTTGCTACAAATGTAAAGCTGAAAAACGACCTATTTTAAAATACTGAGTAAAATAGCTTCTTGTAAGTAGATATTCCATCCCTAGCGTTATATATAAAGTAGGTACTCTATATCGTGTCACGCGCTAGGCGCTGTGACCGTCGTGCTTAGCGGCGCCGCTAATGGCGGCCTGCGCATGCGACCCAACTCCTTACCACAATTGATAACTGTTTTTTTTTCAGTGTCACGCTGTTTCCCGCACGCAACAAGGTAGGCAGAGGGAACTTAGAAATGATGCCCCGTTCCCCATGTTCTATCTAATTTTGAAGATATTGCGTGTAGAATTCAACGCCGCGCTTCGCCTCGACACCAGAGCGGAAAAATTAAAAAGTAAAATATTTCTATTTCCAATAGGAATCGAACCCATAACTTATTGCATTTACAATCACACTTTGTGCATCTGTGCTTCATATTGATAAATGTTCTTCTTTCTTGTTCTGTGCACATTGAATAAGAACAAAATAAACATAAAACTACCAATTAAATAGTAATTCCATGTATTTTAATAATTATATTACATAAAATTACTTCATTATATTTTTTCTAATCTACGCATAACTTATTTAATGTTAGACTAACGATAACTAACAAATCCAATGTCTTACTATTTATATTTATTATAGAAAAAACATATTATTTTTAAATTATTAATGGGACATCGTGGCGTCTGCCTGTTACACTAGTTATGAATCCTTACTGGAAATATATTATTTCCATCTCTCCGCTTTGGCATGGCAAAGTGCGAAGTTAGGTTCTGCCACTCAACACGCAATTTGTAAAAATTCCGATAGAAAGTGGAGACCTTTACTTTTTTCCAATGAGCAGTACTGTTGGCTCTACTGGCCTCAACAGCGTCACCGGGCTGTGGGAGGCCGAGCTGGAAGAGCTCTGACCTGGCAGAAAGTGGAGAACGAAGTGTCGTTATATATACTATATCTTAGGTCACTGCCTATTCTATGGCATAGGTACATCGCCAAGTTGAAAAAGTTAACGATGGACACAAAAGCTTGCAACAAATAAACTACTGAAATAGATAACATTTGAAGATATTTAAAAAAAATATATTTTGAAAATAAAATTTAGTTTGCGAATATGTTTTCCGTTCTTGTTTGCTTTCATAATTATTTTATGAAATAATTATGTAAACAAATAAGCGGTGTTGGGAAAAAGAGTCCCTTAACACTAGGTTTCCTTTTCATACCAAATGCGAATACAGCGTAGGTAAAGCTACAAATAAGATATTAAAAAAAAATCTTAAGTAGCCAAGTAATTTTTGCCAAAAAAAAAGCGTTTTATAGTTTTGTTTGATATTTTAAAATATTACATTTTATACAAACAAGCCAAGGCAATCAAAAGTTTCCTAAATTTAATAATCAAAGACATTTTTTTAAGCTTAATTCGATTACCTGACCCAATAAAAAAACTACAACAACAAAAACGAAAATTTTATAAGTATTTTATTAAAACGATTAGTTAATAATCAAATCGTTTTAATAAAATACTTATAAACCTTTCGTTATTGACAACAAAATTTAGTATTTTGCAGTAAACACGGGTTCCGAGAAAGGCGCGCGCGCAATCACCCGTGCTCTCCGCCATTTCGGACTAAAGCCCACCGGCATACTGCCTACCTGCGCCCCAGATAATTATTTTGTCTTAATAAATTGTGGTGCGATATTATTTAATGCTAAATAGTTTCTATGTAAATTTTGTATTTTATTTGTTTGTTATTTTGTAATTATTATTCGTATTTCTTAAAATGAAACGTATGTTAAATTTTAATTGTAACTTGATATATATAATTCTGAGAAATATACTTTTTTATTTAGAGTATTAAGTATTATTTTTGTTACATTTATTAAGTATTTTTTTTAAATTTTATTTATTTTTTGCTTTTAAATTATTAATACGAACTGTAAATATAAGATACGCTAAAAACAGTACTACTAAAAACTCCCTTGAAAAAAAACTAAAAAAAATCCCTTTAGAAAATACATTTATTATAACAAAATACATAATTTTTAACTTGCCTTTCTACATGAAAAAATATTTCTGTCAATATATTCTTACACTAGAGGGCGCGCGCGGCTTCGCCCGCTTATTAGGAGTGAATTCTAAAAAAACCACGAAACACGTGTTCAATAAAATATTTTTAACAGTCTGAATTTAAATTTTTATAAAAATCGGTGGCAATTTAAAGATTTTTCCATATAAACTTTCGACCCCTTATTTGAACCCTTAGGGGGTGAATTCTTAAAAACCATGAAACACGTGTTCAATGAAATATTTTTAAGAGTCTAAATTTCAAATTTTATAAAAATCTGTACAGATTAAATTTTTTTTCCATACAAACTTTCAACCCCTATTTCATCCCTTTAGGGTTAAAATTTTTCAAATTCCCTTCTTAGTGGATTTCCAGAATATGAAAATAAACATCTGCCCAAATTTCACGTTTCTACCATCAGCGGTTACGGCTCTGCGTGCGTCTTACCTCAGTCAGTCAGCACAAGTCCTTTTATATATATAGAAGAAGATAGCGGTCAACCTCTTAAAATACACAATATCTGTTCATAAAGGCATCAATCAAAAGAATCAATATTAAAAAAAAGTATGTAAAAATAATTTAACCTAACGAAAAAATCAACTAGTTAGCCTTCTAAACTAGTGTAAATTATTCTATTTAAAAAAAAACACAAATAAAAAAAAATGTCACTGTGCTAAAATATATATTTTAATATGCACAAACATATGATCTCATGTGTATTTAGATACATTAAAAAATTTAGATTTGAACCCGCGACTCTTGTAAACCGTATTTAGATGTTAGAAAGGTTGATATTATAACGTATCGCGTGTTGGTAATCACAGAAGACCACCTAATTGTGCTGGCGTGTCCAGTTCGCCCGTTTCCTGTCCGCCATTCATTTTTACATAGTACCTACACTACTACATCGTTATTGTTTTATTGCGCAACCTGTCATTCTGTTGTATTTTATAATATACCATATATATATATAAGCATTTTAAATAATATTGAATATTATAAGTTTCAGAAATATATAATATATAGTAAAATATTTGATATAAAAATTATGATATATTGCATTAAGCGTGATCGTAATTGAGGCCAGTGGTGGTGCAAGGGCACAAGCGTGTGACTGTTTACGCGACAGGTTGTCGGTTTGGTTCCCACTAGAGAAAATTTTAACTTTAATTTCTTCGCTCTGGTGTCGAGGCAAAGCGCGAGCTGAGTTCTGCCTCGACACGCAGTGCCTTTAGAATTCGGCAGAAAGTGGGAAACTGATGTGTCTTAGTGGGAACATAGTTTCTTAACACTAGGTTCCCAAGATCCCTCTATCTCCCTTCCTATGTATGCGGAATACAACATGAAGCTAAAAAAATGGCACTACAATAAAAACTTATGCAATGAATTACATATTCGAACAACATAACATGTAATTTCCAGAGTATCAGCCGTTTCCTGGAAAATATAACTATCTGCATTCTATTAAATATCTTTATAAAATATAATTATATAAATATTTATTTGAAATATACATGCCAATTATATTTATATTGTAGGATTTATTATATACTCTCGTGTAATGGTTACTAAGTTCTATAACATTGAGAAGCAAGAAAAATGCTACAGGCATTTTATAAAGCAATAGTCGTTCGAATTTAATAAATTAAATGTCTAGAACATACAAGTATGTATTGTTAATAATAATAATGTTTACAAAAAAAAAATCAGCTTCACACTGTATCCCGCATACAGCGTAGACAGAGGGAACAAAGTGTTAAGACACTCCGTTCCCCACTTTCTGCCGAATTCTGGAGGCGTTGCGTGTTGAGTGGCAGAACTCAACGTCGCGCTTTGCCTTGACACCAGAGCGAAGAAATGGAAATATAAATTTAAGTAAATATTTCATCTCCTTGAGTGGGGATCGAACCCACAACCAGTCGATTTCCAGTCACACTTTATGCCCCTGCGCCACAATTGGCCTCTATATAATATTTTCAAGTTCTATATTAATATTTATAGATATAATAAAATTGTAACCGATCACTGTCTATATATTGAGGATATAAGAGAAAAACTATTAGTGGGAGCATTTATTAGTGTAATAGACCCAAAACAATGATTTTTAAAATTGTTATTTGTTAGTCGGTTTGTCTATTTGACTGTTTGTCTGAGCGTTTGTTGAAGTTTCCATTAACATCTACATGGTACATTTTTGGTTTTTTTTACATCAGTTCATAAATAAAAAACTATATCAATATATAATTGTTACAAAATAATTGTGATATGGTATTGGCTGTATCTTTCAAATAATAATGTTATTATACCTTAATTAAATCACGAAAGGAATTCATACTAATATGAAAATAAATGTGTAGTTCAAGCGGGCGAGGCCGCGAGGGGGTCGCTAGTTAAAGAATAAAAGTTAGCCCTAGAGACAGTGAGATGTGGTATGGAGGCAGTGACTTACAACAAGAAGAACCATCAGTTATAGATTTTTCTCCGGACATTTGCCGAAATCCTTTCTAATATATGTTTAATAAAATTATATTGATAATTTGTGTGTTTTATTTAGGTATTACCATAATATTCTTTCGTAAAAATGTAAAACTAAATATTATAAAGAGAATGACTTTTTTTAAATATTTCAAGCATTAATAAACTGGATTTTTAATAAAAAATCCACCTAATAAAGAAAAATACTAAGAATCTCTATATACATTTCTAATGTTTATTTCAGATTCACATTTTGTAAATGTACTTATAAAGTAAACTGTAAAATTCTAAACATTTTATTTAATTAAAAATATCAATTATTATTTTAAATACTAATCATGCCTTATATAAATATTAAAATAATATATCCATCTAGTTCATAATATCGTAGAGTGGAATAAATCATGTGAATCCTACACTAAACATAGGGCTGTGGTTAGAAGGAATGCAGCGCTGCCGGCGGGTCGGCGCCGCCACCCTCCTCTCGTTTCACGTTTCTCAGAAAGGGAATTTCCAATCATTTCTCTACTCTATACCTACTTGTCAATCGATGCAATATTGAGAAATAACTTCACGCTATATCTCGCACACAACACGGTAAGCAGAAGGAACCTAGTGTTAAGTCACTCCATTGCCCATTTTACACCGAATTTTCTAAGCATTGCTTGTTGTGTGGCGGAACTCAAAGCCAGGCTTTTGCGTAAGTGCGACAGTGAAGAAATGAAAATATTAACAAATATGAATTCATTCCCCTATGTGGGGATTGAACCCACAATCGTCACATTACATTGACATTCATGTGCCTCTGTACCACGACGGCCTTAAACACGAACGAATATCAAGAAATCATTAAGGGCAAATACAACAAAAAGTTGTACAAAGTTAACTTACAGTAGGTATGTCCCTATTTAATACTTAACGTACGTACTATAGTATATTATTTATACAATTCATATAGACATTGAGACTCATATTACATACATATAATATTTTGTTATTTTAAATAGATTAGATTACTTTTCATCGAGGCCGTCGTAGCCCAGGTATAAAAAAATGTCAGTATAACGCGTCGGTTGTGGATTCCTCCTCACTCGATGAAATGAAATATTAATTTAAGTTTATATTTTAATTTCTTCCCTGTGGCACCAAGGAAAGAGCCCGGCGTTTAGTGCCGTTACTCAGCACGCAATGCCTCAAAAAATTGGGTGGAAAATGGAGAACGGAGTGTCTTAACACTACGTTCCGCCTGCCTACCCTGCTGTGTGCAGCATGCAACGTGAAGCTGAAAGAAAAACCTGACCCAATGTCTCTAGATAGAAGGTTGCAAAGTGATGATAAGTACCTGCTTACCTGGAGCTCGAGCTTTCTTTATACAATTATAACATTTTCTCATTTCTTTTATTAAAATTGATGTATTTAATTTTATTTACTTATTGTAGTAAAACAACAAGGTCACGATCGAGATTGCTTTATTTCTTATTAAACGTATTAACTTGTTTTATATCAAACCTTTGATTCTTTCAGCTATACGGTATCCCGCACACAGCAGCAGCTAGTTCTAAGACACCCCGTTCTCCATTTTCCACTTAATTCTGGAGGCATTGCGTGTTGAGTGTAAGAACTCAACGCCGCGCAAGGCGCTCAACACCAGAGCGATGAAAAGAAAAAAATAAATATTTCATTACATTTTATGTAGTGGAGATCGAACTCACAACTAGTCACGTTAACCATTGTTCTCTCATTTATTTATAAATACACTTTTAAATTTAATCTTTTTGACATTCCAAATTTGAATTAAAAAAAAATAATTACTCGATTATTTTAAAAATTACTTTAAATTACCGAGAAATTGAAATGAAAAAGAGTAGACAAAAAATGATATTTAAATGTTATCATAAAGTTTATATACTCTATAATATATACAGTGTCTTTCCGTATTAAACTAGTAATAAATGCTTAATAAAGATTCCTAGAAGCCTTCTCATGAGAACACGTAATACACATTTCGTCATATCAAGATAGACGTTAGAGATGCAATCTATATAGAATAGCTAAGTTAGAATTTTGTAGAATGTAAAATTTTAAAGTATTTTGAAATAAAAACAAGCTAATATTTTATGTTTAAATATTTTTCTTCATAACACACATAGAGGCCAGTCGTGGCGCAGGGGCACAAAATGTGACTGTAAAACCGATTGGTTGTGGGTATGATCTCCACTCGAGAAGATAAAATATTTACTTATATTTATATTTTAACTTATTCGTTCTGGTGTCGAGGCAAAACGCGGCGTTGAGTTCTGCCACTCAACACGCAATGCCTACAGAATTCGGCAAAAAGTGGGGAACGGGTGTTTTAACACTAGGTTCCCTCTGCCTACCCTATTGAGTGCGGGATACAGCGTAAAGCTGATAAAAAAAATAACATTCTTTAATGAGAATATATTAATACTATTAAATCATTTTTAACCTTCAAAAATATATACAAAACTTAAAATGTAATAAAAACTGTATTTTTCATACAAATTCATTGAAACGTTGTAAGGTTTGTAAGTAATAAATCTTGTACTCATAACTGGCTGTCGGCGACCGGGATTGAAATATGAAGAGTGACTTGATACTAAGGGCAAGGCCACGGGTTCGATGACCGGCTATTTAAGGACGGCATCTCGTTCGAGTCGTAGCCCGTAGTGGAGTAACGCGAGTGAGCGATGGCTTGTCGATCGTTATTAGTTACATTTGTCGATATTAAACATTCAAATTGTACGTTTGGGGTTTGGGGTCGTAGTAGGTACTATTTTTTTTTTCGTTTCACGTTTTATCCCGCATATAGCGGGAAAGACAGAGTGATCCTGTGAG
The DNA here is from genome assembly GCA_021202915.1 of Heliconius himera. NCBI lineage: Eukaryota > Metazoa > Arthropoda > Insecta > Lepidoptera > Nymphalidae > Heliconius > Heliconius himera. The sequence goes on along the minus strand of JAJHJA010000143.1, from coordinate 1,087,117 downwards.
CCTAATGTTAAAACACTCCGTTTCTCACTTTCCGCCAACTTCTGGGGATATTGCGTGTTGAGTGGCGAAACTGAACGCCGCGCAACCAGAGCGAGGAAGTAAAAAAAATGAAAAATTGATTTTCTCAAGTGGGAGGGAATCAACGTGTCGAGCTTACAGTCGCACGCTAGTTCCCCTGCATAGTAATGATAGGCTCTTATAATTGTTTTATTTTTTAAGTAAGGCAAGCCGAGAGTTCTTGGCCGATTACGAGACATAGCTGTTCGAGAAGTAATGACAGGTATATGCGATATAAAGTAAAAAAAAAATATCTAAAATATCTATTGTATATTTGCTTAATAGATCCTGTTTAAAAACGGAACCCTATCTAGACAGATAGCTCACGTTGAGTTTTCTATTATCAGTGCGGGGATATGAGAATAATTCTTCTCCCGAGTGGAGATCGAACCTCAACCATTGCTCACAGTCGCTGCAGCACGCTCGCCGCGACGGCCTAAAGTAGTTTTTAAAATTAAATTAAATCAGCTTAATTCTATATCCCCCACACAGCAGGGTAAGCAGAGGGAACCTAGTGTTAAGACACTTCGTTCCGAACTTTCCGACGAGTTCTGGAGGCATTGCGTGTTGAGTGGCGGAACTCAACGCTGCGTTTAGCCTAGACACCAGAGCGAAGAAATGAAAATACATATGTAAATAAATATTTCATTTCCTCGAGTGGGAATTGAATCCACAACCATTCGATTTTACAGTCACTCTTTGTGCCCCTGCGCCACGACTGGCCTCAGTAGATTTTAAATTGTTATATTTGTTTGATTACATAGAATTTGAAAAAAAATCTAACTTGTACAAGTTAGTACTTAAAAGTACAGTAGTGCTAAGAATTGGTTGCAACATTTATAATTTAAATTGTGCAACGAGTGCAATTCAAAATGCTAAGTCATTTCAATCGCGTAAAATTAAACAAACACGTGCTTAAAGTATGACATTAAGTTAACACAGCCAAATTTAGCTTAAAAAGATGTTAAAAAAAACTTTGTGCATATTCAATTTACTTTTAACATAGACATTGCGTGATAAGTGACGGAATTCAACGCCGCGCTTTGTTTCGACACCAGAGCAAAGAAATAAAATCGAGTAAAAATTACGGAGGTAGACATTTAATTAATTATGTTTTAAATAAGTTCAGCACAAATTATTTTTTTATTATAATATTATTTAATATACAGAGTGGAAGAGGCAGCGCTCCATTTACGGAAACAGCATATAGGGTAAAATATTTCAAACCTATACCTAAAGAAATTAATCAAGATGCATCAACAGTTTGGACGTAGGATTTTTTTTTCATTTCACGATTTTTATCCACACCTGTATTTCGTGTGACGCGATTACGTATAGATCCCAACAACATAAACACTTACTACTACACAAATACTACTAAAGGTTAAACAACTTTGAACTTTATCGCCAATACATACGACTCGAGTTCGGAATGAGCCGTGTGCGGCGGTACTCCTTTGATAGGTTTATGTGTGCGTGCGTCGTCCTTACAAATGGCGTTTTATTTTAAAATGACAATTTTACTATTTATTTTGTTTGAAAAAATAACTTTTTCATTTTTGGAAATTTATTTTTTCTGATTTATATTAGGCTCGTATAGAGTAGTTAAAACTGTGGTTTCATTTAATGTGGTGCTGACACTTCCACCCTGTATATTATAAAAGTATAAAATGTTAGAATATCAATATTTTACACATTTATTGTTTTAAAACATTAAATTTCTAGAATTTATATAGACGAATTTATTTATATATATATTTTTTTTTTCTATATATATCTAAATAGGTATAAGATTTCTATACAGAAATACAGATAATATAAAGCTAATTGTAGCAATGTCCAATTTTTTATTAAGTATAATAGACATTGAAAGCTAAGTTATGAGCTTGAAAGTGATAACGGTTTGTAATAAATAAAATAAATGTAACAACTTAACGACTTTTAACTACTGGTGTTGCCTTCTGAATAATTATTCACTTTATATATAGATTTATGTTATTAGTCTCTGAGGTAGTTAAGTTTAATTCTTATACTTGCTTTTGTAAATAAAATATGTTAGAATATTTTACTTTAGAGGCCAGTCGTGGCGCACAAGCGTTTGGCTGTAAACGACTGGTTCTGGATCCCATTCTAGAGGAAATTAAATATTTAATTTTCGTTTCTTTGCTCTGGAGCGGAGACAAAGCGCGGCGTTGAATTCCGCTGTTGAATACGCAATATCTACAGAATTCGGCGGAAGGAAGCGGATTGTCTTAAAGCTAGGGTTCTACCTACCCTGCAATATACAGCGTGAGCCTGAAAAAATACTTATAGCGAGAAAAAGCTTCTATTGCTTTATACACTATGACCATTATACTACAATTTTATTTTCATATATAAGTACATAATTATATAAAAAAAATGTGCTATTTTAGCCAATTGATTGATTTCTTTATTGTTGTTTGTGTATGAACTTGTTTAGATTTATATTGGTTGGTAAACACATATTAAATTACATTCTGAAAATGCTATATGCGAATAACTTGAGTCAATAATAAACAAAATATGATAATTTCAAATGAAAAGTATCTTCCTATATAAAAAATATTACCTTACATTTGTAGCCTTTCCTTGCTGTAAGTATGTTGAAATAAAATCTTTGAAGACGATGTTTTTTTTGTATTATAATAATAATGAATTTACAACTGTGCTTATTAAGGTCATTTTTTTTATAAAATAGAAACATATAAAAATATGTATACGAGCAAAACAAATTAAATATTTTTCTATTATTAGTTTTAAATTAAGTCTAGTCTAACGTCGATTGACATAGTAATTCACATATCGAGTACGTAACCCATTGTCCATTTTAAAAATGTCAACAATTATTAATTTAATTATCGCAACGTATAATAGGACAGTTTTATATTAGTGTATTTTTTTCTTAACTTCACACTGTTTCTCGAACATAGCAGGGTAGGCAAAGGGAACCTGGGAACCTAGTCTTAACATCATCTTAACAGCGTTCGCCACTTTTCTCCGAACTCTGGAAAAATTGTTTATTGAGTAACGGAACTAGAAAGAGAGAGAGAGAGAGAGTAAGAAAATTAAAATATTAAATACTTATTCCATTTTCCTCGAGTGGAAATCGAACCCACATCCTATCGCGTCTACAGTCGCATGCTTGTGCCCCTGCGCCACGACTGACCTCGTATATATTAATATCGATATAATATATATATTATAAATAAATAATTATTTAGCTCCACATAAGGCCGTGGCGCGATGCGGAAGACATCGGTTCCCACACGGTCACACCTCATCATTAGTACCTACTTGGAACCAGACAGTGGGAAACAGAAGCTTGGTTATACTTAACCGTTCAGTTGTTAAAATGAGTTTAAGATTTCAATAGTTAATGTAATGGTTATATCTTTTTAAGTACTTTTTAAAAGAGAGAGAGAGGTTCATTATTGAAATTAACTTTCTTGTGTTTTAACTTCTTGTGATATTGTGATTGCTTTTATAGTGATACTCAGCTTTCTGGTAATTTTAATGCGATATTTAGCTAACATTATATGTGAAATTATTTGTTTAGGTCAACTATAAAAATAATATGTTATCTCTATATATAATAAGACAGTAAAAATATTTTGTCTGTACATTTAGTAATTTTGACTGAAATGGATAGAGGGATACTTAAAAAGACTAATAGAAAGCAAAAAGATTTTTTTTTAATTTCTTGTCTGTCTGTCTGTCTGTCTGTCTGTCTGTCTGTCTGTCTGTCTGTCGACATATTGTTGTCCGCATTTTTCTCTGAAACTACTGAACCGATTTACTTGAAAATTTCACCAATTGCTTTGTTTTAACTCAATTTAGGTTCTAAAGTTTGGTTCATCAAAATCGGTTCATTAAAAAAAAAGTTATCGTCATTTGAATGAACTCAAGGCATTAGCTTGCCAGCGAATGTTATATAGAAATCGCGCTGGTATGACCCTGGCTAAAGAATGACGTTCGAAACGTCTTGATTATATGACTGTTGATAAAAATATATATTTTTGAAGCACTATTATACAATATTTTATACAATAAAGTAAACAAGGCCAGTCGTGGCGCAGCGGCAAGAAGTGTGACTGTAAAACCAGCTGGTTGTGGGTTCGATCCCCACTCGAGGAGATGAAATATTAACTTAAATTTATATTTCCATTTCTTCGCTCTGGTGTCGAGGTTAAGCGCGGCGTTGAGTTCTGCCACTCAACAAGCAATGCCTCCAGAATTCGGCAGAAAGTGGGGAACGGAGTGTCTTAACACTAGGTTCCCTCTGCCTACCCTGCTATGTGCGGGATACAGCGTGAAGCTAATTTAATTTTTAATTTTATATATATATATATATATATATATATATATATATATATATATATATATATATATATATATATATATATATATATATATATATATATATATATATATATATATATATATATCAAATATCGACATTGGTCATATTTTTTAGTTCGAAACAATAAAAAATTCTTACAGAAGTTACGATAATGTCGTAAAAAAATCATAATAGAATATTACAGATTAAAGTAACATAATTCATATTAGCTGCCTACCCTGCTGTGTGCGGGATACAGCGTGAAGCTGATTTATTTATTTATTTTATTTTATTATAGTTGTCAATCAATTCTGCTTAAATCAATAATCATGTATTTTAAGCGGGCGAAGCCGTGGGCGGGCCGCTAGTTATTAATAAAATAAATAAATAAATTATAATTAATTAATTATAATTTCCTAACATTATAGGAAATCAAGAAATTGCAATAAATAAAGTAAAGTTCTCCTTTTTACAACAAGCCAAAGCGCGATGTTAAGCAGCGTCACTCGCAGTGTTCGAAATTGCGTAGAAAATGGGGAAATGAGTGTCTTAACACTAGTTGCCAACTACAGTCCACCTTCTCCTCCATATATAGGTGTGGTATACAGAGCGAAGCTAAAACAAAGAAAAGATCTGTTATAAATTTAAAAAATTGTTCATAAAATACTTCAACAATATATAAAATCAGCTTAACTCTGTATCCTGCACACCGCAGCAGGGTGACAGAGGGAACCTAGTGTTAAGACACTGCGTTCCCCACTTTCTGCCGAATTCTGGAGGCATTGCGTGTTGAGTGGCAGAACTCAATTCCGAGCTTTGCCCAAATACCAGAGCAAAGAAATGGAAATATAAATTTAAGTAAATGTTTTATCTCCTCGAGTGGGGATCGAACCCACAACCAGTCGATTTACAGTCACACTTTGTGGCCCTGCGCCACGACTGGCTTCTCTATATATTTATTTGATATGTATCATAAACTTGAATATTGCCCTTCACTGTGTTATGTGCTATACTAACAGGTAATTTTACAATATAATAATATCAAGGTAAATATGTCGTTTTTGTATTTCTAAGTAAAAATAACGTTAATCAGACCTAGATGATTATACCAACTAGGAATATCATATATTAGTAATCTAAGATGAGTCGTGGCGCAGGGGCCCTAGAGTGCGACTATAAATACGTCAGTCAGGTAGCAGGTTCAATTACTCCGATTACCATTCGAGGAAATTGGTAGCGAGGCAAAACGCGGCGTTGAATTCCGCCACTAAACACGCAATGTGTCTAGAATTCGATCGAAAGTGGGGAGCGGAGTGTTTTAACACTAGTGTCCTGCTGCCTACTTTGTTCCATGCGGGATACAATGTGAAGCTGAAGAAAAATATAATTACAAGAAATTATTCTTTCAGCAATTGGATATCACTATCTATTATTAATAGTGCATTAAATACTTTTCCAAGAAACATAGTAGCCATAGCTTTTATAAAAGAACAATTCTAAATTTTATTATTCATATAAAAAAGTAAAATTTTTAGAAGTTAATATTTTATAAATAATATTCATTTTAAGTGTCTGTTTAGGTTAAATAAGGTTGAGGCCGGTCGTGGCGCAGCGGCACGAGGTGTGACTGCAAAACCGACTGGTTGTGGGTTCGATCCCCACTCGAGGAGATGAAATATTTACTTAAATTTATATTTCCATTTCTTCGCTCTGGTGTCGAGGTTAAGCGCGGCGTTGAGTTCTGCCACTCAACACGCAATGCCTCCAGAATTCGGCAGAAAGTGGGGAACGGAGTGTCTTAACACTAGGTGCCCTCTGCCTACCCTGCTGTGTGCGGGATACAGCGTGAAGCTAATTTAATTTAATTTTTAGGTTAAATAAAATTATTAATACATAATAGTTAATTCTACTAAAACGAAATCGAACCCACATACAGTAACACACTTGTGCCACTGCGATACGGCGCCTCTCTTCTCATTCTCCTCTCCCTGTTTACAAATTATAAACAAAAATATATTTAAAAAATGGGTAACCTACAAGGTGACACGTCATACACGTCATATACTTGACAGCAGTTAAAAATAGCTGTCGTCGAGCAATTTGAAACGATCATGTAACTTCCCCAGTAATTGCTGTAGCTAGCATATGCTTATAATTTTATACATATGTAGGGGAAATTTTAATATTAATAATTTCTTCGCTCTGGCGTCGAGGCAAAGCACGGCGGTGAGTTCCGCCGTTTTTATTATGTTAATTTATTAGTAGTAACAGGAAAAAAACTGTTAACAGCAGATTTGCATCAGCGAAACAAAATAATAAACTTTTAACAAAAAGAATTCAAATTAACTTCAATTTCAAACTCCCTTAATCATAACCTAACCAAACTTTCTTCAAACTACCCTAGATGTGTACCCTTTTCAATAAAAAAAATCGAAATCGGTTGCGTTGCGTTGCGGCGTGATATTGAGTTATTTTTCCATTTATCGCCCACATACTTAATGCAAATTTAAGACTTATGTGATTTTCTCATGGATCCTATTGTCAGAAATGGACCAAATGAAAATCACCCTACGGTAAGAATTATCGATCGAAATCGGCTCATCCAGTCAAAAGTTCTGAGATAGCAAACATAAAAATAAAACAGTCTAATTAATAACCTCCCCCTTTTGCAGAAGTCGGTTAACAAGTGAAAATAGGGAGAAGTAGTAGCGGCGTTATTTTATGGATCTGACGTTTTGTCCGGACGTAGGGTAAATGAATATTTGTTTTTGCTCGTTTTATATGTAGATATTAAATATTCTGTGGGAATAGTTATTATTTTATGAAATGTCACGGTTAGTTGTAACGGGCGGGGTGAACCAGAGTGTGTTTGCTAAGTTGCATTTGCATAGCGAGGGTTCCGTACCAATTTCAGGATTTTATGTCAAAGTTCGCGACTTCTACAATTTTACACTTGTACAATTTATAGTAGTTAACAATTGTAGTATCAATAATAAGTTTGTAAATATCTTTTCCTATGAAATATCTATAAATTTCCTTTATTTATACTGCAAATATTTCACTTCTTGCCAAATTTTATAAGGGATCGCAGACCTGACTATTTGATATTAATTTCAGATTGATCCATCCACACCATCTCGAGGTAAATGTTCTTGATAAACGGATAGCAAAGTGAATTTATAAGAGTTCCGTTTTTACATTCTGAGGAACGCAACCCTAAAAAAAAAAAAATTACTATGGATTATTTAATTTTGGCTATAAGTAATAATCATACATACAGAACTCAACTAAAGCATAACGATAAATGGCAACTAAAGCGTTTAAACAATACATGTTTAGTTTTTTATCTCCATTCACATATTTCCGTCCATATACAGACGTGGTTCACGATCGGCTAAACATAATCCGACTGCATAATCAAGGATTTATAAATTTTACTAACCGTAACATCAACTTAATAAAAACTGAGAAAAGAGTTTGTGTGGTTAAATGCGTTAATCTCAGAAACTGTTAATTCGAATTGAAAAAAAAATGTTGTGTTGTATATTCAATTTATCGAGAAAGGTAATAGTTTACTAAAACCGTAAAATATCATTTTAGGATATGTCCAACTTGTTTTATATAAAATAGAATAAACAACGTGGTGAGGCCATTCGTGGCGCAGGGCCACAAGCGTGTGATTGCAAACTCGACAGGTTGCTAGTTCGATTCCCACTCAAGGAAATGAAAAATATAATATTTTCATTTCTTCGCTCTGGCGTCGAGTGAAAGTGCGGCTTGAGTTCCCCTTATCAACTCGCAATGCCTCCAGCGGATAATGGGGAGCAGAGTGTCTTAACACTACTCCCTCTACCTACCCTCCTACAAGCCTTATACAAAAAAACCATGGCGTCTCCAATAAATACCAACAATTATTCCAAAGTGTTCCATACATACATAGCTTCATAGAAACAGCGTCGACCACATGAAAGTAGTTAGTTATCATTCCGATCGATGCATGCTTCACGCAGCATCCAAACCGGTAAGATGACATAAAATCTCTTCAATACTTGTTGCTGGCAGTTGCGGGTTGGCAAACCACTGGCTGCGTTTTAGCTGGGAAGTTGACACCGTATATTACCACAATTTTCCATATGTTAATGTACCCTGGCTTTCCTGTTTTTCAGAAATTAATTCAATATTAGTTTGTTAAAGCTATCCTTTTCTTATTTTTCAAAATTTCTTTTATAATAAAGATTAGACAATTGTGATCCAGCGGCACAGTGTCTGATCGTAAATACGACAGTTGCGGATTTGATTTCGACTCGAGGAAATTCACTTTTTTCAGTCTGTGGCAACAAAGCTCGGCGTCGAGTTTGAGGCATCAGGCAATGTGTCAAATCTGGAAAAATTAAGTGGAATGTGGGGGAACATAGTGTCATAAAATATTTACAAAATATATACAAAATACAGCGTGGAGAATTTTTTTGTTATCTTCAGACATTTCTTTCATCATATAACATGAACAGAGAGACTCCGTTTCCTATTTCCATTTAATTTCAGATTCTACATTAGTTGATAGAATCTGACGCCATATTACGTTTGTCTATGGCCTAGGAAGCCATAACACTTTAAATACAAGCATTTTAAATACCTCATTTGGGAATCGCACCCACAACTTACATGGACCACAAATTAGAGTATAAAAAAGTTCGGTAAAAACTATTTATTAAAATAAACTAAGTAATAAGAGTACTCAAAGAATAATTAAGTTGTACAGGATAAGGCTATCTTACATTCATTATAATTTATGTCAATTCAATCGGAAGGGCTTAAGGTCTCAACACATTCTTTTATTTTATTAGTTGTATATATATAATATACTGTATACAGGGTGGAAGCATCTGCGCTCCTTTTACGGGAGCAGCATATAAGGTAAAATATTTGAAACCCATACCTATTTTTTTTTACAAGAAAGGGAGGGAGTAAGTTTCGATCTATTTTATGCAATTATCTATTTTCTACAATACACCTAAACAACGTTCAACTTCACCGCCAATACCTACGACTCCATTTCGTGAATGAGGCGTGTACGATGATAACGTCGCACACGCCTGTGATGTGGCCTGGATGTTCTTAATAAATGGCGTTTTATTTTACAACGATAATTTTATTATTTATTTTGTTTGAAAATCACATTTTCATTTTTGACATAAAATCTCTTTTGTTTTAATTGTATTAGGCTTATATAGAGTAGTAGTAGTAAAACTGTACTTTCATTTAAAGTAATGAAAACAGAAACATTCTGTATACAATTTTGTAGGTACTTTAACTTATCAAATAAGTAAAGTTAGGTAAATTTGATAACATGTAATACCGATATGCAAAAATATTACCCAATAAATAGCAATAAAATTAATATGCATATTTAATTATAGAAAATTATAATTTTTAATGATTATACATATTTATGATTAAGACATAAAATTTTACCTACATCAACGTATAAATATGATATAGTTGATATATTTAACAATTCAGCGTAGTTATGAAAGCTAAACTATTCTAACAAGGATATTCGTGGCGCAGGCGCACTGTATCGCACGATTGTGGGTTCGATTCCCAATCGGAGGCATTAATTATTATTTGTTAATATTTTTATTTCTTTTCTCTTGTACCAAGATGCGAAAATCACAGTGTTTAGTTCCGTCACTCTCAACAAGCAATGCCTCGAATACGGTGGCAAGTATGAAACGGAGTGTTTTAACAGGTTTCCAATATCTGCCCTGCTATATGCGGAATACAGCGTAAAGCTAAACCATTTTAAATAATTTAATGAACCTTAAAATATTGAAGCGAATTCGTATGTACCAAATTGAAACCGAGATACTTGATCTGTATCTTAATTTTTTAAATAAACTTTTTTTACGACTCTTAAATATGAAAAATGTGTTAATTCTACCTTTATGATTATATATCTTTAACTTAAACAGTTTACTGACGTTTATCGGTAATACAATTGGTTACTAATAGATGTTATTGTGGCGCGGTGAAATAGTATCTGGGGTTCTATTCCCGCTCAGAGGAATGAGTTTGCATGATTTTCAACACGCAATTTTTTGAATTGTCCAAAGTCGTCGTCGCTTTCCAAAGCGGATGACGGAGTCTCTTGACACTAGGTTCATTCCGGCTACTTGCCGATTGCAATGTTAAATGACAACGGATGGTAAATTAAATAAGGATGGTAAATAAAATACGAAATATATAAACACTACATTCCTGTAACGGTGTGGCCATGTCGCGAGCCTGTCTAAGAAGAACATTGGAAGGATGCATTCATATCTCTATCTCTGGAGATAGTAATTTTGGACGTACTTAGCGTAGCAGATGACCTAATAGGCTAAGCCTTGAGTTTACGTTGGTAGGCAGGCTCTCGCAATAGACCAATCTAAGACTAAATAAAAGGAAGGTTAGGTAGCATTGTTAACATCATTGACGGAGGAAGAGAGAGCTGGAGTTTAAGTAGTTATTAAAATTGGGCAAAAATTCGTTAGTTAACTTTATTTATTTCTTGAATAAATATACTACTACTGCTACTTGTTTAATTCAAGAAGGTAGTTATTTTTTATATACAGAGACAAACATGTGATCTTATAGCTTACACGTAACGGTATCTATAAGTTATTACGCTATGAGAATATCATACAAATATAGAAGAGGGGGGCCCACCCCAGAACTTTTGATAACAAAAAAAATCCCCCAAAAATAAAAAAAAAATAAAAATTAACACGAACATATCTGCTCGAAGCTAAAGTCCAGGCTTCCCCCAGAAGATTTATCTAGACACGCCAATGAATATATAGATTGAATTACCAAATATGTTTACAATGTTTATACACGAGTCCGTGGGATTATTCATCTAAATAAAACAGCGGGTTGCACTATTGCCTTATAAGGATTGAGGAAGTTACAATATAAAATAAGTAAGCATTAATACATTTTCAGTTTTTCCTTCTATATAATATAAGATGTACTATAGAATGTGTAAATGGAATATGATGAGGAGAGTATTGTATTTTAAAAAATATTTTTCTTTTTACCTACAACTGTGGAATGAATTGTGATAGTTTTTCACATAAATGTTAGTGTACAAGTTTTTTTTAAACTTTTCAGGGCATATTTTTTGTTAAAACTTCTGGGGTGGGCCGAGGCTATTCTGGGGTGGGCACGTATTCTTTCGCCCATGATTTCGTGTTAAATAGGGAAATAAAATGATTATATTTACATTAATAAAGTAGACTACTAAATATTTTAAAAAGAACTATCAATTTCATCTAGAAAGATGAAAACACATAAAACCAATTGCTTGGTGTAATATATTTTATAGGTAAATACACTTTAGTACCAACATTAGTTCAATTCACGTTTATTGTAGTGAATGACGTCAGAGAGGCCCGTGGCGGTTAAATTGTTTCGCTTACAACGATTACAGTAGGTAGTTTACAAAAGCATAAAATAGTACGGCCTCAAAATGGTCAATAAAACTGTGGGAAAATAGAAAATAACGATACTTGAATCGGATTTATTGGAAGCAAATGGAAATTATAATTGATGATAAGCAACTAACCATTTTAAACTTTTTTTTTGCTGTATCCCGCACACAGCAGGGTAGGCTGAGGGAACCTAGTATTAAGACACACCGGTCCCCACTTTTCGCCAATTTCTAAATAAATATATAAAGTAAATAAATATTTTATCTCCTCGAGTGGGGATCGAACCCACAACCAGTCGATTTACTGGCATATTTTGTGCCCCTGCGCCACGACTGGCCACGTTAAAATTAAATAATTTTGAAATATTAATTGACCACTTCCTTCTACATATATGCATGTATAGTACCTATTTTCTTTATCTCTTGCATGTTTATAGTAATTAATAGTTAACACAAATTGTTAAATAAATCTGTCTAATTTTTCTCTTTCTCTAATGAGTTGCTTAACCTTAATGATATTATGTTATGCCTATACATATTGAATCTGTTTTACTTCTAATTTTGAGTAAAAAAAGACAAGAAAAATATTTTTAATTCTTTTATTTTCTTACAAACAAAAGAAATATAATCGAAGGGGATGTGAAGGAATCCACCCTTCGTACAAATGCGAGGGCTGCGCCGGCGCAAGATGGCCGCCGCGAAGGTTCAATGCTCCGTGAGTCACCGTCAAGCCTCGTTGTGTCGAATTTTTGTACAGCTTTGTTCTTTTGACGACGAACTTATATTAAACGAGTAAAAACTAGTTTGTTTTTATTAATATCTATTACCTGTAGCAGCTCCACAAGCTTAAAATAAAATATAAAAAATAATAAACATTAAAAATAGCACTAACATTTCAAAATTATGTATATATTTTTTTAATATCCGTAACTATTGCCTATAGTTATGTGGTGGTGAGACTAAACAGTATAGATTAAAAAAAAACAGAATTGATGTTTTGAAAAATTCCTTAATATCTGGTTTATAAATTACAAAAAGTATTTGCTTAAAAGTATATTATATTAACATTTATTTCAACTTCTGTTGTTATACAAACTAATTCACGTAAGAACTTTTCTGCGACCACATTACAAATAAAATTATATCTGAGAGTTTAAAATGAAATCAACAAATGTGGAACAGAAAAATATAATGTGTTTTTAATGGTTTTATAACCATAGCAGGTTTATTTGCATTATTTTTATTACTCAAAGTAAAATTTCTCCGTATATATCTATACTTTTACATTAGAAATAATTGGTAACTCTAGAAAAAAATCGTCGTAGGCAGACGGCACTTTACTTTTACGATTACGGCCGATTTACAACGACAGCATTCGATCTTACGTCCTTACATCACGTAATAGTACCTTGACTTCCCCCGCACTCCTTGACTTCTATATTTATACCTCTATGGAACCCTTGTGTTTCTCGTTTGTTAACCTGACGGACGGACCCCGTGTCGTGACGGCCAATGAAGGACAAGGAAATAATAAGATAATCTATTTATGTAGACGAACGTTTTGAATTTGAATTACATGTTTAGATATTTAAGTTAGATTGACCCGTTCTTTAGATCACAGAGTGGGATGGTAATCTTGATAGTAAATGAAACAAACTTCTAGTATATTTTTTAAAAGGACCAATCTTTAAAATAAATTTAAAAAGTTTTTTATTTGTTATTATCTACACAAATTCTTAAAATAATAACGTTTTACTCAAAAATCTTATAAACAAAAAAAATCTTTATCAATGCATTCGTCAATCTGAAGACGCTTAACCGTGATTCCGTCATTCTTATTTATTTATAGTCATTTAACAAACAGTACAAAAATATTACACAATTTGATATTCTTATTAAATAAGGAAAATCTAAATGAATCCTTATAAATAAATTCTCATTGCTAAATTGTTTAAGTTTTAGGGTTACGCATCTCAAAAGAAAAGAACGAAACCTTTATGGGATCACTTTGTTGCCCTCCGTCTGTTGCAACCATTTATCGCAAAATCGAAAAGAGGTGTCAAGCTAAAATTAATATTAAATATTCAGATCTACGCTCCCTTAGAGCACAGAAGAAAATTAAGCTTTTAAGTCAACAAAATCAGAAGATATCAGCATTTATTCATTATTTTTGCTACGTTTTGTACGAAATTTGTCAAATAATGACGTCCTATAAAGTACTTCCTATTGACCTACAATTATGAGATTTGGTACAAAGAGAATGAACTTACAATATAAGTAAAAGAAAAAAAATCCAAATATAAAAATTTATAGGCATTTCATAAAAATATATATATATATATATATATATATATATAATAGAGGCCAGTCGTGGCGCAGCGGCACGAGGTGTGACTGCAAAACCGACTGGTTGATGTTTCGATCCCCACTCGAGGAGATGAAATATTTACTTAAATTTATATTTCCATTTCTTCGCTCTGGTGTCGAGGTTAAGCGCGGCGTTGAGTTCTGCCACTCAACACGCAATGCCTCCAGAATTCGGCAGAAAGTGGGGAACGGAGTGTCTTAACACTAGGTTCCCTCTGCCTACCCTGCTGTGTGCGGGATACAGCGTGAGGCATTTCATAGATAAAATAATTACAAATTCATGTTTATAGTTACAAAATGATAGCATATTATATTTTCCATGAAGTTATGAAATTTGGTAAGAAATAAGAATTTATATTACAGAATAAAAACATTACAAATTAGATTTAGAAAATTTAGATTTTTTCAACTTTTATAAGATGTACTTTTTGTTGACCTACAATCCTGAAACTGATACAGAATCCTCGATCGGCAGTTTGACTCGCACTTGACTGATTTTTTGTTTAAAATATCCTTAGAATTTTTATAGCTCTTAAGACATGAAGAATTAAAAAAAATATATTCGCGAAGGTAGCGTGACGGAATCTATTTGGACAAAGCATTCACTTCGAGGGTTCTGGGAAGTAAGGCGCGCCGCTCGAATTTATGATCATTGTCTGCCCTTATGAATTTCTTATTAAGCAATTTTACCAGGTGCGTTTTGTTATTCCAACCTTTTTATTACTGGTATTGTATTTTAAAATAGAAAAATAAAATATGTCGCATTTATTTCTTATACCATTAACTTATAAATAAAAAAAAATGACCTTATCGTTAAAGATGAAATTAAATATTTAATATTTTTTTTTAATAAATGCCGTAGACACATTCCTTTCTGCCAATTAATAATTTGCAATTAAAAATTCTTTTTCTACGTTTTAATAACGCTGTTAATATATTTTTGTATAATTTATTTGCTAAAAATTATTATTAATGTTACTACCAAAACGGGTCTTGATTGAATACAACCAACGCAAAGATCCGGCAAAGTGATTGATAGATAAGCGTGCCCTCGACGGTTAAGTTGTGTAAAGCCAAAATTACATGTCAAATTGTCAAAAATTTACATATTTTTTTATATTGTAATCATAATATACACAATTACGTTTTAAAGGAAATTGTCACCAACAAAAAATATATAATCTACTAACATATTTATAAATATTAAGATGTTTTTTTATATATTGAAAATAAACAACATGTAAAATAAACAAAATGTATTATTTTTAGGGTTCTGTATCTGCGATCTGATGACGTGTTTAAATTAATATAAAGTACTCAGTCCTAATAATATCTCTTAGGACGGAACAGCAAATTAAATAAATAAATTAACTTAACAAAAAAATATGGCTGTTTATGCTGCGGATATGCCGCACTCTTCGATTTATTAAATATTTAAAGTCCATTTCATTTCATACAAAGTGAGTCCAAGATTTCGCAAATAATAAGTTATCAACTTATTTAAGTGCTTGGTTGATGTACAATCATAAAAAAATGGTACGGAGCCCCCAGCACACGTGTCCGACTCGCACTTGACCGATTGATATTTGTAATCATAACTACTTTTATTTGAATAGCAACAACCCTATTTTATGGTATGGTAAATAACTTTGGATATTTAAATGCCCATAGTCTATAATTATAAGGGTCAATAAAGGGACGGTGCGGGCAGGGTCGATACCTGAATGGGGAAATTCACACGCATTCAAAAGCATAGAAACACAAGGCATTTAGATACACGATAGCACATGTAATAGTTATATTTATATTTAAATACTATAAAAATAAGCTGTGCAATTGAAAAATAATGTTAAATAAATATATTTTTTTTTATTATTTTTCGTATTATAATTTAATTTCTCCGTTCTGGTATCAAGGCAAAAGCCCGGCGTTGGATTCCGTCGCTCAATACGCAATCCTCGAAAATGTAGGCGAAAAGTGAGAGACGGAGTGTCTTAACACTAGGTTCCCTCTGCTTGCCTTGCTATATGCGGGATACAGCGGTTTTACATTTCTAGATATTGCCTGTTGAATTGTGGAACTCGGCGGAAACGGACATAATTTATTGCCTCGAGTGAGGGAATAAATTATTTTCATTTTCGCCGAGGTATATATATTTGTTAGTGTTTTTACATCATTTTTTTCCATTTTTTTTGAGTTTTGAGTTGACGTTTGAGTTTACTTTTAATAATTTTTAATTGTATAAAAATATTAAAAGTAAACTCCTAATAAATATTTATTACTGTGTTTATTTTACAATTTTAATACTAAAGAAGAGCCTTCTAAGATATTTTTTAGAATAAAATTATTTATTAAATAAATATATTTATATTCTAAATCGTAAAAAATAATATTTTACTACGTAGCATCATCGTGTAGAGACCACTGACCGCGATTTGATAATATTGTATTAAAACTAGTTTTTTGAACAACCAAGCGCACATTTTTTTTGTTTTCAGTTTCACACTGCATCCCGTATGTAGCAGGGTAGCCAGACGGAGCATAGTGTTAAGACACTCCGCTACCCACATTCCGCCGAATTCTGAAGGCATTGCATGTTGAATGGCGGAACTCAACGCCGCGCTTTGCCTCGACCTCGACCAGAGCGAAGAATTGGAAATATTAATTATTACATTTACTCGAGTGCGAATCGAACCCACAAATTCTCGCGTTTATAGTCACGCGCTTGAGCCCCAAAAAAGTTAGACTTACACGTGAAATTTTAATAACGTGTGAGGCAAAAAAAAAGGGGATCCGGGTTGCGTGGGGAACTAGTTTCTACAAGTTTTAACGGACTTTATAATAAATGTGTCTTCGTTTTAGTAACTAATATTGGAAGATAGCTATGATATTTATTATATTCAAATATGCAATTCAGAGGAATCAATTTCTTTTTCGAATAAAATAAGTGAGAGACAGCGCTTATTGGGGGCTGCATTCACATTCGGAGGACTAAATATTTATCATTTTTATTTCCTTACTTTAGTAGATAATAAGACAAAGCGCGGCGTGGAACTTAGCTACTCAAGACGCAATTGCCCGAGAATTGTGTGGAAAGTGGGGAACAGAGTGTTAAATCTTAACATTAGGTTCATTCTGCCTACCCTGTTATATTCAGGATCCCAAAAACAAAATTAAGCAAAGTCACTATTTAAGTGAAAAGAGGCAAACCCATGGCCATGGGTTTATAGCACTAAGTTTGAAATCGTGAACAGGCCTGTGGACTAGGAACAACTTGTACATTTTCTATGGTATAAAACTTTAGAATTACCCAAGACGAGGAATTTGACGTTATCCGCATTTTTTTATAATTAAAAAATGATTAGTTTCGGGTGTTTTCGATTAGATTTCGGTTGTTATTTAGGCGGTGGACTGTGGAGCGAGAGTCGGCGTGACTGGACGGATTTTGGCTATTTCTTTGTTTGTGGACGAAGAGCTTGTAGTGATGGCCAATCATATCGATTTCGCTCGATGTTCAGTCGATGTTCGATTAGCTGATATTAAAAAACCTTAAGGTGTTTGATTTGGTTATATATAGACGATATTTATATATAATTTTTTTGCAGCTTTACAGTGTATTCCGTAAATACCAGGGTAGGCAAAGAAAATCTAGTATTAAGACATATTGAACCCCACCTTTCGTCTAATTTTGATGTAATGTGTTGATTCCCGGAACTCAACGCCGTACTTTTGTCTTGGTACTAGAGCGCACAAATTAAATAAAAATATATTTATTATGACATATTCTATTCCTAAAACGTACGTAGGAGTGAGACTACCTCAATACCTGTTATTTATTACAGATTATGTAACTCAATCAGAAGCATAAATGTCAGTGACATTGTATATCACAAGATTTTATACTGGTTTCTACAATTTACGCCTGTTCTCTAACTTTCCATTCAATACAGAATTTTCAATGAAAATAAAATCATAATCGATAAAAAGTGTGCCCCGGACTACGGCAAGGATGCGTAAGACCCTACGCCTGTTACTATAAAACCGGTCCATCACGGCCCTTGAAGCTTTGAATTTGTAAAAAATATTGGATCATTGAAATATAGAACTTAATACCATAATTTTAATTTCTATAATTGCATATAGGAATTAAATGACTACAGAAATGTGGTGATTGTATCACGTTCCACGTGCAGATACCATTGTTCGTCGTCGTCTATTTTGCCGCGTCCCGACCAGGTAACGGGGACTCCTCGACTTTACCACTCTTATTTCATCATGTACAAGCACTCTCAAAGCTTATAGAGGCATCTATAGAAGAAAATAAATACGTTTTCACGCTGTATCCGGCAGAATAGGCCATAGGGAACCTAGTGTTAAGACATTCCGTTTCCGAATTTCCGCCGAATTCTGGAGGCATTGCGTGCTGAGCGGCGGAACACAACATCGCGCTTTACCTCGACACCGGAGCTCATAAAGGGAAATATTAATTTAAATAAATATTTCATTTTTTCGTGTGGGAATCGAACCCACAACAAATTGCGTTTGCAGCCATACTTTGTGCCCCTGCGCCACGACCGGCCTCACGTTTTATATTTATTTCTTAGTGCTCGTGAACACTGCGGTTTAGGAGTTATACGGAGTAGTTTACAACTTGACTGGCTCTTGCGTTGTCACTGAGCCCTAATTGTAATAACCTTTTCTGTGTCACAAGGTCACTTTAGTTTTTAATTGAAACAATTTCATAAATATCTACATTATAAATAATAATCAATATATAAAATATCTTTAAGCAATCATGATTTTAAAATGTATTGTACATTTTAGAGTAAATATGAGGTAAAAGATTTCGTTTTTTTTTTCACCTTCACGCTGTATCCCGCATATAACAGGGTAGGCAGAGGAACTATAAGAGAGGGAGCTGACACTCCGTTTCCCACTGTTCGCCGAACTTTCGAGGTATTGCATTTTGGGTGACGGAACTCAACGCCGCGCTTTTGCCATAATACCAGATCCAAGAAAAGCAAATATTAATAAATAATTATTCATATCTCCTAGTGGAAATCGAACCCACAACCATCGTGTCACACGCTTGCCTTGTGCTTACTGCCTCAATTTCATCATGAAAATGTAAAATAATGTTATTTTAATAATAACACAATTACAAGTTATTTACGATGATGTAATGTCCATGTGTTGTTACGTGGAAAAGTTGTTTTTTGTTCTATATAATATACTTAACGACTATAGTTATAGGTATAGGTATGGGTATGGGTATAGGTATGGGTATGGGTATGACAGCTTCTCATGGTCTGAAGTAACCTCGAACTACACAATCGTGTGCGATTTCTAACAATGTACATATAAATGATAAAATGCAATAATAAGATTCTTTATTCTACATACTAAACTCACACTTTATATTTTTTTTTTATTTGTTTATTTTTTTAAATCTCTCTATATTTTATATTAGCAGCCCGCCTACGGCTTCGCCCGCTTGAACTACATGATTATTTATTTAATAAACAGAATTGACTGAACACTTGTAATGGCTTCTAATATAATCATTGATTACTTTAATCTGTAATCTTCTATAAGTATTTTTGATTGTCTTCAATTAAAAAATTACGACCAATGTTGATACTTGATATTTGTAATAATATACTTTGAGCATTGATACATAAAGCTAATTATTTCTTATACGTATATATTTTTGTAACATTACATTCTTTTTACCTGTTATGTACGTGTTATCATCATTTTAAAACTCTGTTAAATGTGCTGATGTCATTGAATAAATTAAATTTACGCCCTCAGAAACAGCCGTAAATGTTAAATTATTATTTTGGATAAAAAATCAGCTTCACGCTGTATCACGCACATAGTAGGGTAGGCAGAGGAAACTTAGTGTTAAGACGCTCTGTTCCCCACTTTCCGCCGAGTTCTGGATGCATTGCGTGTTGAATGGCGGAACTCAATGCAGCTTTTGGTTAAGGATTCATAACATTCTTTGTAAAATAACTATAATGATTGCATATTAACTCCTGTACGGTTTTAAAATTAGTTACATATATTATTATCTAAATGTACAATTGGTAAATATGTAGTTATTACAGTGTACACATAGAAAGGATGTTTTATATAGATTTATTTCAAACAAACGAAAGAATCTATGTATTTACTTAATATTTCTTTGAAGATTTTCTTCTTGAAATCGTTCTTTATCTCTGTTTTGAATTAATTACGACATAAACTTAACTTTTAAGATGGTAACCTTCCGAACATAGTTAAAAAAATATTACTGTTTTTATATTAAATTTATTATATATAAGATACGAAAATTATATACCTATATCGCTTTATATATAGGTGTACCTAAGGGTAAATAGCGCAAACATGTTATCCTCATTTATTAAAAAAAAATCAGCTTCACTCTGCAGATTCCGCCAAGCAGGATAGGCGGAAGGAACCTAGTGTTAAGACACTCACGTTTCCCACTTTTAATATAAATTGTAGTGTTTTATTTAATAAATACCACAATTTGAATAATACATTTAAATACATAATTTTAATAAATATTATGTATTGCATATGAATTAAATTTTAGGCGTATCTGTTCGTCTTAATGGCTACAAGTGCTAAACAAAATTTGAAACGAGAAGTAGTAGTCTGCTCCCTGCGAAAAGTATTAAAAACATATATTTATTAAATGATTTTGTTATTGCTACCATCTTTCTTAAAATATCAATATTACTTTAGCTAACATTTACATTTTGAAAATAATAAGGTTAAAGGCTATTTTGTTCAAAAATTGTATACAAAATGTGTGATACTTAATAAAAAAAATCCGTCTATTGTTAATCCATAAAAAGTCCATCACTTAAATAATATGATAGAAATGTACATCTCCTTTAAATTTTCCAATCTTTATATTAACATAAAAAGTTGTCACTTTACTTCTAAACATACAAAAATAATAACTTGATAAATTTCACACATTAATAAACTTAAACTGAGGCCAGTCGTGGCGCAGCGGTACGAGGTGTGACTGTAAATCGACTGGTTGTGGGTTCGATCCCCACTCGAGGAGATGAAATATTTACTTAATTTTATATTTCCATTTCTTCGCTCTGGTTTCTAGGTTAAGCGAGGCGTTGAGTTCTGTCACTCAACACGCAATGCCTCAAGAATTCGGCAGAAAGTGGGGAACGGAGTGTCTTAACACTAGGTTCCCTCTGCCTACCCTGCTGTGTGCGGGATACAGCGTGAAGCATTTTTTTTTATTAATTGAGTATGATAGGTATATTTTTAAATAACATATACATATAAATAACATATATAAATAGCATATAATTATTCCACTCTGGCAACGAAATAAACTCAGTCAAAATAGGTTTTTCCAGTTTGCAAGTGGCATACAATTATTAAGTATGTACTAGCGACCCAAACGTGGCTTCACCCGCTTAGACTTATTGTTATATTATAGTCAAATTTTATAAAATCTTTGCATATATTAGGACAGTCGTGGCGCAAGGGTAACTGTAAAATCACTTGGTTGTGGGTTCGATGTGTTCGTGTTGACTTGAGGAAATGAAATATTTATTTACATTTATATTTTCATTTCTTCGCTCTGGTGTCGAGGCAAAGCGCGACATTGAGTTCCACCTCTAAAACCGCAATGCCTCCAGATTTCGCCGGAAACTGGGGAACGGAGTGTCTTAACACTAGGTTCACTCTGCCTATCCTACTGTGTGCGGGATACAGCGTGAAGCTGATTTTCTTTACATAAATTATATCATATCGGTTTCGGTCCGTTAATTTATTTTTGCCTGAAAGTGAAACATGCTTGTTCACAAATTTACACATTCATAATATTAAATATATAATTATTAGCTGTAATTTTTCAACTCTGGCAACAAAATGAACTCTGTCAAAATAGGTTTTTCCAGTTTGCAAGTGACATACAATACATTATTTAAATCTTACATGAGTCATGACAAGGTCAAAAAGAGGTATTTATAACCACAATTCGGGTTTTATGAAATACAAATTTCGATCAGTTTGTCCGGAAGTTTATATTGTGACGAAATGCGTGATCGTCAATTAAACATTATAAAGTTTCATTGCGAATACCGAAATATATAATTATGTATTTTTTTTAATTAATTTAATTAAAGTAAATTAACAAAATTTTTGGAAAAAAAATATTTTATTTTCTTATAACAAATGGTTTGGTGTCCTTAATTAATTGTATTATTTAAAATTGAAATACATTTTTATAAGTATTTCTACCCTATCCTACCTAGCCTACCTATATATCCTACCTAGTCGTAGGATAGATTTATTAAAATTAAAACATGCTTAAGACAAAGGTTACAGATTAACTTAGAGTAAGAACAAAGGACTAGAATAAATATATTGAAGGCACATTTTAGAGAAAACTAACCCTTAATAAAATTATAGTGCATATATTGTTCCAAAATTTATTAAAAAAATAATGTGACAGAAGAATTAATGTGAATTTGAAATCACATCTTTTCTTATTGAACCGAATTTCCTTCGTCGACATAAAATACACAATATTTTGAACGACAACTACCTATAGTAATGCCTATGTATAAGTATATTTTTTATATATCATTTTATATACAAATAATTTATATATAATTGTATAATCTGTATTTTTATTACGCCACTAGCGTTTAACGCTACATTATCTCTATCTACTCTAATTAACAACATACAAACTTCTATAAAAAAAACCCTCCTAATTCCATATAATTATAATATCAATCAAAACGTCTAACAGTACGTTCAATGAACCTAAATGAAGTATTAATTTAAGTTAGATTGCGCCCGCATCGCGGCACGTGGCTGCTGCGGGTGGACTCACTTTACACCAGTCAGATATCAGTGAGCCAGTGAACAGTCCCCTGCCATTAGGCCAAGTACCCCCATCGTTCTAGATTTTCACACGCCATATTTATATTTACCGTTCCTCTTTGTACTACAATGTGTTTTGTAGGGCGTTTTATTATGATATTATGTTATTATTTTAAAGGAAATAATTTGTTTTTGTGACTTCATTTTGGATTTATATTTTATTATATTACTTGTCGTTCCTGTCAGACTGTTCATAAAAACAAATTAAAAAAATAAAATAGAAAACTCTTTATTTTCTCGTTTTAGTAGAAATTTCGTTAAACCCTCTCTTAGATTAATCTCAGTTCAGTTCAGTTCAGTCTTAGTTTATAGTTTTTCTAGCGTGCCACTTGAGTACTAATAACGTCGCCAACGTCACGTTGTATGGAGAGCACATGAAGGAGATTTATCTCCTACACTTCCTAGAATAGGTAGAATATATATATGTAAATAATTTACATAGGTTACTAGAATTAAATATTACTTATATTGAATATTTACTGTAATAGTTAAGTCGTGATGAAAAACCTGTTTAATTAAATCCTATGCATTCATTTATTTTATTGTTATGTAAATCTCAAACGTGCCTCATTTCCAGCTGTGCTTTAAGCTCTACCTTTGAGTAGATTTGTACCAGATATGATGAAAACTGGCTTTTCCAAGAAAAAAAAAATGTTGTCTTCCTTATTAGAAAGAAAAGGTCACCAACGATTTCATTGATTTTACGAATTGCACTTATAGTTAAGAATCAAGTATATGTCTGTAGACAAACTATTAAATTTAAATATTTTTCAAGTCTTTCCAAGTTAAAGTAAGCTAATCTGTTTATTAGAGTAGTTGTAAGTTTCTACAATAAATAAAAAGTACATCACAAAACTGAAAAATCATGGTATTATCAATTTTAATAAAGACGAGAAATTTTCATATAACTACTATGTAATACGCAAAAATAGAAAAATGTGAAAATAAAAAAAAAAACATAATATTACTATTATTATATAAAGGCGTGACTGTAATCGCGACGGCTGTCGGTTCGAGTCCCACTCGGAAGAATAAATTACTATTGATTAATATTTTAATTTCATCGCTCTGGTACCAAGGCCGCAAACCGCGGCGTTGAGTTCCGCCACTCAACACGCAACGCCTCCATTCATTCAAGATACAGCGTAAAAAAATGAGAATAAGAAAAAATATATAATTGGTAATAAGTAGTAGATAAGTAAACAATCTAGCGTAATCAACGAACTAAACTTTGCGAGCATTGCCCCGTATATTTAACACCTATGTGTGTATTTAGACACGTTAGATTTAGAATGATTTACGTGTAGATATTTCATTTTCTATGTCATTTGTGCCTGTTTTTAATTTATTCTATTTATTCATTTTTATATTATATTTATTTCATAGATTAAAAATATGAAATATTTATA
This sequence comes from Heliconius himera, assembly GCA_021202915.1. Lineage (NCBI taxonomy): Eukaryota > Metazoa > Arthropoda > Insecta > Lepidoptera > Nymphalidae > Heliconius > Heliconius himera. The sequence goes on along the minus strand of JAJHJA010000143.1, from coordinate 1,062,513 downwards.
ATATTTTTGCGGTGCCAAAAAATATATTCGTGATTTTTACTACTGCAGAAAGAATAATAAATAATTAATTTTATTACTTAAAAAAATGTTCATTATAATATTTGGATAAATTGAAGTTATTTTTATTATTCAAACAAAATAAGAAAAAAATATATTTCGTCATGACTAAGAAGATTTTTTTTAAGTTCTCATTACTTTATACGTAATTAAAAAAACACACACACAAATTTTAAACATTGTTTTACCAAAGACAGTCAAAAATGCCTCAGGCAGTTGCGTAATATTACAATCAGCAGATTTGTAATCTGTTTCTGGTCACCGACTCTGCTATTATTTGGTCGATTTTCTCTCGCCACGATTACAACATATCTTCCGAATTGTTCTATTGAAAAGCAAGTTGATTTATATCTTTATTATTTCTTTTGAAATGCAGTAAAAACGGATAAAATTTAAACATTTAATTAACTTAATATTAATACTAGATTTCGATGTAATTTGTTGTAAATTGTCAATTTTTTTAGCCATTGTTAGAGGTTACAGATTTTAATACTGCCGCCATAAGGAAAAAAGGCACAACTAACATTTTCTACGAAATTGAGTTATATATATATTCGGCATCAGGAAAATAAGATTTATCTGCCTAATTTTTTGTTTATTTTTAGTAATAATATAAACAGAAATATCATAAGCCCAAAGGGCACAACTGCACCCTATTGCAAGTTTTAGTACAGGAAAAGGGCACATTGTGAGATATTACTTTTATTCATCTGTATATTTTAAATATATTTTATTGAAAAGGCGTAATTGACGTAAGTTTAGTATAAAAGGCGTATACCTTACATTATTGATGTCAGTTATGTCTTTACTACTAAAAAACACTTAATTAAAATGAAGTGACAAGGAAGAAGTATGCAGGGAATTACGCCAGTTATGCCTATCGATTCGACATCCTGGTAAGATTGGTTTGTAATTTATTTCTATACTTATACCATCGTTACTTACTGTACGGCGATATTCATTTAATGTGTCAGTGTATTCTTTATTTAATAGTAGAAAGTTGTTGTTAAAAACGTTTTGGTATGGCAAAAATGAAAACCCAAATTTTTTATAAAGTAATTTTTAAGCGTTGTATTGCATATTTTTAGGATGAAATTTGTTAACTATCAAATTAATAGTGGTACATTTTTCGGGAAATGTCTGTATAGACAACTCTTTTAGCTAAATTTATTTTATTAAATTATATTGTAATTACTACTTTTAGTTTATTTATACTTTTCTTTTACGTCGCATTATTACTTCGTAGCTATAAATGTCGAGAATGCTGAAAGACGAACTTTTTTACAAATACTAAAAAGCTTAGCTAGTGATTATTCTATTCCCTTTGTTAGTTATTACAATACGTCACCACGGAGCGCAGGATTTGTAGATGGTGCTTTACGCAACAGAAAGTTTGAAAACGAACAAATATCTGTCCCAACAAGCATCAAATGAAGAAATTTGGACATATTTTGAATCTGATGATTCAGTGTTAGACAAAATTTAAAAGTAACAAAATGAAAACATACATATACATAACATTAGTAGCAATGAAAGTGACTGTGAATCCGACTTTACACCATATTTATAGGAACAGAAATTAAAATCAAATCATATAATGTCAATGTCGTGAGTGAGCACTCAATATATTATTTACCTTTAGATTAACATGTTACCTACTCCAAATGGAGGAGTTTAAAACTGCAGTCTTTTGCCTGCGGCGGCCCCTTATTGTTTTGAATCAAAGTTTTATGCCTATTGGGAATAAACATATACATAGAGGGGCATGGACTGGGACATACTTTTACTGACCTAATAATGTCATAGCGTGTCTCTAAATGTTTTAAAATAAAGGTTTAATTTTATTACAACTACCAGTTTGTATTCATAGAAAAATATTTTACATGTAATTTTACTAATAGTGTTACAAAGAGAAGATATAATTGAATAAAAGTGTCTTTTTATTGTAACACTTTGAAAATTTGGTTAAAAATTTTACAAAGGAAGGAAGGAAGAAAAGGCACATTTGGCTGTATGTGCCTTTAAATCGTAATATTTCTGATTTTACTCTATTTTTTATGTTAAGTTGAAAAGAAAAAAACTAATTATTTATTATACATATTAAAAATAGAACTTTACAAAACCATGGTCTTATACTTACTATATAAATGCAAGTATTTACATTTTCACATATTCGAAAAACCAATTTTATTGGCGTTTTTTTTCAACAAAACCAAAAAATACTTTAAACCCCTTTTTCTCGATATTTACAAAATGTTATTTGTGCCCTTTATCCTTATGACGGCAGAATATATAATATAATATTTGTAAGTATAATTCTACCTTGAGGCCAGTCGTGGCGCAGAGGCACAAAGTGTGACTGTAAAATCGACTGGTTGTGGGTTCGATCTCCACTCGAGGAAGTGAAATATTTATTTACATTTATATTTTCACTTCGCTCTGGTGTTAAGGCAAAACGTGGCGGTTAATTCCGCCACTCAGCACGTAATGCCTCCAGAATTCGGCAGAAAGTAGCGAAGGGAGTGTCTTAACACTAGGTTCCCTCTGCCTACCCTGCTGTGTGCGGTATACAGCATGAAGCTGATTTAAGATTTTGTAAGTATAATTCTACCTTAGACTGTCGCTGTTGGCTCGGATCTGACTGAACACGATAGTATAGGGTTCATTTCCCAATGTTCAAAATAGTACATGTGTATTCCCAAGATACACTGTGCATACTCGTATATTAGAGCTGTTTCTCGTTATGGTCAGACAAAGGGCGGTGTTTGATAACATCGTCAAACATGCAATGCCTTTAAATGGGCGGAAAGTAGAGAACTAAATAATATCTTCTCTGTCCATCTCGTGAAATGGTAGAGATTCATCAAAGTACTAAGTAAAAAGCACTTTTAATTTCTAAGCTTATAATATATTGAACATTTAATTTATTATGTAGTATATTTAAAACCATTGTGGTGCAGGGGCACAAGGATGTAACTAGATCGCGATGGATGTAGATTCGACTCTCACTCAGTAAATGAATTATTATTTATTAAATAACAATTCTTTTTCTGAGTGGGAATCGAAATGAAAATATATAATATATTTACATTTCTTCGCTTTAGCCCCAAATCAAAAGATCTGGCCTTGAATTCCACTACTGAACACGCAATGTCTAAAAAAATTCGGCAGAAAGTGGAAAACGGAATGTCTTAAGACTTCCTAGGTTCCTAGGTTCCCTTGTCTACCCTGCTATATGCGGGATACAGCGTGAAGATAATAATTGACTATTCTGAATCAACACAAAACAAAACTCAAAATAAGAAAACAAGCATATTGTTTACTTGAAAATAATTACAATGAATATATCAAGTATACTATTCCGCAATTCAAAGCAGGCTCCGAGCACAAAACAAGGATGTACTGGTACGTACGCAATAGATTATCTTCTCTTAAGGTAACATTTACAGCGAATTTTGCCTGTGTTTACTTTTGATTTATTGACGTTGGTATTGGTTGGATGCGAAATGATCAGAATTGTTGGAATTTCTTCTATTTTTAGTCTCTTTGACATAGTAGGTACTTAATATTAATATAATGTTATAATTTACTTTATAGTTTATCGATATTATTACCATAGATTAGCCACTCAACACGGAATTCCTCCAGTATTCGCCGGAAAGTAGCGAGAGCAGTGTCTTAACACTAGGCTAAGCGTGAAACAAAAAAAAAAGAAATACTAAAAAAAAACAACGTTTTCCGAATCGCATTGCAACAAACGATACGGGAAACGTCAAATCATGGATGGACTCGGAAACGACCAGAACGCGACCGACCAGAACATGACGAATTACCAGCGCTGTCGAGAGATGGTCACATAATTATTGTGGACAAGGCACTTTTTGCTAACAAATAGTAGGACCGTGGAGCGCGTCCGCAGCTTTGTTGCTGCTAATGACGCTGGCGTAGAACCAACCTCTAATATTAAGTATTTCTTTTGTAAGGCCAGAGTCAGTTTTGCTGCGTGCCTCGCTCGACACCCGGGCATCGACCTCCTGCTTTATTTGTTACATTGCTTGAACCTTAATTCGAATCGAATGGACGCCGGTGATGAGCTCGAATTTCCTTGGCTCGTCCGACAGCTTTCTGCCGTCACGCGAGCCTGTGATGGATATAAAATTATTTATGGATTGGATAGTGTTTTTTTAAATATGACTAAAATTTTGGAGGCCAGTCGTGGCGTGGTAGAGTGTGATTGTTAATACGATGGTTGTAAGTTCGATCTCCACTCAGGAAAATGAAATATTTGTTTAAATTTATTTTTTTATTGTGACAAAACGCGGCGTTGAGTTCCGCCACTCAATACGCAATGCCTCCAGGATTCGGCGGAAAGCGGGGAACGGAGCGTTTTAACACTGCTGCGGGATACAGCGTAAATCTGAATTAATTTGATTTGATTTTTAATTTTTTAAACGACCCAACAGAGTGATAGATTAATTGATACCTGAAACACTATAAACCTTAATGTGCTGTTAAAATCGTGTAGAAGTCCATTTAAATAATTTATGACGTAATTAATTAAATAGAATGTGTTGTGTGAGAAACTAGAAAAGTTATGTTATTTAAGTGGTACACAAATTATTTTATTGCTTTATTTTATTATGAGGCCAGTCATGGCGCAGGAGCACAAGTGTACAACTGGTTGCGAGTTCGATTCCAACTCGATTAAATGAAATATTTATTTAAATTAATGGGCCGCGAATAGGAGAAAGGGAGTGGCTTAACACTAGGTTCCTTCTGCCTACCCAGCTACATGTAGGATACAACGTAAATCACTATGTTTTGTTATACTAGTAAGTACTCACTGGGGACGCTACTTTATAGCGGCATTTGTCATTCTGAGTATATGAGCGAAAGGACAGTTCAACAAGCCCATAATAGTAATAATAAATCATTTTCTAATTATGTGTTAACAGTCACGACATTCTATCGAACCGGTAATGTATTCGTTCTTCGTAATATACTTAATAATATAATAGAAGTTCCATAATAATACAATATATCTGCGTACTATATCATTATTTATGATAGACATCATATAATACTAAATGTAAGGCCGCGAAGGTTGTAGGTTCGATTTCCACTCGAGGGAATTATTTATTATTTAATATTATTTTTATTTCTTCGCTCTGACACTAAGACAAAAACCGTCACTGAATACGCAATGCCTCGAAATCTCGGCGGAAATTTGGGAGCAAAGTAGTACCATTAGGTTCCCGCTGCCTATATGCGGGATACAATGTGAACCTAAAAAAAAAAGATAATATCAAATGCAATTTAATCCATAGCTAAAAACTCACTAAACACATAGGATACGTTTGTTTCTGGTTTAAAGCGTAAAATATTAATAAAATGACGAATAAAATCGTGAACTAGGCTTTAAAAAATATAATAATTTAGTTTGAACATTCTCATATAACTATAAGCCGCTGGATGGGTTTCGACGGCCACCGAGGCGTGAAATTAGACAACCATAAGATGCTGACGCAGGCATTGTGCTCTCTTAAAATGAAAGTTTCCTTTTTATTCTCTCTTTAATAAGATATTCTCTTTTGATATGTTTTAGAGTAAAATTATACAAATACAAATAGTATAAATATATAAATTAAATGTAATTCTTAATTTGTAAATGTATTGTAAATTTATTTATAAAAACGTATGTAATATTGTTGGAATGATATTATTAGAGACTGTTTTGGAGCAGGGGTACATTGTGCAACGCAACGGTTATGGATACGATTTCCACTAGGGAGAATTTATTACTGTCTTCCTTTTAATAACAAGAGGAAAACGCGGAGTTGAGTTCCGTCAATCAATACGCAATGCCTGGAAAATTGGCGGCGTGAGTTGGAAATGAAGTTTCTACACACTATGTTTCCTCTACCTACTCTGCCATATGCGGGATACAGTGTGAAGCTAAAAAAATTATAATGACTTGAATTAAGAAAATCACATTTTAGAAATAAAAGTTAAAATAAATGTCAAAATTATAAATCTGAAGACATTAATGAATCAGAAGGCTAAGCATTCTTTAATAACACGCAAAAATATTACAACATGTAAAAAAAATATACTAAATACAACCGAAAACTTCTGTCTAAATAAAAATTAGCTCAAAATAACATTTTAAAACAACTTCACTGTACTAATTATATATAGATAACCACAGAAAATTAATATTATTAAATTTCTAATCGGGCAAGCACCTTCACGTGTGGGCACAACCTTACCTTATCTCAACCCAAACGCGATTTAAGTCGAGTCCACACATCGGAACCATTATGTTAAACGAAGCTAACAAAACGTTTCGACACCTGAGCTAATTTTATAAATATCATGTTAATTTTTACAGAGAATTTCGCACGAGGCAATATGAGATGCGGCGTCGGTGGTCGCTTTGGGGAGCGGTCAGCTAAACATGGACATTTGACATTCAGATTAAAAACTCTTGGATGGGTCCGGATGGGTCCTAACCTGCCCTACGCGGCTATGTGTAAACGGGTTAGTTGTAGATTTGACTGAGAAGGTTATAAGGTTTTTGGGTTACCTGTGTGTAGAGGCCGCTTTTCGTGTGTGGGGCCAAGCTGTCAAATGTTTAGTTTGTTTTTTTAATTGCCGAATTTTGTTAGGTAATATGTTAAAAAAAATAAAATTTATAAGCCATGTATTGTAAAATAATAATAATAATTTTATTGAATATTTTCGTTTTCTAGATAAGCACGAGAGGCCTGTTGTGGCCCAGGAGAGCAAGTGTATCACTGTAAACGCTACAGGTTGTAGATTTAATTCCCACTCGAGGAAATGAAATATTTAGTATTTTTATTTCCTCACTCTGGTAATAAAGCAATGCCAGAATTCTGCGGAAAGTCGGATGGAAGTGTCTTAATGGGAACAGAGAGTCTTAACACTAGGTGCCCAGGTTCCCTATGCCTATTCTGCTGTGTGTAGGATACAGCGTGAACCTAAAACAAAAATTGTTGACAAACTAACACGAATACAAAGCTTATATACGGAATATTTTAGATATAATAGCAACTAACAACTTTGCATATTCAAATGAAATATATAGCATTTACTGGTTTTTTTTATTTCACAATTAGAAGAGCCTCCTCAACTTGGATCTAATGAAAATAAACTCTATTTTAATAAATGTTTAAGTATATATTTGTTCATTTATATAATTTTCTGTATAATTTGTTGCTATGCGAGTATTTTATATGACGAAGCCCGTAAATCTATGTTCTTTATACATTCATAAATGTTTGAGGAAGGTCAACTCCTCGATAGGTTTTATTAGCTGATATATTATGATAGCGATAATAATATTATTTAATAAACCAAGGTATAAATTGTAGATTGTCGAGTAAATTTGTTTTATTTAATTTTATATATTTTGTATTTGTTTTATTTATTTACCTTTATATTTTCATTTCTACGTTTTGGTGTCGAGGAAAAGAGCGGCGTTGAGTTCCGCCACTCTTTAATTTTATATATTATTTATAAAAACTATATGTATTTATTAAAAACATTGTATTATGAAAAATATATTTATTTTTACCTTACATAACATCCACAAAACTGTAAGATCACTGACGTAGCCACAGATCAAAGTACAGCAAGCCTTTGAACGTAGGTCTGTATTTATAAACCGCTCTCAAGTCTAAGATCGATGTTAAGATGCCGTTTCTGTTCAGAGATATATAATTTATGAATGCAAAGGACATCTTAAGATAAATAGTTAGGTAATTTGTAGAGTAAAAGTAGCACTAAATAAAAGAAAAATAATCAACTTATGAGGAAAAATTGAGATTGAACATTTTTGTTGGTAATATCGTCATTTTCAAAGACAGAAATATGATTAGTAAGAAAACGGGCAAGCGCAAGTAGGGCTCGGCCACCAAAAAAAATGGAGGTCAGGATTCCGTAAAAAACTGGAGATCTTGAGCTTTGCTGAAATTCTAGCTTAGCTTAGCCAGAGCTCTTTCATCTGATACCTCACTTGAACTAGCGGCTTTAATACCAAATTTTGCCCCCGTTTTAAGGATATTATTTTTCAGGATTTAACCACCAATGTATAGTACTACCTGTCGATGAAAGCTGCCAGATTTCAAAATTTTCTTGTTAAGAAAACATGCGGCCGTATATATGAGTTTTGAAATTCAACTCGATATCTCCAAGCGTTCCTGAGATAAAGGCTCTTGACAGACAGACAGACAGACGGACGGACAACAAAGTGAGACAACTTATAAGGGGTCGTTGTTTCCTTAAAAGGTACGGATCTCTAAAAATTAAGTGCTTATTGATTTTGAATGACTGTAATTTTTTTTCCAATGACAATTTATATAATAGTTAAATCAAAAACCATGCGCCATTGGCAAAAATAAGTTAAAACAAAATTTTGTTTAAATTATTGAACACTTACAAGTTAAAACACATACATTTTTATATATATAAAGTGTATGTGTTTATAACAAAATTAATACAACATTACTGTCGAATATCGATATGGCATCAATAACGAAACTCCACAACGTAGGCGTTTTGAAGACCTTTCAATGACCTTTACTGACTTTAAGACATACCGCGGGTGTTCATTATTACTAGTTCTAATGGTTTCTACTAAATCGTGTTACGATTATTATCAGTTGGTGCTCTAAAGTTATAAGGTCATTTATTCATTGTTAAACTGAAATTAAATATTTTTAACATTTTTTTAAAGTGTTATTAGGAAAAAAATACGATACGACGAAGCTTGATGAGAACGTATGGCTTACTGATCAGAGCGCCTGGTCGGTTTCCAGGAGGCGCGGGTTCGAGTCTCGCTACGTTCAAATTTTTATACGTTGTCTAAATAAGTAACTGAAATTAAGTTTTGATAGTGTTATGTTAAAAAAAAAATTCTTTAGCTATATCTATGTTAAAGACTTAAGAGTAACATTTGTTATTCATTAGATTGATACTGTTACTGTGTAACAGACAGCTGTTAAGTGTTAAAATTCACAAAAGATTTTATTATAGAAAATAGAGTTACTTATTCCGTTTAAGATAATTTAGTGTGGATTAACTCGATATTTTTTTTATTTCTGTTTTTTTTTTCGTGTGAATGAAAACTAAATGAAAAATAAAAATTACAATCGCTAATTTTGGTAAATATACAAACTATAATTGTTTTTATAGTTTGTATATTTATAAACAAGATAAATCGTATAGAAAGCTAGCAAATTTTACTACACTCTCAAAACCAGTTAACTCACCACAACATTTTCTACTAAAGATAGAGAAAAATATACAAATTTTTAATACATTTAATCATATTTTCTAACAGATTTAAATTATTAATACATTTAAACCTACAAAACCTTACTCAAACTTTGTGTACAGGTTCCTAAGTAGAATGGGAACGTGACCATTCACTGTTTAATTAATTAACTAAAACAAAAGGCTAACTTTTATAGACATATCAGGTGCTATGTTGTATGCTATAGTGCGGTATTATCTCTTAAGGTCGCAGTACACCCAAGATATTCTCGAAATGTCGGTGTTTAAGATCTGCATAAGACCTTTACAGACTAGATCTATAAATCTGTTGGCAAATAAATATGAATGTTTTAGCATTCTCAGTGATATAATATAAGCTATAAGAAGCGAATTATTGACGCCGGTCGTGGTGCAGGGGCACAAAATGTGACTGTAAACGCGATTGGTTGTGGGTTCGATCCCCACTCGAGGAAATGAAATGTTTATTAAAAATTATAGTTGTATTTCTTCGCTAAGCACGTAATGCCTTCAGAATTCGGCGCGAAATGGGAAATGGAGTGTCTTAACACTAGGTTCCCTCTGCCTATCCTGCTGTGTGCGTGCGTGAAGTTGATTCTTTTTTTTTGTTGTTTTTGTTGAACTGGAATCTTATAGAATTCTTTTTAGTGACGTTTGTTATATTTATATAGATCATATGCGGATGTAATTAAATCGTAAAATGATATAACTGGTTCAATACCAGCCAGGCCAGCTGAACCTGCCGTTGGCGCCAGAAAAGAATGGTAAAAATTAAAAGGTTTATCTATTACTGTTGAGAAATAAGTGAGTAATAAAAGCTCATATACCAGAGATTTTTATTTATAAAATAATAGAATATAGAAATACCGGTGTGCGAAAATAATGTGCGAGTTGGACTTGATCATGAGGGTTCCGTTCTATTTTCTAATCGGGATTGTAGGTCAACGAAAGTATAATTTATAAAAGTTGACAACTTTTCAGATTTTTTGATTTTATTTGTACTACATGTTCTTGGTTCTTGCCAAGTTTCATAATTGTAAATCTAAAGGAACCCTACCTACCGGTTTTGATTGATCGGCGATCTATTGAACGAGTTCATTTCATTGAAAATGAGAGCATACGCCCCTAAACTAACGTTTCTCAACTTTTATAAGTTCCCCGTAAATCTTGAAATTGGAACAGAACCTTCGGTGGGCGAGTCCAATTCGCACTTGACAGGTTTTTTAAATTGTATTTCTTATTTAAATATATCCTTCTAATATCGTTGTTGAGGATGGATATTTTATTTATTTTCAACCAAAATGTACTGAACGGATATATATGAAAGCTTATTCATATAAAGATTTCTTTATAATTTGGCTATAATATAACAATAACTTTAAGTGGGCGATGCTGGGTTTGGTCGATGCTTTTTATATATTTCAAATAAATAAAATCTATACTTATAAAAGGACTTGTGCTGACTGACTGAGGTAAGACGCACGCAGAGCCGTAACCGCTGATGGTAGAAACGTGAAATTTGGGCAGATGTTTATTTTCATATTCTGGACTTCCACTAAGAAGGGATTTTGAAAAATTTTAACCCTAAAGGGATGAAATTGGGGTTGAAAGTTTGTATGGAAAAAAAATTAAATGGGCACCGATTTTTATAAAATTTGAAATTCAGATTCTTAAAGAGGCCGGTCGTGGCGCAGCGGCACGAGGTGTGACTGCAAAACCGACTGGTTGTGGGTTCGATCCCCACTCGAGGAGATGAAATATTTACTTAAATTTATATTTCCATTTCTTCGCTCTGGTGTCGAGGTTAAGCGCGGCGTTGAGTTCTGCCACTCAACACGCAATGCCTCCAGATTTCGGCAGAAAGTGGGGAACGGAGTGTCTTAACACTAGGTTCCCTCTGCCTACCCTGCTGTGTGCGGGATACAGCGTGAAGCTAATTAAAAAAAAAAAGATTCTTAAAAACATTTAATTGAACACGTGTTTCATGGTTTTTAAGAATTCAACTCCTAAGGGTGCAAATGAGAGGTTGAATGTTTGTATGGAAAAATCTTTAAATTGCCACCGATTTTTATAAGAAATTAAATTCAGACTGTTAAAAATATTTTATTGAACACGTGTTTCGTGTTTATTTAGAATTCACTCTTAAGGGTGCAAATAAGCGGGCGAAGCCGCGTGCGCCCTCTAGTAAATAATAAAAATAAATAAATAAATTATATACTTTATTATACTATAAGTAAGTCGCAACCTCGACGTTCATCTGAATATATACTTTAACAAAACTAATTATTCACAAGCACTCGATTATGAATAAATAATGTAGGTAATAAATATTGCAACTGCAATTTTTTTGTTGCCATGGGTAGGAACGTAGGTACTTATAAAAATATAAATATTAATCTTCATAATAGATACTATAGCTTTTTGTTCTACTTCAAAACTTTTTTACTTAAAAAAAATATTTTACTTAAAAAAACATATGGCTGCTTATATCAAAGCGCGTATGTCGACACTATCCATCCATCCATCAGCCTTTCCGGTTGATCTAGAATTATGAAATTTGGCAGTTGGCATCTACAGGTAGTACTAGTTCAGAAAAAACCTGAAAACTATAATAAATAACATTTGTAATTAAATCCTTAAAAATAAAACCCTTGAAAGGAGGACCCCAAAATTTCATATTAAAACCAGTTCAAGTAAGGTATCGGATGAAAGGGCTTTGGCTAAACTAAGCTTAAATTTCAGAAAAAGCTTGAGATCTCCAATTTTTGTACGGAACCCTCGGTGGGGGAGCCCGACTCGCGCTCATTCGTTTTTTTATGTCTGTTACCTCTGACCTTTCGACCTGGTGAACCGATTTCGATGATTCTTTTTTTATTTGTAAGCTAGTACATACCATGTGGTCCCTTTTAATTTGGTTTTCCATTTCTGACAATGGTATGACTGAGAAAATCACATAAATTTTAAGTTAGCATGAAGTATGTGCGCGAAAAATGGACTAATAACTCAATATTTTGATTATTCTTATTTTAACAGAATGTATAATATCAAGAATGATGATGACAGTTTTTTAATTAAAAAATATAATTATAATTATTACTATAGTCACAGACAAACATCACTCTTCAAAAAAAAATAATAAAAAAAGAATTTACCATAACAAATAGCCATAAAGAACTTAATCTATTCCACAATTAATTGTAATTTTAGTTTTCATAGTATAATTAATTACGGTATTCTAAATCCGGCTTCAAACCTCTTACAACCTCAGACATAGAGGCTAAATCACTTGACAGCGTAATGTTGTACAACAAAAGCCGGAAGGCAAGGGGCGGTGTAGCGTCGTGGTGATGGAGCGCCGTGGTTTCGCTTGACGTTGACAAATAATGAATAATACCGTAATCAAGTCGTTCTGTTCTTAGCTTTTGTTGAATAGAATATAATAGTAAATAAATAAAAATGTACATGATAAATTAAGTTGTTGATTTTTTTATTGTTAAAAAAATTATAAAATTAAATCAGCTTCACGCTGTATCCCGCACACAGCAGGGTAGGCAGAGGGAACCTAGTGTTAAGAGACTCTGTTCCCTCCGGCAGAAAGTGCTGCCGAATTCTGGAGGCATTGCGTGTAGTGTGGCAGAACTCAACGCCGCGCTTAACCGCGACAACAGAGCGAAGAAATGGAAATATAAATTTAAGTAAATATTTCATGTCCTCGAGTGTTTCATCGAACCCACAACCAGTCGGTATTACAGTCACAACTCGTGCCGCTGCGCCACGACCGGCCTCTATTATCTTTATTGTTAAAAATTAATATATATTAGATATACTCTATTATTTCTAGTTAAAAATCGATAAAATGTTTCTAACATTTTTAAAGTGTCTAAATCCATACTTAGGAAAGAAAAATACTTATTTAGAAAACGTATAAAAATTTTAACGGACACGAACCCGCACCTACTGGAAACAGACCAGGTTAGGACATCGATAAAATTTATTTACTGACAATAGCACATCTTTTATCTATTCTGTCAGTTAAGAAGCTGGGGGTAAAAAATATCAGCGTCAGAGCAGGGTTTACCAAAATGTACTCAACCGTAGATTTTGTACAGTAGACATCCTTAACGACTGCCTTAAAACGACGTGAATATTTTAAAAATGTACTAGATTTTACTATTTTATCGAAACCGCAAAATAACTTTAAATACAATACTCAAGAAAACGAGAATAATCACTTTGCCTTCATTTCTATTTACAAATAAGGACAAAGTGGTTACACTGTAATCAATTGTTAATGGATATGTATGTCTTACGTAATGTACATAGGTACATTAATGAGTACTTTATACAAAAAAAAAACAGCTTCACGCTGTTTCCCGTATCTACATACGGGAAACAGCGTGAAGCTGATTTTTTTAGACACTGTATGCAGAGGGAACCTAGTGTTAAAGCACTCCACTCCTCACTTTCCTCTGAATTCTGGAGGCATTGCGTGTTGAGTGAAGGAACTCAACGCAGTCCTTAGCCAGATACCAGAGCGAAGAAATGAAAATATTAAATATTACTTTTCCTCGATCGAATCCACATCCTGTCGCATATACAGTATTAAGCTTGTGCCCCTGCGCCACGACGGCCTCAATATACACAAAAGATTTATATTTATATTATATTTTTATGGACAAAAAATAATAGAAATTTTATGAGGATTAAGAAATATCACTCGCTGTATGAAACACAAAGGCTTTACAGTCTGTTAAACAAAACTGCTGGTGCCTCATTTGTATGAACGTAATTACGAATCGTGGTGTATTGTTGGCCGAAATGCCATGGTATTTGCCTGGTGATTTCGTAACTGCGTAGTGGAAAATACAGTAGAACCTCGATAAGGTAAAGACCAAGGGAAACGTTAAATAATTTGAGTTATGGAGGTTTTTACTTACTAAGGGTTTAAGTTAAGGAGTTTTTATTGGTTTATATTTTTACTTACAGAGGTCCATTTATGAGCTTGGTTTAGGAATTATAGATATAGACGAGCTAGGTTAAATGCAAATGAAACTTCGAAATGTTATTATGTACATACGTACTTTATTTTGAGTTAAAAGGTACATTTATTGATGATTATTTTGTTCTACTTAAAAAAGTCGGTAATTTTTTTTTGTTTCAAACAATTCACACTTTCCACATCAATTTTATTTTCAATATAAAATAAAGAAGAGAAAATATCATCCTCTGTGTCACTGCATTGCTCTATAAAAGATCGTAAAGTGTTTACAGCTTTCCTTGCTTCGCTGATAGATATAATCGCAGGTGGCTCGTCATTTAAATCTTCGTCTATATCATCGTTCTCAACACCATGAATGACGGTATCCATTATTTCTTCTTCTGTTAACGTTCCCGCTGTGGCTACTTCATCATCGCATGTGACGAATTCTTCGAAAGTAATTTCTGAGTGAGACATACATCTATTCCATTCTTCAAACGTTTGATCGCCCTCCACTTCAATATTTTCTTGCATTTGTACTGGAAAACCACAAGCTTCTTGCTTCTTCAAGAATTCAGCTTCTTTTTTTAGTATGATGGATAATGTACTCTCGTGTATTCCAAACTGAAGTGCAACGTCTTTCCTCTTCAAACCACTTTTCACTGCTTCGATCGCTTTTAACTTCTCAGCATATGTTAGTGCTTTCAGTTTTCGCTTTGAATTCATTTTTACTCACAATGTGCAAAGAGATGCTCCCGGAACGAAGGCTAAAAGCTAATGAATGAATGACACAAATAAGTTACTGTACTTTGGCTCATAAAGGACTGAGACATTAGTGTATTGTTTACATTTGAAGCCATTTGGTAAACACGTGTAAGCAATAACAATGGTCTACAGGGAACCTTTTTTGTTTGCAAATTTATTTAAAATGACTCATTGATAGATGATTGAAGTTACAAAGGTCCTCGTCGTTACAACTTTGAGTTACTGAGGTGCGATGCCCAAATAATTCGTTTAAGTTGTAGAGGGTTCGTTTTTTAAGTAAAAGAGGTTTTGGGCTCCTAGGGGAAGGGAAAACAAAATTTTATGAATTTATAGAGGTTATTACGTTATCGAGGTTTAAGTTATCAAGGTTCTACTGTAATATATAATGCTAGTTATATAGCTAGTTCAGGCCGTCGTGGCGCAGGTACAAGGGTGAGACTGTATCGCGAAAGTTGTGGGTTCGATTGGGGACTAGAAGGAACGAATTATTATTTAATATATTTTCGCTCTGGCATCTAGGCAAAAGCGCGGCGTTGACTTCCGCCACTCAGGCGTTGACTTCCGGCACTCAACATGAATGCCATTAAAAAATCGGTGGAAAGTGGAGAACGGAGTGTCTTAACTCTACGCTCCCTCTGCCTAACCTGCTATGTGCGGGATACAGCAAGAAGCTGATTTGATTTGATTTGAAATAGTTAGTGACGTAGGTAGTATAGCCTGGTTATAAAGTTTAAATATGCATCTTTTCCCTCACCCTACTGTTGTGTGGCATAATTATAGTCTAGATAATATCTATAAAATTTAATTTAAAATAACTATTAAAATGAAAGTAAATTAGAGACCCATTACGACTTGATAGTGGTCTAGATGTGTATGTTGATTTATGTCTTATCTATACTAATATAATAAATCGGAAGAGTTTGTTTGTTTAAACGCTAAGATCTCTGGAACTACCGGTCGGATTTATTTCTGAACCGATTTATGTGTTTTTTTTTTAATTTTTTTAAACTAAGAATAATTGTATGTTCGTAGTATTTGATGTTGACACTTGATGCAGCCTAACCACGATGTGGCCATATTTGTTTATTATATTATAACAATTTTCATTAGAAATAAAGTAATGTATTTTTTTTATATTTATTTTATTTTAAACATATTTTATTAAGTTTGTGTTAAATAATTTGTTTTACATGAAATATTTATAGAAACAACTATGTGTGAAGTTTCCATTAAATGGGTCTCATACAGAAGTACATATAGCAGCTTCACGTATTCATTCTATGGTAATTTGGCCGGAGTCATTTTACAGCATCACGTTTTTGAAAAAAAATAAGAAAAATATTAACTATTTAATAATCTACATAGATTATTATTGCTCATGCAATTAATTCATCACTCTTCACATCCTCATAATATAATAATTATTACTAGCAGACTTGCTTTGCCTCGAGACCAGAGCGAAAATTAAAAATTTAATATTTTATGACTCAACACGCAATGCCTCCAGAATTCGGCAGAAAGTGGGGAACGGAGTGTCTTAACACTAGGTTCCCTCTGCCTACCCTGCTGTGTGCGGGATACAGCGTGAAGCTGATTTTTGTTTTAATATTTTATTTCCTCAAGTGGGAATCGAATCTACAACCTGTCATGTTTACAGGCACATTTTGTGCCCCTGCGCCACGACTAGCCTCAGTATAGGCATACATACGTATACATCTATTATAGTTATAGAATTTAAATGCGATTATTGAAACGACGCAGTCATTTATATCCAATTATTACGGGCGGTGCGTACGATTTTAATAATCGCCCACGATTTTTACGCCTCATGCTCACTTCGTGAATAATTCAACGTGACTGAGTGTGTGAACCTGATAAATACGAATACTATTGCGTAAAGTGAAGTATCTAAATACGTTTTTTTTTCCTAAGTGTGGAAAAACACTTTAAAAAATGTTTAAAAAAAAGTAAATGTTGTATCCCGCGCACAGCAGGGTAGGCAGGGGGAACAAACTGTTAAGAAACTCCGTTCCCTACTTTCTGCCGAATTCTGGAGGCATTGCGTGTTGAGTGGCAGAACTCAACGTCGCGCTTTGCCTCGACACCAGAGCGAAGAAATGGAAATATAAATTTAAGTAAATATTTCATCTCCTCGAGCGGGGATAGAACACAACCCACAACTAACAAAAAAATACAATTGTAACAACCACAGTATTGGATATATAATTGGATGTATAATTTTCTTTATTATAGTAAAATACATGAAAAGGAAAAACAAAAAAAATGGGTACAAAGATAGATTTATCTTTATGAGTAAATATAAGGTATGAAACAATATTTATATTTTATTTTGTAGTTTTCGCTTTACAACAGTTTTAACAGATTCTTTAACTGTAAAAATGTAGCGTTTCTTTTTCTTTTATTTAGCTACAACCTAGTGTTAAGACACTACGTTCCCATTAAAATACTTACGTTTCCCACTTTCCGCCGAAGTCTAGATGCGTGTTGAGTGGTGGAACTCAACGTCGCGTTTTGCCTTGACACCAGAGCGAAGAAATGAAAATATTAAATATTTCATTACCTCGAGTGGGAATCAAAACCACAAACAGTCGTTTCGCAACATTTATTTAAATTTATGTTTCCATTTCTTCGCTCTGGTATCGAGGCAAAGCGCGGCATTGAGTTCCGCCACTCAGCACGCAATGCCTCTAGAATTAGGCGGAAAATGGGTGACGGAGTGTCTTAACACTAGGTTCTCTCTGCCTACCCTGCTGTGTGCGGGATATAACGTGAAGCTGATTTAATTTTTTTTTAAATATTTATATTATTTTTTATAAAATTCGCCTTAAAACAGTTTTAACAGATTTTTTTACCGTAAAAGTGTAACAGGCAAATATTTATTTGAAATGTTTATTTAAAATAGATGTTTCATTCGAAAAATACATATTCATAAAGCATAGTTGTACTAGTTGTATTGTATGAACATAGTAACATTTTTTGCCTGAGCTATAGGACAAAAGCGTCCGCGGATGTCCGCGAGACTTCTTCTAGTGTAATTAATTTAAAATTAACATGTTCAACGACTCTAGCATCATGTTTTTTTAATTAACTCATTCACCTGTTACTTTTATTATTCATGTAAATATATATATTTATATAAAAAACACTTCCCACTGTATGTCGGGTAGGTAGAGGGAACCTAGTGTTAAGACTCTCCGTTCCCCAGTTTCGGCCGAATTATTCGAGGCGTATAGCGAGGTGAAACGCTGGGTTTTTTGCCATGGTCCTAGAGCGAAGAAATTAAAATATTAGTAAATAATTCATTTCCTCGAGTGGGGATTGAACCCGTAACCGTCGCGTTACAGTCACACCCTTGTGCCCCTGCGCAACGACGTGACGACCTCATATATTTATGTATGAATATTTATTAATGAATATGTATTTTCCAAATGAAATAGCAGGAGATAATTACTTACACCTATTTAAATAAACATTTCAAAAACTAATTTAATTTTAAATAAATTAAAAGCACCTAATTAAGAACATTCTTTCATTTATAAGAATAAAAAATATTTTTTTGTTCAGTAAATTTGGTGGTACAAGCGTAAACATAATGGATGTGTTCGATTCATACTCCAGGAAATGAATTAAGAATATTTAATATTTTCATTTCTTCGCTCTGATGTCGAGGCAAAAGCGCGGCGTTGAGTTCCGCCACTTAACACACATTGCCTCCAGAATTCGACGAAGCTTATACTTATTTAGAAAACGTATAAAAATTTGAACGCAGCGGGACTCGAACCCGCGCCTCCTGGAAACCGACCAGGACTCTGACCACTAAGCCATGCGTTCTCGCCCAGCTGCGTCGAAATTTTTATACGCTTGTTACAACTTATTTATGTTGTTAGTATCTCTGTAGGGAGATTTTTACAAATTTCCGCTACCCAAAGATAATTACTAAGAATTATCGTTTGGCAAGAGAGAATACTATTTTTTAAATATTTTTAAACATTTTTAAAGTGTTATTCGACACTTAGGAAAGAAAAATACTTATTTAGAAAACGTATAAAAATTTGAACGCAGCGGGACTCGAACTCGCGCCTCCTGGAAACCGACCAGGCCTCGACGAAACCTCTCACGACTGGCCTAATTTTTTAGACATTTGTTGCACAGGGGGACAGCCTCTGGTTACAAACGAGGTGGTTGTGTGTTCGAATTATTGTGGAGTTGTGTCCTGCCACTCAACACCGAGTCTCGAAATCGAGTTTAAAGAGAAGAAAGGAGTGTTTCAACAATAAATTATTCCTTATGCGAGAAAAAGGTGTAAAATCCTACAGAACTCGAACAAAACGCACCTACAATATAACCTTAAATAAATAAATAAATTAGCTTCACGCTGTATCCCGCACACAGCAGGGTAGGCAGAGGGAACCCAATGTTAAGACACTCCGTTCCCCACTTTCTGCCGAATTCTGGAGGCATTGCGTGTTGAGTGGCAGAACACAACGCCGCGCTTAACCTCAACACCAGAGCGAAGAAATGGAAATATAAATTTAAGTAAATATTTCATCTCCTCGAGTGGGGATTTAACCAACAACCAGTCGGTTTTACAGTCACACCTCGTGCCGCTGCGCCACGACTGGCCTCAATATAACCTTACAAACCACATAAAACTTAACCCAAGTATAGATTAAGTTATTAGAACAAAACACAATTCCATACAGGAAATAAGAAGAGATTCTTAAAAGCTTTTTTTTATAATAAAAAAAAATATAATTATATCTCACCACGAGTGCATCCCGATTTCTGTTGTGGGAAAGTGGTGTATAAAACGCCATGTAAAGACATCATAGCACCGAGGTGAATGACCCCGCGCAATTACCCCAACCACATCATTACTGGCCTCTGGACTGTATACTGCTAGTATAAACTATAAAGGTACCTACTGGCTTCTCTGTCACTCAGTTTTTAGTTGATAGGTGACAAATGTATGTTATATTTATTATAGTATATCAGCTTCACGCTGTATCCCACATATAACGGGGTAGGTAGAGAGAACTCAGTGTTTAAACACTCCGTTCCCCATTTTCCGGTGAATTTTTAGAGGCATTGCGTGTTGAGTGGCGCAACTCCACGCTATTATATTATAATTTTATAAAACAAAAGGAAAAATAGGAATAAAACAACCGTAGTATAATAGATTCTATTATCGTTGAGCTGTCTGATTGGCTGATTGGCTGATTCTACTTTCTATTGAATGTAAAAGAATAAAGATTCTTCATATTGAACAAGTTAATACAAAATTGTTGTTAATTTGAATTACAATTAAATTTAACATAGCATACAAATGATATCAGGAACATTGTTAAAATAAAACGAAAAAATGAATAACTTTTTTTAGTATATTTAAATAAATCAGCTTTACGCTGTATCCTGCACACAAGAGGGTAGGCAGAGGGAACGTAGTGTTAAGACACACCGTTCCACACTCACTTACTTAAATAAATATAATTTATTTCATTGTTATTTATTTTATAAGAGTAAATATGTATTACCTACAACCTATGTTGTAGATTTCCGAAAGCTCTAACCAATCACTCAGTTCTGTAATTACTCCTAAACTTATAGTGGGAGAGAGAGGAGAAATCGCTTTAGAATAGAATTTGACCATCCATCCAAGCAACTTACCTAAAATGACGTCACTTTACACCTAAACCAAATCGGGCATCTAAAAAACATCGCCATAGATAATATTTTACCGTAATCATTTTTTGCCGTATATTCACAAAGCATAGTTGCTATTTTATCACGAAATCTCCCCCATTGTTCGTCAGATACCTGTTTACAAAACGTATTTGAATATTGTTCTGACATTCATTACGATGCACAGCGGTCAGTGAGCACATAGGTAGTGGGGTACGTGGAGCTATTCATAAAATATATACGTCGGACCAGATTGATTAATTTGATGTCTGGACTTTAATTTGTTGTTTTTGTATATTGCCGAACTGTGTATCGTTTTTAATATCTACAATGTATGGAATTGATTTGATTTATATAAATAAATAAATCAATCAGCTTCACGCTGTATCCTGCACACTGCAGGGTCGACAGAGGGAACCTAATGTTAAGACATTCCGTTCCCCACTTTCCGCGGAATTCTGGAGACATTGCGTGTTGAGTGGCAGAACTCAATGCCGCCCTTGTCCTCGACATCAGAGCGAAGAAATATAAATTTAAGTAAATATTAATGGAAATATAAATTTAAGTAAATATTTCATCTTCTCGAGTGGGGATCGAACCCACAACCAGTCGGTTTTACAATCACACTTTGTACCACTGCACCACGACTGGCCTTAATATAATACTCATGAAATCATCTTTTTATTATTGGAACCAAAACCAATTCAATATATCAATAGACCAATTATTTCTCTTTTGTTTTTTAGCATCACGTTTTGTTTCGCAGATACCAGGGTAAGTAGAGGGAACCTAGTGTTAAGACACTCCATTCCCCACTTTCTGCCGGATTCTTTGGGCATTGTGTTTAGTGGCGGAACTTAAAAATAATAAATATTTCATTTCTTCAAATGGGAATCTATGGAAGTATATTTATGTATATAATAAATATAAATCAAAATAATATATTGCTTATTTGGCGTAACTATGACGCAATTGTACTTTTTTTTAAATTAAAAAGTGCAAATACCTCATTTTGCGTCTGATGACTGGTACTATACATTAAAAGAGGGACGTGGTTTCACAGAGTAATATTTAAAACCAGATAATAGCGATCACTCTATTATGGCGCATTATGTATTTTGTGAACAAAATAATAAAAAAAATCTATTTGTAACATTTTTTTTAACCTTCACGCCTTTTTCTTTTTAGTAGTAGGTAGAAAATATATTTTTATCCAGGATATTGCAGGTCTCATCCTGTTTATAATTTTAAAAAATGTGCGTTCCGACTAAGTACTTAATATAATTTTAGAAATTATTTTTATGTTGAATATGAGAAAACCCATGTATGTATTATATTTATTTGATGAAATAAAACACAATTCAAATGCAAATATTTAATTGACAATAAACAAATTCTACTGTATTAAATTGACATAAATATATAAAAAAGATATATCTTATGTTGAAACCTAATAGAAACCATAGCTTATTTATTTATGTATCCTTTAATTAAATGTCTCAAAACTAGTTTGTATTTAATTTTTAAGCCATAAAAATGAATATGTAATTTATTTAGAAAATTTTAAAATAGTAAAGAAAAACTAAAAACTGTCATGAAATTAAAATTTAATTGTTCATGAAAGCAAATAAAATAAAAAATATATAAATTAAACGAAATTACCTTAAAAAATAATATTTAAATTATATTAAAAAATACATAAGTCTAACTAAAAGTTCAAAACAAAGCTTACATGGGCGTAAATATTATTATTTATGGCAATTGGAATTTAATAAAAAACTTAAGTACCAACATAGGAACGTAATAACGTACTGTTTACTTTTGTATTATTTGTTATATAACCATTTATTCTATTTAACATATAATTATGTATTTATGACCATAACATTTGCATGAAGGCATTATTTAGGGGAGAGGGGGGTAGCTTTGAACAGGGGCACCTTTGAAAATATGTGTTAACAGAGCTATTTTAAAAAGAAATTTTGTTAGATTTTTTTTGAGTAGTGGCAGCACTAACCTGCACACGTGTCACTTGTCACCGCTGATATATGAGAGCCCGTGGTTGAGTTACGAGAAGTGTTTGATTTTGAGTAAAATTTTATACATTTTTAAATAAACGCGTAAGGATCGCAGGGATCCAATTCATGGTATATGGTTTTATTTTTTCCTCTTTTAGTTAGAATTTTTCATATATCATGCAATAAACTAGAAATTAATACAATTTCTAAACTTTTACTTGAAAAAAAAACGTTTTTAATTTTTCAAATACCACTGAGGCAGCTTTGAACAAAATAAGGGGGGCAGTTTTGAATATTATTATATATAACAAAATACCGCGAAAGAAAAACAAAACTAAACTGAACTTTTCTTTACAAGAAACTGACGTATGAAGACTACGTAATGGAATTAGACTACCATTTAATAAATATTGGAGACTCCATTTTAGCGAATGTTTCATCATCTATGAATAGTAAAAAAGTAGCTTGTACAATTTTTTTCCTTACACCACTATACTATATCCATGTTCCTTTAAATTTAATTTCTCTAAGTTCAAATTAGGGTAATAAGCTGTTTATTAAAAAATATTTTGTTTTATTTTCATAATATTAGGTTTATTCTATGATTGATCCTGACTGGTTGTGGGTTCGATCCCCGCTCGAGGAGATGAAATATTTACTTAAATTTATATTTCCATTTCTTCGCTTTGGTGTCGAGGTTAAGCGCGGCGTTGAGTTCTGCCACTCAACACGCAATGCCTCCAGAATTCGGCAGAAAGTGGGGAACGGAGTGTCTTAACACTAGGTTCCCTCTGCCTGCCGTGCTGTGTGCGGAGTAAAACGTGAAGCTAATTTTTATTTCTTACGTAGACTACTTCCCCCAATTTCAGTTGCTGGTTACGTCACATACTACATTCATGTTTTCCTTTAAATTTAATTTTTCTAAGTTCAAATTAAGGTAGTAAGCTGTTTATTTAAAAAATATTATGTTTTATTTTTATAATATTAGATTTATTCTATGATTGATCCCATAATGTTAATTACTTCTACGAAGCCAAAGCTACTTTTTTGTTTTTTTAAAGTCTATTAATAATATTAAAGTAATTTAACATTAGTACTAGTACAATCGCAATATTAAACTAGGTATAATATTTTTTTCAGTTAACATGGTACTGATATTTGATCTCCATCGTTTCTAATGTTAAGTTTATTGATAAAATTACTTAAAAGCTTTTTAATTTCATTGAATTCGATGATAGTTCAAAACTGCCCCATATATGTTCAAAGCTACCCCAAGCAAGCTATAGCAAGGGGGGCAGCTTTGAACATTTGACTACTGCTACTAAAGTTGATATTGCACCTTTACCTTATATATTTTTCTACATACGATGCTACGATTGTGTAGCACAATAGTTGGACTAAGCCTTGTGAAATAGTAAAGAAGTTAAAAACTGTAGAATTTTTAGATATGACACAAAGTTTAAAAATCGTTCGAATGTGCCCCCCTCTCCCCTACATATATTTTTTAAAAAGATCTTTCTTCTAATCATTTTCTCTAAAGCAATAAGCTGTCTTAACCAAAATACTGAAATAATAAAATACTATTACTAAACAATAAATGATATCCATTTATATATTTGGAAAGATATTAATAAGTTAATACATAACATCAAATTTACAAACATGATTTAAATACAATATCTTTTAAAACTATCTCAAATATCTATGAGAAGAAACTTCTTAGCGTTCCACCGTGCAGTTATCTGAGATGGGCAAATATTCATTGCAATTGGCAATTAAATATTAACTGAAGGTTATTTCTTTGAGGGAAAACCACAAATAACAGAGAATAAAAAAAATCTAATTAGCTTCAAGCTGTATACCGGAGCAGGGTAGGCAGAGGGAACCTAGTGTTAAGCACACCGTTCCCCACTTTCCGCCGAGTTCTGGCGGCATTGCCTAGTGAGTGGCGGCCTCAACTCAACGCCGTACTTTGCCTCGACACCAGAGCGATGAAATGAAAATATAAATGTAAGTAAATATTTTATCTCTTCCAGTGGGGATCGAACCCACAACCAGTCGATTTTACAGTCACACTCTGTGCCCCTGCGCCTCGACTGGCCTCAAACAGAGAATTAATTGTAATGTAATTAATTGTTAAAATATACACTACAATTAAAAACGAATTGATGGTTTATTGCGATTTCCGCACAAACAAATGATCGGTTGTTAATATATTTAATTGTTAATTACAATTAAAAATTTGCTTAAAAACTCTGGTCTTTAAGAGAGGGTGTCGTTGCAAGGTGAGGAGTTCAGAACAGTGGAACATACGACACGACGTGTATATTTCTCACATCCATTGCCATTTCTCCTCTTTCTACCGACACCAAATTCGAAATTATTTTATTAATACTTTCGAAGTACATTTTAGAAATATATTGACGATGGTTCTACATAGACAGAGATCTTTTAGGGCATTAGGTTTTATTCTAAAAGCTACTATTAACTCTAGATCTATTCCTGGTCGTCCATTATTTATATACATATATTCATAAATTCTAATCTAAACTTTGATTAGGCACATTAAGTTTTGCATAAATAAAAACTTTATACATTAATCCTTATGAAATTATTTTAAATATTATGGAATCCATTTCTTTTCTACAAAAAAAGTGAATATCGTGTTTATATATCTAATAATTTATTTTAATGAATAAAAATATTAAATTGAATATATGCTTTGTGCTATTTAAGGTTTATACATATTTCTTGTACTATTTCTAGAACGGTAGGCCATTTAAAAATATTTATTACTCATATTAGATTATACTTATATATAGGTTTATACATAATGTTATATTAATAAATTTGCATAATTTTATCGTATAAAAACATAAGTTAATAGAATAATTTATTTTCTAAAGCATTTTTTTAACTAACAAAACCCAGCTGGTGAGATTTGTTAAAAGTTACATTTGAAAATTTTTCAAAAATTCCTTTAAGAAATATTTGATTAATATTTTTATAAACACTAAATATATTTAATTATTTATGCTTACATTAATTTGCTTTAAACTTTAAAATTTGTCATATAACCTAGTATTTATTATTCCACAAACTATTTATAATGTAATTTAGAATATATCATATGACTTTTGGCAGTTAACAGGTAAGGATACAGTCATTTTTTTATACATTTAAAAAACTTCTCTTTATTAAATGGTATAAATGTATGTATCTATTAAAAGTATTAATTATTGTGTTAGAAAGAAGAATTTAATTACCACTAAATAAGCATGGTTTTTTCTCAAAATAGATAAATTGTCAAATATAGAACTAAAATTATTACTTTTTTAATCATTGCAGTTTGTGTGTATAATGTACCTTTTTTTTATTTATAAGAAACAAAATTATATTAGTGAATCCAAAAGTAAAAACTATTAGTAAAAGATAGTAGTAAAAGAGTTTAATTTCATTATACAAAAATCAAACATTTATATTACAATGAGAGATATTTATCTTACACACAAAATAAATTCATGATTTCGTTTAATATACTTAAAATAACGTCTATATTAGGACTATATATTCTAAATAAGTATTTTTCTTTCCTAAGTGTGGAATAACACTTTAAAAATGTTAAAAATATTCTAAAACATTTTAAGAAAATTAGGCCTTTAAAATTCAAAGTCAACTAAAGTAAAAAAATCTGTATTAATTAACTATTTAAATTTAGAAAACTTATATATCCCAAACCAAAGATTTCAATAATTTTCTTCTTTGTAAGTCACCACTTTTAATATGAAATTGAAGTGATACGAACATATTTATGATATTATTAATTTATACACTTTTAAGCACTCAATTTCCATTTCCATACAAACACATACAATAATTTAATTGTAATTAACCACTAATTGAAGACCGAAGGACAGACATAAATGCTACTGGATGTAAATTAACTTTAACCTCATTCTAAATTAAACATTTTGCAGTAGTCATTACATTACAGTAGTGTTCTCAAAAAAATATATACGCGATTTTTGGTGTTTAAATATTTTATTTATAACTAAAGGCGTCGCCCTCTTGATATACATAATTATTAATTTACTGATCTGCATTAATTTCGTTTTGTAATTATAATAATTGAAATTCCAATAAATACTGGATAAGCGTGAACAAACACACAGATAGACCGCGAAAAAATTTGAAAAACATTGTTTTTGGTCCTATTTCGTCAATAAATGCCACCAGTAACATTTTTTCTTATATATCTTCCATGTACAGACACCGAACCAATACGATTTTATTATAAATAATATAGATAAAAATGTAAAAATGGCGAAAAAAATCAAAAATCTTATTAATAACCTCATTTGTTTTCCGCGTAATATTGATGAGCCAGATCCAACAATTCCCTTCGTAATTGTAGCGCCTGAGATCTAAGATGTTGTTCCCTTGTACGGATCACTCTATACTGTTCTTCGCGTTCTTCGGTATGCTGTTCCACCAGCCAGCGTAGATAGAGCTCTGGAATTTTATATAATATCAATATTTAATATGTTGATTGTTTTTATATAAATATGTATATGTCTCGAAATTGTCACAGTGGCAGTGGTGGTTGTGTGTGTCGATTCCTAGGGTTTTTTTTATGTATAAAAAACTGCCTATATCTCTTACCTGTTAACTGCCAAAACTCACATGATATATTCTAAATTATATTATAAATAGTCTGTGGAATAATGAATACACTAGACTATATAAAGAATTTTAAAGTTTAAATTTAATAAATGGAAGCTTAACTTTTTTTAAAAATAGTAATTAAATATTTCTTAGTGATTTTTGAAAAAAAATCAAATGTAACTTTTATTATTAATTGTAACAAATTTCGCTAGTTGAGTTTGTACATCAAAAATGCTTTAGAAAATAAATTATTAATATATTAATATTTCATCGAGAAAATGAAATATTAATATTTTAATTTCCTCGCTGTGGTTGCGAAACAAAGCGCAGCGTTAAGTTCCGCCACATAACATGCATGCGCTCAACATGCATGGATTCGACGGAAAGTTGGGAGCGGAAGTTTCTTATTGTTATTACTATGTGCAGGCGTGTGAAGAAAATATATCTTGAAAATTAACATATTTATATAATATCATGGAAACTAGGAATGATTAGCTTGTTTTTATCCCTAGTGTTTCTGCTGTGCTTATCAATGTTCTTAATTATTTTGAAAAAATATTATTTCGGATATATTCTTATGCAATTGTATATCCGTTTTACTAAACAATTCTTGCAGACAGCTTCCGAGCTCTCACGCTGCTGTAACACGCTGCTGCTTTTTTTTTTTTCATAAGTTTCCTCTAAGTAATATTAAATATTAATTCCATAGCACAATTTTCGAGATATCGAGTGTTGAGTGGTGGAACTCAACGTGACATTTGCCCTAAACAAAGAAATGAAAATAATTTACTTATCCGAGTGGAAACTACACCCACATCGGGAATCGGACTCAGGACACATACCATTTCAATCGCCTCAGCCCAGAGTGCTAAATGCAGGCTACAGCGTGAAACTAGGAAGACCTAAATGATTTGAGGTGCCCAACACCGTTATATTTGGTGCTCCATTCCACTAAGGCAGATTTAATTCAAGCAGTAGATAATATAAAAAAAAAAATAATCACCTTCCCATATAACATAGCTCATGGGGGCCACGGAGGGCCATATCACATTTGGCGTGGGCTCGTACATGGGGTTGATGTAACCACTCAGCTCATCCGGCTGGTTGACCCACGACCATATGCTGGTGGTCTGCTCGTATACTCCACGGGTTTCCCGCTCTTGGTCACTGTCGCAGAGGAATGTGCCTGGAATGTCAATAATTTATAAGCTTTAGTTAAATTTTAAACGTTTAAAAATTGACTTTAGTTACTGTAGTTCACTTTTATCTGCAGCTTCGAATGGAAGTAACTAACATTTGTGTATGACACTTTTAAAGTGTCCGATGTAGCTCTGATCGTAAATACAATGGCTACATGGACATACGGTACTTATATCGTAATATATTTTTGATAAATGGGTAATTTAAAACTAACACATTTTTTTAAAATTAGAATCAGCAGTTCCTGAGATGGGTGTCTTTAATCAAACATTTTATAGAAGTATAGATAGTATAGAAATATAATGTATTGGTATCAAAACTCACTTCTTGGGCAAAAATTATTTATCTCTCAAATTGACAACCAGGGCAAAAATATCAAAATATTTGAAATTTAAACATAATTCAAATGGGCATAATACTTATAATCTTCAAATGTACGTTGACTCTGACAATAAAAGTGGCACAAGTTAATTTAAACGGTATTTTAGAAAAAAATATCTATATCGTAATATTTATCTATACTACAAAATAAAATCTATAGAGGCCGTCGTGGCGCAGTTGCATTAGAATGTTACTGTAAGCGTGATGATTGTGGGTTCGATTCTGGGGAATGAATTATTTATTTTTATCATTTCCTGATACTGTTAATAAGACAAAGCACGGCGTTAAGTTTCGCTACTTAACACAAATAAAAAAATAAAATATCGAAAAAAATACATACAATCAAAACTCACCAAACTGACTAGCATACGCATGTTCGAATAGAGTTATCAAGAAGTTCTGTCTATACTCGAAACTGCACGGAAACTGTTCCAGAAACTGCCTCACGCAATCCAAGAACAGGGGGAACGTTGGTGCCGACTTCGGTTGAGAGGAATATGCCCCTGAACGATGCCGGGTGCCGAACGGATGACCAGCTTGAAGCCATTCACGTTCTATTAGAGCTTGGAGACTGTAGAAATTCAAAGGAAATAAAAGTGAACGATTATTTTTATATACTGAAAAGTATTAGTAATATTGTGCGATTTTTATATGATATTGTACAATATCTGAGAGAGGCACAGAGTGTGATTGCAAACCGACTGGTTGTGATAAAAATGAAATGAAATATTTAAAATTTATATTTCCATTTCTTCGCTCTGGTGACGAGGCAAAGGGCGGCGTTGAGTTCCGCCACTCAACACGAAATGTCTCCATAATGTGGCGGCAAGTAGGGAACGGAGTGTCTTAACACTAGGTTCCCTCTGCCAACCCTGCTGTGTGCGGGATACAGCGTGAAGCTGATTTATTTATTTATTGTACAAATCGATGAACTGATACATTTTGAGATACATTTTGTTTACTAATTTAAAAAATACACTCATAATTACCCTTACCCTCGTATAGTCCGACAGTCGGGATTCAAAATAATTTGCACTAGGGAACACACAAGCAATGTTGCGTCTTCACCACGGGTACCATGTATTAGAACTGGTTCTGCTTTCTAAAATAAAATATAACATTTATATAATATACTACTATACTATAAATAGAAGATTTATGCTGTTTTTATACAGAATTTGTGTAAAATAACATTATATTTTGACAATAAGATGTCCCGAATGTCCTGTCAAATATGCAACATACTTAAGCACACTACAACACTTTTATAGCTTCACATAGCAGGGTAGGCAGAGGGAATCTGGGAGCCTAATATTAAGACACTCCGTTTTCCATTAAGACACTTCCATACACCACTCCTTGAATTTCTCCGACGACTCTCAACTCAACGACTACAACATTAAAATATTTTTTTTTACATGTTCACTACACGGTTTTATTTATGCAACCAGTATATGTACAAAGTGAGGCCAACAAAATAGTAAGCTTCGTCACGAACTTAATAGAAGTGCGTAATAGATGTTCTCTATCTTTCTAGAATGCGGATTCATAAAAATACAATGATTGAACCAACAACCATTGTGTTTGCAGCCAAACACTGAAAGGAACAATTACTTTTACAGATTTCTATCACATTTTATTTCACTAAGTGATTGTTTTTCAGTATTTTCATGTTTGTTTGTACTAAATTGATGATTTTAGGCCGTGGAACTGTGAACGCGATGGTTGTGGCTTCGATTTCCATAAGGGGAGTGAATTCTTTAATATTTTCATTTCTTCGCTCTGATAACTGCCACTCACACACACACTCTACACCTTGTCATATCCATGAAATAGGGTGAAACAAGAAAAAAAAAAGAAAAAAATAGGAAAAAATAAACTAACCTGATGAATATGTTGAGCGACGATACAGGCAGTGTGTAATGAATTCCTCACCGACTCCGGCCACCCACACGACTCCAATCTCGATATCCATTTATCACATGATATGTCTCGGTCTACACATGCTGTCAAAAAAATGGCTTTATATAAAAATTATATATATTTTTTGAGCATTATTTACTAGTGTTAATTGTTTACATTTAATAAGAGAAAATGTCTAAAATGCTGAAATGTTGTGAACTCAATTCAAAAATCTATTTATCATATGATAATCTATTTATAATATGATAATCTATTTATCATATGATAATCTATTTATACATCTCTATCTATACATGCAAATAAAAAAATATAATTATATACTTAAATAAAATTGAAGATTGCTGATTTCTAACAAATAGTATGAAGAAATGCCAACGCTGCGCTTTGCGTTGATACCAGAGCAAGGAAATCATGTTAGTGGTTTTTTCAGTAATGATTTACAGATTTTTTTTATAATTTGCAACATATTTCCCTATTAACTACTTCATTATAGTTTAAAAATTGATTGTTTAATTAAATTTAAATTATCTTCACGCTGTATCGCGCACACAGCAAGGTAGGCAGTGGGAACCTAGTGTTAAGGCACACCATTCTTCACTTTCCGCCGAAATATGGAGGTATTGCGCGCTGAGTGGCGGCACTCAACGCCGCGCGCACCAGAGCGAAGAAATGAAAATATAAACTTATATAATATAAATATTTAATTTCTTTGAGTGGGCATCAAACCCATAACCAGTCGATTTTGCAGTCACACTTTGTGCCTCTGCACGACTGGCCTCTATTGTTTAATTAAAGTTTTGTTGTACAAATAGCAATTTTTTTCTTTATATTTGTGTCACATGTTTTTAAGAGTAATACTTGGGAAGGTGCAGGATAATCAGATGTTCAATCTATCAAAGTGCTGGATCCGATATAATTATTTTTAAATTCAAACAATTATATATATGCATACCCTCAATAAGTTTAGAAAAATTCTCAAGAAGCTGCTGTTGATTGTCAACTTCATCCATTGATCTGTTGTATATTTTCCATTGAGAATAATTCGAAGCACTTTCTGTTCCTCCGCCTGTTAACATTGTGAAAATATCTTTGGTTTACTTACTTAGAATGCAATATGCAAAAGATATTATTATGTGTTATAAAGTCATTTTTCTGATGTTACTAGATACTGTTACTATATTATAAAACAAATCGCTTCACGCTGTATTTATTTATTTTATCACTAACACTGCAGCCGCCGCTAGTCCGCACCGCCAACTCGAACTCGATTTTCTATATATCCGCTTCCACAATAGCCTTCAAATCTTCATTATCAACATAGGTCTCTGGCAGTCCATGGGGCTTGTTCTGTATGTCGACATTTCCAGAACGAAAGCGTTAGAACTAAAAGCGCACTGTGTTTTTTTTGCGACACGACCGCCATACACATCATTCACCCTTCGACGGTGAAACTCGTCTGCCACGGTGGAACTCATACTCGTAAATATTTCAAGGTTTCCCTTTAGTAAACTGAGTGACGCAAACAGAACGAAAACAGACGACAAAACAAATGACTTATGTTAGCTTATCACAAATATATTTATTTGTAAATAGCTGTATAAATTTAATTTTGGAATTTCTAACCAAAGAAAAAATTTGTGATTAAAGTTTTTTTTTTATGGAAAAGGGCAAGGCAAACGAGCGTTCGGGTTACCAGATGGTAAGTGATTACCGCCGCCCACGGCCCCGTGCAACACCAGAGGATCAACAGGTGCGTTGCCGACCTTATGACACAACACCAATTTGGTATGTCAGGACCTAATATAATTATACCTTTATTTTGTTGCTGGGAAATCGAATTTGTGCTTCTCAAATCATATATGACACCTTTCATTCCGACATTGACGACAGTGTTTAAAATGGCCTCATCGGGTCGACAGCGGCGATGTTTAGGGCCATACAACGGTTGTCCTGCTCTCATTAAAACAGCCTAAAATATTACAAGAGTTTTAGTTTTGCGTTACACAATATAGCAGAGTAGGCAGAGACAAACTACCATGTAATGTTAAAGTTCTCCAATCCCCCTGTACTGCCAAATTATAGTCACTGTGTGTTAAGCGGCAGAGTCTTAACGATAGGTTCCCCCTGCCTACTCTGCTATACACAATTTTTATCTGTAAAACTACTTTTTTAATAGTTATTATAAAGTATATTTAGGGTTATAAGTGTGTTACTTTAAATTTTCATGAATAACTAAAAATAGCTGGCAATATATTGGATTGCCAAAGCTCAAGATAAGGATACATGGAGAAAGATGGACGAGAGTTTTTACCTATGAGGAGCTTTACAGTAAACAACAAATAAACACAAGAAAAATATTTTGCATCATAATACATAAACTATTTTACTATAGAAGTGAATAAAGCTAAAAGTAAAAAAAAACAAAAAAAATATTAAGTAAATAAAATTAAAATATATATATTATTAAGTATATAAGAAGAGCTTACACCATTATTATGTCTATAAGACAGCACTGGAAATCTTCCTCCTTGTCTAAAACTAGCCGCAGCAGCTAATGTTTCATCATCAATGATTTTGGGAACCACCACTCCTTTACCATATGCCGGGCACACTGTGTAATGTTGATTGACTCTTGATATACGCCATTCCTCTGATGCTAGTACTTTTGTAAACTCACCTTCATTACTAAAATTGTATAATTTACATGTGAAAAGATCATTTATATATGATACAAATACAATACAAAATTATTTATTTTTTCATTTGATGTACTTCCACAATCTAACAAAATTTATCATTTTAAAGACAATTCCCACATTTTGAAACAAAATTTTTAACCAATCAAAACTTATTTTGTAGGAATATTTTCACATGAAACTTGCATTTAAATTGGTCAAGCCACTTCTGAGATAAGTGGGGCTGTTGAAGTATTACATAAGCAGTTTTTTTGCAATTATTGACCCCCCCATTCCCTATGTCATCAAAAATAAGCAATCCTCTTACCCCCTCCCCCGATGCTTACGTATACATTGGCATATATTTTTTTTTAAGGTATTTTTATTGATATTTTATTTGTATCTACATATATAAAAGGACATATCCCCACTGCCGCTAATAGTAGAAACGTGAAATTTGGACAGATTTATATTTTGGAATTTCCACTAAGAAGTGAATTTGAAAAATTTTAACCCTAAAAGGATGAAATAGGGGTTGAAAGTTTGTATGGAAAACAATTGAAATCAGCACCGATTTTTATAAAACTTTAAGTTCAGACTCTTAAAAATATTTCATTGAACACATGTTTCGTGGTTTATTTTAATTCACCCCTTAATGGTGCAAATAAGAGGTTAAAGGTTTGTATGGAAAAATCCTTAAATCGCCACAGATTTTTATAAAATTTGAAATTTAGACTCTTGACAATGTGCCATTCCTGCTAAACAGATATGATAAACTTATATATTATATTATAAAACTAATAGTTGTATCGTCTATCATACATACGTCTACCAAATATAGCCATAATATATATGAAAAATTAAATAAGTTCTGCTTACGTAATTACTAGCTAGACCCCCCCACCCACCATGTCATCAAAAATAAGCAAATCCAAGACCCCCCCGCCCACTACAGTGCTTACGTAATACTTGAATGACCCCAGTGTTCAAAAAATTGTAATCATTGTTTTGGGTTCTATTAAATTTACAAATGCTTCCAACTATTGCATATTTTTTTCATGAAAATTTACTGATATTTTGTTCATTTACTTTTATACCGTTTACAATTTTTTTTTTGTTCAAGTTACCAAACCCAGGATATGAAAATAACTCATCCCCTAGATAGGAATTAAACCCACAACTGCCATGTTTACAGTTGGATGTGTGTTACACTGCACCACAACAGCCTTTTAACAATTATCATTTGTGAATAATTCTTTTTGTCATATTTTATCTCTACAATGTACCATTCTTTGTAAAAAACCATTATTTATATATTTATTATCATAGTTTACCTGTACAATGTATATCCATTCTCCATAATAGGGTGCATGTGTCTATAAAAGAATGGATAAAAGAGACTAGGGTCCTGTATATTAGAAAGATTTTCAAGTGTCTGCGCCACTAGATTTAATTCTGTTGTATTACTGATATCCAATTGGAATATTCGGAGGTCTTTACATTTTAAAAATAAGGATCCTCCTTGGACTATTCCTCCACTTATTTTGTTTTCTTTTTTTTCTATACTATCTATGTTTTTGTGAAGCAACTGTAAAATAATAAATTTAAAAATTATTAAACTAGTTTGACTTATATATGTGTGTTAAGCTAAAAGAAGATAAAGTAATGTTAGTCAATTGTAAAACTCGAAATATTCTTATCAATTTTTCTCGTGTAAAGTAAATCTTCATAATAATATTATGAAAATAAAATATTGTTTTTATATAAAATATTATACAATAGTTAACTACAGTACAAGTACAAATACATGAAAAAAAATCGTTTTACGCTTAGAGCTCTTACTATAAAACCTACCCATAGTTCTCTCACGCCTTCTTTTCTGGAACTTAAAATTAGGTGATGTCCAGTGATACAGACTGTTCCATCAACATTGTCATGGTGAGGATATTTTAGAATAACACCATCTAATTTATTAATAAGTATAAGCTCTATAAATTCCATTAGACCGAATTAAAAGTTACCGAATTAATTATGTTATTGTTTTAGTTTTATCATTATTTACTGCAACTGACGTTTAATTTAACCATCTGACATTTACTATATTATAGTATGGCGGTGACAGTTCAATACTTTAGAGTCGAAAAAAATATATATATGGAAACTAGTGTTATCTATCGTATAGGGCGAGTCACTAGGGGACTATAACTCTGAAAGTTGATATAAATATATACAAGATGTCGTTATAAAACCCAATATTACGTTCTTTTATATTTTTATTTCAAATTATTTATATTTATATATATTTTGTTATTTCAAATTTTGCAATAACAACACTGACTTTGGAGTGCATCACAATTTGTTCTATTTGTTATTCACAAATCGCTAGTTCTTGGTTTATCTGGAGGATCACCGATTGATCAATGACCGTCAATATGGCTTCTGTTATGGTCATTCAACCAGTGACAATCTTTAACTAACCCACCACTGGGGTGCGCCTATCGAAAGAAAGGGAGAGGACCTGGCCATCAGTCTGGATATGGCAAAGGCCTTCCATCGAGTATGGTACGGGGCGCTCCTTGCAAAACTTCCATCTTACGGGCTTCCCGAGAATTTGTGCAAGTGGATCGCCACCTTTTTCACTGGACGCAGCAACGAGGGCACTGTCGACGGTTTTTGCCCGTCTCGTCACTCTCATATGGAGTACTCTTCTATCCTGTACTGGTCTCTCTGTTCAGTATCAGCTTGAATCATTGGATCGCATACAACGTAAAGCCTTTCGAATTATCGGGAAGCCAGTAGCCTGTGAAAAGCTTGATACTTTGGCTTTGCGTAGAGACTTCTTCTCACTAGACGTTCTCTATGGGAGTGTTCTGGGGAACTGTTTGACTTGTTACCTACTGCCAAACTGTCCAACCGCACACTACGTCACAAACTAAAATACCATCCACACCATCTGGATATGTGGTCTCTACTCTACTACTGTGCGGTTTCATAGGAACTTCTTTTCACATACCACGCAACTGGGAAATGGCTTACCTGCGGCAGTGTTTCCAGGTTGATACGATATGAGTATCTTCAAAAAGCGCTGTATCTCTACCGGCATCTTCACCGTTCACGCTCACTTCAAGCATACCTTTTATTGAGCATGTGTAACTGTAGCTTACACTTTTCATGCTAATGAAACAAATTTTCTCTTTTCATGACGATGTAAAAAATACTTAATCGAGTATGTGTAACTGTAGTAACTTGTGCAATTATATAAGTAAAAATATAACATAAGTGTAAATTGTCTAATTTTAAAAAAGAACGGTTTCTATCGGATCCCATAATCGGAACCAAATCAAACTGCCTTTGAAGTGTATCTTTTCCAATAAAAAAAGAATCAGTGAAATCTATTAACGTAACAAGTCAAGAGCAAATTACCACATTCCTACGTAGAAGGCAGACGACACCTTGTTAAGATATTCCGTTTACAGCTCACAAATATAGCTAAGAGATATCGCGTCAATCAATTACACTTAATATAGCTTCACGCTGTATCCAGCTCACATCAGGGTAGTTAGAGAAAATTTTGAGTGACCTTCGTCCCAAACACTGGGTTCCACACACACTCCCCCTGTGCACTACTCACATAAATAATTGATCAATATTACCTAACTAGGTATTATTTGATGAGTTGAAGACAGTAGACCACGGTAGATCCGTCATGCGATAGACAGACCAAGTGAAGGCTGCCCAATGGCCCTCTCTACGAGTGCTCCAGGCAGGCAGCCAACCGCGTAGAATGGTGTTAGACTGACCTTTTAAATGACGACCACGACATCTCTGTCTAGAGCAAAACGACGAAGAAGAAGATATAAATTTGAAATTAACTTTTAGTGACTGGACAACTAATGGTATATACCGAAGCAGGAACAACTGTACGAATCATATCGTGTGGGTTAATGGAATCAGAATCCGGCATTCTTGTTAAAAGTTATAAATTTCCCAAAAATATAAAAAAATATATATATCCGGATGAAGTCAATGCATATAAGGGCAAAATTTTTGAAATCTAAAAATAAAATTAAAGCTATATGGGGTGCTATTACGGCTGCAACTGGGAGATCTAAAACTGTCAATGAATCTACTAAATTGAAAGTGAACAATTTAAAATTACAAAAAGATTTAGAAATGACAAATACTTTATTGTTCATTGTCATCATCTCCTTCGGAAGCAGCGTTGATTTATTATTATTATTCAAATAATAATAATAAAAAAGCTCAAAAGCCTTGTAATACTAATTGTAGACAAAATTGTGGGTCACAAATTTTGTGTAAAAATATGGATACAATAAAAGTTATAGAATAATATAAAAATAGTTATAGATACTTATAGTAGATACGGTTCCATGCTCAACAAGAAGCTAATGACACCTAGCGTAGAGGATGGGTTAAACAAAAACGGATGAATCACCAGTGGCACATCTATCGCTAGTATATATATATATATATATATATATATATTATCTGTGCTATAATACATGTAACAAGAAACAAGAATCAAAAGAACTATGTAAAGAAAATTATACGGAACTATAATTTTCTTATTCTAAAAAATAATATATATAATCATTGAATAATAATTTATATATAATAATATTTTTTAATGTTTTGTATAAAATAAAGTATTATTCAGCTTTTATTTTGCTTTATAACGTTTTATGTAGTGGCAACTCTCGTTTAGCTAACTCCAATAACTTATACATTTGTAATCTGTATTACAGATACAAATTTTAAAAGAAAGAGATGGCAGAAATTTAGTTATACAGTTGTAAGTAAGAGGGATAGGAAATAATAATTTCAATGTAAACAAAAGGAACGCAACACATTACAAGTACGGCGTGATATAGGCTATGCAGCTCCATCTGTGCTCTAACCAACAATACTAAAGATAGAAAGATAGTTGAATATAGTGAAATGAAGACAATTTTGCTATAGCAATGTGTGATTTAGTTCGTTCGTTGTAATATTTTGGGCTATATTTATTAAATAGGTGACATTAATGGATAGACAAAAGGTTGTTTAAAATTATAGCAACTCAATATCAAGACATTTATTGCTTTAAACGCTAATAAAAGCGAAACGTGCGGTGAGTTTCTGCATGAATTTGTATGATTGTATTGAAAGTAGGTAGGTAAGTAGCTGGCTGGATTGTTGAGCTTGGGTAATGACCGGTGCTAACATTTATTGTTTGTTATTGATATGTCAGATATAAAAACTATTTGTTGTCAATGTTTTCATTCAAGTTTATATTTTAATACAATTTTCTCTCTTACTCAGGAGATGGAGGAGAATTCTGATATTCATATGGAGACAGACGTGTCTTCAACTACTGGTGACGTGCCTGATAGTCAGCAGACCTCTGGGTCACAATCAAATGTTGAAATGGTGGTTGTGGTACAAGTTAGTGAAGAAGAAACAGACAAAGTAAGCTCTGATACAAAGTCTCAAGATAGTACCAGTACTACTACATGTACTGAATCAAAAAGTTCTCCTGAAAGAGATATTCTGTCAGAAAATGAAGTGACTTCTCTTAGTAAAGATAATATTGGTGTGAATGTAGATTTGCAGGAAAAAACATTGGATGTGTCTGAACAAGAGGTTCAAGAGATACCTAAGAACCCATCTATTGTATCTGTTGATTTGCAAAATTCAGAACAAAGTATAGATTCCTCAAATCAAATTAAGGATGATAATAAAAGTCCTAGTAAAGTAATGACAAATCAAAAAGAGTCTCCTCAAAAGTCTCCTGTAAAGGAACCTGTAGAAAAGAAGACACCAACAAAAGAGAAAACTGAAAAATCTAATACGGATCATAAGGATGAAAAAAAGGGTGACATATCTTTTAACACCTTGGTTGACATGTGTGAAAAGTCAAATGACTCTCAAACTAATTCTGATATTTCAGAAAAAGAGCATAATAAGAGCATCAGCAGAGAACTTAAGTCTCTCATTAAATCAGCCAAAGAATCTAAGATAATTAGTGAATGTACTCAACTTACAACAAAAACAAGAAAATCCAGAACTAACGTAGATAGTTCTAACACAAGTTTAAATACATCAGTGGATGCAGAAAAAATCCAAGGTCTCCGGCGTAGTAGTAACAATTCTCAGAAAAGTAATAGCAGTGAAAAATCAGAGAAAATTATCAAAAGGTCAATGAGGTCACAGAATCCGGAATTTGTGTACAAGGTAAAGCAATTTCTCAATTCAGTAACTGGAAAGTTCCAAAAGGCTGAAACTGATGATGAGGAGGCAGAGGATAAAAAAGATGCACAATGTGCACCAACATTGCCATCTCCAAAAAAGAGAAAGCATGAAGTACCATTGCCAGAGTTGGTAAGTATATTACAAGAATTACCTTTGTACTGTATGTATGTATATAATATATAGTATTTGATATTACTTTTATTCTTTACAATAGCTTAAATATATTTTAATAACTTGATTAGCAAATTTTTTCTATTATCCATAGAGTCCAGGGCAAAATCATAAGCTGAGGTCAGATCCATACTGTTGGAGGTGTCATTGGCAAGTAGAACAAGCAGTCAGTGAAAAAGGTCATCCACCAATGCAGTGTACAGTCTGTCCTAGATCTTTTCATTTTAAATGTCTGTCAGGTACAGAGAGAAACAAAATAACATTTGATAAGAGCTGGGTTTGTCCGGAGTGTATGTCCATTTTGAATGCAGAAAGCTCTGAGACTAGGTAAATGTTTTAAATATAAAATCTTTTATTGAAAATACAATCTACACATAGTAGATAGAATCAAGATTATTAACTATCATAATAGATTTTTTTCTTTTTATTTTTTTTACTTCCCTTCAGCAAAGGAACCTAGTATTAAGATATTCTATTCCCTTTGTTCCACACAATTTTCGAGACATTAGGGTGTTAAGTGTGGGAGCTCAATAGCACCTTTTATTTGAGTGAGGAAACAAAAATAACAACGAGAAAGCCAGAGTGTGCTGCTGCACAATGAAGGCTGGACTCAAAATAATACAATTATTAAAGTAACAGTGAAATTGTGGTAATTTTTTTAAAATATATGTCTTCCAGATCTCCAGCCATGAAGAAGATTAGTCTAGGACATCTGTGTGAACTTCTACAATATGCTTTAGAACGCATGAAAGATGTCAATGGGGTAAATACTTTGTTTATTATGACATACTTATCATTTTAGACAATTGTTTATTATTTCTATAGTAAGTATTGGTTGTGCAATGCGAAAGTGCCTAGTATATTAGTATTTCGACATTATTATATTAGCGAGGTTCCGTATTGCACAGCAATAAATAAATATACAAATTTAATAAAACTTTGTAGTATGATTGTTTATTATGACAACAATATTTTTAGGTTATTATATAAAATTATGAATATTTGGTACTATCGAAGTACCAAATATTCATAAATTAAAGCAAATCTGACAATTTTAGATAAACGAAAATAAACTTTTGACATATCATGGATTCATGACATGATTTCGTGTTCACGTTTCGTATAACAAAATGGCTTCCATCGTGGTTTTTTTTGTCTTA
This sequence comes from Heliconius himera, assembly GCA_021202915.1. NCBI lineage: Eukaryota > Metazoa > Arthropoda > Insecta > Lepidoptera > Nymphalidae > Heliconius > Heliconius himera. The sequence continues at coordinate 1,021,250 of JAJHJA010000143.1, read as the reverse complement.
CGTTTAGATGACGTAAAGATATATTTTTCAAGTAATATTCATATTTATTTTCTTAATTGTATTATTAAAATAATATTTTCCTAATCTAAATTAAATATTTCAAGAAGCATAATTATATGGTAAGAGGATTAATCTTAAATCGTAATTCTCATTACAGATCGTATATCAATAACTAATAAATAAAATATTTTAGTTCTTTAAAATGTATTTCAAATAAGACTTTCACATTGTAAACGCAATTAATATATAACAAAATGTATACGAAAAGCAAACGCGTCATTCTCTTACAAGTAAAATGACCTTGCTACTTATCATAGGCGGGACTGGTATATGCTATCTCTGTCTAGCGTTAAGTAATCAATAAAGCGGACCGCCATCTGTCTCGCTCACAACTAATAATAAACGGTACACGTAGATTGATGTTACGCTACTTCTGCATTTCTCAGTTTGTTGTATATGACATAGATATTAAATATATTAAATTTCGTATTACCACAGATTTGATTGATTTAAATAATGTTGAATACATAGATGTTTTTATTTGTTCTGTAATTTTGTCATAATTTCTTGGAGATAAATGTTTTGTAGGATTTTATTTACTTACTTTATGTAAAAAAGCATTTAGTGTCGCCAATCTCTGCAGAAAGTAGTTAAGATTTTTTTATGTTTACTAAAACTGTATTTTAATCAATAATGGATCAATACATAAATAATTTAATTAAGTTTTTTTAAATTATTTAATAATTTACTATTATAGCATAAATATTATACTATTATAAAAAAAGGCGGTTGTTAATTCACAAAATAAATTATTAATTTTCTTAATTTCAAGTCTTTTGATGTGGTTACTTAATTATTAGTTAAATAAATTAGCATTATTTGTCTCTTTGTAAATTTAAAATAGAAATACAACATCAACTAATATAAATAAACAAATCTTAATAATCTTTTAATTACTATAAATGCTTAACAAGAAAGTATAAATGTGGTGTGATTGTTATTGTTAAATATTAAATTAAGTTACTAATTAGATTAAAAATTAAATAAATCTGTGTGTGAAGCTGATTTTCACGCTGTATCCCGCACACAGCGCCGCATTCTGGAGGCATAGCGTGTTGAGTGGCGGAATTCAACGCCGGGCTTTTGCCTTGACACCAGAGCGAACGGAAATATAAATTTAAATAAATATTTCATTTCCTCGAGTGGGCATCGAACTCACAACCACTTGCTTTTACAGTCACACTTTGTGCCCCTGTCCTACGTTTCGCCTCCAAATATTAATTATTTTTATAATAGTTTAATCCTATCCCACTAATATTATAAATGTGAAAGTTTGTGATTAGATTTAGTAAATATACACAAAATCTACTGAATGGATTTTGATGAAACTTAATAGTATAAGTTTGTATAACTTGGCTATAATATAACAACAAGTTAAAGCAGGCGAAGTCGCGCTTGGGTCGCTAATAATATTTATTTTTCTATATTAAAGGTGGATCCATTTGTAAAGCCAGTTGATCGCGAGTCATTTCCTGACTATGATAAATACGTGGTGCACCCAATGGATTTGTCACTTATGAAGGTTAATATTGGTGAAGGATTGTATGGAAGCACTGAAGCATTTCTTGCTGATGCACAGTGGATATTACACAATAGTATCATATTTAATACATGTAGGTATTCGAATCACATTATTATGTATATTCTTAAAAAAACAGCTTCACAATGTATATTTCGCACAGGGCAGAGGGAACCTAGTGTTAAGACACTTTATTCTCAACTCTCAAGAACTCAACGCCGCGCTTTATATCGACACTAGAGCGAAGAAATAAAATATAAATTTAAATAAATATTTTATTTCCTCGAGTGGGAATCGTACTCACAACTAGTCGCGGTCACAGTCACACACTTGTGCACTTGTGCCATAAGCATGACTGTAAAAGTATTTAATTATAATTTATATATTAAATATTTATACTGTTTTATGGGTCCAAATATTAAAAAAAAATTAAACTCTTATAGGAATACTTTTTGTCTATGTTTTTGCCTCTTAATTATGAGTGAAGGCAACAAACTAATATTAATATCAAATATCCAGATCAATAGTCCTTTAGAAAACGCTGTTTTAGCCGTGTATTGATTGAAATTAGCTGAGTAATGAAACCCTATTCGTTATTGTTAATTGATTTAGAATTAAAAAAATTGGCAATAAGTAAAAACTTACAGTAAATTATGTAAATATATATCACAGAAGAAAAAAAACTTATATTTTTATTTCTTACAAAGACTGCCTGCATAAGCTCGCAAATTTAAATTTATCAACAGTTATAAGTTGTAAGTCCCATTGATTAATTTAGTGTGGAACCCGCGGTATGTAATGTACAACTCGCACTTGACCGGTTTTTTTACCTAAATTCCAGTGCAATCGAAGTTAACAGGCGGCGCCCGTGCCCTAGTTCGCTCGTGTAGAGCAGAAATGGGTGAAATAGAAGCATGTCCAGAATGCTACGCAGCAGCACATGCGAGACGAACCACGTGGTTTACAGACGTGTGTTCTACACCACATATTTTGTTGTGGGCTAAGTTGAAAGGTATTTATTTTTTTAGCTTTACACCGTCACCCGCAGCATATGACAGAGTAGGCAAAGGGAACCTTAGTGTTATGAAAACAGAATTTTAGTACGATGTTCGCTCTGCTTATCCTGATATGCGGGAAAAAGCGTGAAGCTGCTTGATTAAGATAATAAACGGAAAGGAGTAATATAATAAATAAAAGGAATAAATAGTTAATTATAAATTAATAGAGAAAGTATCATATGTAGTTGTGTTGTTATAGTTGTTTATTTTGGAATTTCCCTGTAAGTCTTTAGACTTACACAATATGAATTATAGAAGCTCTAAATTTTTAAAGTTTTTACATACAGATTAACTGTATATATATATATATATATATATATATATATATATATATATATATATATATATATATATATATATATATATATATATATATAACTATTTTATTACTAATTGACTGACAGAAAACGCGGAAACTAAGTTGCTCGACTTAGAAACTTGCAAGTTTGGTATGAAGTTAGTTCATGGAGTATAGAGAACGACAAACACTTAGAGAATTTCTGGCAACATTTAAGTTAATATTAATAATATATAAGTCGTTTTAGCTTCACGGTGTAATCCCATATAGAAGTATCGGCAGAGGGAACCTGGAAATTTAGTGTTAAAGACACATCCGTTCCCTGCTTTCAGCCGAATTCTTGAGGCATTGCGTTTGCGTTGCATTGAATGGCGGAGCTCAACGCCGCGCTTTGCCTTGTAACTAGATCGAGGAAATGAAAATATTAAATACTTCCCCCCGACCGGGAGTCAAACCGACGCTTCTATAGTCGTAAGCTTAAGCCCCGGCGCCAATATAATAATAATTATAAAATAATTTCAGGTTTCCCATACTGGCCGGCGAAAGGCATGTCCGTGAGTAGTGCCGGCCTCGTCGACGTACGTTTCTTCGGCGCTCACGATCGAGCGTGGGTCCCTGCTCGCGATTGTTTCTTATTTTGCGAAAAGGACCCTAATAATTTTAGAACTAAACGTCAGGATATATTGGATAGTATGCAGGTGTGTATGGAGTAAACTCATAGATTTATTAAGAAGGTATAAAAGGGGCCGTCGTAGCTCAATTTCATACAGTTAATTGTAAACAGGATGGTTGTGAAAAGTCGGAAAATGAGGTGTGTCGTAACACTAGGTTACCTTTGCCTACCCCTCTGCTATATGCGGAATATAGCGTGGAGATAAAAAAGGAGATGAAAATCGATTACGGATTTTGTATTCCAATAATATTTTTATTTTTTATTTGTCGTATTCCTTTATACGAAATTTACGTCCATTTTCACTCGAAACCATATCAGCCCAGTGTAGTCTAGTAGAAGAATTCTGATATATTATGTTACAAATAACAGAATGTATTGTAAATAATTTAACATCATTCAAAATTCAGGCGAAGAATGGAGAACTACCCCCGAACTACTCTGCTATAAAGAGTGAAGCGAAAATAAATAAATATTTTGATACAAGAAATGTATTCATGTTTAATTAAATAATCATAATAAATAGTATTATAGATAACAAAAGTTGTATTTTACATTTATTTCAGGAAGCCGAACATCACATTCGTAATATATCACGCAAATACGGCAAATTCGTCTATCCCCCATTCAAAACACAATTTGAACCTACAAAAATGACAGAACAACTGAAAATTATGGTAAGTTTGAATTATAATTAGTAATTAATTTAGTAAATGGTGAATGTTTAAAAGTTTTCCTTTATAATTATAATTTACACATTAATTATTGATAAATTTATATAGGCTTATATTTTTAAATTTATAAAAATCATTATTTTAGGTTTGTAAGGCTGTTGTAGACCAGTGAGATAATTTCTGATTGTGAACGTGAAGGTTGTGGATTTGATTCTCACTCGGATGAATTAATATTTTAATTTCTACGCTCTGGTAACAAGGCAAAGCACGGCGTTGAGTTTTGTCAATCAATTAAGAATGTTACGAAAATTTATAGAAAGTTTGGAACAGAAGTTTTTAACCCTTTGCACCCGTATGTCGAACTCGTATGTAGCGGCAAGAAGCGTTTTACCATTGCCCTCATATGTCACCGTATAGGCGGCACACAACATTTATCCTTTGCACTCGTATGTCGTCGTATAGGCCGCCCACCACGTCTTATCATCACAGCGGGTTGGCCGGTCCCTCGTCCCCTAAGCTTATTTATAATATGCTGCTGAGTTGCTTTCTTAAACCTTCATTTAGTACATTTTTATGTAAAAATAAAAGATTTGGATTGCTTAGCAGCAATACTGAACTGTTCCGAAATCCACAAACAGAAGTCGTTGTTTAACAGTTATTACTGAGATGGACGTTTCTCGCGCACTATTTTACATTTGGTGTAATTTGTTGTGCTGCCAAGGGTTGATTTCGTTTGAAAGATTGAACTTGATAAACTTATCCTCTTGATTAGTTGTGGTAATAGGCATGGCTGACCTTTGTGTGTTGATGTTCTTTACAAATAATTGGGGAAAACTTGTGTTTTTTTGTTATATTTTGTTATTTTTAATATTATAATGGTAATAAATGTGCAGAAAAAAGAAGTAAAAGTATATTTTTTGACATTAAGCGATTTTATTCTAAAACATAAAAAAAAAAATTAAATAAGCGTATTACTACGCAATTTTAGCAAATTTTTAAACAAAAATTTATTAAAAAATCCCAACTAGATAGATAAGTAGGTAAAAGTAGTTCGAGTATAGTGTAAGCACAAAAAAACATATATACGAGTGCAAAGGGTTAATACCTAGGTTCTATTGGCGTTACCTGCGGGTTACGTTTTTAAAAAAATGTTTGGGTTTTATTTATCACGATTATTATTTATTTTAGATACCGACATTTGAAGGTGAATTGAGAACACCTGTCAAAGATAAGCCAGCAAGCTCGCCGAATAGCAGCAGTAAAGATAAAAGCAGATCGAATTCCAAAAGCTCCAAAAGTTCTGTTAACGATGGGTAAGATATTTTTAGTTTGTATATTCTTTAGCTTTTCCCCTGTTTGGTGCATATGGCATGGTAGGCAGAGGGAACTTAGTGCTAAGACACTCCGTTTCACATTTTCCATCCATTCCTCTGAGTGGGAATCACTTAGAGTCAGGCACTGTGATGCTGCACGACAATAACGGCTACGGTTTATATCTTTATCTATGATTTATATCAAAATCTCTATCAATGTTATTAAATATTCCAATTTTTTTTAGCTATATCAGTGAAAATGAAGAAAGTGAAACACCATTGCGCAAAATGGCGGATGGTGCTGAAATAGCTCGAGAGGAGGAAGATTTTTCTATAGATAAGTAGGTATTTTTATAATTGTTTTTTTTTTAAGTATGACTTTCCTTTTATGCAATAGACATAGATAATCTATAGTCTATTCTACTTACATATATACACATATCACATACTACTACAAAAATACTACTAAAGGTTAATCAACTTTGAACTTTACCGCCAATACGTACGACTCGATTTCGGAATGAGGCGTATGCGGCGGTTTCCCTTTGATAGGTTTATTGCTAGGTTTTATATTACAACAATAATTTAATTATTTATTTTGTTTGTAAAAAAAAACACTTTCATTTTTGGGAAAAAATATAATTTTTTAATAGTATTAGGCTTTTATAGAGTAGTTAAAGCTGTGGTTACATTTAAAGTGGTGCTGACCCTGTATATATTTTCCACCATGTATATATTTTTTGTTTACTCAGATATTATTATTTTTACAGGGAAAAGACTATAGAGATTGAAGTTCCAAGTAAAGAAAGAGACTCAAATAGAAAAAGACGTAGATCTGGTCTCGAAGAAGCTGTTTTAACAGTCATAGAAAGCAGCTTCTGTGAAAAACGACCTAAAATCGAGGATAATGACAAAAGCATAACAGATGAAACAACAGAAGGTACTAAGGATGATACCACTGATGAACTTATGGCAGTTGATGAGACAATACAAGCAGTAAATGATGCGAAAAACAATGATGAAGTTACAATACAATCTAATAAAACATCAAAAGATGTTGATAATACTGAACTAGAAACAAATGCAGATAAAGCACCTATCAAAATTACTCTCAAGATCAAGCCAACTAGATCGAGCACGTCTAAAGATGAGAAAAAGGATGATAAAACAAACACGCCTAAACAACGGCCTGTAAGAACAGAAAAATCGACACCCACAGACAAGGAGAGAGATGATAGAAAGTCCCATAGACGAAGAAACTCCAGAAATAAATCATTAAATGGCAGTAGTAGTTTAAAAGATAAATCATCCGAAAAGAAAAATGATAGCTCCAACCACAGTGTAGGTTTGAAAGAAAAATCTATAGATAAGAAAAATGATAGTTCCAATAATGGAAAAGATAAAAAAGATTTAAATTCCAAAAGAGAGGAAAAGGCCAATGAAAAGCAAAGTAAGGCAGATTCTAAATCGGTGAAAGATAAAATTGCATTCGATGATGATACTAGCTTAGCAGTGCTAGCTCGTGAATCAAAAACAAACACAGGCTTACCAACTATTAGTAGTGTTCGCAGTTTGTCCACAACACAGCAAAATTCATCGAACAAAAATACTGAAGTGATAACTGTCAGTTCAGATTCCAGTATATTCACACCCACAAGCACAGATAATGTTAGGAATATGAAGGAGGCGGTCAATAAACTGCAAAAACTAAGAAGTGGTATTGAAACGCCAGTGGGAAGGGTTGGGGTTAGAGCGTTCGCCCGAATGACGTCACCAGAACGTCAGAAACCAAGGGATGACGTTGAAATTGAAATAAAATCCGAGCCGATCGAGTTTGACGATGCAGATCGACACTCGGAGAAAATGGATTTAATGAACGCATTCCATTTGCGTCCAGTGAATCCACCCGCGGCGAATCTACGCGGTGTTAGAATAAACAAAGTGGTTGTGGCGCCCGTGGCAAGGAAAACTACCTCGAAACCGCCGGAGATACGCGTAAAGGCAAAGAAATCCTTCCCCCAGCCGAGGAAAGCTGATGATGGAAGATCGGAGTTGAACAGTAAGAACTCTATGGTGTATATTCCTATACAACCCCCTAGTACACAAGCGCCGGTGAGGCCAACGCGCCCCGTCACAGTCAACGGTACTACCAATAATCAAACTATAATAAGGCCACAAGTATCTGCTACTTCTTGTATAGGTAAACAAAGTAAAGAGTTTTTTTACTTTTATGTATATAGCATGGTAGGCAGTAATGAGTTCGTTTACATGCACTTTTTTTACTATTTTCTTCCTTATTTTCGGAAGACATTTCTTTTAGCAGCAGAACACATTGCCACACTTTCAGTTTCTGTTCGGGTTCTTCTTACCGAAACGAGTAAATGAAAATAATTTAATTCCTCGTGGGAAATCGAACCCAAAATCGTCGCTTTTACAATCAGACGCTAGGCCGCTGCGCCATGACGTTTTTAGGGTTTTTTTTGTAGAAGAAAATCATAAATTGTGTGTCATAATAGTTCATTTGATATCCATAAGTTAAAGATATGTATTTATTATAGATTGCTGTTTTAAACATTTTTTAATTAATCTTTAAAAAATCCTTAGCACTCTAAAGATCATAATGGAGTTTTTCATTCATTTTTAGCTTCACTCTGTGTCAATTAAAAGCAGGCCGTATGGACCAAATTTTAAGATATTTCGTACAAATTCAACTAGCTCATGCTATGATAAATCTTATCATGTTTTTGCATGTAAAAATTTACTAATATTATTGTCTATATTACAGCAAGTACAATGGTCAACACGGTGACACCGACTATACCAGTGACGTCACTGCCCAACACTATAGCCACTTCCACTCTAGTGACGAACACCATCACAAACCCCCTATGCGTGCCCACAGTAGGACACGTGCCTACTACTGTCCAAACTGTACCGTTCATAACTTCAGTGAATGGACAATGGACATTCAGCTTGCAACCGATCATGTCGGTTGGTGGTATTGATGTGAGTATTATTGCTTATTTTGCTTCACGCTGTATAACAGAGTAGACAGAAGAAACCTAGTGTTAGATTAGCTCCTCACTTTTCGTTTCAAGGCTTTGTTAGGAGGTCCAACCACTGCCGCCTTATAAGTATAATAGTATAATTATGAATACAGAGTATTTTTGTCATCACCACTTTAAATGTAACCACAGTTTTAACTACTCTATTAAAACCTAATACAATTAAAACAAAACAGATTTTTCTAATTTGTCAAGAATAACGCACACAGACACAAACCTATCAAAGCGATAACGCCGCACACGTCTCATTCATGAAATCGAGTCGGAGATAATGGCGGCGATGTTGAATTGCGTAAAATAGAACGAGAGATATCCCTTTCTCGTTCTAGTATGGTTTTTGACAATGAAAGCGGCATATCGACTACGCTTAGTAGTATTTTTGTTGTAGTAGTTGTTTACGTTATTGGTATCTATTCGTAACTGCGTCACACGAAATACAGTATGAAGGAACATTGTGAAATAAAAAAAAATCCTACGTCTAAACTGTGGAGGTATATTGATTAATTTCTTTGGTTGGTATGGGTTTGAAATATTTTACCCTATACATTGTTGCTGTAAAAGGAGCGCAGACGCTTCCATTCTGTATATTATTTAACTATAGTGGTCTATATCAACAAATATGGTTGTGTTACAATTAATTAGTAGATTTAAAGAAAAATAAGCTTACGCTCACCAGATTTATCTTGTTCTACAGGGACCTCCATCATCTCCAATGTTAAACGGACTAACAGACAGAAATAACGGTACTATAGTTCCATTAGGAACAAACGCGTTACCTTCGTTACCTACAGCGTTACCATCTTTAGTTCCACCATTATCTGCGTTACCTCCATCGCTAGCAGCGTTACCTCCGGTGTTACCACCTTTACCTGCGTTGCCCGCATCACCTGCGCAAGTTGTACAACCTCAAAGTCAACCCCAAATTAATAATGCTACTGAAAACCCGCCTGGTGTAAGTATATGATTTAGTTTCGCTTGCATTAAAAAGCTTCTTTTTAAATTTTTTAAATTTATTTTTTATTGTAGACAACTATTTTTATACTAAAATAGGTAAAATTTTATCTTTTCATATATTTTGTTACAATATTCTTACTAATTTTGTTTGCTTGTATTTGAAGTCATTTCTAAAAACTCAAAATGATTCTTTATACATACATTTTTAATTTCCATTTAGGATTGGTTTTAATCTAGTAGGTCTATAATTAGCATTCATGAGCCTATTCGAGTCCTAGTTTGGTTATCTATTTATATTTTCTAAAATATAATTTATTCCAATACAAGATATTATAATTAACAAAAATGTTATTTTAGTTTGAGGATATATTTTCCCAATACATAAAAACTGTGACTAGTACCTCTTTTAGTTTCTTTTTGACATCTATTATTTTCAAACCTCTTTTGGGGACTCAACATTAAAGTTCAAGGCAATACCAGCTGGTGTACCTCAGGGATCGGTGCGGGGGGTCCTGTTCTCGTTATCTTCACAGCTGATCTTCCTAGCTTAAATGCCACTACAAAAGCAACATTCGCCGATGATATCGTCATCCTAGCTAGTCCTAAGTATTCGCGGATGGAAACAAAGATCTTGCAAGAAGGAATCGACGAAACCACAGAATGGCTTCAAAATTGGCGGATTGAGAGTAGTGCGACAAAATCGACACATGTTACTTTTAGGTTTAACTTTTTTAGCTACAAAAAGGCAACTGTCCTCCAGTGGACCTCGAGAATACAGCTATTTCACACTCAGCACAGTGTTCGATACAAGGGTCTTCATTTAGATCAGCGATTGACATGGAATGAACATCGAAGCTAAAACATCGATCTTCGATGAAAATCGAAAGAAAAACATTGATTTCATTCAACATTAGTATTTTTTAACATATCGTTATCAATAAATAAAAACTAAATATCACACGACATTTTAATTAAAAAAATTAAAAAGTTATTAAGTTATATGTCCCAATACTTCTTATGAATTGATTGTAAAACTAATAATTTCGAAAGGACATGGACGCGACTAAATGTTGATTATATATCCCTGCTGATATCGATGTTACGATGTTTTATTTTATGCAACATCGATATTTTATCTAATAACATCGATGTCCATCGATAATACAATTAATCCTTAGAACAATCAGTAGTGTTCCATGGTTTGAATCTGCTGCAATCAATGCTGAGATCCATCAAAACCTGAATATTCTTAAAGTAAAGGAAAAAGTAGCCAAACACAGACAGACACAGGGACGCCTTAGCACAGCAGCTAACGATACGTAGCTATGTGAAACGCCTGAAAAGGAAAGACATCCTGCAAAGAACTATGAGTAGATGTCCTCACTGGAGGACACGCTCTTCATGACAAAGTCCTTCAACAAATTTGCTAAAAGTGACAGATTGCAAATATTGTCAGATAAAAAAATTTATATCATATATATTACAGTATACAGTATACTGCTGAATTTTAGTATCGTAAAAAGAAAGACAGATCTTGCTTCCCTATTTATTCTAATTTATTTGTAAATAATTTTGATTTATTTACAGCCTCCTCGTCTGCAGCAGCGGCCATTGCTTAATCCTCTTGACTCGAACACACCGATTGGTTCGGTACCACCGCCGTCGACAGCTGGACCTCTCACTGCTAAGTTAAACCAAAATGCTGTTAAGGTATTATAAATTTGTTTTCTTTTTTTAATTTTAAAGATTATTTGTTAAAAGAATATAAGATATTAACATATTAAACATAATATAATAATTTGTTGGGTGTATTAGGTACCCTAACTAAACAACAATACAAATATAATAATATAATAATAAATAAATAAATTATGAATCTATTGATTTATCTACCAATATGTATGGAATAAGAGCAAATGAGTGTTCGTAATTATAAGTATACAGATTTACAGATTTCTTGTCGGTTTTTTATTTATATTTACAAAATATATTATTTGTCTTAATGTTCAAAGTTTCATCTTTTTTATATTTCTAAAGTAATCATTTTAATTATTATTTCACAATAAAATTCTAAAATTGTTTTAAAAACAAGCTTAAAGTCGGTGACAAGGCTAGGCAGTTTTAAGTCGGTCTCCATAACCCGTAAATATTTTTATAGTTCAATTTGTGTTGTAATATGTTGAGAAGAAAGTACATACATATATGTATTTTACTTATGAATTAAATTATTATTTTGATATCACATACACTGTTTTATTCCAGTTAGCAGATTTCTTCAGAACATTATTAGAAGATTCGTTAGAAAGAATAGACGAGCCGGAAGCTCAAGCGACGGCGGTCAGGCTACAAATGGAACAAATGCAATGGAGGCACCAGCAAGAGATTAATGAATTGAAACATAATCATGGTATGTGTTTGTTTTTTTTTATCCCAGCTGTATCTTATATATAGATATAGGGTATGTAAAGGGAACCTTGTGTCAAGATACGCCGTTTCCCACTTTCCGCCCAATAGGTTAGGCTAGGTTAAGCTACGCCACTCAACACGCAATGCCTCGAAAATACGGCAATAAATGAGAAACTGAGTGTCTTAACAATTTAATCTATCTACCCTGCTAAGTGCGACATACAGCGTGAAGCTGAAAAAGAAAAACATTTTTCTTATCATATTTCCTTTTTCCTTTTTAATATTTTTATATTGATTGTTTTTGGGGTATTAATTGATGGTTTTCAACCACGATACAAGCGTGTCTATTTAATTTATTTCTTAAGATCATGAAAGTATGACAAGGATTTATTCATACCGTCGTCAAATTTCACGATTTTTGGCTTCTCCTCATCCACGGTCCAAATGGACCTCTCCCCCCTCCGTCTGTGATACCAAATCATACTTTATAAATGGTCTCCCATATCCTTGACATGTGAAGTATAAATTATATCAAATTACAAATTATCGGAGTAACGCGCTAAAAATTTGTATAAGTGACGAGTGACGCCGAACTCCGCTTATTGCAACTGTACATGCGTGAGCTTGACTTGTGCCTGTCTTCATAGTCAACACAATTATTTACTTATTTAGAAAGCGTATAAAAATTTGAACGTTTCGGGAATCGAACTCGCGCCTCCTGGAAACCGACCAGGCGCTCTGACCACTAAGCCATACTTTTTCGTCAAGCTACGTCGAAACTTTTATACGCTTGTTACAACTTATTTATGCTGTTAGCATCTCTGTAGGGAGACTTTTACAAATTTCCACCAAAGAATTATCGTCTGACAAGAGAGAATGCTATTTATTAAATATTTTTTTACATTTGTAAAGTGTTATTCCACACTTTAATAAAGAAAAATACTTATTTAGTAAACGTATAAAAATTATAATTATTTGTCAAACTATAATCTAGTATTAAAACACCAAGTTCTCGTTATCAATCAGATCTTCTAGTAACCGAGATGCGGGCGTCCTTCGACAAGGCGACAGCGCGCGCGGTCAGCGAGGCGAGGCGCACCGCTCAAGTGGAACTGGAGGCGGCCGTCAAAGCGGCGAAAGCTAAACAGTGGTGTGTAGTTTGTGTTTGGTTTTTGTGTATATAGTAGGATAGCCGTCCTGAAGTTAGATGTAGATTGCTTCACAGGCTTGAATTTAAGATTTTTCTTATTTTTCGAGTGTTTTTCTACCGCGTGAACAATACGTGAATGTTTAGAAAACATAGTATCAGGGCGGCCACTACTCTTCTACCGTACTATACAAGATAAGACCTTAATTTCTAAGATTGTGTGAAGCCCGATTTTAAAGTATATGAAAGACATTTTGTATTGATTGAGGAGGACTCTAAACCGTGTTTTGGCTTACCAAATCGAGGAAATTAAAATAAAATACTTATGAACGTTTCCCCGAATAAGAACCGAACCCACACACACCAGCAATATCCTAGTGAGATGGAGTAGTTACTCTAAGATCAGAATTAACTTTAGTTAAGTTTTGGGTGGTGTAATTCATCATTTTTTTATGAAAATTCTATCTATGTGACTATAATGTCAGTAATGATATTAAAATGATGCTTCTAGGTGTGCTAATTGCAGTCAAGAAGCTCACTTCTACTGTTGTTGGAACACAGCATACTGTGACTATCCTTGCCAGAAGGCACACTGGACGCAACATTTCACTGTATGCTCACAAAAACGTACTAAGGTAAATATTGTCCCAAACACGTATTTAATATCACGCTGTATCCCGTATATAGCGGGAAAGGCATAGGGGACAAAGAGTTCTGACACTTAGTTCCCCACTTTACGTCCAATTTTTTGAGAAATTATGCAAAATACATAGCCGCGCTTTGTCTTGTTTACTAGAATGAATGGTTTCAATCCCATTGTATGTACCGTACCGCACCGTATGTACCGTAAATTTTATAATAATTTTGTTCATAGTGAAAGGAATTTGCTTATATTGTAAAATAAAATGATATACCTATATTATTTTACATTAATCTATGTAATATCATAATATATTATATATCGATATTTTTATTTGCATGCCAGCTTACTTTATCTCCGTGAACTTTACAAGGGATACCGAAAACATTTTGTTACTTTTGGCGAACCACTTATTTAGTATTACTGTGTCTTTGCTCTGGCGTCGAGGTACAGCGCGGTGTTGAGTTTCGCCACTCAACGCGGCGTATAGCCTTCAAAATTCAGTGGCAAGTGGAGAACGAAAGTGTCTTAATGGGAATGAAATATCTTTACATTAGGTTCCCACGTTCCATTCGCCTATCCTGCTAAAAAAAACGTTGATAAATATTTTATTTAACTATGTGTTTCAGACATCATCACCATAAGTTATTTTAATAAGTGAATAAAATAAATCAGCTTCATGCTGTATCCCGCACACAGCAGGGTAGGCAGAGGGCCCGTAGTGTTAAGACACTCCGTTTCCCACATTCCACCGAGTTCTGGAAGCATTGCGTGTTGAGTGGCGAAACTCAACGACGTTCTTTGCCTCGATACCATAGCGAAGAAATAGAAATTTACATTTAAATAAATATTTCCTTTTCACAACCAATCTCGTTTACAGTCACGCTTTGTGCCCCTGCGCTACGACTGGCCATTTTAATAAGTGATTTGCAATAAATAACAATAACTGTTTTCCAGAATAGAGATAGTAATGACAACGGGAATGGATTAGAAAAAAGACTGCAACCTGCTCCTGAGAACCTGCCAGTGAGTTATAATAAATTATTTTATAAAAATTTTCTCCAGAACTCGGCAGTAAATGGGGAACGGAGTGTCTTAACACTAGGTTCCCTCTGCCTACCCTGCAGTGTGCGGGATACAGCGTGAAGCTGATAAAAAAAATATTTTATAAATTTTTACTTACAGTAGCGTTTGGAACTCCCATTTTCTCGGTAAACCGACTACTAGGAATAAAACTGTATACCCTGTGTACCGTGTGAAGCGTAAAAATAAAATAGCCTGTGATTTTTTAAATAACTTTACGTTCACCTAATAGTGACTGACTGATTGATAGGAATATGCGAGAAATAATTTTAAAATCAAGGACCACAATTTGCACAAAATATTTTGTTTTAAAGATTGTTTTAAAACTATGTAATAAGTTAACAGTCACATATTTCGTTGATAAAAACCTGTAAATCATGCACTAAAACTATTATTTTCTTTTTTTATATAAAATGCTTCATTAAATAATATACAATTATATAATCTGAACATTCCATAATTTCTTTTTTTTTAATTCATATTAGAGACTTTCAGCCAAAATCTTGAGGTCATTTCCTGTTGAATGATGGAACTCAATGCTGCGCTTTGCGTCGTAACAAATAAATTATTTTATATTATGTAATATTGGTTTTGCAGAAAAACACATCGACGCCGGTACTGACAGTGGGTGGTAAGATCGCGTCTACACGCAACTTCCCGCAAGATCAACAGCCGAAAGCCTCAATTATTGGTGTGTTATTATTTTTAAACTATATATTATATTTTTACTCTATTCCATTCAACGTGCAATGCCTTCAGAATTCGACGGAAAGTGGGGAACGGAAGTGTCTTAATGAGAACGAAGTGTCTTAACACTAGATTCTCAGGTTCCCTCTGCGTACCCTGCTATGAATCCAGCGTGAAGTAAAAAAAAAACGTTTTTTTTTTCACATTTTTCATAGAAATAATTCAGTATACTTTCTCCGTTCTCCACTCTCCGCCCAATTTTCGTAAGATATAAACTAGTGGCGGAACTAAACGCAGCGATATCTTGCCACTAGATAAAACAGAAAATTGCAAATATGAAAATTAAAATTCATGTTATAATGGTTTTCAGTAAGCATGGTGGACGATCAGAGCGGGAATCCAACGGTGAAGTGTCTTGGCACGTACAAACCTACACCACCTCAGCAGGTACCACCATTACATATAACTAAACAAGTAGGTAATTTTGTTTTAGATTTTTTTCTTAATTTCACTAGGATTTCTGCACTTTGGCGTGTTGTTGTACACTCGAGAAGAAAATCATCAAAACAAAAAAAATCTATTCAGTTAACTTCAGCATGGCCACAACTCGTCGATAGTACTATATTTAGTAATTTTGGTTGGTTGTATTTGTTCATAGTTATTAAATTATTTGCTAGTTTTAGATAGCTATTATTTAATATGTCATTTTGTAGTTCTACTCTCTTATGTTGACAATTAGCAGAATGTAGGGGAAATTTCCTTTTGATTTTTTTTATATTTGTAAAATAATTGATTATTTATAATTTTAATAAACATTTTTTAATTGCTCATTGAGTTGTTTTATACTAAATATTGTTAATTTAGAATTGATCTATTATATTCATTTAATTTCAGATATTAAATAATGAAGAAAATTCAGCTAAAAAAGTGGTGACCTCCGGTGGTTATCTTATAGTGGGTGGTGGTAGTGCTAACCAGCCGCTGGTGGCGCCGCGGCGTCAACATACCATACAATATTACACATGAGAACTAAATTACTCATAATGGACTGTACTAAAAACTGACTATTTGTGAAATTCAATTAAATGTTATAATTTTTACTGTATATATTATATAGTGAATGTGTGCTACAGTTAGAAATATATTTTTGGTCTTAATTTTTATTTTTGTTACTAAGTAGGAAGGAATTATCTAGAATAAAATGTCTCGAAGTATAGAATTTAAAAGTTTTTGAATGAATTAATAAATGTGGTTAGTGATTGTTGTGATTTATATATTGAATTTAATAAGTCATTGTTGAAGAATTTTCTTGGTGTAGGATTGTGGCAACGAATTATGTAACAATATTGAATACTCAACAATAATGTAAATTCTGGCAGCGATTTTAATATGAATCAGACATGTGTTTTGTATTTTTTTTATATTTAGAACATCCGTTTTCCATTTTTCGCTGAGTTCTGGAGTCTATGCGTGTGGAGTGGCAGAACTCAACGCCGCGCTTTGTCTTGTTATTGGATCGAGGAAATTAAAACATTAAATATTTTTTCCTCGAATAGAAATCGGACCCCAATCTATCACCTTTACAGTCGTACACTTGTTGCCCTTACGTCCACAACTGGCGTCTAATGTATATATTACTATTTACAGAATTAAATAATATTTAATCACTGACAAAACTACTACAAACTTTTGTTTCCTTGGTTAATTATTTTTCTTAGTATAAGACATAGTACGAGAGGAAGGGAAGTCACGTTCATTCAATAAGATAATAGATAGATATAAGATAACACTGACGGTTGAAATATGGCGGAACCCCTTATTGTAGGAAATACTATACGGTAACTTTTCATATGATCGAGAAATTAAGAGATGATAAGTTCTTTTTTTTAATTTAAATTTTGTGTATGGCTATCCCGTAAATATCAAATAATAAAGTGTGGAGTGTCTTAACACTAGATTCCCTCTGCCTACCCTGCTGTGTGCAGAATACAGCGTGAAGCTGATATTAATTATTATTTTTTATTTGTTAAATGTACGTTGGTACTTCAAAATTGTATATAAGGCATGTTTTGTTGTCTTTAAGTGCTTACATTATGTCAAGTCTTAAAAAAATAAATCTATAGGTACAGATAAGCAATTGTTTAATATTTTAAATTTTAAGACAAAATAGACTTTCGTGGAGGTTATAATAAAAATTGCCAACCATTAAATAACGTAATGTATTGTAAATAGTGTAAAATGCTTATATTTTTGATTAAATATTATATTCGGATTGAAAATATTGAAATATACTAAAATAAGTTTAAAAATATACGGAAACTAGAATTAGTGATGTCATTTGGCTTTTTATATTGCAATATTCATAGATTGAATCATTTGTCTTAGATAATATCTCGAATCACAATAATCTTTTATGTACAACATTTAAAAGATTTTTTAAGGATAAAATTGGAGTTTAAAAGAATTTTAAGATTACCAGTTTAAATATTAAGTAAATATCTTAATTAATATAAAAATATTTGATTTAATTGTCAATTTGTTTTTTATTTGTTTAATTGTCAATTTCTCCTTTAATTTTTTTTTTGGATAAAAAATATAGTGTTAAAATTATGCCACGATTTTTCATTTTTGAAAAAGCTAGAGTAGATTAGATATCCAGATAGTTTAAGGTTCAAGCATTTGCAGCTTCAGCTTTACCCTTTTTCCCGCATAGCAGCTGCGCTTTGTCTATCAGAGCGGGGAAATAAATATACTTTCCGTATTCTCCCTCAATTGGGATCGAACTTAGAACCATCGCGCATCACGACAGCCTTAGCATTCGAGTTAATAAAATTTAAACTTTTATCTCTTCTCTTATATCTTTTGGAATGTATTTAATTTGAAATGACTCAATTCTGTACAATCAGTTCAAACAGTTTCACCTCTTTACAATCTATTAACATCAGTACAACACCAAAAAATCATTCATTGCTTGAAGTAAAAAGCCAAAGCTATTTAAAACAGTCATATTTTTCTTTTTTAACAGTCATTTTCAGTTGTTGTTACATCACTTCTTAATAAAAATCACATAAAAAATAGTATTTTTACTCATTGAATATTTTTATTATTACTACTTTTTAACTTCCGAAAAGATAAATTTTCTCATCTTTACACTATTTTGTATATATGATTTAAATTCTAAATAAAAAGCACATCTGTAAATTTAATTTTAAGACTGGTTATATTTAAGTTAGTGCTATTGATAATACAAAGACAAAATAAAGAAAAACTTTTTACTCTCTGGTTTATCATTTTGATAAAATATTTTTTTTTAAAGCTGTAGACTTCATATAAATTAATATTAATTTTACTTTAAAATAATGTTTGTTTAAAGTAAACGAGTCGTCTAAGTAATTATATTATATTGCTGAAATTATGTGAACATACTTAATGCTCAATAAAGTGAGGACTTATATTATAAGTGATTTTCCCCACTAAAGAAGGAAAACTATTATAAAAAAACGTCTAAAAATGTAAAAGAACAACTGTCCTAGTTGTGCCTTAGCGGTCAGAGATCTTGGACGGTTTCCAATGGGTTTCCAATCCCACTACATTGTAATATTTATATGTTTTCTAAAATATATTATAAGAATTCTATTGGATGAAACAAATTTTTCTATTTGGTATGTTTTATATCCATCATATGATTTTAAATATAATAATAGAGTACATGCTTCAAGGTATGTTTTGCAAAGCTGATGCATGCATATTTTATTATATAAATTGTAATATAGCTGATATTTTATTTTTAAATTATCTAAGTTGTTTACTAAATTATATGTAATAATTGATTTGAGTTTTTTTATATATGTATATTTGCTCATATTGTTACATCTCTTACATTAGTTTTTCTATGATAAGCTATCACTCCTCTACACCAATATTTTCTTATTATAATTTAATAAATTTTTGTTTTTCTAAGATGATTATAAACATTATTATCTAAATATCAAACCGATTTCTCCATTAACATTAATTAATAATTTAATTTTAATCATGATTGAAATTTCTTTATTAGAGGATGTGGGCCATTTTATTGTAGAATTACTTATTAAATGTATATATGAAAAATATGCGAGAGTTTAAAACCTAAGTTAGGTTTTTTTATACAATTTTATTCTCAGTATTAGTTTAATATACTGATGTTACAATAGAAGTTCGTTATCTCATTAATTTAGTGTTCTTTGTACAAATAAGGTAAATTTTTTAATAACTCTAATTAAGTTTGCAGTCTTGTCTTTGTGAAGGTCATTAATATATCTGAAGACAAGTCGCCTTTAGTATGTAAGATGTGAAATGTTTTAGTTTCAATAAAGAAATTGTCAAGATTATTTTTGTTTTGTTTGTTTAAGCAATAACTTTGTTTAACTCAATCTTGTTTAGGCTGAACTATTCAAATATCTTAAATTAAATAAATAAAATTTATGACTTGAAAAAGGTTAAGTTCCACTGAGCTTGAGCCAGTTCTCCTTAGGTCTACGGCGTTATTACTATAGAAATAATGATAAATTATTTGACATTAAAAAAAATTAAGATGAGGCCAGTCGTTACGCAAGGGCACAAAATGCTACTTGTTCGGTCGATCGTGATTGTTGGTTCGATCCCCACTCAGAGAAATGAACGAAAGAGAAAACTCGCAATCTATTTATCATTTTCTTAAACTACTACAAAAGGTAATTTTAATTTTTTTTTTTTCAAAATTTCAAAAAAAATATTATTAATTCGTTTATTTAACGTGTATATAATCGAAAACTACCCTTGTTAGTGGTTTAAAACAGCAATTAATAATTAGCTACGTACTTCGATTTTTTCCTTTCAATAATTTACCTTGAGATCGTCGAAATATTTATTTAAATTTATATTTCCATTTCTTCGCTCTAGTGTCGAGGCAAATCGCGGCGTTAATTTCCACTACTTAACACGCAATGCCTTTAGAATTTGACGTAAAGTGTGGAGCGGAATGACTTGACACTAGGTTCCCTCTGCCTACTCTACTATTTGCGGTATACAGCGTGAAGATTATTTAATTTAATTTTAATAAAAAAAAAACTACATAATTCTTTATTTTAAAATCAAATTGAGGCCAATAGTGGCGCAGGAGCCCAAGCGTACGGCTGAGTCGTGAGTAAGATTTACATACTAGGAAATTTATATTTTTCATTTCCTTGTGTAGAGTTCTGCCACTCTTCACGCATCGCTTCCAGAATCGGTGGAAAAGTGGAGAATGGAAGTGTCGTAATGGGAATGGAGTGTCTGAACAGCAAAAAGCAAAAAAATATATATTTAATATTTTTTTATTTCTTCATTAAATTTAACATTCTTTATATCACAGTTTACACCAGCAGTCTAATAATTAGTCAAAAGCTTTTTAAGTATAATCACAAATACATAAATTCCATACATTAATGAAATAGAAATTTGTAATGCAATACTGAATTGTTGAAACTATTCTACTGACTGACCTGCAGTAATTACCCAGTCTTCGATTTTTAAATAATAATAATAATTATTAATAATTATTTTTAGAAATCAAAAAAAATTAAACACAAGTTTTGAAGAGCACACACACATATCTGAGTTTTGTTCTGTAGAATATCCTGTTAAAGTTGAAAGAAGAAATTTAATCAATATATGAGATTAGAATTGAGACCGAAAAGAAATATCAAAAATGAAAAACATAAAAAAAAAATAAAAGCTTTTCCAATCAAACATGAAATAATTATTATTTATAATAAAATATGATGTGAATGTTAATATTTATTTGTATAATTAGCAGCTCCTGCTTTGGCTAATTGATCTGCCATTTCGTTGCCATGGATACCGCGGTGAGCTTCCACATAATTCCACTTAATCTTAATTTTATTTTGTACACTGTCAAGATCTTTGAAGTCTATTTCGTTTTTAACTGGCTCTCCAGACTGAAGTTTCCATCCTTTTCTTTTCCAACCTGAAGTTAATTAAAAATATTAATAAAGAGGTTGTTGTGACACAAAGGCATGACTCACATGCATCAATTATATTGGTGTAATTTTCACTCAGGAAAATGAATTAATTAATTTTGGGTGTCCTAGTTATGTATGGTAGAGGCAACACATAGTATTCAATTTCATCACTCAATATTTCAGTGGTGCAGGGAATGAACTGACTTAACTTTGGGTTTCCTTCGGCCTACCCTGCTATATATATTTCATTATTTATATATTATATTTTCTTCTTTTTATCATATCTATGGTAAATTTATATAAGCATCAATTAAAAAACTAAACATTCCCTTTTTTTAAACAATAAGATTTTAGAACAAAATTATATACCTGGCATCCATTTAGTTACAGAATTGATAAGAAACTTCGAATCTGTGTTGATAGCCAATTTCTTAACCCCTTGATTTATAGCAAGTTTTATAGCACGAGTGGCAGCCTGTATCTCACCACAATTATTTGTGGCCCGGCCTGAGACTGGCTCACTGATGTTTAAAGGGTGGCCGTCTCCCCAATATACACCTAACCCTGCTCTAGCACCACTGCGACCATTAGCGGAGCATGCCCCATCTGTATAAACCTGTACATATTCATCGGGATCTAATTGAAAACTACTACACACATTGACAGGTTCTATAAGAATAGATTTACGGTCAGAAGATTTGGTGTTTTTTTTAATAATTTTATCAACGCCTTTTTCAAAACCTTTAAGCCTTTTTTCGATATCATCCATTTGCTTTAATAACATGGAATCAATTTCATCTGATTCATCAGAATCATTTTTACTGTTAGTAGATTCCTTGCGTTTAGATTTGACTTTCTTATTGGGTATATGATTATAATCATTTTGATGATTCGAAGTTGTAGAAAACGATCTCTTAAGGTTAGAAGTATTGTTACCAAAACTAGATCGACTGCCAGAAGATTTTTGTTTCTGAGAAGTTTTAATTCCACCTTCAGAAGTAATAAAATCTTGGGCAGCTCCAACGTTTTCAAATTTTTTATATCTTGCGCCAGGAAAGCCTTTTACTTGTGCTTCACAATCTGGCCAAGTCATAAAAATACCCGGAGTTCGTCCTTTTGCTACGGCGTAAAATGGCATTTTCGATAAAAATTGAGGTTTTATTGATGTTCTAATAGGTCCAAGAGCGCATAGATGAGTAAATACCCTCCATAACATTTATATTTTATTTATACTGTTTATAACGGTCACGGTAATATGCAGCATAGAAAATTTTAATATTGAAATGACAATGTCATAAGACTTTGACATATTTACATGTCTATAAGAATGGAAAAAAAGATATGATATAATAGAAATAATATAACGGAATAATAAAAATATCTTTATGACTACATTAAATAATTTTATAAAAAAAATTAAATAGCTTGATGAAAAGAGAAATGAAACTCAAATCTACGATATTTCAAATTTTATCTGTCTGTTTGTACATCTCATCATTATCATATATACAAATCTTTGGAACTACTCGATGGATTAACTCGATAGCGAAATTCTTTTGATATATAACTAAAATAATAAGACTTTAACAAAATGTTTGCAGGATCTATATTCTATAAGCCTATAATTGATTTAAAGACTAAAACATCTAAGTGTAAAACCATAGAGTTTCAGCTAAACTTTAAAAAGTAATGATACGTCTGCCTTAACAAAAGTTAATGAGCATTTTCCAATTGAGGCCGAAGTGCCGCGGCAAATGATTGTAAACGGGATTGTTGTAAGTTTGATTTCTAGTCGATGAATTTGAATTCTTCACGTTTTCCCGCTTCGGTAAAACAAAGCCCGCCATTAAATACCACCATTCAAGACTAACAATATCTGAAAAATATTCTAAGTTTCAAAAAGTGGTCTTAAATTCCATGCAAACGAATTTTTGGGTGGCCCCTACTTTTATATAAAAGAATAGCTGCAAAATTATTACATATTATATGCTATGCATCATCTTCATTGTTTTTATTACAGATATGATAAGAAAAGACAATGTTGGATTAATCAGAATATAGGTAATTTATTTTATATATACCACACAAATATCTTAAGCACTTGACATTTTTTACTATGAATCCTTTCAATATGCCTCAACCACTTTCTTACTGACAAAACTTTCGGTGACATTTTGTTTTCCCTTGCAACTCTTTGTTGCAAATGATAAAAGTCTATCGTATCTCTACTGATATTTTACTCTTGTTACACACGTTATCCACATTTAAACCAAGTAGTTCAGTAAACAACATTGATTATATATACCTGCCGATACCTTGGTGATATGAAATTGAAGTATGCGTCGAATAATTGAAATAAAACATCAAATATAATACAATAATGTACTTTATTAGGAGTCTTAACTAGATCTGTCACCCTCATGTTAACACATCAAAACTACTATTTCCCTAACATTTGTAAAAAATCTGGTTTTTAGTATTCTAGCAAAATAACATATATTTATTACGGAGGTACACCCCATAGATAGATACACGGCTTAATAACTAAGTAATAACACTACTATCTTTTTTTTCTGACGTGAAAAAAAAAATGTTTCACTTTGAATAGGTCGCTTATTATAATAGAATTTACCAGTTGCATCTAATAAATATACAAATAGCGAAGTTAGAGCCGATGTTAAGAAATTGTTACGTACCTATAAATATAATAAAAATATCGATTAGGTACTTATCACTCGATAAATTTCTCTAATTCATCAAAGACCGAAACACCTACTCTATTTAATACTTATGAATACAACATTATTATAAACCAAACATCTCTTAACATAATGTCATTATGATAACCGTGTTTATTAATAGTCGTAAATCGTAATACAATTCAAAAAGAATGTTACAACATAAAAATCTACTTACTATTAATAATATAATAATAAATCGTAACTATTTCACATAATCAAGTAAAATCGATAATTAAATCGTAATTAACAATATATAGGTATACTTATAGGAAACACGTGTTTTATATGATATAGAACATAATAAAAATAAATGTAGAACCTCCTTCGTTTTTGAAGTCGGTTGATGAATATAATTGTAAAAAAATTTTAAACACTTAATATTTGGGCACAAAAGAAAAAATAAATGCAGAATACTCTCTTAATTATAAAGTAAACTGCAATTCAAACAGCGATATGATACATTAAATTTGTTAGTGAAATTAAAAAATAAAATAAAAATTAAAATTATATCGTCAGTCACATGCAAAGTATAGTCCGGTCAATAAGTCATGACCACCCTGATATTAGCTGAAGATGGCTGCGTAGATTTGATTTTAGAATGTTTTTTCATATTCTTCCCGAACGAACAATGCGCAAAAGTTCAGAAAACCCAACTTTAGATGGCCATGACTTGTTGACCGTACTACACAAGATTATATCATAATATTTTAATGGCACTATTTACACTTAATGGCTTGGGGTTATATTTGGAAGATATTCGTTATTAAAAGGTAATATTGTGTAGTAAAGTTATTTTTTATTAAACATACAAATAAAGCTGAATACCTTAAATTGTTCATGAAGCAATATGATTACAAAAAAAAAGTTAAATCAATAATTTGATAAACCATCTAATACGTATTTAATATTACATACAATATTACAGTGTTGTTAGCTGTTCCATATGAAAATTGTTTTTAGGTGTTACAAGGTCCCATAGTCAATATCAAGGTCTCTATAAAAAAAACAAAAAAAATAAATTTCGCAATCACATAAATATCTAAAATAGATATTATTTCTAATAGGCATTAGCTAATAGAAATAATAAAAAAGAAAAATAAACATCGTGTACATGTATTTTATCATGTCTTAATTAAATTTATTTCTAAGGTCCGTGTTTATAAATCGCTCTCAAGTCTGAGATCGATCTCAAGATGCCGTGATCATTTATAGATATGCAATTTACGAATCAAAATTTGCGGCATTTAAGACCGATCTCAGACTTGAGAGCGATTTATACGGCCTAAATATTAATCAATCTTAAATATTAAAACAACCTACATCGAATAAATACAACGTAACAATAAAATTTATTAAAATTGTGAACAAACAATTTGGTTAATAATTGGTAAATGTTAGTTCATTGTTTGGAGTTTAGAGGAAGCTTTTAAATGACTAGTTTTTAGTACCGTAAACGTAAAGTTCGTGAAAGTATAGAAGATTAGGCTTTTTTTCACAATAATTTTACATCAAATGAGGCACAAACATTATTTTAAATGTATAGTTCAACATACATCTTCTTATATTTAAAACAATTTTAAAAGTGGTAATCATATATAATAAAAAATCTAATTAAAATGAAATAATAAAAAAAGAACATTTATGTGTATATATTATTTATGTAAAAACAACAAGTGATAGGCAATTTAAACAACCCATTCTTTGGTTGTGATATTTGTTGTGAAATTATAATATAAGAAAGGCAGACCGTCAATTAGCTCATATTCAGCACCCTGTAGACTAGAGAAAACGTTAGATCTACCTAGCATTACCTACAAGCCTATATACAGCTGCCGTTTAAACTAAATGATTACTTTAGTAATATTCTTACTATTATTTTTGTTGGGAATAACATATTTCAAATTGAAATAAAAAGAAAAAGACTGAACGTTTCTCCTTATAAGAGATATATAAATTTGATCCACCATAGACAAGAATCGATGTAAGTACAATTTATAATGTTTTATTAATAATTATCGAATTAAGAGTAAATATCTGAGATTCATTAAAAACTTTGTGATCGCATTAATCTAACGAAAAAAAGATAAATTTTGCTATGTAAAAAACTACGATAATATTTTATCGTAACTACAATATAATACTTGAATTATTCTACATTAATCGATTAATTAATTAACGCTATACGCAAAAATCGATAAATCGATATCGAGTTAATTTGACACTACTTTTAAAAAACTAGAGAACGTTTATGAAAACGTCTTACAAAAATATTTTTGATATCTAAATTATACCTGTGCGTGTTTTTCTTGATATAAAAGCGATTGGCGGTGATCTTTATCTAATTTTCGTATTTTATATGTAATTTTCTATATCCAAAATAGTTATCTGTGGATGGAGTGATGATATGAGTTTAGCGACTAGCGATGACGGAATTATATCGAGGCCTCCTTTTTAAAGTATGTCAGTAATTTAGCTATAAAATATAAAAACTTGCAAAATAAAGTTGCGTGTAAAAGCCATTTTAAAGTTTATCCATACTATAAATATATTGATCGTTATAACTTTAATATGCGGATTTTAGACACAACTTTCTTTTTAAATTATTTTTTTAGGCTTTGCGAGTCAGTTAAGTTTACCATGAGTTATTTAAATGATATAATAAGACACCATGTCCCGTATACACATACCGTTACACTTTATAGCCGTTTGAAATATGTATATGTATCATTTCTGGAGATGGCACAGACATTAAATAAACTCCTGTTTGACATTTTCAATGAAAAGAAACCAAAATGTAAATATATGACTTTATTCAAAAGTATTTTTTGATTTGCATAATTTTGAAATTATAATATGGCGATAATATTCCGGAAGACTATAAAGTTAAACGACATCTATACGTATCCAGATACTTTTGTTTTTAATATATCTACATATCCTCTGTATTTATTTGATACAGAGTACACGAATCATGCATATACTTAATACTAGTGCTTATTTAGATTAACACTATTAACATCCATAATACTAATAAAATGCTGAAACTTAAGCGATGTTAAAACACACCGTTCGCACTAATTTAACTCGAATGCAAAAACTACTGCTACACTTTGTCCAAATGTCTACTGATCTACTATCAAGGCACGTATCGAGCCTAGGATACGCTGAAAAAATATTCCTCTGAAACCATATATTGTCGTAAAAACGTCATGAATTCCACAAAATCACGTCGAATCCCTTTTAATTCAATAAAGTACCCTAAACTAATTGCACACAATCTTTGGTTTGCCAAACTAAATAGAACATTCGTCGCTGTCACGTGCGTAATCTTCATCATCTTCTTGGCGATTATTCTTCTTCACTTTCTCCGAAACGATACCTGTATTGACTTTACTGAATAAACTGCTGCGATTTACTCTAGAAATTTCTCTCTGTGGACTCAATCTTTCTGCGACCGCCCTTTCATAGTTATCTGATATCTTACTAACTCCATTCACTGGGCTTGTTGGTGTCTTCACTGTTTTGTTAGGAGATGTAACGATTTTTTTAGCCTCTTTGTCACTAGTAGCTGCCGTATATGAAGGTGGGTCTTTTGACTTCGCACCACTATTAGTGTTCAGAAGTTGTGAGTATAAAAAACTGTTATTACCAAAACCAAACTTATTATCCATTTTACCATTCATCATCATTAAACTTACTGGTTTTTCGGGTGGTATTGGTTTTTCTCCTTTTCTTTCGGGAATGGGATTTTTATTTTGATTGTTTATTCGATCATTATTTCCTAAGGAATATATTGTGCTAAGGTTAACGAAACCGGATGAAGGTGCAGCTTTATTAACAATTCCCAAAGGGTCTTTACGGCACGCCATTACTATGGAGCCCTCGCTCAATGTAGATTCCTCCACACTAGAATCTTCTATCACTTCAGTGTTGGTAACGTCATCTAAATTAGGTGATAAGCAGTCTTCATCTGTCTCATCGTATGAGCTGAAACATAAGTCGTAAGTCAATTATTTGCAATAAAATAAATGTCATATGTTAATGATATATGTACTGAATGCATCAGATTTGCAAAATTGATTGTATTGTTAGTCGCTTCATGCCTTCATGACTGGCAATATTGGATATTATTTACAAAAGAAAGCTGAGTCAATGTGAGAAGATGAAATAATATATATGTTTAATGAAACCACTCTAGACGAAGACGAAGATCTGAAGTCGTTCAAATACAACATTTATATATTATAAGGAGTGCGTAAAATTTCTTTTGAAGAGTACTCAGAAATAATTCGTCAAAAGCGGTTTCAGTATTGATCAAAGAGGGCAAAATAAAACATTAAAACAAAATACATATTATGAATAGTGTACAAATGAAAAGATTTCATCAGTAAGGCAGACTTCAAGCAAATTTCACATTTCTTTACGAGTGTACAAACATATGCTTTGATATTCAGTTTGCACGCGTCGGGGTGTCGTAAGCGATATATTTGTGGAGCAAGATGCAAATTCTTTCAAGTCACGTCGTAACGTTATTATCTCACTCAAGCTTGTATCAGGCTTCGAAATCAGAACAAATGGGTGGTGTGATACAAGAGTACTATTCCTTGATATAACTAGACTAGCGATATAACCAGAGTCAGTGCCTTTTTTGAGGTCGTATGTTTTGCGTAAAATATCTTTTAATTAAATGTTGAATATTATGTTTAATGTTATAATTGTATTTTTTTTTCTAACATCAGCAGCATTAAGCCAAATTTATGCTTATATACTTAAGAGTATGCGAGTAATCATCATGTATATAATCATGTAATAAATAATAAAGAACTTTTGTTTATAACCTTTGTTTGAATTTGCTTATAATATTTGAATTTTTTTCGGATACATAATTGGGATGGCCAAATACGGCACATAAACGTTTGCCACTATTTAATCAAGGAATAGTATCAGTAGATGTATACTATAGTTCTGATAACGATTAAAAAATAATATAATTTTTATATCATATTTGTGCAAATTCAATGCAGCGGAACACAAGACATACACTGCAATACAACACTTTCTTACCCTAGCATAGCCAGTTCTATCTTCCTCCCTGATGAAAGAAATTAGACCAATGATATGATAACTACATATTTGTTACATATATAAGTAAATATAATATATAATATCATATACTAAAAGCAAAACTGAATAAATAAATAGCAATAGATTAAATAACGTTTCAAGGTTTGGATATAATATGGAGAAATCTCTAATTCTGGTATTATGTGCATTCAGAACATATTCGTACAGTGTTGTCTGTTATATGTGTTTCGTGTGCAGGGTAAAGCGTCTAGGAGCGACGTGCCTCACAATGCTCTGACTATCGGGACCTGTGGTAGTACTTTACCAAATATATATTATTTGTTTGACTTATGTCCTTGTAAGTTACTCCTGCACAACTCAAAGAAACGATTAACGTATTTCCTTTTCTCGGACTCTTTATATATCTTAAATAATTGCCTGTTTTTAGAGAAATATGTTATTATACAATATAGTGTAAATTAAAAATATTACAGTGATATATGTAAAACTTACATTTGGTCCTGCGCGTCGCTGCCGCCTTCTTCAGCTACGAGCAATTCATATTCTTCTGCAGCGAATCTGTCCCATTCTGACATCTTTAATAAAAAACAAAACATTTTAAAATAAACCTTGCGAAGCAATGATGATGTTCTGAACATATCAGCCCTTTTTAATTTTTCTATTATAATATTTTTATTAGCATTTTCCATAATGAAAGAAACTAAAATCAAATGATTTCCTACGCTTTTAAAATTTAAATTTGGTCAGTTTCTAAATACTTGACGTCATATTTAAACACAGAATTCTCTTGTAATCATTTTTTCCGTTTAACAATGTTAATACCTTTTTAAATATCGTCTTGGTTGACTGACTGGGGAATGAGGTATTTAAAGCGGGGAAACCCGTAAATAACAAGACAAAGCGCGAAGTGAAGTTCCAAACAAAACATAATGTCTCGGAAGTCGAACGGTAAATCGGAAACGAAGTGTCTTAACATCCTTCCTGCCTTTCCTGCTATGTGCGGGATACAGAGTGAAGAAAAAAAACTTTAAATCATGTTTCTTTTGAAAGATACGTATTTACAGAAATATAATAATATATATACGTACGTATAATAAACACACGTTACACCATAGTAAAATTTATTTATAACATTTCTGTAGTAGGTACTATACCTCTGAATCTGAATCACGTTGTGTTGCAAACGGATCTCGCTGCTCGTGGTCGAGGTATTTCTCCAAGTTGAAGAATGTGTCGAAGAATATTGGTGTGAGTTTGCATTTCTTTAGGTCTGTGAGTGTTATTTTGCCGTCTTCCGCGGGATGCACCATGTCCAGCATCTGAAAATGGAGATATTTTTTTATTTAATACGAAATTAGTTCTTTATAATGATGTTAAAGTATTAATATTAGTTGACTATATAGGTGACATATTAAACAACAATTTATTTTAAATGTTTTTGAGAATTAAGGTTAATTTAACTTCAGTATAAGCTAAATCGTTTTATAAGACAGACAAAAAATAATTCCTATTAGATACTAATTTTATTATTTATTTGTTTACTATTAATTTTATATGAAAAACAATATATACTTATATTGTTTTATAAAATATTTTAAATAAATACAGACCTGACACAAGCAGTCATTGAATGGCAGTGTTTCAATACCGATAGCTTCCATCCTCTGCATTTGTTCTTCGTAGAAATATTCTAACTCGTACATAGAAATGTATCCGTCACCGTCTACGTCCATACACCTGAAATGTACGTAACATTTTACATTTATTTTATTCTCTTTGAATATAGTACTAAACTCTTTGTTCAGACCAAGCGACACTCCGTTCCCCACTCCGTTAGGATACTCCGTTCCCCACTTTCTACCGAATTCTGGAGGCACTAACTGTTGAGTGGCAGAACTCAACGCCGTGTTTAGCCTCGACACCAGAGCGAAGAAATGGAAATATAAATTTAAGTAAATATTTCATCTCCTCGAGTGGGGATCGAACCCACAACCAGTCGGTTTTACAGTCACACTTCGTGCCCACTGCGACACGACTTGCATCATTTTTTTTTAATTTGTTATTAAGTACATACAGTCCAATATCCAGAATGTTATAGAGGTTTGTACAGGTAGATGCTACAGCCATTAATATAATATTTCCTGAATATCGTAAATAATTATAAGGTAGTAATTAACACGGTCTTCAATCGTTTTTTTTCAATTTTAGATACTGGATTCATAACTTATGAATACACCTTCACAATATTACGCCTTATCTCAAAATAAATACAACAAAATGATCATATTTTGATAATTACACATTATCTAAATATCTGAAATATTTTTCTAAAAATTGTGCTAAAAATATAAGATTGTATATCGATATAGAACATAGCGTGATCTAATAAGCATGTATATTTCACGCTACAATGGAAGCCTTGTCGGTTAATCGGGTAAATCAACTGTGTCATTGCGCTTTCGCTTGGTTTCTGTCGCACGCACTTAATCACGCATAACACTTACTTCAATTATTATTATAGATAGTTATCTATTTCTATTATGAATCTTTTTTTACACAACTCGAGATTGTATAGATTATATTTATATAGTCGTGTCTTTTGATGTGATTAGTGATGGACGGATTAGTGATGAAATCAGCATTCCTGTTATTAATAGGCCAGTCGTAGCGCAGCTGCACGAAGTGTGACTGTAAAATCGACTGGTTGTGGGTTCGATCCCCACTCGAGGAGATGAAATATTTACTTAAATTTATATATCCATTTCTTCGCTCTGGTGTCAAGACAAAGCGCGGCGTTGAGTTCTACCACTCAACACGCAATGCCTCCAGAACTCGGCAGAAAATGGGGAACGGAGCGCCTTAACACTAGGCTCCCTCTGCCTACCCTGCCGTATGCGCGTTACAGCGTGAAGCCGATTTATTTGATTTATTAAAAAAAATATTAATAATAATATTATAAAAAAAATATAATAATAAATAAAAAAATAATATTTGATTTATTTATTTTATCTATTTCTATTATGAATCTTTTTTACACATCTCGAGATGGTATAGATTATATTTATATAGTCGTGTCTTTTGATGTGATTAGTGATGGATGGATATAAATCAGCATTCCTGTTATTAATTGAGGCCAGTCGTAGCGCAGCTGCACGAAGTGTGACTGTAAAACCGACTGGTTGTGGGTTCGATCCCCACTCGAGGAGATGAAATATTTATTTAAATTTATATTTCCTTTTCTTCGCTCTGGTGTCAAGACAAAGCGCGGTGTTGAGTTCTGCCACTCAACAATGCCTCCAGAATTCGGCAGAAAATAGGGAACCGAGTGTCTTAACACTAGGCTCCCTCTGCCTACTCTGCTGTATGCGGGATACAGCGTGAAGCTGATTTATTTGATTTATTTATTTTATCTAATTCTATTATGAATCTTTTTTTACGCAACTCGAGATGGTATAAATTATATTTATATAGTCTTGTTTAGTGAAGGACGTATATAAATCAGCATTCCTGTTATTTGACTATACTGTATTATGATTTTATCATTAGGAAATATTTTTTTTACTCTCCTTAAACATTTAAATTTGCTTTATATATTTTATAAATTGGAAAGACGAGATAATAGATAGATAGATAGATTGGAAAGACGATTTGTAAATTGGAAAGACGAGATTATATTTATATTTATTTACACAGAAAAAAACTAAGTCGCTTCCCATTGATGTAAGTTTAATTTTTTCAAACTACGTCGCTTTGGCGAAATTATTAAATATCTACAATTTGATATGGGGAAAAAAGTATTTTTACGAATTATATTCAAAATGGAGCAATCGTGTAGACTGTAGAGTGTAGACCGAGCGGACAAAGAAGCGAGCCTAACTTCAGTATATTATTATTACATTTATAATAACAATATACAATTTATTTCTGAAGTCTTTTTTTCGAGCGAGTTAAGTTTAAATATTTCATTACCTCGAATGGAAATCGAACCGACAACGTTAGTCGCGTTGACAAACACATACTTGTGCCCCTGCGCTACGACGGCCTCACTTAGTATTTCTTTTTAAATAAAATAGCTTACAAATATAGAACCTCCTCCATTTTGAAATAAAGGAACTAAAAATAGCAGAGAACGAATATTTTTCTCTACGATCGAATTAAGGTCAATCAACTATGACAGTATGATAGATGGTTCCATTACAGGCCTTGATACTCAGGCCCATTTTTGTTAAGACTGCAAAATAATATCCTTAGATCAAGAAGTTTTATTTGATTTTTTGTCGAAAGTAACATTTTATTATAATTTAATAAGCTTCGTTTTAAGTAAAGGAATATGAGACACAGACAGAATACCTAGAGTATAAACAAGATTTAAATCTAGATCTAAATACAGATATAATTTTATAAGCTTTATATTAGTATAGAAGTAAAAATTTAGTAAAACTATAATTTATCACAACATTTTGGTTGTCTGGAAGAGATCACTTTTAGTGATAAGGCCGCCTTTTCACATTTTATTATTTTATAAGCTCTTGTAAATTGTATATTTGTATTGTATATTACGGTGTGAAATAAAGAGTTTTTAGATAATAAAGAGTTTTATATGATTATATTTAAGAACAACAGAAAAGCTAACTTGCAACTAACAACTTAATTATTTTATTTTTGAATACTAGACTTTTTAATTACCTACTAAAGTATTTAATAAAAATCAAATTAGCTTCACGCTGTATCCCGCACACAGCAGGGTAGGCAGAGGGAACCTAGTGTTAAG
Source organism: Heliconius himera (assembly GCA_021202915.1). Classification (NCBI taxonomy): domain Eukaryota; kingdom Metazoa; phylum Arthropoda; class Insecta; order Lepidoptera; family Nymphalidae; genus Heliconius; species Heliconius himera. The sequence goes on along the minus strand of JAJHJA010000143.1, from coordinate 987,098 downwards.
ACGCTCTGTTCGCCACTTTCTGCCGAATTCTGGAGGCATTGCGTGTTGAGTGGCAGAACTCAACGCCGCGCTTAACCTCGACACCAGAACGAAGAAATGAAAATATAAATTTAAGTAAATATTTCATCTCCTCGAATGGGAATCGAACCCACAACCAGTCGGTTTTACAATAACACTTTGTGCCACTGCGCTACGACTGGCCTCAAAGTATTTAATATTAAGACATATTTATCTTTAAACGATATTTGCCTATTTATGCTTAATGAGCGAGTATTTCCATACATCATAATATAATATTATTATGGTAATGGTTACGTGACCAGATCATATAGAACTTTCTCGAGTGCGAGCGCCGCCATGCATGCTACGTTGTTGTAATTTCACCACTGTTACACTTGATAAGTGATAGGCTTTTGTTTAATGACACGAATAAATAAGTTTTGTTAGTAAGGAGGAAGTCAACGCCGCGCTTCGCCTCGACGCCAGAGCGAATAAATGAAAATATTAAATATTTCATTCAAAATGTGGGAATCGAACCCACAACCTGTCGCGTTGACAGTCACACACTTATGCCCCTTGCGTTTAAAACATTAAAATATATTTTTTAAATTATTATTATTATATTCAATCTCTACTGTTGTATAATGCTTGTTGGTCTGTACATTAATAAAAAGATTTTCACTTAGGAAGAATTGTGTAAACGGGATCTCTAATCCTACAATACGTTATAATATGGTAGCACTATTAAAGTTGCCTGTTAATTAAAAAATTCTAGACTAAGGTAATACTGAGAAATGTGATTTCTTTTTTGATTGATCTCAATTATAACAATTTAGTGCCAAATTATTAATATAGAGGTCTTTTGGGTTAATACGTGCCGTATTAATAAATAGCTCTCAAGCTTGAGATCGATCTGGAGACGCTGTATTCAATCCTAGAAACGTAATCTATGAATGTAAACAGCATCTCAAGACCCATTTCAGACTTCAGAACGGTTTATAAATACGGATCTAAGAATATTTTGACGACAGACATTGTACATTACATTTAATAAATATAAATGATGACATATAAATTTGGTGACTATAGGTTCCAATCCACTTCGGCGTATCTTTATAATAAATAATTTCTAAGTGTTGTGTCTGTAAGATTGTTAAACGTTAATGCTTCAATACCCATAAAATTAAGAAAAAAAGCTTACCTATACCAGTATTCTATAGCAGTTGGATGAGTCTTATCCTCCTCCGCGAGTAAGAACCACACGAACTCAGTGTAGGACATCCTAGGTTCACCATCTGGGGTCAATCTGTTTTGGTTCCCGCGGGTCACGCAGCCGGACAACACTCGTTCGATCATACGACTGGATAACGCTGAAATCATGTTAAAGCACTTCTATAGTTAAATATAATATATTATTTCATGTTATGTTTAATTTCTTATCTTGAGTGTAAATTATCAAATTTGATTGAGGAAAAGAAACTATTTAGGTAATAGGACTTTTAAAAGTATGAAAATTTGTGATTGTGTATTTTAATTGATATTTATGTATATTGTATTTAAAGTGCTGGCTGCATTTAGGTTGTTATAGTCATTTCTTTGGTACATTGTTGTAAAAGATATTGCTAAAGTAAATATGTATATTTTTTTATTTTTCCCTAGAACTGAATTACTACTTTATATCAAATTATTTTGTTGTGATTGCACTAAATTACAACAATTTAATTTGTTGTGAATTTCGTCTTACCAATTGAAAATAAAAAAAAAATGTTTCAAGTGGGAATCGAATCCACAATCATGGCATCTACAGTCAGAAGTTTATTTTAAGCTATTAGGTATATATAGATAATCTTGAACTATAACCGCGTGAAATTTATATATTTAACAAAGATTCATCATAAAATAAACGAGTAATGTCAAGTTTGTGCTGAGAAAATATTGACGCTGTCGTTTCGATTAAGGCTTGCGAAAAGCTAAAAGCAAATGTCTTCTTGAGACAAGAGACAATAAGTGATTTAAATATTTTGATATATGGAAATTTATTAGATATTATATAAAATTATATATTTTTTTGGATAATAAAAAATATTTAAATTGGAAACAAAAAGGCAATTAACCAATTATGTAATTGATTGATTTCTTCACGATCACTTTTCAATCTAAGTGACATTTATATACATAGATACAGGTTTCTATTTTAAAAACAAAGACTTCTTGATAAAAGAATCACATAAGATACAAGTATAAGGTAGAAACTTTTATTCAAAGTTAAACTGTACATTTTTAAAATTATTTAAGCCAATAATAAAAATGTACTGTGACGTAGTTTGTATAATAGGTATTCCTAAGAATGATGTTTTTTAATAAAATATCTTTACGTAGTTTATTCAATTATGAAAAAATATAATAATAGCTTAGATTTAACATATCGTTTTAAATATTATTATTTTATATATTGCAGAGGATATAGAGGCCATTCGTGACGAAGCGACACAAATTGTGACTCTAAACGTGATTGGTTGTGGATTCAATTCTCACTCGAGGAAGTGAAATATTTACTTAAATTTATATTTCCATTTTCTTCGCTCTAGTTGAGTTTCGCCACTTAACACGCAATACTTCCAGAATTCGGCTGAAAGTGGCGAACGGAGTGTCTTAACACTACGTAAGCTGATAATTATATTAGGATTTTATATATTTAAACTCACCGTGGTCATTATGTCTCGCGAGATCGTGTTTATCAATAAACAGATCATGATCTTTATCCAATTCCCAAAATTTGCAGTAAATGACGTAGAAATGCTCGTAACTGGAAGTATAAACATAAATAACACTCTTTAATTACTTATATTTGTGCAATGAGGCAATAAAAATATAAATAAAAACTGAAAGAAATGGTAAGAATTTATGTTTATTTCTTGTTGAGTTTCAAACAAATATAAAATATACAAAAAAGATCAGTCATGTGAGAGTCGACGAGAGAGAGAATTCGTCCACCAAAGGTTCTGTATCAATTTTCGGATTGTATGGGCAGTACAACCTATAAGTTTGCGGGCGTATGGATATATTTCGTATATAATAAACTAAATTTTTTAGGTTGTGACAGTTTTTATTTCTAATATAAATAAAAAAATATATATGAAATTTTTCCTTTATTTGTGTACTCTAATTTCTCATTTGCCAAATTTTATAACTGCCACGGCAACCGCACCTATAAGGTACATGAGAATGTACCTTGAGAATGCAGCAAAAACGATGAATAAATATTCCTGCCTTATGACTGCGTTAACTTAGAAGCTTAATATTTTTATTTTTTCTCTTCTCTAAGAGACCGTTAACCTTAATATTTTATATAAATTTCAGCTTGATATTTCCACCCGATCTTAAAATAAATAGTCTTAGCAGACAGACATACAGAATACAGTGTGAACAAATTCGGAACCCCTAAAAGTTAAAAGATAACAGGAAAATAAACATAAAAAGTTTTTGTTATTGCAACTATAACTCACCTAAAGTATTGTGTAACTTGATTGATGTCTTCCTCATCCTCTAAAAGCTGAATAACTTGCAATAGATTAGATCTTCTAAGTTCCGGTATAGATATTCTTCCGGACCAAGAACGGTTGACACAGTAAAATATCCTAGCGATCACCTGTGAAGATACATATCAATTGAAGACTTTCACCAATAAAATACTCTTAGCCGGCGGGTCAGCCTTGTCGGCAAAATTTTTAAATTCTTAAGGCCATACAATTTTATTTACTGTGTGGCTACAGGAACTTCCATACAATGTCATCCATATACATTAAGGAATAATGTGATAAGTAAAGAGGTTTTGACATGATTGATGATATACCATACAATACAAGCAATATTTTTGGAGAAATCAGGAAATGGAGGGTTTAAAACGGTATGTTATAATTTTTTAAAAGTTATTCGTGGCTACAGTAAAATTTATGTATAATTAAATACGCAAATCAAACAGTCGGTGGTACTTTTTAGCATCGGACAAAAAGGTATTTTCGCATGTCCGAAAGGCTAATAAAATCCTATATAAAATTTTATTTAAAAATTGAAATATAATACTAACAAAATAGCTCATAAAATGTTATGAACATCGTATAAAATCGTAAGTCGGTCACTTGTTACGTCCACACCTAAATTTCTATTGTAAAATTTTGTAGGGACTTTTAAAAATATTAAGTGTATTTTTGTTATATTGTATTAAAGAATTTTTTCATAGTAAGTTAATTTGGCCTTTATTTTCTGCTTATTATGAAAAAAAACCGGACAAGCGCAAGTTGGGCTGGCCCACTAAGGGATCCGTAACAAAAAAGGCTAAAAATCTGAAAACTATATATTTGTGATTAGATCATAAAAAATAATAGGGACAAGATTTGGCATTATCTGATACCTCATTTGAACTAGCAGGTTCAAATGAGGTATCAGTTCAGAGCTCAGTCTTAATTTCAGAAAAAGATCGACACCTCCAATTTACGGAACCCTTGGTGGGCCAGCCTGACTCGCGCTTGTCTGGTTTTTTAATTTGAAACGAAATTTCAAGGGTAGTTTGATAAAAATTTGGTTAAGTTCTGATTATGGGAGGCCCATGTTTTTTTGTTAAAAATTGTAATTTTAGACTAAGATATTTTTTTCATTAGATGTTAAAATAAATACATATTATTATTTTTATTTGTCCATTCAAGTAAGACAAACGCACGTTGAGTTCCACCGACTACTAAAACAAACAAGTAATATTAAAAAAAATTTAGGACCTTAAAAAGTTTATGGTTAAATGGAAGAAATTAATAAAAAAATGGATTAAGAAAGCTAAATAAGCTATATTGATTTGAATTATTATCGATCTTAAAACGATAACCACATTTAATAATATTATAATCAAAGTCAATAGAATAGACAATATATTCTAAATATCTGTAGACTGTAGATTTTAAATTCAATTATCCGCAGTTTGGCTGTCAGAAACTGTCTAGAGATGGGTCAAGGTTAGCTTAGCGCTAATATTTGAAGTTCTGGAATATTAATGATAGTAGAGCAGAATACAGAAAATAAATAATATTGTTTTAATATGCCGAAATTAATATATTCCATAAAATTTAAACTGATTCATTGTATATTTTTGTGTTTGAGGCCAGTTATTGTGTAGGGGCAAAAGTGTTGAAGGTTTGATCCCCATTCGAGGAAATGAAATATTTCTTTCAATTCATATTTTCATTTCTTAACTCTGGTGTTAGGGCAAAGCGCGGCGTTAAATTTCGCCAGTCAACACGCAATATCTTCAGGTTTCGACGGAAAATGGGGAACGGAATGTCTTACACTAGGTTCCATCTGCTTACCCTGCTGTGTACGGGATACAGCATGAGGCTGATATTTTCCTGTTGCTGTTACCTTGTTTAGATAAACATAAAAGCTTTATTATAATAGCGTCAAGTATTTCAGTTATGATATACTTACAGTATGAACGTAACGGGAGTGAAATTCTGTAGCTTCTTTAAGGAAGGACAGTCCAGGGTGTGTGTCGACCACGTCTTGTACTAGCGGTACAAAGTCCTCTGGTGTCAGTGTCGTACTTTTCCCCCGTGTCAACATGTAAACGAAACGGGATGCTTGATCGTGGCATTGTGATGTCATTCTAAACAAAATATGTAATTATACTTTTTGTAAATAATTTTTATTTTTAATAAAATTTTCTAGAGGTCAGTCGCGGCGCAGGGGCCCAAAGTGTGAGTGCGACAAGTTGTAGCTTCGATTCTCACTCGAGGAAATTAAATATTTGATATTTAAATTTTTTCGCTCTGGTAACGAGGCTAAGCGATGTTAAGTTCTCTAGAACTTCTCTAGAAAATGGGGAGCGGAGTGTCGTAACACTAGGTTCTTTCTGCCTACCCTGCTACGTGCGTGATACAGTGTGAAGCTAAAAACAATCTATGATAAGAAAATTATTTGTCCTTTGATCGTTGAAATTACTATCTATATATATAAAAGGACTTGTGCTGACTGACTGAGGTAAGACGCACGCAGAGCCGTAACCGCTGATGGTAGAAACGTGAAATTTGGGCAGATGTTTATTTTCATATTCTGGACATCCACTAAGAAGGGAATTTGAAAAATTTTAACCGTATAGGGATGAAATAGGGGTTGAAAGTTTGTATGGAAGAAATGTTTAATCTGTACCGATTTTTATAAAATTTGAAATTCAGACTCTTAAAAATATTTCATTGAACACGTGTTTCATGGTTTTTTAGAATTCACCCCCTAAGGGTTCAAATAAGGGGTTGAAAGTTTATATGGAAATAATCTTTAAATTGCCACCGATTTTTATAAAAAATTAAATTCAGACTGTTAAAAATATTTTATTGAACACGTATTTCGTGGTTTTTTTAGAATTCACTCCTAATAAGCGGGCGAAGCCGCGCGCGCCCTCTAGTTTTATATATACGAGATTAAATATTTTCAGCAGGACTATTGTGCTGTCCGATTTAATATTGTAATAAAAGTGTCTAAATACGTTTTATATGAATACCATTTAATTCGTAATATTTTTCTGGAGTGAATAGCATACAAAAGAAGTATGTAAACGACATAATATGTGTATTGTATATATAATAATATGCAATTCGGTTTGTAGTAAAGACAAATATGCTATAGTGAATTGGCCGGCGATGCCTGTTTAATATGCAACTATGACACTTAATAGTAAATACCATGCAACATACAAACATGTGAAAAAAAACACATTAACTGACATTAACAATATATAACATTTAAATTAAACTACACTAGAAACTCTATTATCCGGCCCTCAGTTATACGGATTCGCGATTAACCGGACTACAGACCAACTGACCAAGTCATATCAATGCAATTGTGTCGAAAGTGTCGAATCTGGCATCACACCGCCCGCGCCGCGTCCCATCGTCGTACATCTTAAGATATCTTAATAAACATTGATTTTCACTTTATATAGTTGTTTTGATTAAATTTATATCACAACGTATGTGCATACTTACATATTCTAAATACCCGATTACCCGATTTTCCATACTTTGGATTATCCGGATTTTCGATTATCCGAATGCCTACCAACAACAATTAGTCCGGTTAATCGAGTTTCTACTGTATTATTAAGCTTTAAACCTAAAAAGTTTATTTTAGATCTTTTATATATTGCATAAGTGGTTTCGCGGGAAAAAAATAGTAGAAATGCATGGTGCGCCGCAACCAGTTACGATCTTTTTAATTACCGCAGTAAATTAAGCTATAAAACGTTTATAGCCATCTGACGATATCACGTATTTGTTTGCTACTGGAACTGACAGGTTCTATCTATTCTATAGTAGATTTCTTATATAATTATACTTAATAACTTTTTTTTATATATTTATATTTTTTTAGTATATACTAATATTATGAATTTGAAGATTTTGTTTGGTTGAAGGCGCCAATCTCAGGAACTAATTGAAATAGTATTTTTGTGTTAATAATTTCTGTTAAAGCTACCTACCGCTCTTACAATATGGTAGTGTCATACAATGCCTTAACAATTTCGTCTTGACTAAGCGGGCGAAGCCGCAGGTTAAGGCTAGTAGTATGTTATATTATATTTGTATTTTTAACATTAAGACAACAATATTTCTTTATAGATAAGACTTAAACAGTTTTTTACTCTTGTAAAATTACGGCTTTATAAAAAAAATAGTTTATTTCGTAATATTCTATAATATACAAATTAGATATACAAAATATAACTTACTCTCTCCAAAAATCAATGAACTTGTGACCATCGACGGCCGCGTTGAGGTTCTGTTGTGTTGCCAGGAACAATGGCATCTTCCAGTACAGTGGACATTCGCACGCTTTCACGATGTGCTTGAAGCTTTCTCTCGGCACCTGGGAGTATAAGTAGTTTATGTTAATTACTTATTAGAAATTATTCTTTATTCTATATTATATATTTATTAATTTGCACTTATATCATAATTTATATGATAATACCTAGTTATTTATAGAGTAATTAGCGCCTATAAAAATATTATCATAATAATTATCGTCGGTGTTAAGAAGAAATATGATCACAAGTGTGCGACTGTAAATGCGACGGTTGTGGGTTTGATTTCCACTCGGAGTAATGATTTATATGTCCGATATCGTATAAATGCCATCGTATAAAGATATCTATAACCGATATGTAATCGATCTGGTAACGATGGAAAGCGCGGCGTTAAGTTCCGCCACTCGACTCGCAATACTTTCACAGTTCAGCGACAAGTGTGAAACGGAAGTATCCTAATGGGAACGAAGTGTCAGGTTCCCAAGTTTTCTTTACCTATCTTGTTATGTGGCTTATATCCCGATACAGCGTGGATATAAAAAAAAGTTTTTCAATTTTGTTTTAATACTCATATTTCAGTTACAATGCAAGTGATAAAATATGGAACAAGTTTAGATTAGAAATGAAAATAAGTTTCTATTGTTGATGATTTGTTTACAAACTTGAAAATTAATGTAAGAATAAATTTCAAGTTTCGCGTACGTTGTAACAAAACTACTGTTTTCACGTTGAGTACGAATACGAATATATATATATATAAAGATAATATTATTTATATAGTTTTATTTCAACTTCGTCGTCTTAGCACCAGAGCGAAGAAAAGAAACTCCCCCGAGTAGGAATCAAACCTACAACCGCCGCATTGTACTTACCAAATATTTGCACTTTTAGAATTGGGATAATCTGTTTAAGAACTTAGTGAATATCAACATTTTGATAAAAAATGTAGCTTTAGTTTATTTGTAACACAATAGATTTTTTTTTGATAAATAATGTAGCTATAGTTAAATTTTAACATAATAGATAACATATAGAAGTGCCCAGTTCGATATATCTATAATAAAGAAAAAATAAATTTATCTATAAAAAAAAACAAGAAAAAACCACAACTAAGGCATACGGTTTTATCATCCTAATCTTTAAACCACCTATCATAGATATTGGCTTTAATTTATTTTTTATCTACTGGTACCACCAATTTTATTCGAGGTGCGGACTACCAGTACGTGGTCACGCGCGTCCCGCGGGTGGCCTGTCCGACTTCCTCCATTACGGAATATGGGTCGGTGACACGTGAGCCGTAAACTGTCTTATCTAGATAAAAAATGAATGTTGTCGCTCGTTTCTTTCATTTCTATTTATATTTTGTCATTGTGAAAATAAGGTGGATTTTTTTTTATGAGTGGAGCTGCTCTCATACTGGGTATGTGCATGCATATGTTAGCCTGTTGTTTATTTTCGCCTATAATATTGAAGATTATTAAAAGTTGTTGCAATCATTTAAGCCACTGGCACATGGGCACAAGCAATTGACTTTAAACGCGACAGGTTGTGGTTCGATTCTCATTCGAGGAATAAATGTTTAATATTTTCATTTCCTCATTCTGGTAATGATGCAAAGCAGTATTGAATTCAGCTACACAACATGTAATTCCTCCAGAATTTGGCGTGGAAAGCAAGTGTCATAGGAGTCTGCTCTGTTCTTTTTACCTTACTTTTTACCAGTATTTCCAGAGGGAGTTTATGGGCAGACTGGAAGGGAGGGTGTTGAGAGGGGAAATATAAATAATTCATTGCCCGTTGTGGGGATCGAAACCACAACCATCACAAACACGAAGGCTTTGATTATAATAACTAACAGAATACAGATTAAATAAATTGATTTCAGAATATTTTTAAACATTTTTAAAGTGTTATTCCACACTTAGGAAAGAAAAATACTTATTTAGAAAACATATAATTATTTTTTTTTCCCGCTGCGTTCAAATTTTTATACGTTTTCTAAATAAGTATGATTTCAGAATGTTATTGTAACAATATATTTACAAATACCTACGTAGGTATGTACCTGCATATGTGTAATAACGACTTACTTAAACTAATAGGTAAATTTGCATAGCCTCATTCATGCAAACCACCCATAATCCAATCAACGGACTTGATTTGCAACATTATATTATTTATAGTATAGGCTACGTTTTTTTATGTTTTAAACTGTTATATAAATAAAAAAAAATCAGCTTCACGCAGTATCCCGTACACAGCACTAGGCAGAGAGAACCTAGTGTTAAGACACTCCGTTTAACACTTTCTGCCGAATTCTGGAGGCATTGCCTGTTGAGTGGCAGAACTCAACGCCGCGCTTTTGTCTCGACACCAGAGCGAAGAAATGGAAATATAAATTTAAATTATATAGCTAAATATTAGATGTTATCTACTAGATTATGAAAAGTAAACAAAGCAAGCATCGTGTCCAATTACAAGGAAAAAAAAGAATTATATGTTTTTCCTTAAGGTTCATGCTGTGCCCCATACAAAGCAGGATAAGCAGAGGGATCCTAGTGTTAAGACTCCGTCCCCCTGCCCTCCTATTTCTACGCCCATGCCTCGATACGGTGTGATTATTTATTAACATTACAATTTCGTTATAGTATACAACTATCAAATTATATAAAGGTTGAAACTCGATCGACGTCGATATGATATGGCTATGGGTAGGGCCCCCAACTGGGAAACAGCGTCGGGGAAATGTTCAACAATTTTCAATGGCTCAGACTAGGGCTAAAAACCAGATTCTTGAACAAAATTAGCAATACAGCCCGATTATTGGGTCTGCGCTCGTGGTTTTTTTTCCCCTCTATATAATTCAATAATAGGCCTTTTGTATCATATAATAGTTAAAAACTATCGATATATAAATTTTGAAAATAAAATTTAAAAAATTATAGATTATAAAAAAGTTACATTTTAGCAAAAGCTTTTAAGGGCTGTAGCGAAAAAAAATGACTATTCACCTCTACACATAGACTACAATTGATCCGTCGATCGAGTTACTCTGTATAAACGATATAATAAGATTACAAATTGTAAAATATTTTGTGCTAAAATAAAGAGAGTACTCTTCCAATATTTAGATTACCAGCAGTATAAACAAATTTGATGATTTAGATTTACGACGAAATCTCTTTCAAAAATTTACATAGTGTAAATATAGTATTGTCTGGATAGAAATGTTTAAACTAAATACGTGAACGAATTTTTATTGAGGCCAGTCGTGGCGCAGGGAGAAGTATGTGGCTGTAAACACGAGAGGTTGTAGTGTCGATTCTCAATGGAGAAAATGAAATATTTAATATTTTCATTTCTCCGTTCTGGTGTCAAGGCAAAGAGTGGCGTTGAGTTCCGCCACTAACCACACAACGCTTCTAGAATTCTACGCAAGATTTAACACTAGGCTGATGTAGATAGGTGTGTTGCTGATATAAAGACAAAATTTATATATTTTTATATATAGTAAATAAAATTGCAAGTAAAGAAAGAAATAATACAGAAGTGCAAACTGTACTAATTTACTTTATAAGGACAAGTGTATACCATATTAGACGAAGACACTGAAGACGACTTCCTGTTGAGACACCATTAGGTATATTATACGTTGAAGACAATTATGGTAATGGAATGTACATTAAGATTATATAATAAAATATACGAAACTGACTGCGTTCATTTTTTTAACTTATTATTTAGAAGAATTATCATAAAACTCAAACATAATGAAAGGATTTAGAAGAAATTTATATGTACCTGTAATGGTATATTGGAACTATTAAGTTAATTGAACCCATTGGAAATATTAAATCAAATCAGCTTCATCAATCAAAAAGGAACGTAGTGTTGAGACACTCCATTCCCCACTTTCTGCCGAGTTTTGGAGGTACCCAAGATCTGTAGAACTTGACGTGTCACTGATACTTTTTCAGATTTGGAAGAAGTTGGTCTGCTGTCTTATATGGTATCGCTGAATGGACGAGATTCGAAGATGTAATGACGTATTACGCATCCCATTTTCTACCTAGCAACAGAAATAATGCAAAAAAACCCATATATACACAACATATATGAGTAAAAAGGTATAAATATTTGAAAGCTTCCCACCATTCATAAGTGAAATTTGTCACAGAAATTCTTTTACTCAAATACCATCATCTAGTTTCCGTGGCTTGCGTAACAGGCATCGGGTCTGTCAAAGTAGCCCATTCGCTATAAATAGATATGACCTACTTCGCGGTCACCCACCTCGGGGCTGGGAACGACAGACGAATGCAAGACGACTCAATTCTCAAGGGCGGATATTAGAAAAGCGACCTCCATACTCTTACGCAATCACCACCTTCCTTTGGTTGTGCTGCTAATGTTTCTTTTTACTTTGATTGAGCGGGATTTATTACAATTTGATTGAAATTCGATTTATTTATTGTTTACATGGTATCATTGCAGGTTTAGGTAAACATAACTGGAAAATCGAAACCAGTCGTGGCACAAGGGCACAAGCGTGTTATTGTAAATACGACAGGTTGTGAGTTCGAATCGCGGCGTTTAGTTCCGCCACTTAACACGCAATGCCTACAGAATTCGGCGGGAAATGGAGTACAGATTGTCTTAATACTAGGCTCTCTCTGCTTATATTGTGTCATGTAGGATACAGCTGAAAAAAAACTGGAGAATGTACGGATTTTAAAATAATAACATATATCTGAGAGAATATGTATAATTAAAACCTAGTTTTATTGTGTCACGTCTAAAATACATCGAAAGTTACAACCACGTTCAGCACAGTTTATAACTAGGTTATTGGGGTAAACAGATTTTCCATATTAAAGTATCCATAGAGTGTTCAATTCAACATTATTTTATTTGAACACAATACTTTTCCTTTTTGTTTGTTATTTATGATATTTTTTAAAAAAAATATCGAAACACTTCGTTAATTTTTATTAGCATGTAAAAATTCTTTAATGACCTAAGAAACGCCTAAAATTTTGATTCTTATATGGTGATACACGTGAATACATGATCAAATATTAACTGCCCTAAAACATTTAGTACAGGGTCCGAGGAAATGTATAAAGTAAGATTTTTTTTTCTTCTGAAGCGATACAATTAATTCAATTAAGTTATTTTTTTTTAACTTCACGCTGTAGGGTAGGCAGAAGATACCGCCGAATTCTGTAGGTATAACGTGTTGAGTGGCGGTACTCAACGCCACGCTTTACCTGGACACTAGAGCGAAGAAATTAAAATATTAAATGTTTCGTTTCCTACAATGACAATCGAACCCACAACCTGCCATGTTTACAGTCACACTTTTAGCCCCTTGCGTCACGACTGGCCTATTATTTGTTTCCAATTTAGTTTTATTATAAGTAAAATACATTTCATGTTTATTTATGTGTGTCGGTATTAAAGTTCAGCTCAACGGTAGTAACTGTGGCAAGTGTTACGGTGGGTATCCGCCAATCCTACGTGAGGAGATTTAAATTTTAAAGCCAATCTTTGTTTAGATTAGAAAAGGCTGCTTTTGCATAATATATGGAGAGAAATCTTTAACGAGTATGCTGAATAGTGAATACGTATTTATGAAAGTAGATTCTGTGATATAAATTTTATATGCTGTTAATATTTGTTAATATGTATTTTTTCCTTTTCTAAGGATAGGCAAAGTGAATTTAATCCTACTCCCTCTCTGTCCGTTCTCCACATTCCGTCCAATTTTTAAGACTTACGCTTGAGCGGAACTCAACGCCGCGTTTTACTAAGTATTTCCCAGACAGAGAATTCAGCCCACAATCTTCGTGTTTCCAATGAGACGATGTGCCGCTGCGCCAGTAGGGCCATATATCTTTTTACAATAGGCATTCAGAAGATCTGACGAAGCCACGAGCCGCTGTTTTATCGTTCTTCTGTTTATCGACATTTATATAAATTATTTTACTCTAATACCTAAAGCTGCACTCAAAGATTTGAAAAGCTTTTAATTGATTTTAAATCACTACCTATATTTGTACCGATTTAATTTTAAGCACTCACGTTCAGGGATAATTGAAGTTTATAAGTGCGATTATAAATAAGAATAAAGATATAACGGAAACCAAGTTTACAAGTTCAAGTCCCAAGGCGTCTTATAGACTTCTCGTGTTACGATTGAATTGAAAATATGTCAAACGCTATTAAGTAAAAGTAATAAAAGTAAAATTGTCATCAAAATAATTCTTAATGTACTGAAAAATGTAAATTTATTTAAATTTAAACAAATTGATCGCATCATCATCACTGAGATAATGGATAACTGCAACGTGACGGTTGTGGGTTCGATTTTCGTTCGGGGAAGAATTAATTATTCTTCCTTCTTGTAGACAAAGTGCAGCGTTAACTTTCGCAACTTACGTCGCGGTGTCTTGAGTCTTGTAAGATATGTAAATAAAGGGTACGTACTGTCAACTTTTAAGGAACCAACTTGAGTTACCTAAAAGAACGAATGAACACAACACAAAATGAACGAATATCTAATGTTGACGAAGTCCAACGATGCCTTCTATTTTGTGGTATTTGTTAACACCTATTTAGAAATACGAAATTACTTAACGAATGAACTATAAGTTAAATCAAAAACAAAATTACCACGTCCAATTTGGTCATTCACGACAGCATCGACGATAACGTTCTTAGTTAATAATTAATCTATATGAATAAGTACTTTTGCACTTAGGCTTGTAAAAAGTTTACTTTCTCCCATAGGTTGACCAGCAGAAACCTCTTTTAGAGATAAGTGACCAGTAATTTTATAAAATTTTGCATTTATTACTTTTACAAAATGCAAAATAAATACCTACCTACTTATATGTAAATAATTAATTTTAAAATATTAAATACCAAAGCGCGGCGTTGAGTTCCGCCATTTAACACGCAATGCCTCCAGAACTAGGCGGAAAGTGGGGGACGGAGTCTCTTAACACAAAGTTCTCTCTGCCTACCCTGCTGCGAGCGGGATACAGCGTGAAGATTTTTGATTAGATCTTTTTAAATACCTTTAATTGTTCTATACGATACTAAATATTTGATAGGTGATTTAGCTAATATATTCAAATTACTATGAAAATAGTATGTACCTCTTAAGCTGGTCTAGAGGCAGGGTGTGCCATAATGAATAACTTTCTAAACCTAATGTAACACGCAATTACTTTAATCTAATCGATCATAACTGATAATCTTCGAGTTGAAAGTTGCCTATAAGATATATCGTTGCATAAAATGTACGTACAGACAGATATTAGATGAATGACCATTAGGACGTATGATTACATATTGATTTATGTTTTTGTTAAGTTTTTAATGTGAGAAATATAAACATAACTTTATCGTGTTTCAGTATCTATAGACTAAAGACGTATATTTTATTATTATTTCTGGTATGACAGACATTAGCGTAACTAGAGATATTTTCTGGGGGACCTGAACTTACATGTTCGTGTAAATGTTGTTATTTTTAATTTTTCGGGGCAAATTTTGTTGTAAGTAAAATTTCTGGAGTGGGCACTAGACCGTTTTGGGGTGGGCACGGTTTACCCGGCTCCTGGCCCTCCTACGCCCATTTTGACAGACTACGTACTAATAGTCAATCTATGCTTAATTATTTATTGCAAATATATTTTTAAGGAATTAATTAAAACATATTAATATTTCTTACCGTTTTACATATAGATATTTTTATTAAACGTACCTATTTAGTGTTATTTAAAAAATTAAAATAATAGTATTTTCATAATTATTTAGAGGCAGCTCGTGGCGTACAAAGTGACTATAAAGTTGACAGGTTGCGGATTTTATTCCCACTAGAATTTCCCATTTTCTTCGCTCTGGTGTCGAAGCATATCGCGGCGTTGAGTTCTCACGCACACGCAATGCTTCCAGAAATCGGTGGAAAATAAAGAATGGAGTGTCTTAACACTACGTTCCGTCTGCCTACCCTGCTGTATGCGAGAACGCGTAACCCAAAAAATCACTAGTTAAAAATAAACACTAAATTAACTAAAACAACGGATCTTGCATAAACACAAACAATTAACTAAACGACCGACGTTCAAATGGCTAATTTAGTTAACTTTAACCAGTGAGTTTCTATCGGGATTTATTTTGGCTAAAATTCATGAGCTATCGACCTAAATATAAGGAATGAGGTCACGAAGCCGCCGAGTGGGTTCGACTAAGCGTGCCTTTGAAACAGCGAGAAAGAGAGCGTTGTATCTTAAATGGATCTTTTGATACATATTTAAGTCTTTAATAAGTAATTGTATTGGCTGTGTATTTGTAGTTTGACTATCATTTGGAAATATGAATTCTTGAAGCTTCTTCTTTTTAGATTATCATCTAAGTCGTATAGCGTATACTAGCGGCCCGCCCGCGATTTCGCCCGCTTGAACAACATAATTGTTAATTTACTTTGGTTGATTCTGATAGCATTGCTTGTTTAGTGGCGGAACTCAGCGCCGCGCTTTGACTCAACACCAGAGCGAAGAAATGAAAATATAAATGTAACTAAATATTTCATTTGCTCGAGTGTGATCAAACCCACAACCAGTCGATTATACAGTCACACTTTGTGCTCCTGCGCCACGTCTGGCCTTAGCTTTTAAGCCTTTTAGTGTAACTTTTTTATATAAACACCGATTGAAATGAAACACACTAAATATTAAAGGAAACTTGCCAAAATACAACATAAAAAATTGGCAATTAAATAATTATATAAAAAAATATAATATTACAAAAAAATACATGGCTAAATTACGTTATTAACATTAATAAAATTAATAGCAAAGTAAATGAATCGGAGGCGTATTATTTATTGATCTCCTCTCATTGTTGTCGGTCATGCGAGAATGCCTTTGCAAGGGTATTGTATCTCATGCGTTACACGATACATATGAACAAACAATACATATATATATACGTAATTGCTTGTTATTAGATACCTAAATAGGTATGTCAAAGGAGTGAACAGATAATATATAATATTATATGACAGTGACTTTATTTTTTTAAATTAATTGTTTTAAAATGGAGTTAAAAGTTATTTTAAAAGGTTAAATATAATGTTTTTATTGAGCATTTATTTGAAAATGGATCAAAATGTCACTCACACGGATATTTTTTTTTCAAATATTTGTAATTTATCTTTTATTTTGAGGTCAGTCGTGGCGCAGGGGCACAAAGTGTGACTGTCAAATCATCTGGTTGTGAGTTCGATCACCACTCGAAAAGATGATATATTTATTTAATTTTTTTATTTTCATTTCTTAGCTATAGTGTCGAGACAAATCGCGGCGTTGAGTTCCGCTACTCAACACGCAATGCCTCTAGAAATCGGCGGAAAGTGGGAACCGAGTTTCTTAACACTAGGTTCCCCCTGCCTAGCCTGCTGTGATTATTTTCAGATTCATTTTAAATTTTACAGAATAATGTTTTATAATATGTTGTATTTATGTGTCATTTAAATTAATAAGCAAAAAAACTTCTAAATGTTAAGAAATAATCTAGCTATGCGTAATAACGATAGCTCCACGAGGAAGAGGCACAATGCTGCGAGGACGTCGTTTACTTGTTTTTGGTATCCGTATATCATATCCGTGAGAGCAGTCCCACGTTCCATGACGGACAGATAAAAAATTTAATGTATATATAATTTATGTGTTATTTTAGATTTAAGACAAAAATATAATGATTTTGAGGTCGACGTGGCGCAGTGGCACGAGTGTGTGCTTGTAAACGCGACGGTTGTGGGTCGTTTTCGAATATAACGTTTCCTCGTTCTGGCAACATGGGAAAGCGGGGTGACTCGAGTCACTCAACACGCAGTGTTTCATCTTGCGGAAAGTCAGGAACGGAGTGTCTAAGCACTAGGAGCCTAGACTGTTATAGGCGGGATACAGCGTGAACCGGCTTCACAAAAAAGTTTTTTTTTAAAATGTTTTATATGTATGTACATTGTGTATGTGTAAAAATAAAAAAAAAATAGTATAGGTATAATAAATATGGAAAAATATTTTTTCTACAAAGGTTACTTACGATCTAAAAATATGTCCAATATTTCCTAAATAAAAGAACTTACATCATAAATTAATGGACTTTTTAAATTATTTTCATTTAAGTAAATTTAATAATTGAAAAATCACAAACTACCGCTGCCGCTGCTTGATTTTTATAACTCATTTTAGAGATATTATACAGCTATTGCAATCTATTAAAAAAATAATTTATAATTTATAAATATATAAAATATTCATTAAAAATTGGATAATTTTATAAATAAATCTAATAAACAAAATTTTATTCCAAGTAGAAATGCAAGAAATTTAAATATGTACAGGATGTTCATATTGTGGAAAATTTTGTAGACACAAACCTATAAATCACTTTGGATGTGAAGCGTGCCTATATTAAAGAAAATAAATCACAACGCCTTCATTTATTTTCTTTCGAGGAATTTTCCTCGTGGATGTGGTTTTCAACATTTCTGAGGACTAAAACATTGAAAAGATGTAAGAAAAGCTTAAGATTGTAATCTGTTTTTATGATTGCTGTTCTCGCAAAATCTCGTTCTTGGCAAGATCTCTTTTTATACATACAGATTATATTATTTGATGATTGTATTTAGATGGGGTGGGATTAAAAAAAGAGGTTAGTTAAAAAGTTATTATTGAATACTATAACATTATATTATTTTAAAAGAGTTGTTAAAAATCATAAATAATAATAACAATATAAATATACTAAGTTAAACATATAAATTGTGGTATTGAATGAGGATCGAACCCACAACCAGTACACTCACACTCTCTCTTACTTTTTTACTCAACTTACCGACATTTTGGTCAATATATTTTCACATTCTAATTTTAAAAGAACATCTATTTTAAAATAAAAAAAAATATTGCATATTGACACAAACAATGTCAAAAAAACATTTTAGTAGTTGAGTTTATAGAATTTATAGAACGATTTATAAGTATTTTAAAGCTAATTTCGATATTAATTAGCAAAAAAATTACTTTAGTAAACTTACTTAAACTATACAATTTAAATCTATCAATAAATTAATACAAAACAATAAAATAACTACAAACTCTAATTTGAATTTGCTGTAAAAGTCAAAAACACAAAGACTAATAAACTTTACAATTTAAAACGCTGCGGAAATTGACCAGCACTGGCTGCGGTGAAAATGTGGGTAATATTTTATAGTGCATACCTAAAAAAGAAATTTCGTTTATTTTTTATTTATATAACATATTTGATTGTAAACTGAATGGATTTTGAAAATTATATTTTTCTTAGCTTTAATTATAATTGAAACTACTTAATTACTTTTCATTTAATAAATCAACAAATTTTAAAGATCAACGCCGCGCTTTGCCTCGACACCAGAGCGAAGAAATGGAAATATAAATTTTAGTAAATATTTAATCTCTTCGAGTGGGGATCGAACCCACAACCAGTCGGTTTTACAGTCAGATTTCGTGCCGCTGCGCCACGAGTGGTCTCAATATATTATGTGACAAGAGGTAATAAATGGTACACTATTCTAATTTATGATTCAGTAGGTGAAATAAAACTTAGATTTTTTTTTTAAAAGAGAAATATTTTGAGCGATAAATTTCCCACGTGGGATTGGAGCTACAATTTTTTTCTGAATATTATATCTACTTAAATATTAAACTAACAAAACACAAAAAGCACTTAATTGATACCATGCTTACAAATTTTTTTTTCGTTTTTTTTTATCATCAAGCGGTATTCCGCACATAATAGGATAGGCAGCACATAGAGGGAACCCGGGAACCTATGTTTAAAATACTCTGTTTATTATTAAGACACCGTTTACCCAATTCGCCGTATTTTAGTGGTGTTGCATGTTGAGTGGCGGAACGCATTTTTAACATTTATAACATTTGCCTTGTTACCAGAGCGAGTAAATACAAAATATTATTTTTTTCTCCGAGTGGGGATTGAACCCACAACAAACACTTTTATAGTCACACGCTTGCGCTACTGCTCCGCGGCGGCCTCAAATTGATTGTTTAAAAATACAAATAAAAAAATATAATTTAAATTAAGTAGGTAGCAACTTAGCAAGATAATAAATATATGTGATATTCTAGATTCATTCTTCACGAACTTTCATCACAAATTTAGGTGCCTCTGGGGGATCATAAGAGGTTTAGTTTTATGTCCGATTTCCACAGGGCCCTCTGTTGTTTTCCAGACAAATTAGAAATAATAGAAAATGTATCATATTATGTATGTAATAAAAAAATTAATAAAATTCACGCTGTATCCCGCACACTGCAGGGTAGGCAGAGGGAACCTAGTGTTAAGACACTCCGTTCCCCACTTTATGCCGAATTCTGGAGTTGCGTGTTGAGTGGCAGAAGTCAACGCCGCGCTTATCCTCGACACCAGAGAAATGGAAATATAAATTAAAGTAAATATTTCATCTCCTCGAATGGGGATCGAACCCGCAACCAGTCGGTTTTTCAGTCACACTTTGTGCTCCTGCGCCATGACTGGCCTCGTATGTGTGTAATGTATGTAATATGTTATATTATAAGAAAACTACAAACTATAATGCAGCTAAATGTGTAAATTTAATCTCTAGCTTTCCTACACGATGCCAAGGACAACAAATATTTGCGCCATAAACGTTTTTAGTGCCACTATATACTCACATATATCTCCTAACCTCTACATTAATTGGAGAAACTGTTGTCAAATATATTTTTATTATCTTTTTAAGCTTCATGCTGTATCCGTATATAGTAGGGTAGACTGAGAGAGCCTAGTGTTAAAACATTAAAATATTTATATAATAATGACCGACCTCTTGTGGGTTCGATCCCCACTCGAGAAGATGAAATATTTACTTAAATTTATATTTCCATTTTCTTCGCTCTGGTGGAGAGGTTAAGCGCGGCGTTAAGTTCTGCCACTCAACACGCAATACCTCCAGAATCTAAATTCCCTCTGCCTACCTTGCTGTGTGCGGGATACAGCGTGAAGCTGTTTTTTTAATAACAGATGCATGTGAGTTCATACACAAAACGCCCGATTTTTTTCGAGAAAACAACAAATGCACACGTATTTCAAAACATTTAAGCACGATAATTTATTAATCAATTCAATTTATCTATCTTCTATTAACTTTTAAGTATATATTATAAAATACTATGTGATTTAAATAAAAAAAAACACAATAACTATGAAAAATGGATAAAGAGTACATCTTAGACACGGTCTAGCTGTGAGATTGACACTCGAGGATACTTTAGTCGAGCGTCCGACATTCTCAGTCGACACCAGTCTCAAAGGTTCAACTGAAATAGTTAAACTTAGCGTGGATGGTTCAAATATATCTTCATATCCATTTATCGAGGTGCATTTGACGCACTCAAGCAGAATAGACGGCAATGGGAGTAACAAGGCAACGGCATGTATTGCGTTGGACGGACGCCAAAAAGCAAGAACTCGCTTATATGTATAAGGTCTTTGATACAGGATCTGTATATAAAACGATGTTGACAGTGGTGATCTCGATGGTTTTATTTGGGTGCATACTTTTAAACAAAAAGAAAAATCTTTAGTTTCAAGTAGTATCGCATTCATGCTTTAATATTGTATAAAAGAAAATATTTTATTGAGTAAATAGAATGAATTGGCTAAATTCGTTTACCAAAGTCAGAGCCTATACGGTTAGAGAATAGGAAAAGGTACTTTAGTTGAAAGCTTTTTTTCTACAAAATCAGCTTCACGCTGTATCCCGCACAAAGCAGGGTAGGCAGAGGGAACCTAGTGTTAAGACACTCCGTTCCCCTTTTTTTTCTATAGAGATTGCTTATTGATAAATGTTTTAATGTAGGGCTGTAGATTACTAACAAGATAAGAACGTAAATGACGTTAACTGGAAAGTGTGAATTTAGAAACTGAGACGAATTCTTGGGTTTCTTTTAAAGATTTTCACAATATTCCATTGAGATTATTTTTTTTTTTATATATTTTCTTTTGAAATTATGTTATGCAATAATATATGTAATATTGATTTATTATCGCTATAATTACAGAGATAAAATATTTCTTTCAATTTCGAAAATCATGATAGAAGAGTGGTAAGTTATAGTAAATATTTGATAAGTCGAACAGTTGAGAAATGTCTTCTACTACCGAATCTACATTGTTATGGTTTCGACTTGTACTTGTACATACAAGTATTCATAATACTTAAGTTAATTTTATTTTATATCTGGTATTTTCTGTGAAGTTTAAAAAAAATCAGCTTCACACAGCAGGGTAGGCAGAGGGAACCTAGTATTAAGACACTCCGTTCCCCACTTTCTGCCGAATTCTGGAGGCATTGCGTGTTGAGTATTAGAACTCAACGCCGCGTTTTGCCTCGACGCCGGAGCGAAGAAATGGAAATATAAATTTAAGTAAATATTTCGTCTCCTCGAGTGGGGATCGAGCGCATAACCAGTCGGTTTTACAGTCACACTTTGTGCCGCTGTGCCACGACTGGCTTCAAGTTTAAAGAAAAAAAATTGGAAAGTAAAGATTTTGTTAGTTAATTTATATACATTCACTTCATTTACTAGTAGCTTCTGTCTAACGTAATAAAACGCCTAACACGTTCTATTGACACTGTCGGAGATGTTGTATAATCGATAGTAGTGACTTGCAGTAAAGTTAAAACTTTCATCTTCTTAATTTTAAATTTACCAGTCATTAGTTGTCAATTAGTATTGGTGATAGATACTTTGTGGTGCGTTGGTTGTTTTATATTGTAAAGCTACGGGTTCAAATCTCGTATCTTCTTTTATTATTTATAATTGATTAACGCCCAATATTAATAACCTATCTCCAACGTCAATCTTAGATTGTTTCATATATCTATCCTATCTAGAGATTGGATAGATATATGAAACAATCTAAGTTTGACGTTGGAGATAGGTTATTAATATTGGGCGTAAATTGATGATAATTTTTCAAACTGTACAATCATTTTAAATTGTAAATTAAAATCGGCTTGAATTAAAAATTAATAGGAGACTGATGATTTTGTTTTCTAATGTAAAGATAAAATAAAATAAATCAGCTTCACGCTGTATCCCACACACGGCACGGTAGGCAGAGGGAAACTAGTGTTCAGACGGGCCGAATTCTGGAGGTATTGCGTGTTGAGTGGCAGAACTCAACGCCGCGCTTTGCCTTGACACCAGAGCGAAAAAATGGAAATATAAACTTAAGTAAATATTTCATCTTCTCGAGTGGGGATCGAACCCACAACCAGTCGGTTTTACAGTCACACTTTGTGCCGCTGCGCCACGACTAGCCTCATATAGATAGATAATGTCAGTAAATCAAATTATTCTTCGGTACCATTATAATATTAAACTGAATGATATTTTTTATAAAACAAGAATAATGTAAAGTCATCAATCAAACATCGTAGATTCGTCATTTAATGTTGTCATAGATTCTTTATTTTCTCGTCGTTAATTAATATAGAAAGGCGGATTTAAAACCTATTTTAGAGAAATAATCTGTTAGGAACTGACGTTTAACGCTGTGTTATGTCTAATGCTGTAGTTGTATCTTATATTTAGCAGGATAGGTTGAGGGAACCTAATGTTAAGACTATACGTTCGCCACTTTCCTTTAGATTTTCGAGACACTGCGTGTTTCTTGTTTAATTTCATGTTGTATTCCGCGCATAGCAAGGTAGACTGAGGACCTGGGAACTTAGTGTTAAGACACTCTGTTCCCATCAAAATACTTCCGTTCCCAATTTTCCGTCGAATTCTTAAAGCATTGCGTGCTGAGTAACGGAACTCAATGCCACGCTTTGCCTCCTTACCAGAGCGAGAAAATGAAAGTATTAAGCACCTCCAGTGGAAATCGAATCCACAACCTACCATGTTATACAGTCGCACGACTAGACGTAACTAGAAAGTCTAAACTAGGAAGAGATAATGTTTTATATGAAATCGTTCCCTCGCGGGCAATATAAACCCGCCTCTACAACCATGTTAATTCAACACGTCAAATGTAAATCATTATCAAATGCGTCGAAAAATAAAAATAAATAAATTAGCTTCACACTGAATCCCATATACAACAGGGTAGGCAGAGGGAACCTAGTGTTAAGACACTCCGTTCCTTATTTTCCCCCAATTTCTGGTGGTATTGCGTGTTGAGTGGAGGGACTCAACACCGCGCTTTGCCTCGACACCAGAACAAAGAAATGGAAATATAAATTTAAATAAATACTTCATTTCCTCGAGTGAGGATCGAACCCACCACTAGTAGCGTTTACAGTCATACTTTGTGCCCCTGCGCCATAATTGGCTTCGAAAAAAATATATTTCATATCATATATTTTTAAGATGTATCTTAAAAGTGGACTAGTATATAGTAAGTAGTCCATAAAAAAAATTGGCATGAGAGACCAAAAAGTTGATTTATTGATAACATCATATACAGCCCATAAAACCATTGTCACCATCTTATACCTACTATTTAGAAATTCAAGATGGTATTAACCAGATTTGGATTGCGTCCAGATTTAGATCTATATTATTCTCGTTATACTTGTCTAGACACAAACGTTTCAAAGTCAAAGTGAATTGTTTTTATTGTATTCTTTATCGGTTACTAAATTTGAAGGCTTTTTTTTTATAAATATATGTAAGTTATGTTTATAAAATGCATGCATATACTTATTATATTAAAAAATATATATATTTTTTACATTAGCAAACTAAACCTGAGAACTTAGTGTTAATACAATCCGTTCAAATTAACACTTCCAACCCCCACTTTCCATGGAATTCTCGAGATATTGCGTGTTGAGCAGCAGAACTCAACGCCGCAAGACATAACATATATACGATATATGGATATATTTTCGGCTAAGAAATCAAATTCACTAATAAATAAATGCGATAGTTTTCAATTCCACTATCTTTTGTCAGATATTGTTGAATAGTAAAAGAGTCTCTATCTCTATCTCGAAATAGTACAGTAATTACATACCTGACTGTTGGGGAAGGTCGCGAACGCGGATTGCACTTTGTGTAAAGCATGGTCTTGCTGGTGGGCGGGCGGCGGTCTCCCCTTAGGGAAGTGGAAACGCGGTATTACTCGAGAGGGGCCGGCCGCCCGCACTGAACGTTGCAACGTAGTATGCGCAGGCGCAGACGACGGCTTTGGAGGTGTGGATGCCGCGTAGTTCTGGAAAAGAATAAGTACATTTAATAAATATATAATAATAATAATTAAATAAATTATTGACATCGTATCGTTATTGGCTGCAAACATGATGAGTGTGGGTTCCATTTCCACTCACATGTGCGATATGTAAATTATTTTCACTTCACTGTTTTTCTGAGTTCGTGAACTCAACGTTACGTACGTACCTATTTTTTATATATACGTGTAAATTATATTAATATAATGTTAAAATTTGTTAAGTTTACGTATATTTCTTATATTTATATTTTGTTTCTGTCTATTTTATGACTTTTGTATATAAGAGAAATAAAGTGTGTAAAAGATTCCAGAAGTTTTACTCAATTCAATTGTTCTGTAGAAACAATAAGCATTAATTAATATTTATAATATGAGTGCTATATTTTTTTAGCGCAATGACAAGCATTAATTTGCTTTTAAGCAAATGCTTAAATAAAAATATGTCACAACTTTTACATAATATTTACAGTGGTCGGTTTCCAGGAGGCGCGGGTTCGAGTCCCGCTACGTTCAAATTTTTATACGTTTTCTAAATAAGTATTTTTTTCCTAAGTTCCACACTTAGAAAAAAAAAAAATATAACACATGAAAAATGTTTAAAAATTTTATTTTACTTAAACTGATCCAACCTAAACCTATTATTATATTTATGCTATACGCATACAGTAGGCTGTCGTGGTGCAGACTATACAAACGACGGTTATGTCCGACTCCCACTCTAACCAACGAAATGTTAAATATTTTCATATATTGCCTATAGTATTATTTATCTGTATTATATACAGTTGATATTTTAAATTATTTTTTCATTGTTATATAAGCGTACCTATGCATATAATACTGTAAGAGAATGATTGTAAAATAATTTAGAATATTCAAAACAAAATGACTAGAAAAATCCTTATTCCTGTCCTTATTTAATGATAAACCCGCCCTTGAGGTTAGATAAAGTTAAATCATAGAATATATTTTCTTGGAATAACTTAAAATAGTATTTTTTTATTTATATTGACTACTTACTACTTACAAACAATACAAAATCTAATATACAAAATCTACTCTGCATTTTTTTTATTAAATAACCGCGAAATTAATCTCTATACCAATTTCATCATTCGGTAAACTCACAGATTTCATTTATAAAATGAAATCTTGTTAAATAAGAGTTAATGGTTTCTTAACTAAGGTGCATGACATTTAAACCACCTAATAATTACTTTTAAAAATAAATATAGTATATAGTCGCTCAAAAGATTTTTTTTTAAATTTTTTTTACATTTTTTGTAGCTTCACGGTGTACGCACACAGTAGGGTAAGCAGAGAGAACCTTTGAACCTAGGGTTAAAATACTGTGTTATTATTAAGACAGACCAGTTCCCTACTTTTCGTCGAATTCTGAAGATACCAAGAAATACTAAATATTTCATTTCCTCTAGTCGAAATCGAATCCACCACCTCGTGCCACTGCACCACGACTGTCTCTAAAGGTCTACATCTATTTGATAAGCATATTTAATGTTCCAGCCAGTTTAATACTTACCGAAACACAGTGGATCGTTCTTGGCAACGCCTACGTCTCAATCAACGCTAGTTTAGTTAATATTTTGAGTCAACGTATGGAGCTAGCGTAATAAGATTATTCGTGGAGTTACTCGCTACTCACTGGCCTACATTTCGTTCGTCTGTATGAAAGTTTGTATCAAAGGTAAAAATTTGTAATTTCAATTTTGACTTTAGAATTTTTACGACATCGTTTTACGGTGTTTTTGGGATATGATGTTAATGGATTCAAATATACAACAGTGTAATATTAATATTTAATAAATAGACACTAATAAAAGTTGGTACTATAAGAGAAAATGCTACCGGTAACTAGCACGCTACGTCTTACTCTATGCAGAAAAATGAAATGCTAAGAGAAAAATAGAGTAACATATATATCATATCATATATCAGCTACACGCTGTATCCCGCACACAGCAGGGTAGGCAGAGGGAACCTAGTGTTAACATTCCGTTCCCCACTTTCTGCCGAATTCTGGAGGCATTGCGTGTTGAGTGGCAGAACTCAACGCCGCGCTTTGCCTCGACACCAGAGCGAAGAAATGGAAATATAAATTTAAGTAAATATTTCATCTCCTCGAGTGGGGATCGAATCCACAACCAGTCGGTTTTACAGTCACACTATGTGCCGCTGCGCCACGACTGGCCTCAAATAGAGTAACATATTGTATATAATAAGCTCCACAGAAAGAGAAATGTGGAACATGTGGAATTTAAGAAAAATATGTTTTAAGCAAACTTTAATAATACATATAAAACCGTATCTCATATTTATACTAATATACAATAATTTAAACTTATTTAATATAAAAAATAACAATAACTTGACTAAAACTCTATTTTGCATATTTCTAAACATACCGAAATATCACAACATAAATAACGTCGTCGGCAGCGTGGTTTAGACGCGATCTCGTTTGAGAATGAATTAGTGTATGTTGGTGTGAATTGGGAAGTCTGATTTCATAGTTTACACTTGTATTTATAGTCATTAATCAATATATCGATTGAGAAAATACTTATAAGGCGGTAAGTACAGACAACAAAAAAAAAATATTTTGTATTTTCAAATTCAAATAATTTTATTCAAAATAACATGCCTCATTTTTTGAACGCCTCAGACCTGAAAAGAACCGGCGCAAGAAACTCAGCGGGACTTATTTTTTTAAACTCAGTTTTAAACAAATACATATTTAATTATCTGTAGCAATGTATTTTGCAACTATCAACTAAAGATGTGAAATTCGTGTAAATGTTTTTCTCTCGTTGATAAAGTGTCCCAAGGATCTATACAGCTAAAATGTGTCAACCAATCATTGCCTCAAAATTAATTAAAACTGAATGACAAACAAAAAAAAAGTGATAAATTATTAAAAAAAAAATACTTATTATAAACCACACGTATCCGGATAGATTTCAATCAAATCTTTATATAAAATTTATAATATATGTAATTTAGTATAGTGCTGTTATCGGCTGCAGTGTCCGCTATTTCTGGCCGCAGCTGCAGTCTGCTGAATTTAGCTGAGTGTTTCCCACTCGAACACAACACTAGTGTTGTCGGTCTGTGACCCTGTTGTGCATTTCACCGGAGAGAGAGCAGTCTCATCAAAATATTCCTTAAATGTTAACACCCATTTATGTCATTCGATGTCACGTTGAATCGTTTTCTCAAATTGTAATTAAAGATAAAATTGCGGCGTTGAGTTTTGCCACTCAACACGCAATGCCTCCAGAATTCGGCCGAATCGGAAACGGGGTGTCTTAACATTAGGTTCCCTCTGTCTACCCTGCTGTGTGCGGGATACAGCATGAAGATGATTTATTTTATAATAAAAAATAAGTTTCCGTTGAGTTCTGCCACTCAACACGAAACACCTCAAAAATTCAGCGGAAAGTGAGAAATGTAGTGTCTTATTATTAGGTTCCTTCTGCCTACCCTCCTATATGCGTGATGGAACCTAAAATAAAAAAAATATATACGTATAAAATGTCTGATGAACATGTTATAAACTTCGGTAACACTAATTTTACAATTTATTTAAATTCGTAATTCGTAAGCGGCAGATTAAAAGTAATTAAGATATCTATCTATGTAAGTAAATATTAAATATTTTACAATCAACATCTTTTCTATATCTATCTTTTTATTGGAATAATATGATTTAACTGCAATTGGTTAAGCGTAAACGTTAGCTTCAAAAGTGTCTAAAGAAACAAAGTGAAAATAAAAAAAAATCACGGTCAATTAGAGTTAAATCTACGTAAAATTAGAAATAAATTGATTAATGCTACGTTTTGGTAATCGCATGCTAGTTTTCTAATTTTCATAATTTAGTAGTTTATTATCTTAATTTCTGCAAGGTCTATCTCATTTAGAGAGTTTTTTTCACCAAATCATTTGGTATTTTTAAAATTAAAATAAGCAGAAATCCTCTTGGTTATGGTGTTTCATGACAAGTTTCAAATCGATACAAGTCAGACAGACCATAGGATTTCAAGAAAGGTACAAATAGATTGGAATTGGTAGAATAGATCAGCTTCACAGCCGCAGGTAGGCGGAGGGAACCTAATGTTAAGACACTCCGTTCCTCACTTTTCGCCGAATTCTGGAGGCATTGCGTGTTGAGTGTTGAAACTCAATGCCGCGCTTTACCTCGACACCAGAGCGAAGAAATGGAAATATAAATATAAATAAATATTTAATTTCCTCGAGTGGGGATCGAACCCACAACCAGTCGCATTTACAGTCACACTTTGTGCCTCTGCGCCACGACCGGCTCCAAAAAAAATTTAATAATAATTTAATTGCAATTTTATTTAAAATATTAGAAAAAAAAAGATTTTTAGATGTAAAAAAACACTTAATTCATGATAATTTTAGATTGACATCATCACCTTTTGGTATAAATATTTGAGGGTAACGTAAAAACAAGCTAAGACGCAAATTATACCTAATGTTAAATTCTGTTCTCACGAGTGTTGTTACTATAATAATATGTTATAAAAAATATTTTAACAATTTACCTTATTATTTTTATTTATTAATACTGTCATTTTTTCGCTCTGGTCACAAGGCAAAATCGGGTAATGGAGAGTCTTGACACTAGGTTCCCACTGCCTACCCTGCTATATGCAGGACACAGCGTGAAAAAACCTGATTAATTTAGTTTAAATTTATTTCTATATTTAAGTAATTTTATATATTCGGCAAGAAATAAAGAGTTATTTGTCTTTTTTAGCAATCCAGTCTTACTCCTGGAAACGCTCAACCTAATATTGGTGCGTACCGTTTTATTAGTTTCGGAATTCTCCTTGGCCTATGACTTTAGGTACGTCACTATGCTAGCTGTAAATATCGATATTCGTTAAAGTGTTCTAAGTATATAATAAAGTCTGAATTTCATATTTAGGGCTTAAACTATATATAATATAAGAAACACAATACGTTCAAGGCCAGTCGTAGCGCAGTAAACGCTACAGGTTATGGGTTCAATTTCCACTCAAAGAAATCATATATTTCATATTTTTATTTCTTCGGTCTGGTTTCGAGGCAAAGCTCACCGTTGAGCTTCGTAACTCAACTCAACTACGGAAAGTGGGGAGCGAATGTAGGGAAAGTGAGGAGTGTAGGTTCCCTCTGCCTCAGCTACATACGAGATACAGCCAAAAATTAAAAAAAAGAACAGTAAAAAAATCCTCAAAATGTGATGTTTAAACACCGATGCTTAAGACTGCTCCATTAATTTATTTTATGTTAACACAACGTTTTCCTCGGAATTTTATTCAGGCTTACAGTCCTTGAGCCTCACAACCAACAGGGAAAAATTGAGGTGTTATTATACAAATTGTTCAGAAAATGTTGTGTTCCGTCGCCTTTTACAAAAACATTTTTTATTTTACAGAAATACACTTCAAGCTTTATTTCACATACAGGGGAGGCAGAGAGATCTGTTAAGACTCTCCGTTCTCCAC
Source organism: Heliconius himera (assembly GCA_021202915.1). NCBI lineage: Eukaryota > Metazoa > Arthropoda > Insecta > Lepidoptera > Nymphalidae > Heliconius > Heliconius himera. Next base: position 956,360 of record JAJHJA010000143.1, on the reverse strand, counting down.
TATCCGACAGAGTTTAAGAAATTGCTTGTCGAGTAGTGGAACTTAACGATTGTTAACCTTAACCGTGTTCCCGAGCGGCGAAATGGTAATAATTAATTTTCTAGAGCGTGGATCGGGCTCATAAAGATCGCGCTTTCAGTCACACATTGTCACATTGTGCCACCATGGTCCAACAAAAAAAATATGTGAATATTTTATTTTTTGTACTTTTGAGGCCAGTCGTGGCGCAGCGGCACGAGGTGTGACTGTAAAAACGACTGGTTGTGAGTTCGATCCCCACTCGAGGAGATGAAATATTTACTTAAAATTTATACTTCCTTTTCGTAGCTCTGGTGTCGAGGTTAAGCGCGGCGTTGAGTTCTACCACTCAACACGCAATGCCTCGGCATTCGGCAGAAAGTGGGAAACGGAGTGTCTTAACACTAGGTTCCCTCTGCCTACCCTGCTGTGTGCGGGATACAGCGTGAAGCCGATTTAATTTATTTATTTTATTTTTTGTACACTAAAATATTAGTCAATATTTACAATTATCAACGATTGAAGACATATATATACTTCCCTATCCCTAAGCCGACACTAGATAATCTATTTGAGAACTACTGTTGCGTGGGATTGCTAAACCGATCTGCTCATTCGCTTCGCAAACTTACATATCGAATTTAAACCGAATATGCCTCGTTTTCGATATATACAGGAACCTAGAGTTAAGATACTCCATTCCGTATTTTCCGCCAAATTCTGGAGGCACTGCGAGTTGAGCGGCGGAACTTAACGCCGCGCTTTACCTCGTTAACATAACGAAGAAATTGAAATATGAAATATTTTATTTTCTCGAGTGGGAATCAAATCCACAGCACATCGCTTTACAGTCGTGACTTGTGCCCCTGCGCCACTACTGGCCTTTATATCATATTGTATTTAATAATTATATTTATTTGTAAAAGTTAAGTATATAGGCGATGTACGGTCAAACTGTATAGGAAAATAGAAGATTGTAGCATGACGTTCGGGACCACAACCCACTTAAGGCCTCGAAGTAGGTTAAGTTTAAAAAAGCAAAAAAAAACACTTGCTAGCAAGTATGTGGTCTCGAGAAGAATCTAGATTTTAACCTCTAGATAGCCTTCAGTATATACAACCTCTCTAAGGGAATTACCTTCTCACTCCGAAGACACTCCGTTCCCCACTTTCCGCCGAATTTTTCGACACATTGCGTGTTGCGTGGCGGAACTCTACGCCGTACTTAAGTTTATATGTACTATTTAATATATATGTAGTAGGCATATGCATTTATTTATGATTATTTCATAAGCATATACACATAATATATTACTATGTATGTAAGCTTATGGGATGAACATATATAAAACTCTGTAATTGAACCGGCCAAATTTAAATTTAATATAAATTTGACCAATTTAAATAAAAAATAATTAAATTAGCTTCACGCTGTATCCCGCATACAGCAGGGTAGGCAGAGGGCACCTAGTGTTAAGACACTCCGTTCCCCACTTTCTGCCGAATTCTGGAGGCATTGCGTGTTGAGTGCCAGAACTCAACGCCGCGCTTTGCCTCGACACCAGAGCGAAGAAATGCAGATATAAATTTAAGTAAATATTTCATCTCCTCGAGTGGGGATCGAACCCACAACCAGTGGGTTTTACAGTCACTGGCCTCTACTGAGCAACTTATAATAAAAAAAAATACAAAAATATATATAAATTTCAGAACTAGACCTGTGTCGATGAACGTGTCCTATAAACGATGGACACCGCCTACGCACCACAACAAGCTAATACGTTCCTTCACTCTTTTAACTGGTCATTTGATTGATTAATTCATTATGATTGCCAATTCCAAACGCTCCTCGTCCGTTTTTTGGGTAGCCATTTAATCTCAGTCTCCTCATTTACATTTAAATTAATATTTTCATTAAATTGTTGGCAGTTTTGCCTCTTTTGGAAGCCAAAATTTTTTTATATATTTTTTTAATTTTTATAGTTTTTTTGTAGTTACATTTTTTATTTTTATTATGTGTCGAGACACTAGCTACGGTGGCAAAATGAAATGTCGCTTTTTGCCTAATGACATCAAGAAAAAAATATATTTAAAAAAGTATATAAATTTACCATTATAATTTAAGCATCCATTTTGAATTTCCTAAATAAGCTCGTGTCATCTTAAATTGTGTTAAACATTTTAGAATAATCTTCAAACTTCAAGATGTCAAAAAGTACAAAACTGACGACGAAGTTAAGATGAACTTAAAGCTTAAATAAAACAAGAGCTTTATAATATAGATTTTGTATTTTATATCCTTCATATTGGTTGAACTAACTTGAACTATTATTTATATTTTTCTTATATGCAAGATGCCTTTTTTCCCGACTGCTAAGGAAGGGTTATGTTTTTCGCGCGTATCTTGTATGTATGTAATATTCTTTATTACCTCGTATCTCCAGAACCGCTGAACGGATTTACATATTTGAGGTATCGTTAGATTCGTATTAGCAGCCCAAGTGTTCTTAGATAGGTGACGTTAATAAAAAATAATCATGACGGCTGTGGTACGCCATTGGACTTAGTGAAAAAAAATTTTTTCGTTTCGAAAACCACAATATGGGTATCAAATTCAAGAGCTCAATTTCAGGATTTCAAAAAGGTATATCATGATTATCATTACCATAATAAATTCTACCAAAAAAATGTAAAATAAAAAAATATTTGTAAAAACAAAAACCCCGACTGCATCAAACTAAAAAGAAAATAAACAAGCCCAATAGTTTATTAGGATTAACAGTCGCGACCTATAAGTAATTCTTCAATCAATAAAATCTTTACCAGGAACCCCGCATAATTTAAAGAGGTCCCGGCTGTTAATCCTAATAAACTATTGGGCTTGTTTATTTTCTTTTTAGTTTGATGCAGTCGGGGTTTTTGTTTTTACAAATATTTTTTTATTTAAAACATTTTTAAAGTGTTATTCCACACTTAGGAAAGAAAAATACTTATTTAGAAAACGTATAAAAATTTGAACGTAGCGGGGCTCGAACCCGCGCCTCCTGGAAACCGACCAGGCGCCCTGACCACTAAGCCATACGTTCTCGCCAAGCTACGTCGAAATTTTTATACGCTTGTTACAACTTATTTATGTTGTGAGTATCTCTGTTGTTGTTAGTATAAAGATACCTTTTGATTATTATTAGATACGATAAAAATGAAAAAAATGGTCAAGCATCTATTTAATATAATATAATATAAAAGATTCAAGTTGCTTTTACAATTAAAATTTATCGTTTTTAAATTTTATAATTATCGCGCCATCCTAAATTATGTTAAACATTTTATAATAATCTTTAAACTTTAAAATGTCAAAAAATACTAAACTGATGATGCAGTTAAGATTCAAGTTCATCTTCATCTTCAATAAAACCAATCCATAATAGAGAGTTGCCCTCTTATTCTTCATATTTCATGACCTTCAACTTTAACTATTATTTAATAATATTTTTATAGATAAGATACCTTTCATATGATTAAAAAATTAATAAATTAAACATTTTTGTCCTAATAAGATAAGAGTTACTAGGTTCCTTTCCCACGAAAGAATTTAGATATTAACTTTTCACTTAGAAATAACCTTCTCATTTTATTTATTTTGAAGTTCACGCTGTATCCCCATTGTAACAGGGTAAGCAAAGGTAGCGTGTTCTAGTGTTAAGACACTCCACTCCCTACTTTCCGCTGAAATAATCTAACCTAAACAAATTTTCATCAAACTACCCTCAAAGTGTACCTTTTCCAAAAAAAAAAATCTAAATCGGTTGGCGGTATATTAAGTTATTCTTTAATTTGTCGCTCACATTCTTAATGCAAATTTGAGACTTATGTAATTTTTTCATGGACACCAAATTAAAATGAGACCACACGGGAAGCACTTTCAAATAAAAAAAAATCATCAAAAAATTTTATGTGTCGTGGCGCAGCGGCACGAGGTGTGACTGTAAAACCGACTGGTTGTGGGTTCGATCCCCACTCGAGGAGATAAAATATTTACTTAAATTTATATTTCCATTTCTTCGCTCTGGTGTCGAGGTTAAGCGCGGCGTTGAGTTCTGCCACTCAACACGCAATGCCTCCAGTATTCGGCAGAAAATGGGGAATGGAGTGTCTTAGCACTGGGTTCCCTCTGCCTACCCTGCTGTGTGTATTTAATTTAATTTAATCAAAATCGGTTCACCCAGTCAAAAGTTCTACTGTTGCACTTGTACCCCGCTCTACGACTGGCCTTCTTATTTGTTATACACATAAAAATATTTATATTGAATATATGTTAAACATTGACACGAACGTGGCGTGTAATAAACTTGAGTAGTAAAATATTTTCCTTTCAAACGTTTGTAGTTCAACAGTTGTTGGTTAAATATTGGACTTTACTGCAGTGAGAGTTCAGTGCAGTGCACATTTGAACTTTACTTTTATTCTGTAGTTGTTTAAATTGTTTTCTTTTAAATGTATTCTGAAAATATTAATTACAATTTATAGTTAAAAATACTTTCTTACTTAAAAGAGTCGCGGCACGAAGTGTGACTGTAAAACCGACCGGGTGGGTTCGATCCCCATTCGAAGAGATGAAATATTTACTTCAATTTATATTTCCATTTTCTTCGCTCGGGTGTCGAGGTTAACCGCGGCGTTGAGTTCTGCCACTATACACACAATGCCTCCAGAATGAAGGGATACAGCGTGAAGCTGATTTAATTTTATTTTTATTTAAATAAGTTATAGTTTTCAAAGATAAGAAGAGAACGATTTAGAACGTAAATTATAATATATATTCTAATATATATATTTTTTAGGTGACGCCTTAAAAATACCACCAATTCTTATCAAATAATAAAATAACTCCAATATTTTTTTGAAACAACAGCTTAGTTTTATTTGTCAATAATTTGGTTCCTGATGTTGTATTAGTAAAGATCAAATAAAAAGAAAAGAAATTTAATATCAAACAACAGTATTTACAGTTTTTCTGTATTTACGGTTCATTACGATTCATATCATTACGATTCATTACAAATCATTACAAAGTTGATTATTAAATGAATAATGATTTCGATTTAAAAACGCAGCTTGTAAACATGAATGAAGTAATTAATGATTAATTATCTGTTGTCACTACATTATCGAAGTCGGGGGTTGAAAATTACCCAGATTGGATTCGGAAGTAGAGTAAACACTCTTCTCCGATGAGGGTAATTATTATAGTGTACACAATTAACTTAATTGTTGTATGTAAGTTATACGTAGTATATTTATATATATTTTTTTTAACTTAGCGCTGTGTCCCGCACGTAGTAGTTAAGCATGGGAACCTAATGTTAAAATATTTCCATGCTCCGTTTAACATTTTCCACCGAATTCTGGAGATACTGCGTGTTGAGTGACGGAACTCAACGCCGTGCTTTGCATCTTTACCAGAGTAAATAAATGGAAATATTAAATGTATTATTTGATCTCAAGTGTGAATTGAACCCACAACCTGTCTCGTTTACCGGCGTACGCTTGTGCGTTTGCGCCATGACAGACTCAAAACATTAAAATGTCAAATTGTTCTGTGTTCGTTAAGAGGATAAAGAGATTTATTAAGCTATCTTCTCTATTTAATTATTTTTCTCATACTCATGTTAGAATAATGTCTGCCAACATTTGTTAAAATTTATTATACATGGTGCTCGCCAGTTTCTACACAGTTATTTCGATTTATACAGCTATTTATGTATATTTTGTTAATATGTATATACAAATCAAATTATGAATATAAATAGACATAATACAGATATAATAGACAACGAGGTGTCTTAACACTAGGTTCCTTCTGCCTACCCTACAGCCTTGTTGTGATACAGCGTGACGCTGTAAAATAATATAAATAAAGATAAATTATTTAAAAATTACTTTAGGTTTAAAAAACCTTAAATTTTGCAATAAGCTTGTGCTATTTAAACAACACGTCACTTTTGTTAAATATTGAAGGACGAAAATGTATTACATATAACACACCTACATCATATGTATGCAAATTGTGACGAATTTGACCTTCTGTTTAAATATTATATGTACGTTTAAAAACGATAACGTTTGTAAAATCATATTTGTATTGTCTCAGCGGAAGGCCATTGTAGCTAAGAATAGTTAGTAATATAGGACGTTTTATAGTACCGTCAATTCTGCTCCCAAAGACGCCAATGTGAAATATTATTTGAAGTCAGTCGATAAATTTATAAGTCCATTTGATGGTTATGTGTTTAAATCTAGCCTTATATAATATAGCCTATATTATATTAGGCCAGACATAGCGGAGGGGCGCAAAGTGTGACTGTAAAATCGACTGGTTGTGGGTTCGATCCACACTCAAGGAGATGAAATATTTATTTATTTTAAATTTATATTTTAATTTCTTCGATCTGGTGTCAAGGGAAACGGCGTTGAGTTCCGCCACTCAACACGTAATGCCTCCAGAATTCGGCCGAAATTGGGGAACGAAGTGTTTTAACACTAGATTCCCTCTGCCTACCCTGCTGTGTACAGAATACAGCGTAAAGCATAAAATAATATATTATTTTCACATATATACCGCGTTATGTGAATTATTTAGTGAGAATCTAGCTATAAATCATTCTATTTCCTGCCTCTCGGCTATTTTTAAATATAAATTATAACTTTTTTTTTTACTACTACTTAGCGATGATAGAGTGCGGTGGTAATGCCTTCTGTGACATCTCTTGATAAATATGATTTTCTTATATGAAAAGCCAATAATTTTATATATTTGCAAACTGCAAGGCTTACAATTTGTTAAAATAGCTTTAGGGAAAGAAGTAATACGTTGAAAACTAACATTTTACTATGTACTAGGAGTACCAATTAAATTAAAATTGGCTACTGCAACTTTACTAAAAATAATGTTTTGCGCAGTTTCTCATATATTAGGAGTATATGCATCAAACAGATAAATTTTTAAATAATTGGTGATTTACTGTAAGAATCAAAAATTAAAGAAAAATATATTTTATATATATTTTGAACTTATACCTTATTATCTTATACCCAATATATTATGTAAATTTCACAATATTTGTGGATTTCAATAATTTGAAGCTAGTCGTGGGGCAGCGGCACGAAGCGTGACTGTAAAACCGACTGGTTGTGGGTTCGATCCCCACTCGAGGAAATGAAATATTTACTTAAATTTATATTTCCATTTCTTCGCTCTGGTCTCGAGGCTAAGCGCGGCGTTGAGTTCTGCCACTCAACACGCAAGCCTCCAGAATTCGGTAGAAAGTGGGGAACGGAGTGTCTTAACACTAGGTTTCCTCTGCCTACCCTGCTGTGTGCGGGACACAGCGTGAAGCTGATTTATTTTTTATTTCACATAAACATAATAGCAGTGACTAACGATCATATACTAGGTACGTAACCCGCAAGTTTCTGATCTATAATTATAGTACGGGATAGAGCAGCGCGGGTGCGTATAAATAGACGCGCGCGCATGTCTGCTGCCTCACGCCAAATTGGGAAACGGCAATGTCCGATAGTTAATAGATGTGGATTTTACTGTCGGTTTTTTACACAAATATGCTTGAATACTTTTATATAGTAAAGACATATAAGTAAAATATTTTACAAATTGTATAGGATGCGGCTTTCATAAATTATATAGAGCGAAAAAAAAATTTCGAGTCGTCTTCACACACATCACACACTGCAGAATACAGAGAGAAAGAGAGAGAGAGAGAAAGACAACATCTTGTACATTGTGTATTTTATCTAAACAGACCATAAAATATTTCAATTATTATATCAATTTGACTAAGAAGACTTTTACTCTGTAGCTATAACTCTTTAATCCGGCACATCTCAGCTAGGGAAGACGTGGTGAAGACATCTTCCTCATTATATATTATAATACAGGAACTTGTGTAAATTTGCTTATACATTTAGAAATAATGAAACCATTTTGACCTTCTAACGCTTGCTTCCCATAGTAGACTCAGTTTAGATTTCCCTTTTCACAATTTACATTTCTTATTACGCTATTATCATTATAAAAGGCTACATTATGTAAAACAATAGTATATTAAAGGTGTACGGGCTGTGGAACGAATCAGTAATTTCTGTAGAGTTGACTCGATCTTAGAAGGTCGATTAAATATTAATATTTTGAAATAAATCAAACTTAAGAAAGATATATGATTTTTTTTATTATATCTTATAAATAAAGTTAACTTTTTGTAAAGTTAATTTACATGTATAGTGCTGGCACGTTGTAGGTTAAATATTTATTTTTGATATCATATATTAATTTAATACAAATGAAATTAATACATCTGTAAGTATATAAAAAATAAAATAAATCAGCTTCACGCTGTATCCCACACACAGCAGAGTAGGCAGAGGGAAACTAGTGTTAAGACACTCCGTTCCCCCCTTTCTGCCGAATTCTGGAGGCGTGTTGAGTCGCAGAACTCAACGCCGCGCTTTGCCTCGACACCAGAGCGAAGAAATGGAAATATAAGTTTAAGTAAATATTTCATATCCTCGAGTGGGGATCGAACCCACAACCAGTCGATTTACAGTCACACTTTGTGCCTCTGCGCTACAACCGACCGGCCACGGTAAGTACCTATATCTAAAACGTTAAATTACTCAGTTTTCTTGGGACACGTTCAAAGTTTAAAGCCGTTTTTTGATAAGAATCCTATAAGAAAAAAGAAAACAAAATTTTCTCTGACTTAACTAAACAAATTCTCACAGATTATATACATTATTTACATATTTATATATCTTTCCTACGACATTGCGATATCACATAAGTTTATCTGTCGTCAATATTCCGGGCCATATTTGGAAGCTGTGCCAACATTATTTTTATTGAATAACAAATATAAAATGATATTGGTATTAGAATCAATCAAACGTGAAGTGTGTGTTTGCGTCATTTTGACGCAGTCTCATATTTCTTGTATATACATTTCCTTATTTATTATAATAATAAAAAATATATAAGGCCAGTCGTGGCGCAGGGGCACAAAGTGTGACTGTAAAATCGACTGGTTGTGGGTTCGATCCCCACTCGAGGAAATTAAATATTTATTTATATTTATATTTTCATTTCTTCGCTCTGGTGTCGAGGCAAAGCGCGGCGTTCGGTTCCGCTTTTTGAGTGTCGGAACTCAACGCCACAAAGCGAGTAAATAAAATATTAATTATGTTATTTCCCCCACTCGGGGATCGAACTCACAACCGTCGCGTTAATTAACTAACTTAATTTTTTTTTTCTAACTTTTTAATTTTTTCCTGCAAAATCAAAGTAAAACCGACAGTGGAGTAATTAGGAGTATTTCAACAGTAGTAGGCTAGTTATTCCACTCTAGGAGATAACAAAAGCAATTGATTAAACTTCTTGAAATATTATTAAAATCTGTCTGAGCCCGAATTAAACTTAATCTTCCGCTTTTTGTCTCATTCTCACATGCTATTTATACATACAATTGAGTGTCTGTCTCTTTCGTTTACGGAAAAAGACGTAAGGGAAAGTACAAACAATGTTATAAGTGTTAGATTTCCCTGAAAAAGTTTATTGAGAGTATTTATAAATAAATATGTAGGTTGCGACGTTAAGTTCCGCCACTTAACACTAATTAACCGACGGAAAGTGGATAATGGAGTGTCTTGACACTATGTTTCTTCTGCCTACCCTGCTATATGCGGGATACAGCGTGAAGCTGAAATGCAGAATTTAATACGTAAGTGTCGATGAAAAGCGGAAAGAGTAACTCAAATAATTTTACCTACAATAATAAATCACGTGAAACAAAGATATTTTTAAAGCGATCATTATAATATATTTCTAAATCTAAAAATATCAACTTTATGCATAATAAACCTAGATTTATATATAAAATTCATGTTTTGAGATAGTAATATACTACGATAATTATTTCGTAGATTTGTAAAAATCTGCAAATTCAGTTTGCACGCAGCCTGTGCTTGTGTTATGGTTTCAGTACTTTCATGACAGCTGAGCAGTCCCGACGCGTTGCCATGGCAACCATTGATCGAGCGCCATCTTGAATGCAGTCGTCTGCGTCTATTGACAATCAAATGTATGGAGCAAAAACAGTTTGTTTATTTTGGAAATATTCAATTATTTGTGTAAATTTTATAAAATGTACTAATAAATATATATTCAGCTTCACGCTATATCCCGCACACAGCAGGGTAGGCAGAGGGAACCTAGTGTTAAGACACTCCGTTCCGCACTTTCTGCCGAATTCTGGAGGCATTGAGTGTTGAGTGGCGGAAGTCAACGCCTCGCTTTGCCTCGACACCAGAGCGAAGAAAGAAAAATATAAATGTAAATAAATTTCATTTTCTCGAGTGGGGATCGTACCCGCAACCAGTCGATTTTACAGTCACACCTTGTGCCTGTGTGCCACGACTGGCCTCATATTATTACTGCAATTTTATACACATTATCAATATGTAATTTTTATTTTGTGATGTACGTACTCACTTCATAAAAGCAATGGCATCTCATAATTTTTTTTATTATATAATATTAATTTAAACAATACTTGAAAAGTCTGTGAGAATGTAATTTGAATTTTAATAATAAAAACAGTATAATTTTTGGGTGACGTTTTTATTATTTATTTAATTAACAACACCTATGTAACTATTTCGTCATTAATATATTTAAAAATGTTATATAAATATTATTTAATCGCATTTCTGTTTTTGTTCAAACCAAATTGAAAAAATATGAAAGAATTTGGTCGTTCAAACCAAATTGAAAAAATATGAAAGAAGTTACACGTTACCTACACATTTATATATCTAATATTGGTAAAGCATATTAGTTTATATTTTTCTTATAATGTTTTACAGGGTTATTATCTCTTTTTTCAGCTTCACGCTGTATCAAGCAGAGGGAGCCTAGTATTAAAACAAATCGCTCCTCACTTTTCGGCCGAACTCTGGAGGCGTTTGGAGGCGGAACTAAACGCTGTGCTTTGCCTCGACACCAGAAGAAGAAGAAGAAAATATTAAATATTTAATTTCCTCGAGTGTGCCTCGAACCTACAGCATGTCACAGTTACAGTCATACGCTTGTATGGCTATGCCCTACGACATAGGCCTTCGCATATTTAAAATAATTTAAAAAGTTATTATTTCAAAGTATCAATATGACTAAGGTACCTTTCTAGCAGTACCTACAAATAAAACTGTGTCGTATATTATATACATATATTATAATTATAGTCCACCCACGATCTTTCATTTATTTTAATAGCGTTCTTGTCCTTACTTTAAAGGTTAACAGGACTTACATTATGCAATTGTCCTAAATTACACAATAATATTTTAAATTTAGTATTAGTTTATAAGTTATAAGTTTATTGAAATGATTATGTTTCAATTGAATTACAAGTAAAAAGCAAAAGTTTTAAAATATTTGTAGCATTTTTCTAGTTATCGAAGGATTTAAAAAACTTTGAAGAATACAGTAAATTACATTAGAAGAAATCACAAAAAATTGACAATAACTAAAATTTTGTTTAAAACAATCGTTTTTCACTGTGTTTCCCACTTTATTTTATTTTTTCATACATTTCTCTTAGAGATAATCCTTTAGCCAGTTTTAAATTGAAATGTATTGAAATTTATCTCTGAAAAAATATGTATTTTTATCGTTATTTAATGATGCCTTCATTGTATTTAAATTTTCATTAAATAAAAAATAATTGATTTGACATTTTAGTACAAAACCATTTACATTTGGCATTTAAACTCACTGAAAAGTCTAACTATCACAAAATATATTACTATACAAATATTGATATTACTTTATCAGTTTCAATAACGTTATAAATATTTTTTTATTATATACTTTATAGTGATATTGAGTCATAAAGCGGTAGAGCAGGTATAAAAGTGATTGAACGTTATGATTGTCAAATACCTTTCAGGAAATTATTTATTTTACATATAAATACAAATACAGCTTCACACTGTTAAGACACTTTGTTTCCCACTTTGCGCCGAATTCTAGAGGCATTGCTTCCTGAGTGGCGGAACTCAACGCCGCGCTTTGCCTTGCCACCAGAGCAAAGAAATCAAAATTTAAATCTCAATAAATATTTCACTTCCTCGAGTGGGGATCGAACCCACAACCAGTCGGTTTTACAGTCACACTTTGTGCCTCTGCGCCACGACCGGCCTCAATTGTTTATTTTACATAGATATTGTTAGAGGCCGGTCCTGGCGCAGCGACACGTGGTGTGACTGCAAAACCGACTGGTTGTGGGTTCGATCCCCACTTGAGGAGATGAAATATTTACTTAAATTTATATTTCCATTTCTTCGCTCTGGTGTCGAGGGTAAGCGTGGCGTTGAGTTCTGCCACTCAACACGCTATGCCTCCAGAATTCGGCAGAAAGTGGGGAACAAAGTGTCTTAACACTAGATTCCCTCTGCCCACCCTGCGTGTGTACGTGTGCGGGATACAGCGTGAAGCAAAAAAAAAATATATTGTTAATGAACGTTTTCATAAATTACAACCTTTAACAATTCAATATTCAATATTTTTAATGTGAGTGAATAACCGAGAACGGATTGACTCGTTACCCTGCTTACTCCACAAATATATCAAAGACATTTAAACATGAAAATATAGGTATTATGCTTTTAATTGGTTTTTTCCATATAATCTACAATATGAGAAAATGCCTAAAACCTACTCTATTACTTTTATTACCATCAAAATAAAAATTAAAATATATACACTGAATGCAACATCTTTAAATATAAATAGAAATATAGAAGACTTCCGATAGCGAGACTTTAACTTAATAGGCAGTTAATAATATTGAAAAATATTTCTATTTATTAAATAAAATAAAAATAAATCAGCTTCACACTGTATCCTGCACACAGCAGGGTAGGCAGAGGGAACCTAGTGTTAAGACACTCCGTTCCCCCCTTTCTGCCGAATTCTGGAGGCATTGCGTGTTGAGTAGCAGAACTCAACGTCGCGCTTAACCTCGACTCCAGAGCGAAGAAATGTCAATCAAAGTCAAACAATCAGTCGGTTTTACAGTCACACTTCGTGCCACTGCGCCACGACTGGCCTGAATGACATCTTTATATATAAATAGAAATATAGAAGACTTCCGATAGCGAGACTAAGACTTAACAGACAGTTAATAATATTGTTATAATATTTCTAATCATTATTATCAATATATTCTTTACTAAATCATATAACGATACAAAACAACAGACACAACAAACTTTAATAATATGGACCGTCGTTAGATCTTACTTTAATACGTTTGAGTTTCCAACAAGTAGAGGTCGAGAGGGAGTTTAGCAATTCCCTATTGTGTTTTATTGTTTTGTACAAGAGATAAAGCTTAGGTATAAATGAAGACAAATTTATTTATTGCCACCGCTTCTAAGTAATTACTTTTTAACATACATCTTTTTTATTTTCACTATGGTCCCGATCTAGTGTTAAGGCACTCTGTTTCCCATTTTCCGACGAATTCTCAAGGCTTGCTGATTGGTGAAACTCAGCGACGCGCTTCCTCTCTATACCAGAGCGAACAAATGAAAATAATAAACTCTTCGTTTCCTCGGGATTCGAACCCACAACCTGTCGCGTTCACAATGGCACGCTTTTGCCTCTGCGTCACGACTGGCCTCGTATAAGGAAAGCTTTGTAATAAAAATAGAACGTTTCTCATTTACTTTTCTCAGTACTATGTCAAAGCAATAAAGGTATAGCAGGCAACTGGCTATTGTTTCTGCCTCCGTAGCTTCAGTGATGTCATAGTGGATATTCTTTTTTTAATTTAACGTTGTATCCTGCACATAGTGGAGTAGGCAGAGGCTGTTTGGTAACCTAGGCCTAAGACACTGTTCCCATTTAGACACTTACGGTACCATGGCAAGATGAGGCAAGGTAAATAAGTCTTGCTTTCCTTGCTTTACCTTTTATCAGAGCAAGAAAATAAAAATATCGAATATTTTAATATTAATATTAAAGGGAGGCCGGTCGCGCAGCGGCACGAAGTGTGACTGTAAAATCGACTGGTTGTGGGTTCGATCCCCACTCGAGGAAATGAAATATTTACTTAAATTTATATTTCCATTTCTTCGCTCTGGTCTCGAGGTTAAGCGTGGCGTTGAGTTCTGCCACTCAACACGCAGTGCCTCCAGAATTTGGCAGAAAGTGAGGAACGGAGTGTCTTAACACTAGGTTCCCTCTGCCTACCCTGCTGTGTGTGGGATACAGCGTGAAGCTGAATATTATTGTCTAATATAAATGTCCAAACGAGAGATGTTAATAAGAAAAATAAGTAGTAGAAATTTCGATGTAGTTCGAGAAGAACGTATATCTTAATTGGCTATATGCTTTAATTTTTTTATATATTAGTATCCATTAAGACCAATTCCCACAATCTCGCAAATTCCCATCTTGAGTAGTGGAATCTAGCTTAAAAATAATTCATTCTCTGAGTCATCATTAAACCCACATCCATCACGTTTGTAGTCAGGTGCTGCCTCTCTGCGCCCCAACGACCTTTATATTATATGAAATATCATACAAAACATATAGTTTAATCCAGATGTTGTTAACGAATGAACTCTATTACAATAAACTCAATTTAACTAACAACATTGCACTCTAGTATTCACAAAGTAATTCGAAGCTGCAAACCAGCACATATATATATCCAAAAATAGACTTTATAGTTATAGTGTTAAGATTGAATTTTCGTTTTGCATATATTTGTAGTAATGCAGTCGGCATATGTTCACCCACTGGTTCGGGAGAGTATGGAAATTTATTAAACAATTTATTAAAGTACATACAGCGGGCATTGTTGATTTTCCAAAGTGGGATGTTTGAGGTTAACCTTTAAACTTTGACATTGCTAAAAGGATAATGGAGATTCTATTTTGACAAACTCGTTAAATGATTAAAAAAAATAAATCAAATCAGCTTCACGCTGTATCCCGCACACAGCACGGTAGGCAGAGGGAACCTTGTGTTAAGACACCCCGTTCACCATTTTCCGTTAAGTTGCGTGGCGGAGCTCAACGCCGCGCTTTGCCTCGACACCAGAGCAAAGAAATTAAAATATAAATGTAAATAAATATTTCATTTCCTCGAGTGGGGAACCCACAACCAGTCGATTTTACAGCCACACTTTATGCCCCTGCGCCACGACTGGCCTCAAAACGATTAAAGGTGTATAATATAATAATAATAGTTTTTACTTTTTTGTCTCCTTTCGGTTTTACATTGACTGAAGTATTCGTGCTGTGAGGCATTGTAACATGGACCACTCTGTCCAAATAGACTGTAAGACAAATGGCCACATAACCTTAAGATTATCTGCTTTTGCCTTGTTACTAGTGTAATTTTGTGCCCCATAATATTTGCCCTAGTCAGATAAAGACAAAGCGGGATAGATCCATATTTTTTTTTAATTCTTGGTAAACGTGATAAGTCGAATTTCGCCATTCAACAGTATTGCCTCCTGATGTGTGCAGGGTACAGTGTGACGCTAAAATTTTTTTTGCGTAATTAATTATAATTTAGAAAATAAATGAAGCCTATCTGTCTAAGGAACTTAAGAACTGTGACTGCTAAGTGCTTAGTAATATGCATATAAAACTCTTCCAATATTCAGTGAATTTTTGTAGTAGTAGTAGTAGTAGTAGTAGTTTGGCCAGTAGCTAGGTTCCCTACACTCATGGGGTGCCATACGTGTAGGGGAGCTCCGAAAGAAGATTATTCGAAATTCCTATGGCAACAGAAAAAAAATATGTTTTATAGCACACGCGAAGTAAGTTGGTTTTGGCCACTATATGTTAATATATATTAATTAATTATATATATTAATATAATACATATTATTAATTAATATCTAAATATAACCTTTCAAAACAAGGTCAAAATCTTTATATCTTTGGGCCTCAAAAATCTGATTTATTGAAATATTCCTATTAAGAGATGTCACGTATTCAAAGCAATTTACCATTCGTTCACGTCGATAGAATATAAATGAAGCCAATAGCTACGATAATATATAATAAACAAACATACTTATCTACTTTACTTTTATTATTGTATTTTTTATAGTAATTAAATTTATATTTCCATTTCTTCGCTCTGGTGTCGAGGTTAAGCGTGGCGTTGAGTTCTGCCACTCAACACGTAATGCCTCCAGAACTCGGCAGAAAGTGGGGAACGGAGTGTCTTAACGCTAGGTTCCCTCTGCCTACCCTGCTGTGTGCGGGATACAGCGTGAAGCTAATTTAATTTAATTTTTTTTATTTATAGTAATAGTTCTAATAAGATATTTTGAAACATACAGTTTTTTATATATTAGAAAACTTTAGAATGGCAGGTTCTAGCGAGGATGCCACGGTGAGAATGAAGAAGAACGTGCTCAGCTGGTTTGGGCACGTCGAACGAATGAGTGATGAAAGAATGGCAAAGAAGATTTATGATGGAAAAGTGAGCGGTAAGAGAGGTAAGGGGAGACCTCGGTTGACCTTTGAAAACACAGTATCAAAGATACTGGAGGAAGGTCACATAAAAAGCATGAGGACTCCCCAGAGGGCATGAAGAGGTTGATGACAGTGGACGAGGCGAAAGAGGTATGTAGAGACCGTAGCGTTTGGCGCTCCGTTCTCTCTGACTACCCCGCTAGGGATAAAGCGTGAAACTAGTTTAGTTTAATTTGGTTTTAGAAAACTTCAGATAAAAGAATAAGCAGCTCTCACACATGTGTTTCTATTGGAAGGCTTCGTGTTTATTACATAAGATAATTTAGGTTACAGTTTTGTCCATGAAAAAAAAAATCAAATAATTGCTTTGATGTCTTAAGCGAGTGAATCGAACGTGAAAATGTTTTTAAAATATTTTCTAATTAATAAAGGAGAACGTTATAAAAGAATATTTTGTATGCCTTCGTTGTTATTAGATTTGGATAAAATAGTAGCAAACGCCGTTACGTCGTTGCGCTGGAATTTCGAGGCAAAGCATGTTGCGTTGCAGAACTCAACGCTGCGCTTTTGCCTCGGTACTATAGCGAAACAATACTTATAATTGTTAAATTCAAAAGAAAGAACAACATTTCTTAACTAAAAAAAATAGGCAAGAAATTAAGAAATCGTTCACAAATGCGTAAACATAAGGACAAACATATATTGCGTAATATATAGACATAATTTAATATAAACAAATCTATCAACTCACCCCACAGGGAAGACTACCTGCCCCCACATCATCAACTGTTACCATATAACGAACTTATACACAAAACTTAGACGAACATACGGACAGACATCACAAGTCACGTGCCATGACGTCACAGGTTACAAAACAAAACAAAATGTCACTTCCACGTTTTTAATTATCAATTTTGAATAGATTATAAAAATGTGAAAGTATCACGTACGCACTGAGGTGTATTACTAAAGCGGTGTTAATTTTACATGGTATGATAAGGCGCGTACGACCGATAACCGCAGGTATGGTGGGGGCAACGCCCGCTATCATTGTTTTCAGTTTCAAGTTCTACATCAATACTTTAAGATTAATATAATGAAGTATTAGTATGCAATAAATTGAATTGAGTCCAGTCGTGGCGCAGCGGCACAAAGTGTGACTGTAAATCGACTAGTTGTGGGTTCGATCCCCATACGAGGAGATGAAATGTTTACTTAAATTTATATTTCTATTTCTTCACTCTGGTGTCGAAGCAAAGCGCGGCGTTGAATTCTGCCACTCAACTCGTAATGCCTCCAGAATTCGGCAGAAAGTGTTTTCACATTAGGTTCCCTCTGCCTACCCCGCTGTGTGCGGGATACCGCGTGAAGCTGATTTAAATTAATTTTAATAATGAAGTAGTATTTTAAACTTTAGTATGCTATAAATTAAATTGTTTGTTCTGTTCTTTTATTTTCAAGCTGTACAGCAGGGAAGCTGAGGGAACCTATTGTATAGACACTCCATTCTTCTTTTTTTTTAAATTATTAATTTTAACAGCATTTTCCAAAAAAAAAGGCGCTATTGTTTTTTTTTTAATTAAAGATATAAATGTATAGACTAGACGTAACATGGAACCAAGACAGGATTTTAGTATTAAATTTCGTTAAATTGTTATTATATAGTCGTATCTATGGATTTGTTTTGGTTTTAAGGCTGTCATAAACTTCCATTACTATTTATTGTGCTAAATGTCAAAATGTCAAACCACAGTGGACAGTTTAAGCTCAAAATTAACAACTTTATCCCATTTAAATTGGAACTTCGTGACGTTAATTAATTCGACAAAATAATTATTAAAGCTTCGTTTATGTTATTTCACTGAATGCACGCGTGCGACTGTAAGCGCGATGACTGTTGGTTAGATTCTCATTTGGAAGAATGAAATATTTGATATTTTTATGTCTTTGATCGGGTAATGAGGCCTAGGTTCCTAGTATGCCTCTGCCTATCTAGCTACGTGCGGGATACAATATGAAGCAAAAAAATATTTATTTTTAAATAAAATCAAATCAGCTTCACGCTGTATCCCGCACACAGCAGGGTAGGCAGAGGGTACCTAGTGTTAAGACACTCCGTTTCCCACGTTCTGCCGAGTTCTGGAAGCATTCGCCGCGCTTTGCCTCGACTCCAGAGCAAGGAAATGAAAACATAAATGTAAATATATAGTTCATTTTCTCTAATGAGGATCGAACTCACAACCAGTCGATTTTATACACACTTAGTGCCACGGCACCGCGACGGGCCTCTGTATTTATAATTATACACCTATTTTTTTACTTTTAATATAAACAATTATCAACTATACTAAAACTCATATTAAATTACCTATACCTAATTGCATACAACATTTAATTAACTTTGTTATTGTAGAAAAACATCGATAAAAAAATCGATATTTTTAATCTGTCAATTTTATTTTTACAAATATTCTAACTTTACTATTTAATGAAGTCATAAATGTAACAATCACAATAAGTACTTAATGTAATAATGGAAACCACAACCACGAAGTAAATTATGTTGTATTAACTTGTTGATTGGTTACTTACATACATCATCTAAGGAATTGATTAAGATAACTAGCGAGTATGGCTATGTTATTATAATTCGATATGAATTATTTTTAACATTTTTAAAGAGTTAATCAACACTATATACATCTGATTTTGTTCTGCGACATTTAGCGCAATACGTTGAGAACGTATGGCTTAGTGGTCAGAGCGCCTGGTCGGTTTGCAGGAGGCGCGGGTTCGAGTCCCGCTGCGTTCAAATTTTTATACATTTTCTAAATAAGTATCGATATGGATTCTTTATAATTATTATTTTTGTAAATTGCGATTTAAATATCGATATTAAAGTAAACTTGAAAATATGGAGTTTGGCACACGAATAGCTTATAATTTCGATTATTTAGACTAATTATTCAGGATATTATTAGTTTTGTATATTAATTTTATATTGTTACCCTTTATTCATCTCATTTTAGGATGTACCAAGACTTGGTAGGGTAGCTCCAGTTTGACATTACGCCATAAATAATATATGTAAATGATCTCTTTGTCGTACAATTGAGGATCACATAACAAAAAAAATATATAATTTGGTGTAAGAAATTCGTAAATTATAAATAAAATGTATTTCGAATTCGTTTAAAAATGTTTTTATAAAAGGTTTTTTTGATAAAGAGATATAATATGTCATCATGGCACAAATATCCTAATATACGTTTGTCATAGGCCATACTTAACCTTAATACTATTCATTAATATTCACAAGTGCGTCCGCGCAAGGAGGCCAGAACTGCAGAGGTCAAGTTGATTTAATTAATTTCATAAATTACTTTGGTGAAATCATTTTATATATCTAGTCATTATTTTCTTAATATTTTTAAGCTATATTTATACTTACGCTTTAACGCGAACCTGTCACGGCGGGTTCTCAAAATTATAATATTTGAGAACTTTCATCTGGTGCGGTTGAGGTCTTTCCGACCTCATGTTTCATATGTTACAATTTAAACCGTCCCCATATGTATATACATACATACATATATATATATATATATATATATATATATATATATATATATATATATATATATATATATATATATATATATATATATATATATATATATATATATACATATGGGGACGGAATTTCAGTAATATATATATATATATATATATATATATATGAAGTGGTTTTATTAATAAAATGTCGATTATTAAATCTTACATTATATATAAATCTATTATATAAAAAATCAAGTACTTCCTTACTTTAATCCATAGGCAAAATTTGTTCGAATGAAAATTAATCAAGAAAAGTAAAATTTATTTATTTTAATAAACTTTGAAAACAAGAGAATTTTTGCTTTAACAAGTTTCTAAATAGTAACACATCAATCACGCCGCACACAAGACAGCCCGCGGATGTTGTTATCTCTCCGAACCCGGTATCTCCGGCGGTGACAACAAAGCTAAGTATTTCCTCCAAAAGAGGAAGTAATAAACTTATAGTAAGAGACGACACTAGTGATACGTAGTGTATTGTTATTTGCTATATAATTTTGTGATTATATTATAATACTTTTTATTTATTGGTTATATTGAATTTTTGCTGTATTCATTTAGCATAGAAAATTAAGTTAAATTGCATGATTACAAGCGTGTGAATGTAAACGTGACAGGTCGTGGGTTCGATTCCCGCTCGAGGAAATTAAATATTGAATATTCTTATTTCCTTACTCTGGTACACTGGTACACGCAATGCCTATAGAATTCGGCGAAAGATGGGCAACGGAAGTGTTGTAACAATAGGTTTCCAGGTTTCCTTTGCATACCCTGCTATATTCGGGATACAACGTGAATTAAAAACAAATATTTTCAAATACAAATTTATTTCAAACGTCCTTTATTCTTAAGTTTATAACATTAACGTGTACAAAAAAAAAACATCTTTGTAAAAAATTTATATAATCTTGTCTGTCGCGAAAAATAAAATTATATTTAGATTCAAAAGAGTCCAATAATTTCGAGCCACCAAATATAATAAAGAGATATTTTTATGTAAATAATAATATTGGGTTGAAGACCTTTTTATTGAAATTTAGTAACCCGCCTACGGAGGTTGTTTAGGCAATAAAAAACCTTATAAATTCAACGTAAAAAAATATATATTATATATTTAAATTTATCAATTTTTGACAAATTAACATTTCATTAAACCTCTATAAGTTTCAAATTAGGCTTCTAGATAGAAATGCTTACAAATTTGATATCATAATATTAAATGTGGCGTAAGAGGCAGTCGTGGCGTAGTGGCACAAGCGTGTGACTGTACGTAACGGTTGTGGGTTCCATTTCCACTCGGGAAAATGAATTATTTTATAAAGCGCGGCGATGAGTTCCACCACTCACCACGCAACTTGAAACTTTTTTGAAAAGTAGCGCACGAAGTGCTTTAACACTAGGTTCCCTCTGCCTACTATATGCTGGATACTATATACGGGATAGGACTATCCCGCTAGGACATAGCGGGATAGTCCTAGTCTAGTCTAGTAGTGTAAAAGTTACCTTTTATGTTGTGTGCTTAGTTATACGAGTATGAACGATCACCTCACCTGTAACAAGAAAAAAAATGTAAAATTAAATATTTGTCTTAATGTGAACTATACAGTATAAAATAAAATGGCGTGTAAGTATAGACCACAGGTGTCTAACCAAAGGTATTTATTTGACTCGTTCTTCCTGCACTAACACGTCGCAGCGTCATATGCATATTACCTTTTAAATATGCTAAAAAACAATAATGACGTCATCTACATCATATTTTTAGGAAGTTATATTTGCTATTTTTGATCTATAATATAGTCTATAATATAAAAAATGATTTAATATCGATATATCTAAAAAGTTTAAAGAAAGTTATATATTTTCTATGTAGGAATTGCATGTTTCCTATGATTTCAGTAACACTTTGATATAAATCGATTAAGTAAGATCTTACCTAATTTTGATAATATTGTTGTATGTAAAATGTGACAAATTTATGATGACAAGATAAACACAGTCGTCGTATAAAAGAAAATAATTCGTGTGCTAATAAAATTGTTCGAGATGGAGAGCCCGCGGCGGTGGGCAACGCTTTATTGTTTCATATATTTATTGCTACCAGTAAGTTATATATAAAAAAATACAATAATTAAAAACATTCCTATAATCAATTAAATAACTTATGTATATTATCTTAGTTTTAAAATAATATGTATATTGTTACAGAATATCTGCATTTTAAGCCAAAATGTGCCTTCTGAGTTAGTATTAAAGCAAACATTTACACCAACGCCTACAAATGATAAAGATTTAAAGAGAGATTTTTCAAATATAGCGTCAAAGCCATCATCGAAAGCGCAGTTTATGAATACATTACTGTCTTTGGTATCTAACGGAGCATTACCTGACATAACTGGTTCAGCTATTCCGACGCCAATATCAGAAAATCATTTCACTCCAAATATAGTGGGTGATATACCACGAACAGTCAATATAGTGCCAATACAGCCACAAATACCTTCTTATATAAAAGAATCGGTGAAATTTAATGGTCAATCTTCAGCCTTACCAAATTCGATTCCAAATATGTCATACTCAGCTTCACCCATTCCTACATCTTATGTCCCTATGCGACCTATACAAACTAAAGTAGCCCCAGAGCCAATATCATTGAATAGCTATTTGACAGTTCCACAAGTGATACCTCTACAAAATTATGGAAATATAATTCAAAGTCCACCTACAGTATGGCAGATACCACAACCTATCAGTGAGAACTATAACTATGTTCCTACTAAACCAGTACCATTTTCAGAAATAGGTCCACCTCCTGTCAATTTGCAAATAAGTCCACCTTCTCCCATTTTACCAGAAATCAATACTAATTGTGGTATTATTGAATACTTGGCAGCACCAAACGTGGGAGCAGTTGTTCAAGAGCCTACAAATTTAATAAATGACTATGACACTGATGGCTATCCCTTAAATTTACAAATCAATTTACCTTCTCCAAGTATGCCAGCACCTAGAATAACATTTGTGTCTGCTACACCACAACCAGTCGCGGAAACAAAAAAAGAATCAGAAGGACTGTATCCTTTCTTACCGTTTGGAGGCTTTCCACCTCCACCACCAATTATTATGAGAAAATCAAGATCGAGCTGGCGAAAAATCTTGCCAATTATTTTATTAGCTTTATTTACAGACCGTGGCTGTTATTATGGCGGCTGTAATTGTTGCAATTGTTGTTGTGACTCCGACAATCCTACACCTATTCCATTTCCCATACCGATACCCATAAATAGTCCTATTATAAACAGTTCTAAGTCATCATGCTCCTCTCGTAAACGAGGGCAAAGAAGCAATGGAGGCCAAACGGACACCAAATAAATATATATTTCATGTGTTTGCTTAAAGTAAACATATGAAAGTATAGCAAGTTGTAAATATTTAATTTTTAAGATAGAAAAAGTATAAAATAGTTTTTATTTAATTATAACGCTTGGTATTTTTCAACCTTTTAAAAATATATGTAAATGTATCTTGATAATATTTGTTTTATTTAAATAGCACGTGCTTTTTGTACAAGTTAGATAATTTATAAGATTAGATATCAGATTGAAATCTGACGTAACAGAAGCAATATAACTTCGTTTACACTCGATATTTTATCTATAGGATGTCTTGTTTAGTTCTTACATCAAACATTTGTGTTTTGATATAATTTGCAAACTAATTATGAAACTTTCTATCATTATGCAAATTTGTCCAATTTTGATTCTTATCTTTTTATATCAGGTAAATGTATATACATGACAATACACTTAAACATTAATAATAAATCTTAATATAGGTGTTTCATAGTATAGGACCATTAAATTAATTTAACTCTATCTTCAAGAAAATAAAACTAAATTAAAAAGTAAACAATGCCAACAACCTCCTAATGAAGTAACCCAAATATTATTCCAGGAAAATGTTTTAGGGCAAACGATGTACCCGTATGGCGGAGCGCCAATCGTATATGACAACCAAGGAGACGATGACCTCGGGCTCATACTGACAGTATTGCTCTTGGCAGCCAGAAATACGAATGGGAACTGCAACTGTTGTAATTGCTATAATTGTGGTGGAGGAGCTAAAACCATACCGGTACCATTCCCAATACCAATTCCTACTAATAATCCTATTATTAATAATCCTCAATCAGGATATGGAGACTCAAACGAAGGCGAAAGTGAAGAAGCTGAAGAGGGCGACAGTAGTAGCGAGTCTAGTGCTTATGCAAAGTCATCATCCAACGTAACTCTTTCTTATGTTCCAGTTCCAGTGGGATCGCAGGAATCTGATTAGTTCATCTAATTTAAATATATATTTATTTATTTATTGATTAATTAGCCTTTATTTATTTAACTTATTAAACTTTTGTATCTTAATTTAATATTAATAAATTATATTTTAATAAGCTATAGTTTAATTTCTTGATCATGGCTCCGTTAGTACCGTTACTTATTTTATACCTTCTTTCTATCAAGCAGCATAGTTATTACATATTATCTCATTTCGATAATTAATATATAAGAAAAAAAAATAATGTAATAAAATAATACCTACATATGTATTAAAAAATGAAATAAAATTATTTATTTCTATTATAATTTATATAAAGATAAATAAATCAATTTGATGAGATCTGATTGAGGTCAGTCGTGGCGCAGCGGTACGAGGTGTGACCGCAAAACCGACTGGTTGTGGGTTCGATCCCCACTCGAGGAGATGTATATCTCGAATATCTCTATCTCTAGAATATTAAATTTATATTTCCATTTCTGCGCTCTGGTGTCGAGGTTAAGGGGCCGTTCAAGTATTACGTAAGAACTGTAGGGGGGGCGGGGGGGTCTTGGGTTTGCTTATTTTTGACGTTTTCAATGAAATATTTGTAAGAGGATTGCTTATTTTTGATGACATAGGGGAGGGGGGGGGGGGGGGGGTGGGTCAATAATTGCAAAAAAACTGCTTACGTAATACTTGAACGGCCCCTAAGCGCGGCGTTGAGTTCTGCCAATCAACACGCAATGCCTCCAGAATTCGGCAGAAAGTGGGGAACGGAGTGTCTTAACACTAGGTTCCCTCTGCCTACCCTGCTGAATGCGGGATACAGCGTAAAGCTGTTTTTTTTTTTTATGAGATCTGATCTGTTATAATTATGGCATATTATAATTGCGACTTTTAACTATAGATATCAGTAGTATAGTCTCTGTTTGATAAGAAAGTGAAATGGTATATCTATAATTTCGACCCAATGGAAACTCCACCAAGGAGGAGAAATAAATTTAAAATGTATGGAGCTAGTTTCTACTTGTGAATATTTGTATTGTGTGTAGAGCAAGAAAGGGAGAAGAATTTATTATATTTTAGCATAATTGTGTAATAGTCGTGTCTTTTGTTGTTATTTCATGATTTCAATCATTTAGAATTTAGATTGTAAGATTTTTTTATCAAAATTACAGCTGTGGTAAGGTCTATAATACAAGAACGATGTATGCTTAGTTATATTTTTTTATGTAATGATTGACAGTTATAGGGACAGCACTAATGCAATAATATAGTAAATAAATATTATATATGAAGAACTGATTGATCTACATGATACGGTTTTAGAAATAGTTTTTAAATAGATATTTAGGGAAACTTGATTTTACGTTTTATAGTCGACGTAAACGAGGTTGCGGGCTACAGCTAAACATATAACTATAAATAAACATGTGTGATATAAGAAATATAAAAGACTGAACTACCGTAAGCCATTTTAAGTGGATTAGGATTGTACAACATATCATTTAACCAGCGTTGACAAATTTAATAAAAGAACATATATACATTTTTTACAGTTTTCTTTCTCAAATAAGAAAAAAAATGCATGATATTTTTCAAGCTCAAAAAAAATACATAACATTTTTAAAATTTTTTAAAGTGTTATTCACTTAGGAAAGAAAAGTTTTAGAAAAATTTTCTACATAATTCAATGCATAATATTTATAATGTACACATATTTCTTTCCCATTTATACATATATTTTGTATTTGTGAAAAACGTAGTAGGTAAGTTAAACTCGATTGCATAATGTAAACAAAATAGATGGAGGCAAACAGAAAGTTAAAACAATAATAAAAATATCCATTTACTTGAAAGTATGTTAAATTATTTATTTTTATTTTTTGAATACTATTTTCATAATAGTTTTATTCTATGTTGATTCAACAGTGTCGAATTTTCCCATTAATAATATAAAAGTAGACACTTGGTATGGATATTTATTTAAGTTTTACTTCAAAAATATTGAACAGATTTAAACTTAAGTTTATATTTATGTAAATTACACATCAGAATAACGCATATAATGTATGTAAAGATTGTGTATAATTTGGTTATAACAAAAGCCGCGTTTGGGGTTGATAATATGCTATAAGCGGGATATAGCGTGAAGCAGAAGATAATGCTAGTGAACATCTTAAATTATAATTTTTTTTAGCAATAATAATATTATTGTTTCAAAAATTTATAGATTTCATAGTTTTTAGCCACATATGCAGTGTATAGTAACAAAATATAACGCAATTATAGAATATTGCATAATTTAAATGCATATTAACATTAAAATATCGTAATATGTTTCACTGATAAGTATTAAGAAGAATATGTTCAATCACATCTAGATAATATCAATTGTAAGATAAAAGATATCTATTGCTTAAGATATTTTTAAAATAAATATATAGTTCGTTGATAAATTATATTCTCATTTTATACCTGTCAAGATGGCAAAATTCAAGTTTTTCAATATTAATTGCAGCTTTATCGTTTTTAAAAGTAATTTTATTAAAAATATAATATTTTATTGTGAATAAAATATATGATTAATATATACTTTCCTTTACATTTTAGAATAATTCACGGACAGATCGGTAATCTCGCTAACAATCCAACGCGAACACAAAATCTTAATCAAGGATTTTCTAACACAGGAACTCTAAAGAATGCTAATGAAAATTTACAACAAAATGAAAATTTTGCAAAGGGTGCTAATTTTAATACGCCATCGCCAGGACAGTTCAACATACAGCAACCTCAACCTCTAGCAACCTTGCCGCAATCTTTTCCATTGCAGCAGATTCCAAATCTACAGCAAAATATACAGCAAAAACTACCACAAAATTTCCCACAAGTCATAAACCAACCTAATCAATTATCTGAGCTACAAGTGCCTATTTTATATCAACCTCTAAATGTACAACAACCGCAATTACTTCAATATCCATTACTTCAAGACTCTTCCAGCCAGCTTTTCCCTATTATTCAGCAAGCTACAGTGCAACCATTTAATCCGAACGGCAATAATAACTACCCACAGGTTCCAGTAGGAGCAATGATGCAAAAAAATCCTGTTCAAGTTGCTCAAGTACTACCTTCTTCAAACTCGTTTGTATCTCCTTATTCTTCGATACCATCAATATCACCTTACAGTTGCCAGCGTACAGATTTTATGCCTAACCTAGAAGGGAACTATGCACGGCAATACATTACGGTCCCATTTTCTGTTCCTGAAACACAAGTTCTTAAGTCTTTCCCTGCACCATATCGAGCCGTGTTACCTCCGTCGAATCCAACAGTATTAGCTAAAAATTTAACTCCATATCAGAATCAAGTGTATAGTGTAGTTCGTAGTCCTTTAGATCTTCAAAATAATATTTCTGCCGACGAAGATTTGCTCGAAACTGACAACCTAACGACACTCCTTTTATCTTTACTACAATCTACAAAATCGTCAAACCAACCCCAATATTATAGTCCCTATCCTTATACGCCTTATGGCCCTTACAACACCAATGTAGCTCCTAAGTCATCCAGCTTAAAATCTCTTATGCCGCTTATTTTTGATATAATAAAAGAGAAAAGGGAAAGATGTGGTTGTAACGAAAATTGTAATGGCTGTCGGAAAAATAAATTAAATAAAAATTTAGACACTCAGACAAATGGTAACTATTCAAAGAAAAGAAATTATAATTTAAGTAATGAAATGTTCCGAGATAATAACTCAGATGAAGATACACCGAGAATTGCTAGAGAACATAAAAAATGCAAAAAATTCAAAAGTTCAACTCCTTTAGAGAGCATGGAAAGTAGAGAAAATGACGAAAGAGATTATGACGAATTTTCCGATGAACAGGAATAAAGAAAAGAATATGAATGCCAATATATGTAAATAACAGTAGTTTAAGAAGTATTGTGTTATTGTAATGATAGTAATAAGCATTAAGAAAAAATAAAATATATCATATTAAATATATCTACTGAAGTTATATTATTTTAAACCTATTGATCCTATATAAAATACATAGAACATCCTCCTATCCTCCTAAATAAATTATATAGAAAATCATAAATTTATTTTTATTTTAATTAAGTTATTCATCAGTCGCATCAAGTGATATAGTTTTAAGAAAAGAAAATAATATTTTAAACATTTTTAAAGTGTTAATCCACACTTAGGAAAGAAAAATACTTATTTAGAAAACGTATAAAAATTTGAACGTAGCGGGACTCGAACCCGCGCCCCCTGGAAACCGAGAAAATATGTTATGTACTCGTATATACTTGTAATTATCACAAAAGGATACGTCAGTAACGCTCGAGACGTTAATATTTTTCTAAAAATGAGTCATTTATTGTAATAACTTTGTTTTATATCGGACACCTGTGTGACAACCAATAACAATTGCTATAATTTTCGTGATAAAACTATAGTATAAAGGTTGCTATCCCGTTGTGTAATAATCATAGTAGCTTAGGCACAATGTCGTCAATCACGTGGATTTGTTCTTTCATCGCTCTATTTTTATTTAATGTAAGTTTTGAAATATTTACTAATTCGTCTTAAAATTATATTATTTCTTTTTTAACTTAGCGTTAAGACATTCCGTTCCCATTAAGACACATCCGTTCCACTTCCCTGATGTCATTTATATTTTGCAATATTTATTATTCATCTTCAGGCTGTAACCCGCATGTAACAGGTTCATGGCCATGTCCAGGCAATTCTGGTGGCATTGCATTTTGAGTGGTGGAACTCAGCGCCGTGCTTAGCCTCGACACCAGGGCGAAAAAATGAATAATATAATGAAAATATTAAATATTTAATTTCCTCAATTGGGCATCGAACCCACGACCTGCAGTTACAGTCATACGTTTGTACGCCACGACTAGCTACATTATTTTTTAAATATTTTGATATCATATTCATATTAATACATATAATAGCTATATTATAATTGTAAAATCCCATAATTTCGATGAAGATCAAAGTAAAATTTCATTTTAAAATTGGAATTGTATTTCGTAAGCTTCTCAAAGTTCGACGAGCTTCAAATTTATTTTCCTATATCAATTACTTTGTTCCATTTGATCGCTCTGAAAACGCGACCTTGTACCCAAAGTATGTTTGGTAGACATTTTCTAAATATTTTCCGGAATCTGTTATAAACGACGAAGCAATTTTGTTTATTACCAAGCTTCTTCATAGATAAAATATGAAATATTTATATACATTTATAAAGTGATGTATAGCTTCTATGGCCATGGCTGTTACGCCAACTACTTTTAATTTGTATCTAGTGTTAAATCTAGAATAGAATTTACAAAAATATTAAAAAACTTAGCAGTTATTAATTAATTCAGTGATAGCTTATATTCGAACACTGTTGTTTGTATACCATTTTAGATTCGTCGTTTATGCCAAACACTTATAAGACAATAAGTAAATGTCTTTAAACTTAAGAATTTCTATTACGAATTCTAAAGCTAAATTTATAGCTATCTGTCAGCACGAAACTTTAAAATTGCTTTTAAAAATTTATTCGCTTTCTTTAGTTTTATCAGCATTCGAATAAGGTTCAAAGGTTCTTCAAAATTAAATTATGCACTTACTTTACATACCCCTTAAAAATATATTTAAATCTTCTCAGAATGATGATGAGTCTTCCACTCAAGAGCAGGTCATGATTTATACACGTAATCAGATTTAGCTTTTTAGGAAAAGTATTTCATTTTATATTTTTATTTTTTATTATCAAGGTTACAGAAGGTGGTGTGTGCAGCTATGGTGGTGGCTGTGGGCTGCAACCACCTGTGGTACCCGTACCAACACCCGTTCCTGTGCCCTATCCGTATAGGAGCAGGGACAACGACTTAGAGGACATTCTTCCATTTCTTTTAGTGCTCTTCGCCGGGAGTGGAGGGTTTTAAATTAACAATTTATTAATAGTTTATATTTGTTAATTGTAAACTAGTAATTAATATAGTTTAATGATATAATGTCAATAATTTTGTATTCAAGAAATATAGAAACAAAGATACTTAGATTAAAAAAAAGTGGACATGATGATAAATTAATGTATAATTTCTAACCCATTTAACCAACCTCTGTTAAGGGAGGAGGTTCTCATTTCGACTGTATTTTTTGGGTTCCATACCTTTTAATAAAAGAAACCCTTATAAGATCATGATTTTATTTGGCCGTTTATATTGCAAAAAATGCGTATTTCGACACTATCAAGGGAATTAAAATTCATAGCGTACTTCCTTCAGCTAGCATCTACAGGTAGTACTAGTTCAGGAAAAAATCTGAAACTATACATTTATGGTTAAGTCCCACAAATGTAATAGCCTTAAACAGTAAAAAAATGCGTATTACGACACTATAAAGGGAATCAAAATTAATAGGGTACTTCCGGTTAACCTAGAATAATAAAATTTGACAGCTATTTGAATTGGCAAGGGCACAATGTATGGGCATGTAGGGTTCCGTCACTTAACACGCAATGCATCCAGAATTCGGCGGAAAATGGGGAACGAGTGTGGAACCCTGCCGAGTGCGGAATTTAGTGTGAAGCTGATTTATTTATTTTTTAATTAAAGAAAAAGATAGATATTTGAAAAAAAAAAGATAGAAATTGCTGAAAAAAATCCAGAATTAGTTTCAATATGTTGCAATTCGCGTCAGAAATGGAGTCATGGAATTTTTTTTTAATAATATTTAACAAATTAACAAAATCAGTTCAAAAAGCCAACTATTTATAAAAAAAGCCTTTTTAACATTATAAGATTATATAAACATACAATTTTATCATCAATAATTACAATTTACTTGTAACATTATCAAAGTATAATCTGAAGTAACATTTTATAATATATTTCCTTTTATATTTTTCATAATACTGGGATAATATATGAGGTAATATGATTAGAAATACGTAAAGTTGCATTTCTATTTAACACATTTCAACTTATAATATGGTTTCAAAATCAGATAAAAAACAATATAAACGGGTGCTTTCAACAAATTTTGTTTAAATTGAACAGATATGTCTACTTTATGGTGGT
The DNA here is from genome assembly GCA_021202915.1 of Heliconius himera. Taxonomy (NCBI): domain Eukaryota; kingdom Metazoa; phylum Arthropoda; class Insecta; order Lepidoptera; family Nymphalidae; genus Heliconius; species Heliconius himera. The sequence continues at coordinate 924,725 of JAJHJA010000143.1, read as the reverse complement.
TTGGCTTCGTTCTCTTCTTTGCTAACGTCAATGTAAGGCCACTTTTAGTTTTTATAAAAAAAATCTTTTTCTGAAACTCATACATAATATTATATTTTACGTCAGTTTCATTTCAAATTGCTTATCTGTAAAATCTGTAATAAAGAAGAATTTTGAAGATATGTCCCCATAGTTTCCGAATAAGGATAAAAACATTACTTCTAAACTATCATTCTAATTTAACTATGAAATTCTATATATTTTACAGATAATATTCGTCCAGTGTCAGTTCCCTGGGTATGGACAGCATGTACCATATCCAGTCTATATGGGTAACAACGACGATGACGATTGGCACTGCATCTTGCCAATACTGCTTTTGTTGTTAGCTGATGGCGGATTTGGAGGCTATGGTGGATTTGGGGGATGGGGTGGTGGATACGGCGGTGGATATGGTGGCGGTTGTGGATGTGGGGGGTGTAACGGGGGATGCAACTGCAATTCTGGCAGCAACACTATACCGATCCCTTATCCCATACCAATTCCTATTAATAGCCCAATAGTAAATACTTAATGTATCCTTATCTTCTAAAATATTACATTTAATTATTGTGAAAATAATAAATTTTGTATTTTCAATTAGGTTTTCGATAAGTAATTAAAACACATATTACAAAAATTGTTTTATTTATTAATATTTAACCATCCTCCACATAAGGTGAGATGTATTTTCGTATTAATGCTTTAATTAAAACGTGCTTATGCCCTTAAATACTTCAGTTACATCATGTGAAATTACCTTGTAACCTATATTTTGAAATCCATTGTGTATATAAGAAGTGCAATAATATACTGCATTTAATTACACCAACATGTGGCCTCGAATATTTTTGATGATATTTTTATTGTTCTCAAAGGTACATAATAAATCGCTCCTTCGTTATTGTAAATATTGTATATTCATCATATATTTATTTTTAATTCAAAAATTAATTTCAGAAATTAGATGTCTTTGCTCAACGAGTGGAATTCATCTCTCCACCAGCAACACTTTCAACTACTTCGTATATTCAGCCAGCTGGACAGTTCGTTATACCAGCTATCATTAAACCTCTTATAGCTCCTGTCGAGTCAGTCCCTGAACCTGTAGCACCTACAGTTCCTAGCTTCCCTAGTTGCAATGATTTCAGTGATTTTAATAGCTTTAATGGTTTCAACGATTTTAATGGCCTAGGTGGTCCATTTATACCTCATCCTGTCCCTATCTACTGTAATGACGACGATAATAACTGGCATCATCTTCTATATTTCCTTATATTTGCCATGAGTAACAGATGGGGAGGGAATTATGGCTATTCTCCGTATGGTTATGGAGGATATGGAGGAGGATATGGTGGGGGATGTGGAGGTGGATGCGGATGTGGTGGTGGATGTGGATGTGGTTGTGGATGTGACGGTGGTTGCGGTGGATATCAGGACGACTGTGATTGCGGATATAATGACGGTTGTGGCAACAAAGTTACTTATGTTCCATACCCCATCCCGGTTCCAACGAATTATCCAAATTCAGGGTTAACATTTGGATGTAATGATGGGAATGTCTTTACCACACCAGATGATGGATGTTCTTGTGACATTCCAACACTGCAAGCTTGCGGCAACAACGGGAATGGCAATGAAATTAACTTAGTAATTAGAGCTGACAATTGCAAATAAATTTTTTCATAATAAATAAGCAGTTTTATTTTCTATAATTTTTAACAAAACGTTTCCTAATTATTATAAAAAGATATTTCTGTAATTTCTTGGAAATATTTTTATTCTATATGTATTTTTATTTTTATATGTAAATAACTGCATTGCGATACCTATGGTGAAACAACATTAAAAAACTAGGTAAAATAAATATAAAAACGGGAATATAAACTGAATACTTCAATTTTTTTCTCCTATACACCGACCACCTGTAATAAAGGAGACATGCTCTTAATTGCTACCCAAATACTGTTGCTATGGATGACGGTAAATATAAAGTGTATTAATAATATATAAATATTTAAAAAAAAATGTATTTTTATTATTATAAAAACTTATAAATTTATTTATTTTTAAGGCAGCGTACTGTCAATATTATAGTTATACTGGGTCTTGCTTGGATCCATACTCGCAATATGCATACAGCCAATCTACTTACAACCCATATGGAGCGTATGGATATCCTTCATATTCAATGCCTGGCTACGACTATTTACAACAAGTGTATAGCCCGTATCCGGATGGAACACAACAACCAATTGTTATTGTTGTCGATGGTGATGATGATGATGACGACGACGAATGGGATATGCTAGATATCGTAACGACTATAGCTTCTTTAAGAGGAAATAACGGAGGAAACAACGGCCCTGTATACATTCCATATCCAGTTCCTATGTCTTATGACAAATGTGATTTCGACAACGACTTCGATTGCGATTGCGGTTCAAGCTGTGGTTGTAACAACAAAGGATGTAATTATAAGAATTGGGATAATTCCTATTATGATTATGACTTTAACTGTGACAGTTGCTGTGATTCCGGAAAGAAAAGACGACAAAAATGTCGTTCAAGCAGTCGTTGTTCTAATTCAGATTGCGGCTGTGATAAATGTGGCAGCATGAAGCATAAATGTGGCCGTTGCAGTAACTATTAGAGTGATATAAATATTTTGAACAAAAAATCTGCTTTTGATAAGAGGTCATTGTTTTTTTTTTATAATCGATTGAATATTATATTTTATACATAATATAAAGCAAAAGAAAATAAATAAATTCATAAATAAAATATATTTTTTATTGCATAAAATTTCTCTAGAGATACTATACAAATGATTAGATATTTAGCTATAAGATAATAAGAAATAATAATTGAAAACTTATGTATGTATATAGATTTTATCGTATAACATTATTAAAAATATAATATATCATATCAAGCCACTTTCGGGTATAAAAAGTTAAATTAAATTTACAATTATCCGATAAATTTATCTATTTAACTTCAACAATTTATAACAATAACTGAAACATAAATAAAACATATTTCTACTTTATATATTATATGTAAATATAATAATATATATTTTTTATTTTATATTTGCACTGTACAAGGCACGTTGCTTCAAAAAAAGTTAAGTGAACAAGAGTTATTTTGTATTCACTTGCAGATTTGCTGCTTGCGGTAGATCGTCAATATATATTATATTATATATATTATTATTATTATTATTGTAGCTTATATAAGCTACAATTAATATAGCAAATGAATAAAAATATGTCGTATTTGTGATTATAACTTTAAAGTTCTTAATCAACTATATACAAGGTGTGTCAAAAAGCGCGCGGGTTACGTATATTCGAATTTAGATTTTTTTGTGACGTTATGTTGGTACATATGTCTCTCACTTATGCTGACAAGTTCGACCATTTTGAATGTTCAGTTAATTTTTGACAGCTGCTTTGCTTTGCTCGTATGTATTTATTATTGGCTCCAATCGTAGGAACGGAGAAAACCTTTTAAACATTCAACTGGTTTTAAAAAAGCCAGATTATCAGCGATCATAAATAAATAATAATTAATTATAGTACATATACGATAGACTACTAAAGTTAATAAATTAGCAATCTTTTTAGTTATGTTTCAACAATAAAATTTCAAAACAAATAATTTGGTAAATTGTATAATAGTGTATTCTTCAGATTTGCTCTAATGAAATTTAAATAAAATATTTTTTACTATACATCCCAATATTATAGATATATTTTGATTTAGTTTATCTAATAGACTCTTAAGTCAATCATGATTATGCTAAAGATAAATATTTTGCTAAAGATAAATGTTTTGAGAACTATTTTGGTTGCAACTTTTTCTCGTAATGTCTATTTGATTATAATTTTCCTTTTTTAATTACTTTTGTGCCGTGTGATCCCGGCCTAGAATAGGATCATCCTGGTACTGATGGTGTCGTAAGAGGCGACTAAAGTACGTTTGGTAGAGTCACGTCGCCAGCAATGGCAACACGCATGGGCAGACTCGACCGGATCATTACCACCCCCGGCGTTTAAAAACCGGCGTGAAGTAGTGGCTTTATGCCACTGCGTTTCGCATCAGGTAATGCCGGGCTCCGGCGCCCATCCCACCTTAAAGGCAGGCAACGCACCTGTAGCTCCTTGGTTAGGTGACCCGCACGCTCGTCTGCCTTGTCTTTTCCATAAAAAAAAAAAAAAAACTTAAAGCACTCAGCTTCCATTTTGTGTAAGTAACACTTTATCAATGTCCATGGAAATTGCACTAAAGTAAATCAGTGGGGAAATTAAGCGTAACCGAACATAACCTTACCAAAAAAATTAGAAAAATAAATGTTGTTGCTCGTAAACAGATATAAATTTAGATTTTTCATTTATATCAAAAGGCAAGTTTTTTCCAAAGTTTACTTCAAATTACTTTGAATTACTATTACTTCAGCTTCACGCTGTATCCCGCACATAGCAGGGTAGGCAGAGGGAACCTAGTGTTAAGATACTCTGTTCCCCACTTCCTGCCGAATTCTGAAGGCATTGCGTGTTGAGTGGCACTCAACGCCGCGCTTATCCTCGACACCAGAGCGAAGAAATGGAAATATAAATTTAAATAAATATTTCATCTCCTCGAATGGGGATCGAACCCACAGTCAAACTTTGTGCCGCTGCGCCACGACTGGCCTATGGTACTATTACTTTACATTGTATTATTTATTAGGGAAAGATTATTTTTGATTGCTTTCACAGAGTACAGCTTACAATACTAATTGACAGTTAATATAGTAAGCGCTCAAACACGTGTATTTAAAATATAAATATTGCTAACATTAGGTCCAAGGGCATCATCCTACGTGCCCTAATTGCCATATTTCCTAGTTTCGAAACCGTAGTATATTGGTCAATATTATTAAATGTGATACTGCATATTAACAATGCATATAAAAGCATTCGTTTGTAAAATTCAAAACAAACGATCAAAATGGCTTCTAAGAAAGTCGTCCTTGTGTTGGCTTTGCTTTTCATCCTAAAGGTAAGAAGTAGAGAAAGTTTTTATTTCATTACAAAAATATTAAAAAATATTTTTGACCCCAAATTAGATACCGCACAAGACCTGTTGTTTGAACTTTGGAACCGTTTAGGTAACCAAGTTTGCGAGACATATTTGATTTATTTATGACTTTATAAATCCTCGCAAATCTTCAAAGGAGTACCAATTTAAATGGAACTCTAAATATTAGTATAATCGAAAAGTAAAGAAATAAAATTTAGTGTTTTTTTTGTCAATATTGTAACTAATCCACTCATTAACTGATGGCGAAATATATAATTACATGGAATGTGAAGCCAAAGATAGTTACCCTTTTCCTGACTTGATTAAAAATAACAATATACTCTCAACAGAAATTGATAAAACTGAATTCTTGTACCATTAATTTTTATACTCGACTGTGCAATGCAAAGGAGAGTAATGAGTTTCATGTGTAAAAAATGTTTTTTCAGTGTCACTGGGCACAGTGTCAGTTCTTTGGGAATTATGGAGGCTTTGGATTTCCTGGTCCTTACGGTGGTTACGACGATGACGACGACTGGGAAATGATGCTCCCCATACTCCTCTTGGCTCTATGTGGAAGAGGTGATTTTGGTGGTTTCGGAGGATATGCACCGCCAGTGGCGATACCTTATGGAGGAGGCGGCGGATGCGGATGTGGTGGCTGTGGACGGTGCTAGAAATTACTTTTGATGAACAATAAATATCAGAATTATGCAAATTTCAGTAATTGTTATTTTATTCGAGACTTTTCGATTAATATATTATGTCCCCAAAAATATAGTGTTTTGGCACAAGTCAAAATTTGGTCAACATGTTGTATATATATATCAAGAATATTGGCAATAAAATAAATTCTAACATAACATGCTAACATTTTTGCTATATTTTGTTTCGTGAATTTGATATTATATATTTGTAATAGAGTAGAGATAAGATAATTATTATGATAATATGTTACCGAGTATTGCTTCTAATATCATAGAAAAAGTTTTGTAATGTTATTTAAGCCATTAGTATAAAATCACTATAGAAATCTATTATTTTGTTAGTTGCTACAATAGGGATCCTATAAAGTAGTTACCGTATTTTTGTAATAGACAACAAAAATAAACAACTAATTATACTTGAATATGTTCTAGATTTTATTTTAGTTCGAGATATCACTATTTTCCTAAATACAAACATATGCAACATAATATAGAACGCAATGATTTTTAGCTATTTAGTGCACTTAGTTATACTTAAAGTAAGTGGTAATATTTTTAATGATATATACTTATTTTAATAACTCTAAACATTTTTTTCTTATTATAAAATTTGTTTTAGCTCATTTGGTGTATTCATTTACCTGATGAAATATATACTAAAGGATTGGCAGAGACACCAGCGTATCGCCATATTCAAACAACGAAAATTCCGAATGAGTTAACATCTGATGCGACAAAAATTGCAAACGAAAATTATTTTCCAGGTGTTATTTATCCTACCAGTATTTTAGATATTGCTCAACCATTTTTTTACAGAGTAAATGCACAAGATCAGGTTTTGGGCCCCTTTTCAGATGATGTCAAATCTTCCTACAAGTTAATAAGTTCTAATACAGGAGATAGTAAAACTAAAAATAATGATATTTTAAAAAATATCTCGGAGTCACAGGAAAATATTGAATCTGGTACAGAAAATGGTGGAAATATTTCTAGTGAGCCCAATTCTAAGGAAAATGAAGATAATGACGAAATTATATCAGGACTGTCTAACGAGAATATTACTAACATATTTGAAGACAAATTTATAACAAACAGACATAATACATGTCTTTCATTCTCTACATATGCTAATGAAACTGACAGAGTGACTGGTGTACAAGAAAACACAGGTTATTCACATGTTGAAAACGCCTTAAAAGATATATCTGATGAAGATGGTCATTTTTCGGAGGATTTGGAAATACCAAACCAAGAAAATGTACACGAAATTTATAATACAATATGTGATTTAAAAAGTCAAGAAATTATTCAGGATAATAATGTCACACTGGACTCAGAAATGGACTTTACAAATGAAACAAATAAGGATTTATTAAAAAAAGACTTAAATTCTAAGAATATTGACCTTACAAGAAAGAATATTTTCTTAAATAACCATAATTTTACATCAACTGAAGTAATTGTGATGGATTTAAATGAAACGCTACCACCTTTGCCAGTGGGATGTTTAGAGAGTGAAAATGTTATAAGTAATATTTTAATAAAACCTACAGAAGAATTTTCATTTGAAGAATCATTAAATATAATTTCAAAAAATAATTGTAGTAATAATACCATAGGTAATTTGGTATACAATGAAACAGGCTCGCATCCGGAAGAAATTTTAAGCATTTTAGAAAACGATACATATAGCGATTATGACACTAATTGCACAGATAATAACAACGATGGTCCAGGATCACAAGATGATAGTGACGATTTTTTTCTTGATATGATTATTTCTCTTGATTCTATTTGCGAAATGAATGATACAACATCCTCAAACAACGAAAATGTAACAAATTTCATAGAAACACCAATTATAGACCAAACAAACATCTCAAGTGAGAATGCAAGCAAAGAAAATATTTATAAAGATTAAGAACCACATATTTCTAATAATAACAATCAAATGTGTGGTAATTCATTAGGTACGTAATTATTTTCATTAATTCCTATGTACAATTAAGAACTCTTAATAGAAAAGTATTAACATTCAAAGAATACTTATTAAATTAAAAACATACACGTCACAAATTATCGGTAATAGCGATATTATAAATTAAGTTTTTAATGAAAATATTTTGATTTTAGTATTTAAATTGTGTATTATCAAGCCGCACCAAAATATAATATAATACATATTTTTACCTATATAGATATATCCAAAGGAGTGGAATGAAAAATTTTTAGAATATCAAATTATATTCTAATTCATTTTAATTTAACGTATGTCTTATTGTGAAATAACGGAATTACGTAATTTTTACGCATAGACTTTCTAGATGTAAAGATAAGTTTTATCTTATAAACGAAACATCACGCGTAATGTAATTATTCTTTTAATAAGTGTTTAATACAAAACTAGTTCTATATATTTTTTTAATATGTGATCATGATATTCGATGGTAAAATTATAGTTTTTGTGTCGACAATTTTACAGGTATAACTTATTATTGATTAGTTGTGTTGCTAGATTCATAAAATTTATAATAAAACAATTATTAATAAATTGCTTGTTAAATTTTTTTATAATTATCGTAACTTTTATTAATGCAAGATATTATGATATTTTTTGTTATCTCAATATTTTATTTATTTTATATTTAATTCCTAGTAATTTTAATTACTTCAAGTTTTATAATATTATTTTTTTCTCAATTGCAGACAGAACTAATACTTTGCTTACCATATTCTTACGATCAGTTTGATTTTAGAGGGAACAGTTATCCAAAAAACTATATAACTAACGCATTGCAATCAGATCAAATAATCAATACCGAACGAATTTATAGAAAATTCCACTTTCCTGAAACGGAATATCCTCTAGCTTCAATAGCTGATATTCCTTTGAATTTTCAAGAAATAGAAAACAAATCGTGTTTTAACAATCGAATGAATACTAATACTCATTTAAAAAAATATTCAAAAAATGACATTAATATACATTATAATAACCATGATATGAAAACTTTAGACAATGGGCATACACATCCATTTCCATTATCATCAAGCCATTATGATATTAGAAGTTTTCCTGATATTGAGTATCCAATGTCAGCTAGTGAATTGTGGGAGCCATATTATTGGAGCTGTCAAAATAATTTCCAAAATTTATATTCCGATCAACCTTCAACATATCCTAAATTGAACCACACACTTACCCGCAAAGAACTAATTAACAATTTTGGGAAGCCTTCAACACGTGGAAAAACTATTCCGGTTTCGACGAAATCTCTTTCTGATCCTCAAAAAAAATTTCTGATGCTAAAAAATAACCAACAGAATAAAAACATTACATTACAAAAACACAATGAAAATATTAAATTGATAAAAAACATAGGAACTATATGCAAGACAACTGAATCACAATTGACATCTTTTAATAAGTCAATAAGCTTACATCCTAATTACCTTATGAAAAATCAGTCTTATTCAGTGCCAGAAAACAAAAGTATCAACAAGTACAATTCCATTGATAGAAAATCTAATATAATACCGGCAAAAGAAAAGTGCAATAATAGTAGTCTTAGTGAAGTTGTTGATTCTGATCATAAATTAAAAGCCACTGAAAACGCAGTGAAATCTTATACTGATAGATTTAACAAAGAAATGTCGGCTGTACTTAAAAATATAGCAGATAAAATTATAATTAACGATCACAAACAATTTGAACGAAATGTTATAGAATCGCCTAATACATACGTAATGAACTATGGAGATGATTCTTTCTATCAAATCCTTACAGAAAACGACGTAACATTATATGCTAATGAGTTTAATAATAAAATGACATCCATAATAAAGTCTGTAGCCGACAATATATTTCTGAAAAATTTTGAAGTGAATAATATAAAAATGTATACAGACACATCGGATTCGATAGAAGAATGTTTTAAACCTGATTGTGAAAAGACGGTTAAAAATTCCGAAAAATCTATAAATACATATGTAGATAGATTCAATGATGAAATGTCTTCCATATTAAGTTCCAATTTTGATGATATTATCTTTGGTGACGTAAATTATATGAAAGAAATTAATACGGATAGCAATTTTTCGGAACCCAATTATTTTGGTGAAAATCCGTTACATTCTAGTTTAAACTGTCCTTTACAAAATGATGAGGTTTGTAAGATAACAGATTTGTTTGAGTTGAACAGAACATTATCAAAACAAAAGTCTGACACGATATTGGTACTTGACGATAGTAACAAAAACTCAGGAAAAGAAATGTTTATTGAAGTTGTTGGTACAAAATATGACAATTCATATGAAGATTACACAACAGATGCGTATCCTGAAGCTGACAATTCGTGGTCACTTTATTCAGAAACCACGGCAGCGCCAAAAATATCATCGGTCGATACTACATGGAAATCATCAAAAGTAATAGAACCTGACAAAACTTTGGATTCTGAAGAATTAGGTCAATATTTTATGTTAATATAAAATAAGCTTTACACAAAATTGTAATTATTATTATATGTGTATCATAATCATATCATATAGCAGGGTATACAAATGGAACGTATTTATAAGACACTCTGTTCCCATTAAGACACTTAAGTTGTCCACTTTCCGATTAGGAGGCTCATTACCACAGCGTGAAAATAAAAATCACACAGTCACATCCTTGTGCGACTTTGATAAGACGGCCTCAACTAAATATGACTTGTAGCCTAAAATATTGATACATCCATAAAATAATGTTCCTTGATAGACTGTTTCTTTGGCAATCTTTTTGTCCCTTTTACTGTTAACCAAACGAAACGAAATTCTACAGCAAGATAACGACATTATAAATAGATAAATAATTAAATGATAAATCAAATTCAATTCGTTTAATTTACAACCCCTATACTAGTAAATCTAAGCTTCATGCTGTGCACACAGTAGGAGAGGTAGAGGGAACCTTATGTTAAGACACTCCGTTTCCCACTTTACGCCGAATTCTGCAGGCATCGCGTGTTGAGTGGCGCAATATAAATTTAAGTAAATAAATAGATTGAGGCCAGTGGTGGCGCAGTGGCACAAGGTGTGACTGTAAAACCGGCTGGTTGTGGGTTCGATCCCCACTCGAGGAAATGAAATATTTACTTAAATTTATATTTCCATTTCTTCGCTCTGGTGTCGAGGTTAAACGCGGCGTTGAGTTCTGCCACTCAACACGCAATGCCTCCAGAATTCGGCAGAAAGTGGGGAACGGAGTGTCTTAACACTAGGTTCCCTCTGCCTACCCTGCTGTGTGCGGGATACAGCGTGAAGCTAATTTAATTAATTTTTTTTTAAAATAAATAGATGAATACATAAGTATATTAAACTACTGATTGCAGGTGTTTGGTCGTAAATCAGAATGGACAGTGCACTCTTAATTCTCAATTAGGTATTCAGAACGCAGCGCTTATAAGGTTTCACCTCTCTAAGCGAGTCTTAGACTATTTTCCTTTCTAACAAATAGTGCAATAGAAAGAAACATATAACAGTGTAATGACACTGTTTAAATAAAACCCATCACTCTAATTTTAATGTATTGATTATTTTTTTAAAGGCCGTCGTGGCCCAGTGGCACAAGGGTGTGACTGTAACGCGACGGTTGTGGGTTCGATCCCCACTCGAGGAAATGAAATATTTACTTAAATTTATATTTCCATTTCTTCGCTCTGGTGTCAAGGCAAAGCGCGGCGTTGAGTTCTGCCACTCAACACGCAATGCCTCCAGAATTCGGCAGAAAGTGGGGAACGGAGTGTCTTAACACTAGGTTCCCTCTGCCTACCCTGCTGTGTGCGGGATATAGCGTGAAGCTAATTTAATTTTTAATTTTTTGATAATTTTTTGTTAGTGTCGGCAGAATGTGATATTGGGCTTCGTCATTCAACAAAATTCTTTAGTTATAACGCACACTAGAAGAAAGTATTTGCCTAAAACATTATTTTTTATATTTGGCCTAGTATTGTCACTTGATTTTCCTTTGAAACTCTTCGAAACATGAACACGGTATAAAAAGTTGCACAAACGATATACGATATATCAAATGTGTATATTTTTATACATAACAAGTTTTTATAGTTATTTTGTTAATGATGAGCTTCATATTTACTGCGTCCTCATCCATTGGAACGTGTTTTTTACATCTTTATTGACTATCCTTTATAGAATAAATATGACATTTTCCGTAATCGAAATGAAAAGGAACTACGTAATATATTGTGGAAGTACAGTTGGTTACAAAATCCTTAAAAAAAATTATTTACTTAACTTGTAGTACACTAGTAGTTACACTAAGTAAATAATAAAATTATATATGACAAAGATTAATAACAAATTAATCTTAAATATTTAAAATATTATAAGCCTTAATTATGGTATATTTTTTTTTCTAAAACCTTAATCATTATACTTTTTATATAGAATCAATCTTTTTACATAGAATCAAGACTGTTCTTTCTTTTTAAATTATATATAATACTTTCATATGAAAAATATACATTATAAACAAATAAAATTCTAAATGATGTCCATATTATAAATGGATGGTTAAAAATACCATTTTCACATCGGTTGTCCATCAGAAAACCGGTCGTTCCGCAGCGAGACGACCTTGCGCGAACACGAATTACATCACGTTGACATGCGCAGGCGCAACGGTACGTTCTACGTTATACTTTCTTGCGTTTAACTACCTACTATACAGACTATTATGTAAATTAAATTGTTACTATAGTATAGTTTTTTTATTAACATTAAAAAAAAAGAAAAAGTCCAGATATGTCTTTTTGATTACTAAAATTAACATTAACCAATTCTGCAGGACTCGTAATTTTTTCTGACACTAATTCTAATAACAATAAATAAAGTGTTTTAAAATTTTTAAATTGTTATACCACGCTTATGAAAGTAAAAAATACTGTATTTTATATATATTTTTTACAAAATATATATATAAACCAACATTAATACATGTAAGGAAAAATGTTAATAATTAATCATTTTTAACATGATAAATACCATACGCCGTGACATTGCTCTTTGTTACGTAAAGGAAATATATTAAATGTTGACGTTTACCGTATTTCAATGACGGTAAATCAGGTTTAAGTTTTTACTTTCAATAATACTACTTTTTATATAGTAATTATGTAAATAAAAACTAATACCTAAGTTATATGGATGCAGGTAGATTGCTAAGTTTTAAGCCGCGGCTGTAACATGACGTCAGCGGGATTGGGTCTATGAGACCCGGCCTATTTTATTTCACTTAAAGTTTAGTTCTTATTCGTGTTACATTGCCGTTCATCTTAGTAGTATTAGCTATTGAGTTGTTCTTCTTGTTTTTAGTCATGCAACAACTCCAATAATAGTATTTAAAAAATAGTTAAAAAAATCTGAGTGCATCCTCGCAGTTAGTGTAACAATTTCGCACCTTTATGTAAGCAGTATTTTTATTATTTTTCGTAAATTTATGTAAAGAATATATATAATATATAATTTAATATATATACTTCTTGATGATTGGTTTTGCTTATAATTTAGGTTGTTATTTTCGTATTTTTTGTGGATGCTTAGTAAAAAGTAGACCTACAATAAAAAAAATACTTTCGTTGACTGTCAATTTCAAATGAATTTTAGTGTGTTAAGGAAGTTTATTTGAGTGAATCTAATGTTGTAAGTCGGTGATATTCCGCTACCTTGCTATCGGATTCTGTGTTGAGTTTACCAAAAACAACTAATTCATAGTGTTAAAAATGTAAAGGTAATCTTTTTATCTACAAAAAAATGCCATTTATACATTACGATTTTTTTACTTCACGCTGTATGCTACACATAACTGGCTAGGCAAGGGGAACCTTGGAACCCAGTGTTAAGACACTTCCAGTCGCCATTTTATGTTTAAATTAAGAATAAACTCAAAGTTTATTTGGCTTTATGACGTAAGTATGAAATACCAATCGTCATCATCTATCGTCGAAATAATAACTCACATAGTGACTGACACGTGACACTATTCTATCTGAAATTGCCACGAATCACGATTATTAACATCTGACATAATACGGAATGTATTATACATGAGTAATTTATATGATATTTAAAATAAAAAAATAATTGTAAAAAACAATTCTATAGCAATTATTTTTCGATTTATTCTACGTAGGTATTAAACATATAAGAACGAGGCCTGCGCAGGCGCAACTCTACCTCACCCACTCAATGACATTGAATTTTTGAAGTGACATTATTAAGTAATAAATTTTATAATCGCTGGTTTAATAATAAGGAAAGTGAATTCACATTTACAATAACAGTTGTTGAATGGCGACCATTTTGCTTTATCTTCAGCTTATTATATTCTGTATAGTAAAATAAATCAGTAAATAAATCAGTTTCACGCTGTATCCCGCACACTGCTAGGCAGAGGGAACCTAATGTAAAGACACTCCTTTCTCCACTTTCTGCCGAATTTTGGAGGCAACGCCGCGCTTGTCCTCGACACCAGAGCGAAGAAATGGAAATATAAATGTAAATGAATATTTTATCTCCTCGAGTGGGGATCGAACCCACAACCAGTCAGTTTTACAGTCACACCTTGTGTCTCTGCGCCACGACTGGCCTCTTCTGTATAGTAATATTCATAAATTAGCTTACTAGATATTTATAAATATTTTTGAACTGTTGATTAAAAACTAAAAAATTAAAATAAATATATGTGAAAAACAAATTTGAGAAACAGTAGTATTAAAAAAAATGAAGTGTCTTAGTGGCAGCTATAGAATATAATAGAATAGTCTTTTGTTTCATGGGTTTTAATAAGTCATTCTATTTATGTCGAACTATATCATTAATTTTAAGATATAAAGAAATTCGGGTGAGTCCCATTTAGATGTATTCAATTTATTTAACGATAAACTCTGCACCTCTTCTCAGAACAGTCAAGTTCTTTTTAGTTTCACGTTGTATCCCGTAGACAATCCGTGCCTATTAGAACACCTCCGTCCCCTGCTTTCCGCTGAATTTTGGAGCTATTGCGTGTTAAGTGGCAAAACTTAACTTTGCCTCATTATATAACGAAATGAAAAATATATTTTTTTTTCATTTTCGCGAGTGGTAATCGAACCCACGGCCTGTTCCATTTACAGTCGCATGCTTTTGCCCCTGCTCCACGCCTCAAGGTATTCAGTATTACCTATGTATACGTGAGATACAAAAAAAAATATTTACGCACCTATATAGCGAGTCAAGTATAAATAAATCAAAATCTTTCTTTTCATTTCCATTCCATTTTCATCTTCTCATTTTATTTCTATAAAATTGAGTAAAAACTATTAACATAGTAGAACATTATAGCAGCGGAAGGAGTCTCTCTCGCTTCGCTGACGTCCTTAGTTTTTATGTTACTATTGTCTGCTGATTAATGATGATTCGTAACTTTATATTAATTTAAATCTCATTTGAAACTGAAATAGACGCTATTGTATTGCAGTTGGGAAACGACTGAGTAAATTCTTTGACAACATATATATGCAAAATTATAATAAAAAAATTAAGGCCAGTCGTGGCGTAGCGGCACGAGGTATGACTGTAAAACCAACTGGTTGTGGGTTCGATCCCCACTCGAGGAGATGAAATATTTACTTAAATTTATATTTCCATTTCTTCGCTCTGGTGTCGAGGTTAAGCGCGGCGTTGAGTTCTGCCACTCAACACGCAATGCCTCCAGAATTAGTCAATTAATCACTTAGTGAAAAAAGGAAACGCTTAATATATATATATATATATATATATATATATATATATATATATATATATATATATATATATATATATATATATATATATATATATATATATATTGTTTAGTTGTACATAATCAACCATTTGTGGGAAACAATGGGAATCGAACTCAGGATAGTTTTATGATAGCAACAACCGGACCTATAGCTTGCTTGCTTATCGCTATAATTAATTCCACTTCTCTTGGACTGTATAAAAAATCAATGAAACACAACAGCGGCGCTGCAGCAAACACTGCGCCTAAACTTGTATGCATATAAATTTTTCATCAGTTTTATTGATCCATCCAAATATGATATTGTAGAATTGAAAAGAATATTATTTCTTTTTACTTTCGTTTTGTAAATTGTAGCAATAAATTTTAAATTTATATGTGTAAATACAAAATACATTTATTTATATTTTTATACAAATAAAATTAAAGTTTACATATGATATCATATTAATATAATATTATGTGTGAATAATTATAAAATTCACTATTACTTACTGTTTATAATATTTTACAGAATTCTCCATATTGAAAAAGAAAAACGTCCACCGAGGGTTCCGTAAAAAATTGGAGGTCTTGAGTTTTTCTGAAATTCAGGCTTTGGCTTATCACTACCTTTCATTTGATACCTCACTTGAACTAGCGGGTTTAATACCAAATTTTGCCCCCTTTAAGACCATAATTTTTTACGATTTAGCCCTTGATAGTGTCGAAATACGCGTTTTTGGGATTTAAACGGCCATATTGTTTTTCTAAGTCAATATAATTTTTTTTAAGTGAATGTTTTTATCAGGAAATTATGGGGCCGTAGATCTAAGTATATGGTTTGAATATCGACTCGATATCTCTAAGCGTTCCTGAGATAAAGTATTTTGACAGACAGACAGACAGACGGACGGACAAAGTGAACGGAACCCTAACAAACACAGTTACTATAAAATTATTTATATATTTATCATATAAATTGAACAGTTCACTACTCGTATTACTCATATTAGATCTCATAGTAGATAAAATCTTCAGGATGACAATATACTTTTAAATGTTCACGCAAACATGCTTCTTCCTTCTGTATTTAATTAATTTTTAATTAATCAGCTTCACGCTGTATCCTCCCAGTGTAAAGACACTCCGTTTCTCACTTTCTGCCGAATTCTGAAGGCATTGCGTGTTGAGTGGCAGAACTCAACGCCGCGATTAACCTCGACACCAGAGCGAAGAAATGGAAATATAAATTTAAGTAAATATTTCATCTCCTCGAGTGGGGATCGAACTCAAAACCAGTCGGTTTTACAGTCACACGTCGTGCCGCTGCGTCACAACTGGCCTCCTTCTGTATTTGACCTCAGATTTAGGAATCGGCGCACTAACATGCAAATTAAGCTTAAAATAAAGTTGACGTCAAAGTTTTATCTCTGCCTCTATGCATGATTTCTCAACAAAGTGTTTTGAGTCGGCGCCCTTTACGATATACATACGTATAGAATATATGAACATACATTCACTTGACTCTTAGATAAGGACGAGAATAAATTATTAACAGAAATTTGTTAGTAAATAACAACACGCAATGCCTCCAGAATTCGGCAGAAAGTGGGGAACGGAGTGTCTTAACACTAGGTTCCCTCTGCCTATCCTGCTGTGTGCGGGATACAGCGTGAAGCTGATTTTTTTTTTGTTAGTAAATATCATTGAATTTAAAGTTTTGAGATGAAATCTAACCTGATTATTAGACAGATTACAATTTAAATTAATTATAACACTACACTTTTGTGATAACAGTTAAAAAATATAAAATAGAGCGAAGTGATCTTTAGGTTTGCTTTGTCCACATAAAAGATAATAAAATATAAAGTCTAATTTAGAGAATAGCTATTAACAATAATTATTTTTATAATAAAAAAGTATACAATCTTTTTATTGTTTTGACTTTAACAGGACAGGCAGATGGTGCTTAGTGCTAAGACACTCCATTCCCTAAGCACCGCCAATTTTCGAGTCACGGTGTGTTAAATGGCGAAACTCAGGACTTTGCTGTGTTTTCTCACCAGAGCGTGTAAAATGAATTAAATTCTTTTTCTCAAGTGAGAATCAAATCCACAACCGTCGCGTTTAGTGTATAGTCAGATATGCTGCTGCTGACGACAGTTGATCAATTGATAACCACTAGACGTGTTGTAAATTTATAAATACACATAAAAGACACCTAAAACATATTTTTATGTATGTGGCTGTAAACGCGACTGGTTGTGGGTTCGATACCCACTCGAGAAAATGTAATATTTATTTAAATTTATATATCCATTTTTTCGCTCTGTTGTCGAGGCAAAGCAAGGCGTTGAGTTCCGCAACTCAACACGCACGGAAACTGGGGAACGGAGTTATCTTAACACTAGCTTCCCTCTGTTTACCCTGCTGTATGCGGGATACAGCGTGAAGCTGATTTAATTTAATTAATATCCATAAATCTCTAAAGTAGCTACTATAGAAGAAATTCGAGGACAGATGGCGTAATAAGTATCTAATTGCATTAATAAATAAGCCCACAGCTACAATAGCTCTCCATTTAGTTCGATTACCCTATTACTGGTTTACGTTGTTCGTCACTCGAACGACTATGACGATATAAATCTTCATTACGCTAACAGTTCTGACCACGCTCGCATTCCTGACTTTTATATTGTGTTTTGAAATATCAAATATGTTTTTAAATTTAATATAAAAGTTAAAATATATCTTCATATATTTTTTTTATAATATTTTTGTATTTTTGTAGTCATTTTCAAATTATTTGAAAAAGTATCGCCTTTCGCAATTAAAAAACTGATACTGTACGCTCATTAACATAATTTAGAAGCATTTTGATTTTTAATATGAATATTTTTATTTCGTCGCTATAATAACAAGGCAAAGCGAGTTGAGTTCCGCCACTCAAAACGCACTACGTCGAAAATTCGGCGAAGACTGTGGAACGGAGTGTCTTAACACTATGTTAAAACACTGCGTTCAGAGTGATCTGCCTATCCTGCTATATGCAAGATACAGTGTCAGATAAGACAAGTTAAAAAATTAAATTTATTATATAATTTTAGAAGCGAGCAAGGACTACACTGCCCAGCTTACACTCTAGCCTCTTCACTTTCTTTATTCCAGTCCTTTCAATCCCCGTAAGTAGATCACCATGCATTATCCAGTTTTATAGGGGCATAGTTTATTGCGTTATGGCGTCGTATGTAGGTATGATTTATATTTTATTATAAGAACATATCGTGATTTTAGTTGTAAGTATAATATTTAAATAGAATAATTTAGTTTTGAAATAAATATTATAATTTAAAATATATTTGCATTAACAAATATGTATAAAGAGAGAGATATTAATTGACAAGCAAAAATACATATTATGTGAAATTATTGCTTATATTATATATTCTAATTTCTTAAATAAAAAGTTGAAATTATTTAACAATAAAAAATATTTATCAAAAAGTAAAAAGTGCCTATACTTACTTTTCATGAAAAGTAAGCGAGAACATCACTAACCTCTTAATAGAGGACACACCTTTTAAAATGATGTTATACTACCATATATACATAGTTATATTATGTTGAAATTAACCGTCTCGCATATAGCAGGGTAGACAAAGGGAACCTAGTGTTAAGACACTGCGTTTCTCACTTTCCGCCGGTTTTTTTCGGTATTGCGTGTTAAGTGACGGAACTCTACGCCGCGCTTTGCCGTGTTACTAGATCGAAGAAATGAAAATATTAATAAATAATAATTAATTGCCTTATAGGGATCGGTCCCGCAACCGTCGTGTTCACAGTCACACGCTTGTTTCACTGCGCCACGACGGCCTCAATATTAAATATGTATTTGTACTATATACCACTATTTATGAATAATAGTGCATTAATCAACATAAAGTGCTGTTAAAGTGAAAAATTTTATATTTATAAGAAATCCAAGCGTGTTATGCTACAAGCGTTTTTCCTTCACCCCTTTCAGAATTAAGAAACTTTCGCTATTTACAACTAAAACGATATTTTAAAATATTTCAAAAGACGAATTCAGAGTGATTAGTGTTTCCGCATACATTGACATATTTTATTTGGTTTTTTTTAATTAAAGGTAATTACGTCACGCATAAAAAATAAAAAAATATTGTAACAAATACTGGTTCTTAAAGTAAAAAAAACGACCTAAGAACCACGCAAGATTTTTCGATTTTCTTTTATTCTAATTGATTAAAATACAGCTAACGTTCTATCAACTCCATATTCAATCTTGTTTTTCGTGAGTTGACGATAGTTTATAGTTTTTACTATCTGCCTTGGAAGAGTCCATCCATAAATTTAAGGCCATTTGAGGCCAGTCGTGGCTCAGGGATACAAACGTGGGACTGTAAACGCGATAGGTGGTGGGTTCGAACCCGACTTAGAGGAATGGAAATATATTAGTATTTAGATTTCTTCTCTCTGGTGTCGAGGCATAGCGCGTTTCATTTAACAATATAAATCTGCGTGTTGAATGGCGATATGAATTTGGAGGAAAATGGGGAATGGAATGTTTTAACACTAGGTTTCCACTGCCTTCCCTGCAGTGTGCGGAAAATAGCGCGCACTAATAAAAAAAAATAAAGAGCCGTGAAAAAAAAACAAATATAAAAAAACTCATACATCCGTTTTTATCTCTAGTGCACTGCACACCGCTTTCACATATTATTAAATTAAATTAAATTGGAATACATTGTGGCACAGAATATAAATTCCATTGAGTTAAATACCTTAACTTTTCATCTTCATTTTATTGTTTATAATAGGTTTTTATTGTGTCTGAAAAAGAACTTAATTTTACTTTCACATTTGTAGTTGTTATCATGACTTCTTTGTATTTGCAAACAAAAAAAAATATGATTTATGCAATATATACAATAATAGCACGTGTTTTATTTAATCTTAATATATGTGACATACAATATATATTAAAATTTTAATCCATATACTTAGATTTACGGCCTTATGGTTTCATGAAAAAAAAGTATATAGAGGTTTATAGCGAAAAACGCGATTTTCGACACTATAAAGGTAATCAAAATCATAATAGGATACTTCCGGTTAACCTAGAATTATCAAATTTGGCACCTAGCATCTATAGGTAGTACTAATTAAGAAAAAATCTGAAAAGTATACATTTATGATTAAATCCTAAAAAATAAAGGAGCCTGCCTCAAAAGGAGGGCAAAATTTGGTATTAAAGCCGCTAATTCTTAAGTGAGATATCAAATGAAAGGGCTCTGGCTAAGCAAAGCTCGAATTTCAGAAAAAGCTAGAGACCTCTAATTTTTGTACGAATCCTCTTTGATAACTCTTTGAAACTTTACAGTAATATATTTTATACATCAGGTTAAAGCATAGGTTACAATTTATGTATGTAAATATATATTTTTGTATAATTTACAAATATAGATACTTTTTGTACAGTTGAAATAAAAACAAAACTATATTGTATTTACTGATTAAAAAAAAAGTATTACTTATTTTAAAATAAGCATTATTAAAAAAACACTTATTAATGAATAGATTTTAATAAGACTAATTTACCGCCCACACAAATTACAATAATACGTTAGGTTATTGTGTAAATCGATCTCTCTTAAGCCCCTACAAGGTTGCAGGTTTCTAAACGAGATACAAGGTGAAATATAAATCCCTTTTTAAGTTTATTTTCAACTTTTTCGTTCAATCTGGTTCATCTATCTACTTGAATATTTATGACTTAGATAGTACACCTACATCGAAATAGCCATCGAAGTAGACGCAACTGTTGTATTTATAAAATTAAATATGAACATTTTTATTATTTGTAGTTGTGAGGACACAAAGTATGACTGGTTGTAGGTTCGATCCTCATTCGACGAAAATGAAGTATTTATTTATATTTATATTTTCATTTCTCCGCTCTGCCTCCAAAACTCGGCGGAAAGTTTGGAACGGAGTGTTATAACACTCTGCCTACCCTGCTTGAAATTGATTTATATAGTATATGTATATCTATATATATTTATTTACAATAATAAGGTAATATATTATTAACATTTTTTCCTTTACCGTGCCCATACTTTCTATTTAAAACTGTTCTTGGTTGGTTGAGGGTTTTTTTAGGTTCACGTTTTCCCTCTGAGAACTCCGTTCCCCATTTTCGTTTGTTTTGAGTAGCGAAACTCAACAATATGCCTCCTCTCGCTACCAGAGCGAAAAAAAAATTAAATATTTCATTTCTCCGAAAAGGAATCGAACCTTTAACTGTCGCAACGTCGCAAAGTCGCAACTTCTGTTCCAGCTTGTACTCCTCAATTATTATAATAGTTCATTAATAATTAATAATATCTTCTTTAGGATTATAGTAAAATACAATATAATTATATCGAAGATATTATTATAAAACACAATAAATATAATATTTAAGTTTATTTTAATTTTAATATTGAGAACTACAATAATAATAATATTATGACATCCACATTTATACAATTTCAAGAAGATATTATAAAATACATTCTACGAGAATATTCACTTAGAATGAGGAAAAGTGTTGGACATTATTAAACATTTATAGCCAACATAAGTAACATAGTGGTGTATGTTGACATAATGCTATATATCAATACTTATATAGTATGTTGATATATTTATTGTAATTGCTTAGTTATGTCGACTTCTGTATGTTGACTTCTGTTTGTAACTAGCTTGTATGAGTTATTCGTAACGACTGACTGAATGGGATTTCAACCCACCATCCTCTATCGCACTGGTTCCCAACCAGTGGTACGCGGACCCTCAGTGGTCCGCAGAAGGCTAAATATGGTCCTTGAACGATTTTAATTTTATAACTGGGGATGGTGAGGCGAAGTTTTTGTATGACTATCACAGTTAATTTTTATTATACCTACGTGCATAGTGGTCCCTGCTACCAAGAATGATATAAAGGTGGTCCTTGATTAAGAAAAAGTTGGGAACCCCTGCTCTATCTTACTCAAAAATGTGTAGTTTTCTTTTCACAATGTTCATACAAAAAAATCTCGCTAATATTAGAAAAGGTTTTATTGACAGTCACGCTGTATGCCGCAGATTGCAGGCAGAGGTTACCTAGTGTTAGAACACTCCGTTTCCCATTTACCGCTAAATTCTGAAGGTATTGCGTGTTGAGTAGCGGAACTCAACTCCCCGCTTTGCCTCGACACCAGAGCGAAGAGAATGAAAATATTATTGAACCCATAACCTATCGCGTTTACAGACACACTTGCCCGTGCCGTGCTCCTGCGCCACAACTGGCCTCAATTAATGTGTAGAAAATTTATAAGAATAAAAATAAACTTATGTGTTAGACGTTAAACATACTAATATATTTTAAAACGTGAAATCTCCTTTTTAAATCGTCTATAAGAACCATTCGCTTACCCACTTGTAGAGGCTAGAGGCACTTTAAGCCTACGATAGATCCATAATAACCAAGTGAAACGTTACAACGGAATGTCTAAACGTTTCTATGTCACGGTTTTAACGTGAAATACTGTTTAGGTGTTATAAAAGAAATCAGCTTCACGCTGTATCCCGTACACAGCAGGATAAGCAGAGGGAACCTAGTGTTAAGGACTCCGATTCCTACTTTGAAGGCATTGCGTGTTGAGCGGCGGAACTCAACGCCGCACTTAGCCCAACACCAGAGCGAAGAAATGGAAATATAAATTTAAATCAATATTTCACTTCTTCGAGTGGGGATCAAACCCACAATCAATCGCGATTGCAGTCACACTTTGTGCCCCTGTGTTACCACTGGCCTCTTTTAGATGTTATATGCTTTATATTTGAATGATAGATGTACAGCCGCGCACTTGCTGACGTACACTCTGCGCATTTGCAATCAGACAGACCAAATTAGTCATTGTTTTGTATCTCGGGGATTCTTGTTTGTATATATTATTTTAAAATAAACTATATATTTTATCCTATTATTAGTTTACATTGTTTAATTGGATTTCGTGTTGCTTTAGCCCTAAAACAATATTTTTAATTAAATTATTATATTATTTCTAGACTTTTATAATATAGTATGTGTGGATATTTTTATTTCAAAATAAATATAATGATCATGGCATTGGTCAGCTACTTTAGAAAAAAATACTGTTTCATACATACAGTCGTAATACCACAATTTGTTTGTTGCTAATATATATATTTTGTAGTAAATAAAATTAAAATGAGTTTCAATCTGTATCCCGCACACAGCAATGTAGGCAGAGGGAACCTAGTGTTAAGAAATTCCGTTCTCCATTTTCAGCCGAATTCTAAAGGCGTGTCAAGTGACGGAACGGACACCAGAGCGAAGAAATAAAAATAAATATTTTATCTCTTCTAAATGTGGTAATAATATAAGTGGGAATCGAACTCACAACCAGTTGATTTTACATTCACACTGTGTGCCACGACTGGCCTTTTTTATATATTATTTAGAAAATAAACTAAAATATCCATACATTTCAAACTCTACTTTGAAATGTACTTCGTTGTTTTGGGACTTAAATTCATATTTTCTACGAATAAACTCTATTTCCCAAAGGAGTGTAGGGGAAATCCAGACACATTTCTTTTGTTTTTAGTGTTCACCATTCCCTGTATACATTACTTAATTAAAGCCGTTATACTTTTTATGTCATTAGTGATAAAATATTTTCTTTCATTGAGTTCTATGAACTAAGTATGCTTTTTCTCTTTTTTTACTCTGAAACACAGGATCATACATTTTTCATAAGTATTTTTACTTATTGACTTTTCTACTGAAAAAGAGAGATTATTTTTATTATACGATATTGTGTTGAACGGATAGTTCGATTTCCACTCTGGAGATTTTCTTTTGACATTTTCGCTCTGATGACAATACAAAACACAGCGTTAAGTTCCGCCATACAACACACAATCTATCGAAAATTGGGTGGAAAATTTGGAATGGAATGTCTTAGCACTATGATCCCTCTGCATACCATTCTGTGTGTGGAATTCAGTGTTAAGATAAAAAAAAAGAATTTATTGATACATACATTAGCTAAATATCAGTTTTCAAATATCAGGTTAACATTATAATCGGATCGAGTCCACAGTCATCACGTTGAATGCCAACTAAATGTTAAGCATACCTCAACTGCAACTATTATCATAGAATATGATGTCTGATATAATAGCGCAGTGACCGTGGGGTCCAATTGGAAATTCCTATTATTAAAAAAATCTATTAAAATAAATAAATCGGCAGAGCAAATAAAAGGGAGAGGGAACCTAGTGTTAAGACTTTCCGCCAAGTTCTGGAAGTATTGCGTGTTGAGTGGCAGAACTCACCTGAAACGCGACGCATTATAGCCTAGTATAATGGGCGAAATTTTCAACAGTAGCCATGACAATTTCTTTGTCTGATTAAAAAAATACCAGTCAAATGCGAGTTGGATTAGCATACCGAGGGTTCCATACCAATTGTATAACAGTATGTAAATGTAAAGTACAATTTATATAAGTTGATATACTTAAGTTTGCGAACGTGCACATGCACTCAATTTGTATGAAAAGAACTATCATTTCGGTACAACTTTTATTTTTTTGGGTTTTTACCTTTATTTCTAATTGTTCTTGATTCTTGCCAAATTTCATAATTGTATGTCCACGGAAAGTAAGTTAGCCCTATACGTTTTGATTACGCGGCGAATTTAATACAAAATGCATCAATAACGAAGCATAAACGCTTGTATTTTTTTATTTCGTTGACTCATAAGCTTGATTTTCCAAGCCTCCTAGAGACCGTAAATCTGAATATTTGATATTCATTTAAGATTAAATAATGTATCTATTTAACCACGCGATCTTGAAAGACGGTCAATTAAATGATATAAGGATTCCGTTTCTACCTTCTAAGGTACGGAACCCTAAAAATGTGAAAGGACCATAAATACGATGTATCTACTACTAATATATTTTAACAATATGTATTTACTACCTACGTTAACCCTAAACTAGCATGCCATCAAAGATCGGCAACGCAAGGTAAGACGGAGGCGGTGCGGCGCAGCGTGGGCGCGAGGCCGCTTGCACAATGCAATCGGTTTGCAAGAGTTGTAGTAGAAAAATAGAAATTCTAAAGATAATGTAATGCTAGCTAATTATAAGATTGCCGTTATAAGGTAATAAATGTTACAAAATTATTTTTTGTTATTACAAATGATAAGTAGCGAGGCCAGCGTGTGACTGTAAGCGCGATAGGTTGTGAGTTCAATTCTCACATGAGGAAATGAAATATTTAATATTATCGTTTCTTCTCTACGGTAACGTGGCGTTGAATACACACGCAGTGCTTTCAGAATTAGGTCTTAATTAGTATTAAAGCACTCCGTCCCCACTTCCCAGTGGTTGCCAGGTTTCCTCTGCCTACCATGATATGTGCGGGATACAGCGTGAATTAAAAAGCAAAAAAATAAGCATAAACAGTGTATTAACAAATAATAAAACTAATAAAAAGTCGTAACATAATAAATCCAATATATTATTCAATAACATTTTTCTAATTAATATACTATAGAAATGACAACAAAATATTTCGAAATCTAATATCACAAAATTAATAATTTAATTAAAAAGCTCATAAATCTCACGAGCTATATCACAGCCAAGTCACTGTCAAATATGTACTTTAAGATATAAATAGAAAATATCTAGAATAAAATATTACTTTTTAGCGAAATCTCTTTAAGTAATGACTTTTACTTTTCATTTATAAACAAAGGCAATCATTTTAAAAAGAAACTACTCAGCTTATTACATGGTTGCTATAAGTGTTTGTTTTATGAATATTACATAGCTGCATGCAAAGGAAGAAACAATATTTTTTATTTCCGGTACGTTACGCCTTCTACCAACTTTATGGTGCGCATCTTTTGTAAGAAAAAAATACTTTCAATTTTAATTCTATATACTTACTTACAGCTTCACGCTGTGTCTCACACACAGCAGGGTAAGCAGAGGGAGTGTGTAGTGTTAAGACACTGCGCACACCATTTTCTTTCTTTAACATTTCATTCTTTCAAAATTTTAATTCACAATTATCATATTCAATCTAGGCTGCACTGTTATGATATTTTTTTTAGTTTCACGCTGCACCCCGCACACAGTTGAGTAAGCACAGGGAACTTGGGAACCTGAGACATTTACTCAACAAACATTCGTTTTCCATTTTCCGTAGAATTCTGGAAGCATTAAGGTGAGTAATGGAACCCAATGCCGCGCCGTTATGGCAATTAAAAAAAAAGAAACAAAATAATATAAAAATAAATTAGCTTCACGTTGTATCCAGCACACAGCAGGGTAGGCAGAGGGAACCTAGGGTTAAGATACTCCGTTCCCCACTTTCTGCCGAATTCTGGAGGCGTTGCGTGTTAAGTGGCAGAACTCAACGCCGCGCTTAACCTCGACACCAAAACGAAAAAATGGAAATATAAATTTAAGTAAATATTTCATCTCTTCGAGTGGAGATCGAACCCACAACCAGTCGGTTTTACAGTCACATTTTGTGCCGCTGCGCCACGACCGGCCTCAAAAAAACAAAATAATATACTTTTGTATATACAGAAAATATATTATAAAAAGCTCTTCCACAAGAAAAAAAATAACTTCCCCATCCATAGTACGTCATCGAATCGTTTAAAATTTTAAAATCCCCCAAAGCACGTCGTATTCCAGAGCGCACACTCCAATGCCCTTGACTGAACTTCAATATAAAGGCGTATTGTGAATCAAATGCAACAATACGATTACTCGCTTTGTTATATTGATATTTATGAGCTCGGTCCTCAATTTCAGCCATGTTCAGACCAGAACACGGATGATTTAGCCACTCCTTTATACTGTGTTATGTTCTTAATTGTTTGTAAAATCAGGAGTTGTGTATAAAAGGTGGTCGATTTTGGCTCTAAAAGATATAAAAAAATAATTTCGCACACAGCAGGGAAGGCAGAGGGAACCTAGTGTTAAGACACTCTGTTCCCCACGTTCCGCCGAATTCTGGATGCATTGCGTGTTGAGCGGCGGAACTCAACGCCGCGCTTTACTTCTTCGAGCGGAGATCGACCCCACCCACTTTGTGCCCCTGCGCCACGACTGGCATCTGGTTCTAAAAGATGTATTACGTTTATAATAGATGTGACAGGTTTTAATAACGCCTACTGTTTGTTGGAGATTATGATTTAACATTTTATGTAAATATTCGTTTCGAAAAATATGAAATTCTTTAATATTGTACGTATTATAAATCCGGATATTCCCTGTAGTCTTTTCAGTAGTCTTACTAGTGAATCTACTAGAAAGGAAACTTCCAGCAACTCAATTGGTAAAAGTATGTACAAGTTAAATCTACTGAGAAAGAGTTAAAAATCAATTTTTGAAATGGCCTTATAGTTAAAATTTTACAATGTTATACCACATCCATTTCCGTAGCTAAACGCCCGCATTCTAGAACACGCGGACAGTTTAGCAATAAATAGTGAGGTGCCTCACAGTACAGATAACAGTGCAACACGAAACAGTAATAGTGTTGTGTTTATGTGGGCGGTTTGTTGACGCGCCTCGATTATAAATGATAAGATTAATCGATTTAATGATACTCTAATTATGATATAATAATTGATATGTTTTATTAGTTACACTTTGTAAAGGCCGTCGTAGAAGCACAAAGGAAATTCTAGCGCGGCTTTTTGACCTTTTTTTATATTATAGCCAATTTTTTTTTTAACATAAGTTCTAATCTACTGTGCGCGGAATACAGCGTGGAGCTGTTTTTTTTAACATAAGTTTTAGTGTATGCGTTGTCCTGATTTATTAGTCTTATTTTTGTAAAGTTTCATCTAATTCCATTAATAAGTTTTATTGTAGAAAAAGCTACATCCATCCTCAGAAACATTCACATTTATAATATTAGTAGGATATTTCTAATTATAAAAATATAAAAAATTACATAATATATATATATATATATATATATATATATATATATATATCCAGTAACTGAGTAACACTCGACATATTAGAAAATATAAGCCTGCAAAGGTTATCTAAATTTTTTATATTTTATTTAGTTAATAAAAGTATCTCAAAGTCGTAGTAAGTTGCATTTAAAAAGTTTTATTAAATCAAACTCAATATTACCTATAATAAATCTATAAAGTATAAGTCTTGTAGTTCTAAAGCTTAAGACAAATCCCGAAATTTAAGTAGGAATCCCTTTTTGCAACAAAGCAGTATAAATTAAATTAAGAATAACTAAGGATTTTTTTAAAATAAAATAATGAAGAAAAAATATGCAAAGTGCGAATTGAAAATGTATGTATGTTTAATGTATGGAACGTACTATATAGTATTTGATTAAATATGGGCTTAAATTTTGCAGAAAAGGGTAGCGTCATATCAATCTAGTCTCCCTACAAAATTTATTACATTCACCAATAACCGGTGGTGGATCGTTTTATGAATATGATATGTATTTTAGCGTCTCGTTTTTCGATAGAATTATCTAAAGAAAAATATCGATATTATTAAAATTAAACAGCAAACAACAAAATGAAATCCACAAAGGAGACGAATTAAACCAAGAGTATTGGAAATACCATACAATATCTTAATATTTACATCTATTTTCTCTTTCATTCTTTATCTTCACGCTGTATCCTATATATATATATGTATATCAGGGTAGACAAAGGGAACCTAGTGTTAAAACACACCGTTCCCTAAACAGAAATCTCGAGGCATCACGTGTTAAGTGGAAGAGATCAATAGCGCGTTTTGTCTTATTACCCGAGCTATAGCAATGAAAATATTAAATAATTAATTCCCCAAAGTGGTAATCGACCCCACGGCCGTCGCGTCAGTCACACGCTTGCGCCACTCCGCCACAGCGGTCTCGGGTCTCAAATAAAATCTACTTACAATTTATAAATGAAATACACACGCAATCACATAACTTAAGCAGAAATACCTGTTCTTAAAATGAAAACGTATTCCGATACGGCAACGCGATACAGTAAAGTGGTTGAGTGTCAGATGGTCGGTCAATTAACCATAAAGCCCACGCCGGTGCGCACTCATTCATGCGTTGTACGTTTTCCTGCGTTTTTGTTCATATATTTCGCTAATAATTCGTGTGATGAGTGAGACCGACGGTTGCGGGTTCGATGCCCAGTTGGGGGAAAGGACTATTAATCATTAATAATTACTTGTGTTTGCTCTGGTATCAAGGCAAGGTTGATTTTCTCCACTCAAGATGCGTATAAAATTCGGCGGAAAATGGGGAACAGAAGTGTCCAATAATAAAACCGTATGTCTTGACACTGGGTTCCCAGGTTCCCACTGCTTTACCTCCTATGTGCAGGACACAGCATGAAGCTAAAAAAATAAAAAATAAAAGTGTATATTTTATTTATTAATTTTACCTAAGCTTCAGAAGCTAATTACGTATAGGTAACCTTTATTTGAACTTTGTACGCCTTAAAGCGTGTGTTCTTAATTCAATTGGAAGTAATATTATTATATTTCGCGTTAATATTTAATTAATTTACAAAAGAAGCCTTAATTATACATAGTATAAAAGTTTCACATATTATTTACGTGTCTATGTATGATTTCATTTTTAATTTAAATTATTTTTTTAGTTTCACAGTGTATATTGTAGGGAATCTGGGAATATATGGTTAAGAAATACCGTTGCTATTAAGAAACTTGATTTCCCTAATCTCCGTACAATTGTGAAGGCATTGCGTGTTGAGTGGCGGAACTAAACGTCGCGCTTTGTTTCGTTACCAGTGCGAGGAAATATAAAATATTTCACTTTCTCGAGTGGAAATCAAACCCAATTTATTTCTTTATTCGAACACGATTACTTTTAAGGAAAAAAATAACCCTTATAAGATCACTTTATTGTCCGTCCGTCTGTCTGTTTGTATGTCAAGAGCTTTAATCTCAGAAACGCTTGGAGATATTGAGTTGAAATTCAACTCATGTACTCAGATCTATGGTCCCTTGATTTCCTGGAAATATCGTATTTCAACATTTACTTAAAAAAGATATGGCCGTTTATATCGCAATAAACGCGTATTTCAGTATTATAAAGGGAATCAAAATTAATAGGGTACTTCAGGTTGACATAGAATTATGAAATTTGGCAGCTACCATCTACTGGTAGCACTAATTCAGGAAAAGTCTTAAAACTATATATTTGTGGTTAAATTCTAAAAAATAATAG
The DNA here is from genome assembly GCA_021202915.1 of Heliconius himera. NCBI lineage: Eukaryota > Metazoa > Arthropoda > Insecta > Lepidoptera > Nymphalidae > Heliconius > Heliconius himera. The sequence continues at coordinate 893,776 of JAJHJA010000143.1, read as the reverse complement.
CATTCAAAGAGAAGCAATATTTGGTATTAAAGCCGCTAGTCCAAGTGAGCTAAGCTAGGCTTGAATTTCAGAAAAAGACCATCGAGGCCACCACTTTTTATACGGAACCCTTGGATTGGCGAGATCGATTCGCGCTGGTCCGGTTTTTTTATCAGCTTGACGATGACATCTTACACACAGCCGGGTAGGCAGAGGAAACCTAGTATTAAGGCGCTCCGTGCGACACTTTAGGCCGAATTTTGCAGCCATTGTGTGTTGAGTAGCGGAACTCAACGCCTCGCAGATCGAAGAAATGTAAATATAAATTAAAATACATATTTCATTTCCTCGAGTGGGGATCAAACCTACAACCAGTCGCATTTACACTCCACTTTTTAAGAAAATAAAATATAACATATGCAACATGTAAGTAAACGTAAACAAATTGCTTCACGGTTCACGGTTAATGATCTCTTGGACGCTGAAGTATCATTCGTGAAAGAAGCATTTCTGCAAAACTAAAATGTACAAATATTTTCTTTTATAACCATAATAATATTGCAAATGTAAGTTTGTTTGTTACGATTTTACGCCAAAACTACTTAACATATTTACATGAAATTTTGAACACAAATTTTAAGGAGTATTAGAAATGTCGTAACATTCTTTTTATTTAAAAAAATGTTTAAATACAAGCATAATCCTTTGATTATAATATAAAAATAAGTTTAATAGAGCGAAGCGCTCTAAAAACACGAATGATTTCGTGATTTCACGGGTGAAGACGCGAGCGGATTGCTAGTAATTAATAAATTGTATAATTTAAACAAGAAAAACATTAAATCTATATTTTTTTATAATTTCTCTCTCTTAAGAGTGGACACTGTAATAATAAATATAGCTCTATAAAATAGTTAAATATTAAATATTTTTATCATATATTTTAGTATTTATTTAACATCACTAAACATATCACCACCCTACAGTACGCCTTGGCTTAAGGATTATTCATTGGCACGCCACTGAGTTTGATCTACAACTAAACTATACCATAGTATTATGTCCTAGACACACTAGATATAGGCTTCATCTTGGTGCACCTGTAACTCGGTTGCATCGAATTTATAATTCTTTTGTGGGACGCTTTTACAATAGGATCCCAAAAAACGTCAGAAAATTTTCTATATCACGATTAAAAAAAAATGTGAAAAGACGTTTGTGTGTTTGTGTGTTTGTTTATTACCAAATTAATGATTTTGTAAATGATAACACGCCTTGGGAATGAAATGCTCGCTCCAGTCTGTTTCAAAGGTATCATTGTCACAGATAATTAAATATGTATTTGTTTAAAATTGATGTAAAAAAATAAGTCCCGTTGAGTTTCTTGCGCCGGTTCTTCTCAGGTCTAACGTTAAAAAACTAAGCATATAACTACTTATTTTAATAAAAATATTTGAATTTGAACTCTTCAACTCTTCTCAGCCAACCATTGACATTTATAGATAGTATGTTATTAGATTAAATAGAAACAAATATACAAACAAACAAAACAAAACAAATAACATTAAACAAATTATATTAAACAATTTATGTGTAGTATATTAAAAAAAAATAATAATTAAATCCCATTCATAATTATACAACCAAAACAGTATATACAAAAATACTACAATTTATATAATCTATGTATTTATAAATCAATCAAAATGACATATTATTTACAATCACAAAAGTCACAACTTTGTCACGAAATCGTGAAAACAATGCTATAAAATTACATAAGTGAAGTAGCCCTGAGACTTACATTAAAGTCCTTGTTCGTGTAATGTGGCTTACGGTCAGCGACTTAAGAGGCTTAAATATGTATGGTAAACGAGATACTAAATGTATTGTCGAAAGTTATAACCTATGTATTGTAACAATTGGGTCTTTTATTTTGCCACATAAATGTATAGGTTAAATATAAAGTTCAAAAAATCAAATCAGCTTCACGCTGTATCTCGCACACAGCAGGGTAGGCGGAGGGAACCTAGTGGATTAATGATCCACGAGGCTATTAAAATACAAAAATATCCTAATTTTAATAAGGAGGACGGCTGGAAGCTTTCTAACACATGGGACCCACTCATAAAATCTTTGAAGTCTCAAATCATACCAGAGGGCAAGATACAGTTAGCTCATTCTGCAGGAATCCAGGCCAGTACGCAAGGAAATTAAGAAATCGTTGGCGGTAGTTTAATATAATAATTATGTTAACTGACAGACGAATGCCACCTCTCAGTCTAGCCGTGACCACGGACTACTGCAAAGTGTTCGAAACGTCGGGTTTCCAAAAATGTATAATAATACCAAATATACGCGATTAATCCGGTTAAAATAGTATCATTTAAAATGAGTTCAGTTTTTTTACTTAAATTTTATATAAGTAATTATTTTTTGCGACAGATACTTAAAAGGAAAAATTTTAAATATCACACAAGTATACAAGTTACTAAAAACAAAAGTTAAAAAAGTAGTTATGCACACATTATGAACTTTGAACTCAGTAAAATTCGACCATTCTATTGTTTTGGTAAATGACCGAGATCGCACGCTCACACACTTAAGGAAAGTGTTTGAGACAAGTGAATGAACGTACGAATGAGGAACGAAGCTGGAGGTGTAGGTGCAGGTGTAGGTGTAGGTGTGTAATGGCTGTCTAAGGTTTTATTGTTCTTTGTCTCACCTAAGAACACATTGTTCTGTAAATGTAGATCGCGTGAGATACGCAAAAATTGCCTGTGACACGAGTTTTTTGTAAGAATTAGATTATCGTTTGTATCTCGATCAGAATCTCGTTTACATACAGGTGGTTTAGAGAAAAATGGTGAGAAAAACGATGTCGAGTTTCTTTTTGCTTATTTTTACCTTATTGGTATGACTAAGATGCATGCTCTTTAAATATTTTAATATAATATAATTGCGGCCAGTAGCGGCGCAGGGGCACAAAGTGTGACTGTAAAATCAACTGGTTGTGAGTTCTATCCCCACTCGAGGAAATGAAATATTTATTTACATTTATACATTCATTTCCTCGCTTTGGTGTCGAGGCAAAGCACGGCGTTGAGATCTGCCACTTAACACGCAATGCCTCCAGAACTCGGCTAAAAGTGGGGAACCGAGTGTCTTAACACTAGGTTCCCTCTGCCTACCCTGCTATGTGCGGGATACAGCGTGAAGCTGATTTGATTTAATTTAATTTTAATATAATAAAAAAAACTGAATTAAAGTGTGCACTTTTAGTTTACTGTGTGTGCTCTATTCATATGATATAATCACCAGAGTGATCTTATTTAACTTTTGAGTAAACGTTAAAATTCAACTAATTTATGATAATGAATGCTTATATTGCTTACTTGCAATAGTTACGTCAGCTTTACGCCTCCTAGAAATATCTCTGTAGTTTAGGAAGAGTTGTGAAAAATCGAAGACTATCAACTCAAGATTATGAGAAATACTAGCTAAAAAGGAAATTAATTGAAACCTTGTAAAACATTTTTTTTCTAATTATATTACCTATAACTTTTCACAGCAATTTTATCACGTGTGTAATTTTTTTTAACTTGTCATTGGTAGGGTTTTAATACGATTAAAGCGTAAAAGAATATTAAAAAACAATCTAAATATAAATAACGTTAATAATATACATTTAAAATGTTTTAAGAGATATGACAAGCCGTTCATTGTATTTCTCATTGAGTGCGAAGAACTAAACCGATATTGATAACAAAATGACGCACGGCTCAGTGATAAATGTGATAAATGATAATAATCAGTGATAAATGATAATAAATAAAATATAATATTTCAAAAAGGTAAACAACATAATGTAAATTTACGTAGAAATAATTGATAGGTAAAGTATCTGATAACACTTGTAAAATACAAAATGGCCGGTTAAGTTCAATGAAAACCGTAACCATTATAATTAAACAGTTTTCTAAGGACGTACTAGTAACGATTTATTTATTGTAAAGGAATTTATTTTCTTTCGATTTTATTTTGATTTTCATTTTATTTTTTTTATTGTAAACTAAACATCTTTATTTTTTAATTTATATAGAATGTATGATAGAATGTGAAAATACAAAAAAAATGTTCATCTTGATATTATAAGAGAAGTTTGTGCTCCATAATATAAGTTACGCAGAATTTTACTAACATTTTTTTTAAATCTTTATTGAGGGTGACGTAGCGCTGAGTACAAGGATATGACTGTAACGTGATGATTGTGGGTTCGATCCTCAATCGAGAGAATAAATAATTACTTAACTTAATTGCAAAAGTCCGGCGTTGAGTTCCGCCACTCGTAATGCCTTAAAAAATCAACGGAGAACGGGGTGTCTTAACACTACGTAGGTTCCCTCTCAAATGATCCTCACTTGAAGCTGATTTTTTTTCTTAATTATTATCAAATTTATAACCAACTTTTCGCTTACATTGTAAATTTTAATCCTATAGATTAATTGGATATTCACAGATTGCTTGTCTTACTGACAGGCTGGGCTTCTAAGGATTTTCTAGCTAAATGCTAACACAAGATTTGTTACTTCACGCTGTAGTGAATTATTTTATTAATGTGTATTTTGTTAATATTATATTTCTGATTTTATAAGTATAAATATTATAATTATTATTTTACATAAGTAAAGAAAGTATCTGTAAAATTTTATAAATCCTAATAAATTTCATAAAAAAAGAAACATGTTCATACATTATAAATTTTATTTTTGCGTAATATATTAGATATACAAATACGTACATATATATTCAACAAAAATTCACGAAAATAAAGATAAAATATTATGAACTTAGAAAAGCTTCATTTGAAGAGACATGTTCCAAATCACTAATTGCCTTGAAGTGTGTAAAAATCTCACATCATACCGTGACACGGCACAAATTGAGTTACAACACGCTTATCTGTGAGAAAGTGAAAGTACTTTCGAATAAGCTCCGGGCTATTTTCTTTTAGAATATACTAAATAGATCTGATGAACGTGTCGAACTTAAAATGTCATTTTATACTTATTTAGAAAACGTATAAAAATTTAAAAAACGTATAAGCGCGGCGTTGAGTTCTGCCACTCAACACGCAATGCCTCCAGAATTCGGCAGAAAGTGGGGAACGGAGAGTCTTAACACTAGTGCCCTCTGCCTACCCTGTTGTGTGCGGGATACAGCGTGAAGCTAATTTATTTTTTTATTTTTTGTATAAAAATTTGAACGTAGCAGGACTCGAAACCGCGCCTGGTCGGTTTCCAGGAGTATAAGTATTTTTCTTTCTTAAATGTGGAATAACACTTTAAAAATGTTTAAAAATGTCATTTTATAATTTACAAATACCTATAGATAAATTATCGTATGTAATGTAATTATTTTAATGGGCCGAAAATTCTAAAGTAAAAACATGTATAAATATATTTGTACAAGTAATTGGTGGGCTAATTTATATATGGTCTTCAATAAGCTTGCATATCTTTAGTCTCTCAAACATATTATATATCACAGAGCATTCAGAGAGAACCTAGTGTACAGACACTCTGTTCTTCGGACGGAATTCAACACCGTATTTTATTTTCCAGTGTGATGAAATGGAACCCACAAGCAGAAACCAACGCTTATAAACGGAAAAATATTGCTATAAGTATTTTCTAAGCACAAGAAAAAAATATTATAAAAACAGAGTTATCTGTCATTTTGTAACCTTGCCCTCGTTTTATACGTGTGACAATTTAGATATCATCTAGACCACTGGTTCCCAACCAGTGGTCCGCGGACCACCAGTGATCCGCAGAAGCCTAAATATGGTCCGCGAACGAATAAAATTTTATGACTGGAAATGGTGAGACGAAGTTTCTGTTTGATTATCACAGTTAATTTTTATTATACCTACATGCATAGTGGTCCCTGCTACCAAGAATGATATAAAAGTGGCCCTTGAACAAGAAAAGATTGGGAACCCCTGATCTAGAAGATCTGTATCTGGGTATGCCAAATAGAATAAGAAACTTTATACATTTAAGTTAACACGAACGTTACGCGAACTTCGGTAATAAATATGACGCAACTTTTATTAAATAATTAACTATGTCACTTTTGTGAATTTTTTGAATGAGCTCATCATTCATATTACTCACACAATTTTATTCGGTTTAGTGTAGTTGATTTCCAGAGGATTATTTATTTTACATTTTTTCAATTATTATATTTAAAATAAGAATTTATATTCTACCTTAAATTTTGTTATTAATCAAAAAATAGAATTTGAACGAATCTAATAAGTCAAAGTTTCGTCTTAAAAAAATTGTTTTAGAAAAAAATTGTAATTTGTGTGTTAAAGGCCGGCTCTACTCTAGGTTCTACTCTGCAGGAGAAATTAAACTAAGCTCCATGGTTTAACTAATAGGCATCCCAGGGCTACGTCACTTACCTCGGGCTCCGTCATCAGACCAGTGCGATAAAATGTATCCTTATGTTTATGTATCCTTACGCTTTGATAACGTAGCTTCATATAGCACCCGTGCAGAACCAGAGCAGGTCTTATATAAAATACATTAGAACTAATGAGAGGCCGGTCGTGGCGCAGCGACACGAAGTGTGACTGTAAAATCTACTGGTTGTGGATTCGATCCCCACTCGAGGAGATGAAATATTTACTTAAATTTATATTTCCATTTCTTCGCTCTGGTGTCGAGGCTAAGCGCGGCGTTGAGTTCTGTCACTCAACACGCAAAGCCTCCAGAATTCGGCAGATAGTGGGGAACGGAATGTCTTAACATTAGGTTCCCTCTGCCTACCCTGCTGTGTGCGGGATACAGCGTGAAGCTGATTTATTTATTTTGATTTTAATGTATTTTTCTAAATCACTGCTTACGCTTCACTTTTTCTAGAACTGTAGTAACAAAAAAACGCTTATTTACAAATAAATAGTAACTTACGTCATAATATAAGGGTATTCTTATCGCATCAGTAAAGCCTTCTGTTAGTATCGCGTGGAACATGCCATCTACACATTGACCTTGAGTCTTAGAAAACAAACTAACTAGAAAATTAACTTCAGTTCTTAAAACCTATTGAAGTTTTATTGTCAAAATATCTTCTATTTGAAATAGAGCAAACTTGGAAGACGAATCGAATACGCCCACCACCAGGTTCCCAAGGTTAACAATTTAGGGAATTGGTTAACAGGAAGCCAAATTTATGGAAGATTTTTAATAGAAACAAAGTGTCACTACGTCTCCGGTGCCCTCTATCTACCCTGCTATGTGCGGGCTACAGCGTGAAGCTGTAAACAATGTTATTATTATTTTTAGTTTTAGCTTCACGCTGTATATCGGATAGCTCGGTAAACAGAAAGAACATGGTGACGCTCAGTTCTCCGCTTTCCGCCCTAATAAAAATAGTTCATTCTCCCAAGTGAGGAACCCGCTACCAAAGCGTCACGCTATCCCACTGCACCACGAAGGCCTCATATTGTTTTTAATGTTTTTCTTTCTAAAACAAATAACAAGTAATCGACATAAAATATTCTTATATTTTATTTATCTTGAACTGTAGCTATAATAAAATATAAATACAATCAAACACAAAATGGCGCTTGAGATACTAAGCTAAGATTCTATCTTATATCAATTAAGTATTAACATACGTATAAGGCAACCATTATAGTGTCTTACTGTAATCTCCAGAGCGACGCCTAATGATTCGTTTGACTCTACATCGCTTATTTGGCGTTGGGTTCAGTTTCGAATTTGCATGACACATCAATGTGAATACGTTATAGACTGGATCCCAGGGCCCCCAGACCTACGTCATTTTAGCAAAGCTGACATTTTGAGGATTAATAGTCTAATATGTAGTTAAGACGGTATGCGTACTTACTAACTTGAAAGTGGGACCCTTTCAGAAGTAGCGCCAACTTAAGGTACACACTCACCTACGTTAAAGTATAAACGCGCGCATTTAAATATGTTGTAAGGAATTATAAAAAAAATGAATATTTATAAGAACCAGACCCTTTACGGGGCCTTTACTCCTGCCTAACGTCCTAAAGGTTTTTGAATTTTACATATATTATTTACGAACTAATACAAGACCTCCTAGAAGCACCCACACAACATCTTCTCAGACAGAAACATGCCTTTATTTGGCACTACCTCAGAAAGGGCCTCACTTTCAAGCTGGTGAGTACGCATACTGTCTTAACTACATATTAATCTAATAGTCCTCAAAATTTCAGCTTGACCAAAATTACATAGGTCTGGCGGCGCTGGGATATTGGGCTATTATGAGATATTGAGGTCTGCATTTTGCAAGCGTCTAAGAGAAAATATTATGTAATTGTCGTTGAGTTCTAAAAATAAAACAATAATTATCTTATAACTATTCCATTGTTTTTTTGTTATTATAATTAGTTGTCTTTTTGTCCTAATATATAGAATCAATTTTAAATCAAACTCTTTAAGGCCGGTAGACCCGTGACCACAGACTACTGCAAAGTGTTCAAAATGCCGGGATTCTTAAAATATATAATATTAAATTTGTTTTTTTTAAGCTTCACGCTGTACCCTGCACAAAGCAAAGTAGGCAGAGGGAACCTAGTGTTAAGTTAAGACACTCGTTCCCCACTTTCCGCCGAATCGTGGAGGCATTACGTGTTGAGTGCTGAAACTCAACGCCTCGCTTTTACCTTGACTCCTGAGCGAAGAATTAAAAATATAAATATAAATAAATACTTCATTTTTCCGAGTGAGGATTGAACCCACAACTAGTCGCGTTTACAGGCACACTTTGTGTCCCTGCGTCAAGACTGGCCTCTAAATATTTATAATACTAAATAACTTCATTTAAAGGATGTAATAATCACGAAAATTATGTTATTATAAAATCCAGATGAGCAATCTACAAATTTAACTTTATCTTATATTTTTAAATGTTATAATTTATTTCATTTCTTAAAATTGTTAAAATATAAATGTTTCATTTTCAGTTTCAGTTTTCCCTTAAGAAATTAAAGCGCTTTCAAGAAATGTATGCACTTCATTGAAGTAATAACGAGATGTTTAATATATTAGCTGCACTCGCTGTACTCATTTCGCCTAACGAATTCTTGACCTCTTTATCCGCGCGTCCCATTTAAATTCGGTGAATAAGATAAAATAGCGCAATCTTAGAAAACTTTTCTTTTTTGTATAATCTACAATGGTTTAGAATAAATTTATTCTGAATCAAGAAGCCAGTTGTGGCGCTGGGGCACAATAGTGTGTGAACGCGACAGATTGTGGATTCGATTACCATTAGACAAAATGAAATATTTGATATTTATTTCTTCGCTCGAGCATCGAGACAAAATGCGGCGTTTGGTGCCTAAGCTGCTTCCAGAATCGGCTGAAAGTGGGTAGCGGAGCCTTAACACGTAGAGGGCCTACCCTGTATACGGGATACAGCGTGAAACTGTATGTATATATTCAAAATCATCTTACATTTGCTGAAAATTATTCATGAAATTATTTTTCAGAATTAATTTAACAATGAACTTAAATTAATTAAAAAATTACACATTTATAATGAATTTAACAATTTAGACAAACAGAAAAAAATAAAAACAAAAATTCTGGAATAGACGATATGGGGCCGTTCAAGTATTACGTAAGCACTGTAGGGGGGCGGGGGGGTCTTGGGTTTGCTTATTTTGTACGTTTTCAATGAAATATTTATAAGAGGATTGCTTATTTTTGATGACATAGGGGAGGGGGGGTCAATAATTGCAAAAAATCTGCTTACGTAATACTTGAACGGCCCCTATAGATATAGAACACATGATTTATATATATTATATATACATATAATCAAATTTCCAATACTAAACGGTTATGTTCCAATTATGTCTCGCGTGTGCCAAGATTACGACTGCTGTTGCATGAAGCACTGCTTTCGTTCGAGTCGTTTGCTCGTCGCTTCCGCCCGATTTGCGAACATTTCCTAGTGACCGCGTTAGCTTCCTTTGTTCACTAGGTCGATGTGTGTACAAGTACGTGCATCGTGATAAATGCTGACGTAACACTTACCTTTAATCTCTCTCTCTCTCTCTCTCTCCCTCTCTCTCTCTAGGTCTATCTCTCTCTTTCTACTTTGATGGGTAATGTAAATACACGTTATTGCCAATCTTTGCGATTTTTTTAGAATCACACTGCAGGGTAGGCAGAGGGAACCTAGTGTCAGACAGTCCTTTCCCCATTATCCGCCCAATTCTGGAAACATTTCGTGTCGGTGGAACTCAACGCCGCGCTTTGCCTCGACATCAGAGCGACGGAATGAAAAAAAAATCTTTCGTTTCTTCGAATGGGAATGGCGCTATCACTTGCCCATCTTCTCATCATCTCTACTTTCCGATATAAATTGCATAATTAACATATTTATCAATGCAATCTTCATCAAGCAAAATGGATTATTAAATAACTTTTTAAATGGAGTCAATATAGAATAAAGCAAAATGAAATTTCGAGATGAAACTTCGTATTTACGTTTCGAGCCGCATTGCAGCAGAGGATTGAGCCATATTTTACATTCTGCCTACACAGTACCAGCTAGTAAAAATGTAGGTTCTAAAACTATACAATATATAAATCAATTATGCCTTATTCTATACAAGAAGTAGAAACTTCTATGGTATATTTTATATAAAGAGAACAACGTATATAATAAAACTATAAGCGAGAGACTTCGTATACAGTGGCTTGTCACTAGCAAGTCGCATCTAATCGGCGCCGCTGGGCGTCAGCCAAGTCATTCCCGTCGTTTCAAGTTTAATTTTGGAATACTATTTTTTTTCTGTACAGTAGTAAAAGACACGTCCGCTGAGGTGAATAATCTCTTTTTTTTTCTTTACCAAAAATCTAAGCTAAAATTAAATCAGCTTCATGCTGTTTCCCGCACACAGCAGGGTAGGCAGAGGGAACCTAGCGTTAAAACACTCCGTTCCCCACTTTCCGCCGAATTCTGGAGGCATTGCGTGTTTAGTGGCGGAAATCAACGCCGCGCTTTGTCTTGCCACCACAGCGAAGAAATGGTAATATAATTTTAAACATACAATCTATAATTAAAAGCTAAAATATTGTATTAAATTTGATTTTTAATACTGAGAAAGTATATATGTAAAATTACAGTGCGATTCAATTCGTGACGTGAATACTCCAAATCGCATCCTGCTCGTGCCTTTTGTAATTCTAAGCACGTTAACATACTGTTATACACGAAAATGTGTGTCAATGGCCCCTATATGGAAGTACATGGCAAATAAAAGGTTCCTGTCGATGATTGAAATAACAAATAAGCCTTTATTCGAATGTGTTTCCCTAAATCTTTGTTACTGCAGAAAAAATAATGATTAATAATTTTTTTCAGCTTCACGCCGTACCCCACGTGTAGCTAAGTAGACAGGTAGAGCGTAGTATTAAGACACTCCGCTTCCCACTTTATGCCGAATTCTAGAGGTATTGTGTTGAGTAACGGAACTCAAAGTCGCGCTTTTCCTCGAAACCAAAACAAAGAAATTAAATCATGAAATATTTTATTCTCTCGAACGGGAATCGAACTCACTATCTGTCGCATTTACAGTCACACGTTTGTGCCCCTGCGCCACGACTGGCCTCTATATTTGAATTGAATAAAATTTTCGCGAACTGTAATGATACAGTGCGCTATTTGTGGCGCGCTTAAGGATTTCGAGGAATAGTAATGTGAATAATTGTTGACCGTATATAATTAAGTTGTTTTTATAGAAGGCCGTATTCGTAAGCCATGGTGTTGGCTGTTGACGCATCGTTGCACAGCGGTTTGCAGATTACCATAATCTGTAAGACTTATGTTTTATTGAGGCCAGTCGTGGATCTCGTGGAGCAGCGGCATAAGAGAGCCTCCAAAATTAAATTGAAATTTAATGTGTTCAACGGTATCAAAGGTGTCTTAACACTAGGTTCCCGAATTCTCTTTGCTTACTCTGCTGTGTGCGGTATAGAGCGTGCAAGCTAAAAACACTGATTTCTGAGATGTAATATAAATAGTTTTGGATACATCGTATTCCTCAAAGATATTTAAAAAAAAAATACCAAAACACAAACATGAAGGTGATGATGAACAATATACATATACATATAATTATATTATAATTCATTTTAGGTCATAAGTATAGCAAACCTTACCTTAGTATATCTTTAAAGAAAAATTAAAAAAGTTGTTAGTCTCAAAATTAAAAAAAAAACACAAAACATTCACATTAATTTAGTAGTTATATAAAAATTTCAATTGTTCAATAGCCGTTACATGTCAGTTGGCACCAGAACTGCTCCAATTAGAGATTATCGCGTTTGTGTCAATTCTTACATAAAGGTGTTAAGTAATTTGCTCTACATCATCATCATCAGCGTGTACAGTTGATGTCTTTAGACACACGCAAACCTACAAGGAAATTGAAACAATCGTTAACTTTAAATGCAACAAATTTAGTATGTAGGTTTTATGGGTATTATGGGAAAATATTTCGAGAAGTCTTGTTTTTGAAATCGTTGCTTTCTAAAAAGTTTTTATTAAAATTTAGAATAAATATCATGTCCTATTCTACTTCCTATTGTACTTATATTATAAAAGTGAACGTTAGTGATGGTGGATGTTTGTTGCACTTTTACGTAAAAACTACTGTACGAATTTAGATGAAACTTTACAGAAATATAGCTTAAGCACCAGAATAACATGTATTTTTTTTATACAAATTGTATATTGTATATTATATATATATATATATATATATATATATATATATATATATATATATATATATATAATATTTATTTTATATTTAACAAATTTGAGCGGGCGAAGCCGCGCCTAAACCGTTTTAGATACATATTTTTTTAAGTTTTCTATTTTTAAACTCATTCACGTTAACATACTTATATATACAATTTACATCGACTTGGGCAATTTAAAGTTTTTAACCTTAATTTTCAAACTTTGATCATTATTTCGCAAAATTTTTATTAAAAGTTTTCTTACTTTGTTACTTTAATCTCTTAGAGATTCAAAAGTATAATTTAAGTAAATAGTCATGTCGTCGTTCTTTATATATAATTCTATTTAATTTTTTTTCTAGTTTTCTATTTCTCATATATTTTCAATGTCTTGTTATTTACAATATCGCTTATTTTTGTATTAAAAGACCATTGTTTGTGTGATAAGAATCGGTATCATTCTTAATTTCTTAATTTTATAAACATCATAGCTTTGAATATGATAAAATAAATAAATAAATCAGTTTCACGCTGTATCCAACACTCTGCAGGGTAGGCAGAGGGAACCTAATTTTAAGAAACTCCGTTCCCCACTTTCTGCCGAATTGTGGAGGCTTTGCGTGTTGAGTTGTTGAGTGGCAGAACTCAACGCCGCGTTTGTATGATATACGCTTTTTATGAAAATTGGCTGACCTATTTATAAATTTATCAAAACAAAAAGCTCAATTGTGGTTTTACCTCGTATATCGGAAACTAAAAATATAATAAATAAATATTAAACTTAACATATATGTTACATAGCATAGTATAAAGTAAGAAAATGTTTTATAATATACAAACAATCGATTCTCATTTATGCGCTTAGTGAAATATTTTAATTCAATTCAGTAAAGAAAAAAATTGTGTACTTTTCACACTTTTCTTTGGAAGTAACATTATTTATCTTCTTTTGAAACCTTAGTCTCAAAAAAATATTATGATATTGCATTGCAAGAGAACATGGTAAACATTATTTTCTACCTCTGCCTCAAGTAATCTTATCACTATTAAAAACTAATAGTATATCAAAGATTAAAGACAATACGTTAAAAAACGAGTTGAAATAAATCTACATACTCGTAGAGTTTAAAGAAAAAATAGAGCCAATTTTTACTTATCTCTTTTTCTACAAAATAAGAGCATTCTGTTGAAATATTAAAAGAAGTATAAATCAGTATCGTGGGGTTCATCGGACAATATATTGGCAATTGGAGAAATATGTAACCGAGCTATATAAAAAATATATATAAATATATATATTTAAAAATAAATATATATATTTTTTTATAGTGCGATGACACAAAGCGTAATAAAGTATATTATGTACATTATTTACACAAGAATGCTAGTGAAGTGGATGACCTCTAATCCTGACGACCTCATTAACAAAAAGTTGACTCAATCTTGTAATAAATTTAAATAGAATCGTTTCTCATGCATAATATATACACATATTTAAAATTAAATTTAATTATTGTTAAGCAAATAAGAAAAAATACAAAACATTCAAGTATTTATTCCAACTAGTATGTTGATAGATTATATTCACGCTGTATCCCTCAAATGGGAGAGTATACAGGGGGAACCTAGTATTAAGACACTCCGCTCCCAACTCCCGACTTTCCGCAGAATTTTCGAGGCGTTGCGGAATTCAACGCCAGAATATTAATAAAAATTCATTTATCCGAATGGTAATCAAACCCCTACATTATAATCCAATATACCATATAATCCAATATAAATAATTAATAAAAAAAATATATGCCAATATAATCGACGCAACAGTATATCTTTATACTGACTTTTGACAGACTTTGTCGTATTAATGTACGCTTATAACTCAGTACTCATGTAACTATTTTAATTTTCCACTGTGTCCGGCAGTATGACGGCATAACAAACAGCTATGCATAAATATTTATAGTAAGACATATATATGTGCATGGCGTTCATCTAAAATATTACATTAAGAGATTCATTTAATTAATTTAATATAATTACCTGTGCTCTTATTATCACGTCGTGAGGTCCTCGCCACGTGGTGGCTGCTGGAGACTTCCTTTTGGCCAATTCCAGTGTTGCTTCACTGGGACATCTTTCAAACATAAGAACGCGTTCGGCAACAGAGCCACGCGTCAGGAAAGGTCGTACAGGTGCAGCGGCCATCGATGATGCGGAGTCACCGGCACCTGCACTCGACGCGCGACGAGCACGCGCCTCGAACTTGGATCTAGCTTCAGTCACATGGGAGCCAAACGATGCTCTTCTCTCCCCACTAGCCCCTGCCGCTGGCTTTCTTGCCCCTGTATCTAATCTGTCCTGATAACGGCTTTTTGCATAGTCTACTAAAGATATAGGTGGAACAACATCTGGTCTTTCTGCCGGACGCTCGGCTACTACCCCACCAGTGCGTAAGGCTCGAAGAAGTCTTTCTTCCTCTCGAGCAACTTCCAACCGCATTGCAGCAGAATCAACCCGTCTGGCGTTCGCTCCCGAACCTGTTCCGTTACGCTCTGGTACTAAATCCGGGGGTAAGGTTACTTCAATAGTTTCACTTTCCTGATTTGTATGAAGGTCTCGCCTTTGCTCTGGCCTTTGCTCGCCACGTAATTCTGGTCGCTCCCGCAGCTCTGGACGATCTCTGCGAAAGTCTGGCCGTTGTTTTATTTCAGGTTTGGGTTCCGGCTTAGGTTTAGTCCGTAGACTCTCGGCCAACTTTAGCCCGGGCGTAGGCCTGCATGACAGAATCTCCGTGGGCGCAAGGCCGCGTGCTTTCCAAGTCTGATATATCGCTTCCGCATGATCTGAAATTTGTTTGGCAATAGCGGCGATATCCTCTTCGCCGGTGTCGATCTCCCGGCGGGCAGTGGCCGCCATGGCCAGGCCACTCACGTCGCCTAGGGAGCTCAGCTCTACTGCACTTCAGGGCCGCGCTACGCACCCCATGAACACACTATAAACACACAAACACAGGACAGGGCACACTAATTCCGTAATTATTTGACACTTTGAAAATAATTGCACTAAAGTGGTCACTATAGAACACCGAGAACAGCTGTTGGCGGCAGCGCGTGGGGAGTAAACAAAGGCGGTCGGTGTATCGAGAGTGTATGCGGCGCGTTCCGAGCGGCGCGGGCGGACGTAGAGAGGCACTAGCGACAGACGTAGAGCCGGCGGCGGCACCTCGCGTACACTGCGGCGCGAGGCGGGCACGGGAGGACGGAGGACGTGCCGCGGCCCCGCGCTCCCTCCCGCTCCCGGCAGGCGGCACATGTCCTCCTTGCTCACTCGGTTAGCACCTGATAAAATTACAACTATACTACTACTCTCGGTCTAGACGTATCGATATTTTTAATATCAATCGATCGCCGGTTCCCACGCTGAGCCGTAAACTTCCGATAGCGTTTTCTTATCAATTATATTTATCAACATTTTTGTTTCATGATTTTTTTAAATAACAATACATTTTACCGATGCCACACCTAATCTTGTGTATATTTTTAAGGATACATACTCTACACAACCGACTGGGACTCTACCTGTTCCTGTTTACAAGATGAAATATTTAAAAAAATGAGGAGAGCAGAAATTTATATTATAAACATTAAAAACAATCATAATAACCCTATCAATGAATTTTCGTTTGTACAACAGAACGAACCGCATCTGTTCCACAGACATGTACGCCGCAGTGCGCACGCGCGCCGCGCCGCCACGAATAGCACGCGCCTATTTATTTACGCTCCCCTAGTTTTTTACTCATTTCACTGTGATACATTGTATCCATAGAAGAAAAAGTGTAATAAAAATGTTATAACTGTAGGTTTTTTTTTGCAAAACTGAAATTTTACTTATGTTAACGACTGTGGAAAGAAATTTTAGTGGGGGAGTAACCAAAACACAAGAAGACATGTAGTCTTATTGTGTTTTGGTTAAAAAAAATCAGCTTCACGCTGTATCTCGCACACAGTAGGATAGGCAGAGGGAACCAGCATTGCCTCGACACCAGAGCGAAGAAATGGAAATATAAATTAATGTAAATATTTCACCTCCTCGAGTGAGGATCGAACCCACAACCAGTCGGTTTTACAGCCACACTTTGTGCCCCTGCGTTATGACTAGCTTGGTAAAAGACTTTGGCAACTGTATTCTCAGTCTGCACCAACACCTAAATACCTACTTTGTTAATAAAAAAATTCGTAGTCTATTCATACTTCACGTTGTATCCCTAGCGGGGAGCCATGGAGGTACGGTATCTGCTTACCTCTTTCGCCTCGTCCACTGTCGTCAACCTCTTCATACATGACCTCCTGGTGAGTCCTCAGACTAATTCATATTACAATTACATATTCATGTAACAGAAAAATATTAATCAAAGCAGCATTTAATTATAACTTGTTATGGTTGTCTTTGGTCCTTGAAATAAATATAGATGTTTATAATATGTTTAATGTATCACTTCCATTAAGTTGCTGTTCAGCGATTTAACGCGTCATCTTTATTCTCTGATTCTTAATATACGCAATTTATACACCATGTATACACATACAACTACCACAGTTTTTCAATACAGGTAACACCTAGGTAACAGGTCTTTAAAGAAAATAAAGAAAAGAAAATATTTGTTATTATTTATATACGGTTCTCTACGGTTCTCTCACAAGTGGTAGGGAAGGCAGGAAAAAAACCAAGTTAAGTCACTCCAGCCTTATAAAGTGCATAATTATTTTTATTTATAGATATTATTTCACATATAATATCGGTTTCGGTTATAATAGCATTGCAATGGATGCGAGACCATTGAAACCACATTCATCGATGACTGCACACAATGTAGTGTAGAGTAGTGAAACATGAATTCAATTATAAATATAAACATAAATTTTGTATAGTAATACAGTATATACGTATGTATAAAAACACAATATTTCTTTTATATAGGAAATATATAAATTTCCATTGTTCTAAGTTAAAATTTTCTTGCTCTACATTTTTGAATATACAAATAGTTAAATTATTTTACTGATTTAGGTGATATTTTGACAAAATATTATCTATATAAGCTAAACTTATATAATATTGTATTTATCTTAATTATAAAAGAAACCAAGCCTCGTTATTTTACCTACTAAAACAATATGTAATACCTCCAACGGTGACAAGAAATTTCAATATTTTCTTTTTGCGACCAAAAATAGCAATTCAATAGGGGAACGCAGCCGACATTCTTTTGACTATTCCTAGCGGACTATATAAATAAATAAATATTTTTTTGGAGAACTCTCACACTGATCTGATCCCAAATTAGGCCAATTTGCAGTATTTGCTATCTGACCATTAAACTTATATGTAGAGTTGTAGTATGTAGAGTCCCGTTCCGTTCCGTTTCGGTATAAGAAAAAAATTCAAGCTCAAAAAATGAGCTTTTCAGACAAATTTGTAGTTCATATAACTTTCTATGAAAATTTATATTTTTTTTCTTCAAAGCCATCGTTTGTGAGGTTTAACAATTCAAAATGTTATGATACGTGTGCTTATTATAAAGATAACAGCTTTTACAAACGACTTACTTAACCTCACGCTATATCCCGCAGGGTACTAGAGGGAACCTAGCGCTAAAACACTCCATTTCGCATTTTCGATCGAGAAAGCTTCTAGAGGCATAGAGTTTTGAGTGGCGGAACTCAACGCTACTCTTTGCTTTAACGCCAGAGGGAACTATCCACAGCCTGCGGCGTTTACAGTCACACAATTTTTTTGTATTTATTGTGTTTAATTTTTTTGTTATTAATAAAATAAATAAGAAAATATATATTATTATAAAAAGATCATCTAATCTAACACCATAGAGTGCTACGACTAACTCAATTATTACTCTTATACTATTAAATGAAACCATACTCTACAATATCTTGTATCATTCCTTAATGCGTTAAAGTGATGAACAATCGTATAGTTTATTTATATCTTCTGAGGAATGTTGGACTTTATTGTTTTGTTGTGACGCTTTGTGAAGGTTTATTATTTAAAGACGTTTTAGAATCGTAAGACTAGTACATAGAGGTAAAAATTAGCGTCGGGCGGAGGTTGTGGATTCGATTTCCATTTTTAATTTGTTTATTTATGCTAGTGAGTGAAAAGTTATGGGTTCTTCTCCACTGGAAGAAATAAAATATTTATTTTCATTTCTTCCGCTCTGGTGTCGAGACGAAGAATAGCGTTGAGTTCCGCCACTCAACACGCAATGCCTCCAGAATTATTGTCCAGCAGCAGAATTATCCAGCAGAAAATAGGGAATGGAGTGTCTTAACACTAGGTTCCCTCTGCTTACCCTGCTGTGTGCGGGATACAGCGTGAAGCTAATTTGTTTATTTATTTATTTATTTTTATTTATGCTAGTTATATTTTCTGTCTTGAATTTAATCAACAAGTATTACATATAAATTGTTATTTTACAAAATAACTTAAAAGTTGTATAAATCTATATCTATTAGTTAAATTTCCAAAATTTAACTAATTTTAAAATTAAAGATTTTTTTAACTAATAGATATAGGTTTTTACGAATTTTAAGTTATTTTGTAAGATAAATAAACTAAGAATAAATGAAAAAAGGTTGTATTTTGGAGACGCTATACATATGTATAGTTATTAAAGTATTAAGCGTCCCAACTTAAACACTGCGGCTTGTTTGTCTCGAAAGTTTACTCAAACATCACGTACCGTAGAAACGTCATACATCGATATAGCTTTCACAATTAAAATCGATTTGATACAGCAGATCTTGCTTGAATAAATTGATATTTAGAGATTTTTTTGTATAATATATTTTATTAAATCAGCTTCACGCTGTATCCCGCGTACATATTTTATTTTCTTTTAAACACTATAAAAACCTTTACCTTTTAGGTCCTATCCCCACCCGAGGAAATTAAATAATTATTTAAATGTATATCCTCATTTTTTGTTCTGGTGTCGAGGCAAAGCGCGGCGTTGCGTTCCGCCACTCAACAAGCAAAGACTCCAAAATTCAGCGAAACGTGGGAAACGGAGTGTCTTAACAGTAGGTTCCATCTGACTATTCTGCAGTGTGCGAGATACAGCGTGAAGCATTTTTTTCCGAACTACAAAAATAAGTCTAAGTATTTGGTTTTATTTCTATTACTCGGGATATTGCCCAATATTTTAAATGTTTTCGATATTCAAGAGAAATTGGGTTTCGGCACACGGTGAAAACTTAATTTGAGTACTTAAACTTGAAAAGCTATCAAGTGAAAAATATTTTTATGCCATCCTATAAAGTCCTATTTTCTTTAGAACAAGACGAACGAGAATATTTTCGAAGAATAATCTATATATATAAAAGGACTTGTGCTGACTGACTGAGGTAAGACGCACACAGAGCCGCAACCGCTGATGGTAGAAACGTGAAATTTGGGCAGATGTTTATTTTCATATTGTGGACATCCACTACGAAAGGATTTTGAAAAATTTTAACCCTAAAGGGATGAAATTGGAGTTGAAAGTTTGTATGGGAAAAATTTTAAATCGGCACCGATTTTTATAAAATTTGAAATTCGGACTTTTAAAAATATTTCATTGAACACGTGTTTCTTGGTTTTTTAGAATTCACCCCCTAAGGGTTCAAATAAGGGGTTGAAAGTTTATATGGAAAAATCTTTAAATTGCCACCGATTTTTATAAAAATTTAAGTTCAGACTGTTAAAAATATTTTATTGAACGTGGTTTTTTTAGAATTCACTCCTAATAAGCGGGCGAAGCCGCGCGCGCCCTCTAGTCTATATATATAAAAGGACTTGTGCTGACTGACTGAGGTAAGACGCACGCAGAGCCGTAACCGCTGATGGTAGAAACGTGAAATTTGGGCAGATGTTTGCTTTCATATTCTGGACATCCACTAAGAAGGGAATTTGAAAAATTTTAACCCTAAAGAGATGAAATAGGGGTTGAAAGTTTGTATGGAAAAAAAATTTAATCTGTAACGATTTTTATAAAATTTGATATTCAGACTCTCAAAAATATTTCATTGAACACATGTTTCATGGTTTTTAAGAATTCATCCCCTACGGGTTCAAATAATGGGTTGAAAGTTTATATGGAAAAATCTTTAAATTGCCACCGATTTTTATAAAATTTAAATTCAGACTGTTAAAAATATTTTATTGAACACGTATTTCGTGGTTTTTTTAGAATTCACTCCTAATAAGCGGGCGAAGCCGCGCGCGCCCTCTAGTTAAGTATAAATCGATGGGGATTATAGTAAAAAACTATCATAACCGAAAGAGCTTAGAAATGAGGTCCAAGTATTGCCACAAGCGTCAGATTGAAGAGATTGCCTCGTAAGATATTTTGGGTTAAGCCGTCCTTTCCTATGCTTATGTAGTGAAATCACGGCCTCTTTTTTCTTATACAATTTATTTAGTTTATTTCTCAAAATAAGCAGAGATAATCTGCATGTAATTAAAATGATGTACTAATATAAAATAAATAAATCAGCTTCACGCTGTATCCCGCACACAGCAGGGTAGGCAGAGGGAACCTAGTGTTAAGACAGTCCGTTCCCCACTTTCTGCCGAATTCTGGAGGCATTGCGTGTTGAGTGGCAGAACTCAACGCCGCGCTTAGCCTCGATACCAGAGCGAAGAAATGGAAATATAAATTTAAGGAAATATTTCATCTCATCGAGTGGGAATCGAACCCACAGCCAGTCGATTTTACAGTCACACTTCGTACCGCTGCGCCACGACTGGCCTCTACGAATGTACTAATATGACTTTTTAATTCTGCTCAACCAATGATAGCGTTTCTAATGGTGTAAGCCAATTCAACACCTAGTCCGAAATATTAATACTAAGAAATAATAACTAACCTTTGTCCTTTTTATAAAGTATATAACTTTATAAAAAGGACAAAAGACACATAGAGGTGATTTTTACTTATTTGACTTCGCTAATTGGCCATTAAGCCACGTATCGAGTCCACTTTTCCCAAAACCTTTCAAGGGTTGTGCAATATATTTTAATATCAGTGTTGCCACCCTAAGGGTGCGGCGACCATTCACCTCAAAACAAGTCGATACAGCAGAAGGCAAGGAGTGAATTCGTGAAATGTGTTAAATTGAAACATTTTTGTAATTATAATTATTATTTTATTTTCGATTATTTTTGTGTAAGTAATATGTATATATTTTAGGACGTACTTTAAAACGAAATACATTTATTCTATGTCTAGTTTGTAAAAATATCAAAAAATATCTGTATTTATTGCAATTTTAAGGTGACAGCATCACTCATATAATTAAGTTATAAAAATTTCAAGTTATTTCTCGTATGAAACAGATTAATCACATGGTTTAATGAAATTCCCGAAGAGAAATTTATTTTTTTATTCATGTTATAATACATTATTTAATATATTAATATTTACAAATTGAATGGACAACCCAAAAGTTCCAGATAATGCTAGGAGCTGGGAGTCGATTAATATATTTTTGTTTTCTAATGGAGAACAGTTCTCTCCGCCAAGAAAATATCATCTGAGCTGTGATGAACTGAGGTGGTGGGACGCTACTATTCGATTTTTAGCGCAGTCTCAGTATGGATCCACGTAAGATTAGATTAACTTAGTATAAGAAAATAATTTATTGTTCATTTATTCCATCTACGCTTTATTAAAATTGTATAAAGCATTTTGCATTATACAAATGTTTTATTTATATCATTTAGAATAAAATAAATAAATAATAAATGTAAATTTTATACAAAATTAAATAAAAGATCTATTTATTTATTATTCATATTTTGAAACAAAACAAACGTTACAATAAATTATTAAGTTACAAACAAACGAAAAATATTTAAAATAAAGTACCTTAAGGTACGAATATATATTGAACTATAACTTTAAATAAAATTTTTCTGTAGGTATTCTAACATACAACTATACACGTTGGACGGCAAACAGATCCAGAGCCCTCTAGAACTGAGAAATGATAATGCCTATGTGGCAGTTAGGTCACCTGAGCCTTTCATTTGGGCAGGTTACGAAGAGTACATAATAAAAGCTTCAAGGTAATACAATAAAATCAGCTTCACGCTGTATCCCGCACACAGCAGGGTAGACAGAGGGAACCTAGTGTAGTGTAAGACACTCCATTCCCCACTTTCTGCCGAATTCTGGAGGCATTGCGTGTTGAGTGGCAGAGTAGAAATGATAAATATAATGAAAATTGTAATTCTTTAAGGACAGTCGTAGCGCAGGGACACACGCCTAAAACTAAACGCGACTGGTTGTGGATTCTATTCCCATTAGGGTAAATTAAATGTATAATATTTTCAATGAAAATATATATGTAAATATCATTTCCTCGAGTGGGTGAGCCCACAACCAGTCGATTTTGTAAAGTCACACTTTGTGCTCTAGATATTTACATATACATATTTAATTATGCTCTTTTGTAGATCCCGAGAAAAGCGCCAAGAGAAATTATCGAATAGCAATACTCCGATAAAATTAGGTTACGTGTTCAATGCACTGTTATTTTTTACTATTAATATATTTTTTCATTATATTATACGGAGGTTTATATTTTAGATGACAAAAACTCAAATAATTTGGTAAACTCTTTAATGCATACAGACGTAATTGCTACAGAAAAAACAAAAGGAGATGTTACTAATTTAAATATGGTAGATATACACTTTTGAACATGAATTTACTTATAAGCAAATTTACTTACAGTAACTATCAGTTTTCTTAACTTCTTTGCTTATTTTAATTTCATAATTTTTCTCAGGTTCATCAAATTCCTAATAAAGATCAACTCAAAGATAACATGCGTACAGAGTTAGTATATTCAGGAATGCCAAAAATTTTAAAGAAAAATAATGTAGAAAATGATAATCAGAAACGACATGGCAAAGAAATTTTAAAAAATGACATGACGAGGAAAAGTCAAAACTTGAAACCTTCTAAGAAAGACCAATTACTAGTTAAAAGAAAGAATTCAGCTTTGATACGTAAATCTAATGATAATAATCAAATTAAACAATTTATTTCTCAAAACAGCTTAAGTGCTCAAGTAAGTAACATTAAACCTAAAGACAAAATTAAACAAAAAGCAAAAGAGAATATAAATATAAAAAACGTATCTAATGTTGAGAATAGTAATATACCAGGAAATACTATGGACCAAACAGATAATGTTAAAGAAAACAATGTACAAAATCTTAAAAATAATGTAAATGAAAACAGTGAAAATAATAAAATTGATAAGAAAAATCTCAGTACAGTAAAAGCAAATATTAACGATAGTAATATCTATAGCCCAAACAATAAAAAATCCAAAGAAGGTAACACAGATTTTGTGAATAAAGATAAAAATATTAATATATATTTAGATATAAAATTAAATGGTTGTATAAGTAGCAAGCCCGAAGATACTGATGTTATTAAGAGATGTGAATCAAATATTGCCCTGTTATCACACAAAGAATCTCAAGTTAATATTGACGTTATTTTAAATAAAGAAAATATAAGTTTAATCAAAAATGAGAGCAAAATGGAATATTCTTCTGATACTCAAGATAATGCTACGGAAAATAAAGATACTGGCCTTAATAATAATAAATTTATAGTTGTTTATTGTAAATGTAATAGTAAAATTAATACGCAAAGTGAAAATTGCCTTAAAGAAAAAACAAATTTAGCATTTTTATTGCCTGTACCGGAACGAAGTGTGTGCTGGTAAAGTCATTATTAAAATAAACCATAGTTGTTGTCATAATATTTTTGATTTATTGCTATTATATTAGTTAAACATAATTTTTATGTTTGTAGTCAACGTGAAATTAGAGCGCAAATGGTTGATAAAGCAAGTCAGGTGTCTAGTCCTAGTAGTACCAATAAAACCAGCTATGACCAAATAGATAAAGTACAAGATGACACAAGCTTGCAGAAAAATGTTGATGAAAACGTCAACAAGGAAAATATATTGCGGACAAACATATCCGAAGGTCAACAACCGAAGCAGAACAGCGATAAATTTACCCAAACCGACATGTCTAATGTATTGGTAAGGTATTAAAAAAGTAAATTCGATGATAATTCCAGTGTAATAATCCAAAATTAAACTTTTTACGTATTATTAATGTGCTCTCATATATATATTTTTTATTTTGTTTCTTTTTTAGTTGCAGGTTATTTGTGAAAAGGATGGTCACTACACATTTTGTCTGCCACCTTTGGATTTATTGAAAAAATATAATGTAGACACACCATAATCAGAGTTTTCTTTACATATATATTTATCCGCTGATACAAAATACAGATAAATTTAAAGAAAATACATGACACAAGCGCGGCGTTGAGTTCTGCCACTCAACACGGAATGCCTCCAGAATTCGGCAGAAAGTGGAGAACGGAGTGTCTTAACACTAGGTCCCTTCTGCCTACCCTGCTGTGTGCGTGATACAGCGTGAAGCTGATTTTATTTACATGAAACAAGATAGTTGAATAATACTTATTTAATTGTTACAATAGTAATTAATATGATACATTTTAAAATGTCCAATACATTCGACAATCCAGCTTTGTTTAACTGTAGTTGATTCTGGTAAGCCTTTAATTTTCGACGCAATATGTTCATTGGTTTCTTCCCGATATATAGTAATTGTAGCTCACTCAAATACTGTAGACTTTCTGGCGGCATTATAAGCATTACCTTAATAAAAAAATATGTGAAAAGATAAATATTTAATGATAATAGAAATAATAAAATTATAGATATCATATCAGTCGTGGCGCAGAGACACAAACAAACGTGTTACTGTAAACGCAGTAGGTTGTGAGTTCGATTCCTACCCGAGGAAATAAAGTATGTATTTAATATTTTCGTTTCCTCGCTCTGGTATCAGAGCACGACGTTGAGATCCGCCTTCAGAATTCGGCGGAATGAGGGAAACGGTGTGTCTAACACTAGGTTCCCTCTGATACCCTGATGTGCGAGAAATACAGCGTGAAGCTACGCATAAAATTATAAGCTTAAGTTATATAACTTATATTTCGCAGCTAACGAAGCTTATCATATAAACTACACAGCAAAACTTTAATTTAGTTATTATCTATTGTATGCATTTTAATAAATTGTAAAACTATACTTTTACTTATATTTATTTATTTTAATTATTATATATATTTTTTTTACTTTATTGTACTTAAAGAGGCCCAATATTTCTTTAGATTAACCTTAAATTCCCTTCGCAATAGCTTTACCTGGGCAGTTATTCCCGACATCGCACGTGGATTAACCGCGCTGAGATCTCTACCGTCCACTTCAGCTAACAGCATGCCTAATCTGAAAACATCTTGCGCACTCCAACTATATGCCTTGCCAAGTGCCTGAAAAATTTAATAGCAAATTTACACAAATATGATTCTATCTCGATTTTTTCTTTGAATTTTAATATCGTATATTATTACAAGGTTTTCAAAGTTATATTTATTTATTTTTAAACATTTTTAAAGTGTTATTCCACACTTAGGACACACTTTCTAAATAAGTATTTTATATTTATTTTATTTTTTTTATATATATAAACGATTATAGATGTGCTTGAGGATAGGTAATTCTTGTTAAATTATGTATATAGCATCTTCCGTCAGAAGTTCCATACGATCTATCATAACATTTTAAAGTAATATTTCGGTAAATGAACTAAGACCCGTATTTATAAACCGCTCTCAAGATCGATGTCAGATTTTAAAAGCAATTTATAAATACCGCCCTAAGACCAGTCAGGAAATAATACGTACTTGAGTCCTTGTCATCATAGCAAGATAAAATCGGCGTTGCAATGGATCGCATGCTCGAATGTGGTAAAATATCTACATGTACATGAAAGAGATATAAAAAAGTTTGTATATATTATTTTCATCTAATAAATCAAGTTTTTCAATTTTCTAAGTCTTTCAGCTTCGTCTGTGCGTTGTCTGTCAGTCATTTAGTAAACGAATATAAGAAATTAATATAATATATAAAAACAGCTTCACACTGTATGTAGCACACAACAGGGTACGCAAAGGGAACCTAGTGTAAAGACATTCCGTTACCCACATTCCGCCGTATTCAGGAGGCATTGCTTGTTGAGTGACAGAACTCAACGCTGCGCTTCGATAAATATTTAAATTTTGAATATATATTTTATTTATTCTCGTGGACATCAAACCCACAACCAGTCGCACTTACAAACTTATGCCTCTACGCCACGACTGGCCTCCCTATATAATATATAAATTGATAATTACTTGTTCAACACTTGTCTTATATTAAACCTATATTTTTTTTATCAGCTTCACGCTGTATCCCGCACACAGGAGGGTAGGCAGAGGGAACCTAGTGTTAAGACACTCCATTACCTTCTGCCGAATTCTGGAGGCATTGCGAGTTCAGTGGCAGAACTCAATGCCGCGCTTTGCCTCGACACCAGAGCGAAGAAATGGAAATATAAATTTAAGTAAATATTTCATCTACTCGAGTGGGCATCGAATCCACAACCAGTCGATTTACAGTCACACTTAGTGCCGGCCTCTATATTATACTGTATATAAATATTTATAGAAACCACACCTGATGAGACAGTTGCAAGTATGTGCTCACGGGAAGCTGACGCATGAATGTCATCGGGACGCCGCATAGCAAATTATTCATAAGATTCAAATATTTAGGCTGAGACCAATCTTTGTTTACTTGGATATAGTTGCTGGCTATTACTCCCACCTACGATATAATAAAATTTCAATTAGATCATAAGTGAAAATGTTAAGGATATATACAATTTTAGATCTATATAAATCAGCTTCACGGTGTATCCCGCACACAGCAGGGTAGGCCTCTGCCTACCTCTACCCTCTGGTTACCCTAGTGTTATGACACTTCGTTCCCCACTTTCCGCCGAATTTTGGAGGCATTACGTGTTGAGTTTTATTTAATAAAAAAACGCACAGCGGCCTCTTTGCCTCGACACCACAGCGAAAAAATGGAAATATAAATTTAAATAAATATTACATTTACTCGAGTGGGGATCGAACCCACAACCATCGCGTTACAGTCAAACCCTTGTGGCCCTGGGCCACGACGGCCTCAGCTTTATATCACTCAAGAAATTATATTTAAGGTTTTTTTTACTACAGTTAGAAAACATTATTTTGATGATATTAATAAATATATAATATTCAATTATTGAGTAAGTATTCTTAATTTATTATAAAAAGTTAATTAAAAATCTTTCTATAATATTTTCAAATATTGTTATGTCACTTCAATAATAAGTTAATGAAGTGAAAACACATTTCTAAAGGAATTATTATAAATATAAATCAGATTAATAAAATGTTCAAAAAATCTTTATTACGCTTAAAATAATAAAAAAATGTTATTAGATTTTAATAAAAAACCAACTTGATGTCTGTTCAGTCCTCCGTGTGTTCCAATATAACTCAATATCCTGTCATTACTCAGATTTAGCCTCGCCATCTCTCTTCCATTGATATATTTGAAAAGTGGTCTATACTTTTCGAGGGTTTCATACGTTATGTCAATTGTACGACTCCGCCCTCTCACTACTTCCCACGTCGCTACTAGCTTCTCTCGTGCGATTTTCATCATAGATATGGCTCGAGACTGATTTAAAATATGAACTATTATATTATTTCTAAGTTTCAGCCATACGCACTTTAAATGTGAACTGTAATTTATTTACCTAATTATATTTTTATTATATAATTAAGAAGATGAATGTAGTATTATATACATAATTATTTGTCTATAAATTCCATCTAAATCCGGTAATAAAGTTTTTCTCTCAGTTTTTCAATTAACTTCATATATTTATGAATTACCATTTACAGAACACGATGAGAGCATTCGTGGCGCGGGGGCACAAGCGTGACTGTAAACGCGATAGGTTGTGGGTTCGATTCCCAAAAAAACTTGATCTAATCCACAAAATGAACTTAATTTATAATCATTACAAGATAGTGGAGAGTGGTAGATTCGTGCCGTGTGATCCCGGCCTAGAATAGGTTCATCCTGGTACTGGTGGTGTCGTAAGAGGCGACTAAAGTACGTGTGGTAGAGTCACGTCGCCAGCAATGCCAACATGCATGGGCAGACTCGACCGGATCTTTACCACGCCCGGCATTTAAAACCGGCGTTAAGTAGTGGGTTTATGTCACTGCATTTCGCATCAGGTAATGCCGGGCTCCGGCGCCCAACCCACCCTTCAGGCAGGCAACGCACCTGCAGCTCCTCAGGTGTTGTGGGCGGCGGTAATCACTTACCATCAGGTGACCCGAACACTTGTTTGCCTTGTTTCTTCCATAAAAAAAAGTGTTTTAAATGTCAACAGATATCGTATTTTTATAACACTCTTGTACTAACAGATCGTAACACATAATCAGCTGGTAGTCTCTGTATATCGGCTATAGATCCATAAATGAAGATGGCAAACGCGTTTATCGCGGTCTGCATAAAGTCTTTTGTGATCTCTAACTCACAATATCCACGGTGCATCAATTCTGAATGTGGAATGTGGACACCACTTTTGTTGTTGAATAACTCTGAACTAAAATATATATGTTAATTTGAGTGTAAAGTACTTATTATCTAAAATTAAAATACGTTTCAATGTAAAAAAAATCACATTTTATTTTTATTTTGTGTATGGTACTGGGAAGTAAAAGTTTTCTGTTTTTTCGAAATGGCACGAAAATTTGGTGTGTCGACATTACGACTAAATAAAAAGAAAGCTCCCAAAATTTTTGCCTACCAAACTAAAAAAAGGAATTTCGATAAGACTGTTTACTATGCACTTTAGCGAATTCACATACAGATCTGGAACAAGAATGAACTTTTATTCGGACGCAGGCAACTCGGCCACCGAAATCTCGTATGTTGCCTATTGAGTTGCGCATAAATACAAAGTTAAATACCGAAATGGAGAAAAGCAAACTATATTTCCCTTTTTTAATGAAATAAAAATATAAATATAAAATATTTATAAATAATAATGGTTAAACAATGAAGGCCAGTCGTGGCACAGGGGCACAAAGTGTGACTATAAAACCGACTGGTTGTGGGTTCGATCCCCACTCGAGGAGATGTAATAATTACTTAAATTTATATTTCTATTTCTTCGCTCTGGTGTCGAGGCAAAGCACGGCGTTGAGTTCTGCCACTCAACACGCAGTGCCTCCAGAATTCGGCAGAAAGTGGGGAACGGAGTGTCTTAACACTAGGTTCTCCCTGCCTACCCTGCTGTGTGCGGGATTCAGCGTGAAACTGATTAGATTTTTTAATAATTGGTAAATAAAAAAAAAAATAAAAACAATAACTCATGTGTAGATGTATGATGATATGTGTAGATTGGTGATCACATATTGAGTAGACGTGTAAATCACATGGATGCGATGTGCGATCCCATGCGTGGATGTGTATTGGCATGTGTGAATGTTTGATCAGGTGTGTAGACGTGTAATAACTTATGTGGAAGTATGATCACCACGTGTGGAGGTGTGATGACACGTGTCGATG
Source organism: Heliconius himera (assembly GCA_021202915.1). Taxonomy (NCBI): domain Eukaryota; kingdom Metazoa; phylum Arthropoda; class Insecta; order Lepidoptera; family Nymphalidae; genus Heliconius; species Heliconius himera. Next base: position 863,322 of record JAJHJA010000143.1, on the reverse strand, counting down.
TGTAATCACACATGTGTGTATATGTAATCATATGTGTGCATGTGTAATTGTATACGTGAATATGTGAGCACTTAGGTGATTTATTTGTATTTATTTATTTAGTAGTTTTATTAAATATTTTTAGGGATTCGACGCATTTAATTTTATATATTTTTTGATCTACAAGATATTAGCAATTTGTATGCAAATAAACAGCATAAACTGAGCTTAATTTTTAGGGATCCATACTTTTTGAGGAAAAAAAGAACACTTATAAGATCATTTGTTGTCTGTCTGTCTGTCTTTCAAGACCCTTTATCTCGGCACGCTTGGGGATATCGAGTTTAAATTTAAACCATATACCTAAGTATATGGTTTGTACCGTACCGTACCGTAGATCTAAATCTACGATCAGATGATTTCCTAATAAAAACCTATTCTTACATTTACTTAAAAAAGATATAGCCGTTAATATCCCAAAAAAAACGCGTGTCTCGACACTATAAAGGGAATCAAAATTCATAGGATATTTCCAGTTGACCTAGAATTATGAAAGTTGGCAGCTAGCATCTACAGGTAGTACTAGTTTAGAAAAAAATCTGAAAACTATATATTTATGGTTAAATCCTAAAAAATAGTAGCCTTAAAGCAAGTAGGGGACAAAATTAAATATAAAAGCCGCTAGTTCAAGTGAGTAGTTTGATGCCGGCTTAGAAAGCGGTGAAAAAGAGTGTTTTAACACTTGGTTCTCTTTGCCTATCCTGCTCTATGCTGAATAAAGCATAAAGCTTTAATTTTAACCTCTAATTTTATATTTAAAACATTGACAATATTTTATAAAACAACAATTTACTGTTAACTAACTGCATAAAATTCCCCATAACGTAATGCCGCAAACTGTCTGTGTTATTTTTAACTTGTTCAGGTAACTTTGACATGTTTTTCAATGAATCTACAAAATATTTTTAACATTTTTAAAGTGTTATTCCACATTCAGAAAAGAAAAATACTTATATAAATAACATTAAAAAAAATACGTAGCGCGATTTGAACTCGTGCCTCTTAGAACTTTCTAAGCGCTCTGACCACTAAGGTGTACGTTCTCATCAAGCCACGTAGAAATTCTTATATGCTTGGTACAACTTATTTATCTATAAAATGTATTCTTTTAATGAATTTACTTTATAAACTTTATTAGACATTGATAATAAGAAAAAAATAACTTACCAGTTTCCTCTATTTTTTCGCCATAAATAAATTCATGTAGAAAGTTTTCAAATATTTCAAAGGGATCTAAAATATTATATTCTTTTAGTATTCTACAACAACATTTTAATTTTATTTTATATTATAATTGAATCTACATTTAGTGGACTCCTCATTCAGACATTTCAAGATGAAAAAGTATAAATATATAGATAATAATATCTATACTTGACCATACGTTAATACTATTTCTATCTCCCCGAGAACTACGTTACGGGCCCCCAGAACTACGTTAATTAATTAATATATTTTTATTTTATATGTTTTTTTTTCTATAAAATCCTAAATTGGAACCTGTTTTATTTCTGTTAGAGGCCAGTAGTGACCTAGGAGCACAAGTGTGGACTGTAAACGTGATTGATTGTGGATTCGATTCCCATTTGGGAAAATGGCAAAGCGCAGCGTTGAGTTCCGCCACTTAACACAATGCTACTAGAAATCGGAGGAAAATAGAGAACGGAACACTAGGTTCCCTCTGCCTACCCTGCTGTGTGCGGATGCAACGTGAAGCTGAAAAAAAATTACAGTATATGATCTTAACAATTCTTTACTACAAAATTAATTCAAAATTGTAAAATAAATATGATATAATTATACTTTGAATGGTCTCAGTTAATTCTATAGTTGATTTCGATGTCGGTTTTAGAACATTCTTTAGTAAATTTTCACCATCTTTATAACTAAACGCAATCGATTGATTTAGCACACCTTCGTAAGCAACACAATTATATTCTGTAAAAGAATATAAAGGGTATATAAAGGGTAAAAGAACATGAAAGGTATATATTATTATTTTTTAGTTTCACACTATCCTACACATAGCACAATAAGCAGAGGAAACCTGAGAACCTAGTGTTAAGACACTTCGCTCTCATTAAAGCATTTCCGTACCCCAGGTTCCATTGAATTCGGTATTCATTGCATGTCGAGTGACGGAATTTAACGCCGCAGTTTGCCTTGTTACGTTTATAGTCATTCACACGCTTGTGCCCTTGCACCACGACTAGCTTAATATGATGATGAAAATCGTTTTATCAGATTAAATATGAGATATTACGTCACTAAGCTCACGTAGTACTGGGACAAAAATAAAAAAAGATAAGAAAATAATACCTTGTGGTTCGCTGTCATCTATTGACGATATTGTAAACAGTTGGTTCTTATAAGAATTTACCATAGTAAATCCTAGGCTTAAAATGAAGAAAGATTTTAATAATGTCTTCGTAGGAGACATAGTTAAGTTGATATAACATTTGAGCCTAGATTAATCTATAAGGCTATGTATAATATTAGAAAAAAATATTATTTTAATTTAAGATAGTAATCATTTATTAATAAAATTTATTATAAGTGGGGACCGGAGTATCTTAACACTAGGTTCCCTCTGCCTCCCCTGCTGTGTGCGGAAAATAGCGTAATGCTGATTTATTTATTTTTAATTAATTATCTGTAATAAATCATGTAATAAAATTGCCTACATAATTGAGCAACTTAGGAAGTAACACAGCATAGTATAGCCTCAAACACAAAGTTACCGCATTTTAAGATAATATGCAATTACAGATAAAAAATAATAATAAATAATCCAAAAATTTTACTCAAGTGACATATATGTCAATATAATATGTTTATATACCATTGTAATAACAAAATATTTCAGTATTTTATATTAATAATTTAAAATTTTTAAGTTATGTCCTCGTCGTATTCGAGTGAAGATGAAAATGAAATTATTTACAGTAACTACAACACTAACGAGAGAATTCCATGGTATCCAATATTTGGTCAGCCATTAATATATTACTCTCAGATTGTAAGTTGAAAGTGATGCATCTTAAGATAATTAAAAAATTTAAAAAGAATAAGCCTTCATTATATAAAAAGCTAGTTTTAAATTTGATAAAGTTAAAAGTAAAACCTTTAGATAATAATATAAATAAGGCGAATGTTTTTTTATATGGATAGTTCTATATCTCAATATTTGTCAAAATAATTGATACTCCATGTCGATATGTATCGAACATACAATTAAAAAAAATAATCGCCCTCACTCACTCTCACTGTATAGTACTTAACATATTGGAATGTTTTAAGAAACATCTTTTAAATAACGTTCTTAATTAAGGGATTTTTTTTTCATTTTTACAGCAACCAAAACGTCATAAAAGAACCAAAGATCAGAAAAAGGACACGCCTAATTGTTTTGTAAAAGCGTTTCAGTGGTACACTCAGGTAAGACGAATTTTAAACTTTATTTTTTAAAAAGCACATTTAATTTAGTAAAATTATAATCAAATATAAAATTAATAAATTAGATGAGGTGGTGATTGATCATAAAATTGCTTTAATATTAATTATTAAATATTTGCACGCTTAATCTCTATGTATAATAAGACAGTAAAAATATTTTGTCTGTACATTTAGTAATTTTGACTGAAATGGATAGAGGGACATTTAAAAAGAATAATAGAAAGCAAAAAGATTTTTTTAAAATTTCTTGTCTGTCTGTCTGTCTATTTTCCAACATATTTTTGTCCGCATTTTTCTCTGAAAGTACTGAACCGATTTACTTGAAAATTTCAGCAATTGCTTTGTTTTAATTTAACTTAAATACTAAAGTTTAGTTCATCAAAATCGGTTCATGAAAAAAAAGTTATCGTCATTTGAAAGAAGTCGTAATTAATTCAACACGGAGATAAAGAACGATCTTGAAAGAAAGTAAATACAAAGATTTTTTGGTTGGTTCGTTCATATAATATATGTAACTAATTTAAAAACTGTACAGGAGTTAATATGCAATTATTACAGTTATTTTACAATGAATATTATGAATCCTTCAAAGCAATAATTTAACATTTAAGGCTGTTTCTGAATGAGTAAATTAAATTATTCACTGACATCAGCACATTTAACAGAGTATATTATATAGGTAAAAAGAACATAAAGTTACAAATATATATAATAAATAAATAAATAATTAGCTTTATGTATATTTTATAAATATCAAATATCAACAATGGTCGTATTTTTTTATTAAAAACAATCAAAAATTCTTTGACGATAATGTCGTAAAAAAATCATATTAGAAGTCATTATAGTTGTCAATCAATTCTGCTTATTAAATCAATAATCATGTATTTTAAGCGGGCGAAGCCGTGGGCGAGCCGCTAGTTATTAATAAAATAAGCTTACTGCTATTAATAATACAACGTTTTTTTTATTTTAAAATAATATATCTTGAAGTAGTCAACCTTTTTGAACCTTTGAAGTAGTCAATTACATATGTAATATTTAATCAATTTATTACTATTTGATTAAATACGAATAGACATAAAGCTTCTTCTCTATCTAGAAATAAACAATACTTTTTAATTTTCTTAGATAATTAAATAGATATTTTATTTTGAATTATAGATATAATTTTTAATTTAATATGATTGTAAAATATACTTCTGATCAAAATTATAAAATAACAATACTTACATATTGTCTAATGTAAAAGTTATAGGACGTAGAGACGGTGCACTAAAATATTTACTAAAAAGTTCCTACGAACCAAATAAAATATAATAAAAAATTATTATAGTCTATGTAAATAAATAAGGACTTGGTTCATTTTTAATATATTATATATGTATATGTATATTCCTATATTTTTTATCAGCTTCACGCTGTATCCCGCACACATCAGGGTAGACAGAGGGAACCTAGTGTTAAGACACTCCGTTCACCACTTTCTACCGAATTCTGTAGGCATTGCGTGTTGAGTGGCAGAACTCAACGCCGCGCTTTGCCTCGACACTTAAAATATAAATTTAGGTAAATATTACATCTCCTAGAGTGGGAATCGAATCCACAACCAGTCGATTTACAGTCACACTTTGTGCCCCTGCGCCACGACTGGCCTCAATTCCTATATCTCATCATCATTCCTATATTCATACACGAATATTTCAAAGTATGTACGTTATATGAAATATTTATTATTTTAGGAACGAGTTCTTAGGAATAGAAATAGTAAAAATAATGACATGAAGGATTTTGCAACTTGGTTAGATGGCAAATACGATGAATTCTTACAAGGTGGACGTGCTCAATATGTTTGGAAGGAGAAATCCACAGTTGGGATAGTCAATTCTTTATATACTAGGTACAATTTTATAATAAAATAAAATATTTGTTAAAGTTCGAACGCGATATTTTTTTAAACTTCACGCTGTATCCCGTAGATAGCAGTGTAAGCAGAGAGAACATGGGAATTGCCAAACTTTTGAAGCATTACGTGCTGAGTTGCGGAATTCAACGCCGCGCTTTCCCTCGTTACCAGAGCGGAGAAATGAAAATATCAAATATTTCATTTGCCCAAGTGATTTTCGAACGCACGCTTGTGTCCCTGCGCTACAACGGCCTCATATCTTCTGAAATAAATGTAGCTGTTACATAGAACGTATAGCACTTAATATAAATGTAATGACATATATAGTTATAATAATTTTGATTTTTTTTTAATTTATAGACCAAAAGGAAGTAGTTTGAGAACAAGAGATTTGAGGAAAAATTTAAGAACAAAGAGGTAGCATCTCTTATTCTATTTTTATAGTATACTTATAAGATGATTTAAAAGTAAACCTCATCAAGCAGAATCAGCTTTTTTTTAAAACAAATGTTAATGTTTTAACAGATCTAATCAGAGTATCGAAATGGTTTTAAATCCAAAAAATATATCGCGCGCTGCGTCAGACTGCTGTGTAAGGTATGTTTTTTTTTACATTTTTAAAGTGGTATTTCTCACGTAGAAAAGAAAAATACCTATTAAAAAAATGTATAAAAATTTGAACGTAGCAGCACTTCTGACCTACTTGGTCAGATCCTGGCAAAAACCCGGATGAGAAGAAGAAGACTTAGATAACATTCTTTTAAAACAGTTAATAAATTTAGTAACCAATATAAAACCAATAAAAAGTTAAAATATATTCAAATTTGAACTATTGGTAGCTACGTTGCATTATTCATGTCATATATTTAAATATAATATTATTTATTTGTTTTTTTTTCAGATGTAAATCACGTAATCAATATGATACGATTCAATCGGATACGAGTGTTTTTGATAGAAAATTAAAGCCAAAATCTCAGAGCCTGGCAAGTATAATTAGAGAGAGGGAAATATATGTGATTCCGTTTGATACAATACCCGATGACAAGGTATTAATAGCTAAATTTTTAAAATAAATTAGCTTATAAGCAAAACCTGCTTTTTTGGATTTTTTTATATATGTTTAATGAATTAATTTTGATTACAGCTCCACGATGTATCCAGCAAGTAGCAGAGTAGGTAGAGGGAGCCTAGTGTTAAGACACTCAGGTCCCTACTTTCTGAGGATTCCTTGAAGCATTGCGTATTGAGTGGCCGAACTCGTCTCGCTTTGCCTCGACTCCAGAGCGAAGCAATGAAAATATTAAATATTTTATTTCCTCCAGTAGGAGTCGAACCCACAACCTTATTGTGCCCTTGCTCCACGACTGGCCTTTAATTATGACTATATAAACAAATACTGTTACTATAAAAAGATGTCAATGTTGTCATGGGGCAGATGTTATATGTTAGAATGTGCGCCAAGGGCACACGAAACGAAAGCTTAACATTTAATATTAAAACTAAAACAACCTACATAAAATTGGAAGTAAAGACTATTTTACTAAATACGCTCAAAAATGTGTGTAAAAAAACTAATATTTATATTATATAATCACTATTGTGTGATATAAGTAAGCATAAGTGCTTGGAGCGTAAATTTTTTACTTAAACAGAAATTATATAACAAAATAAAAGACGGTAAATTTACGCAAAATATTTGACAATAGCTAGATAATTGATTTTTAACTTTAAGGAAAGTACTGAAGCTAAACATAAATCACCAACCGGATTAGCTAAGAAAGATTCTATGGTAGCTAATAACAAAAAACACAACAAAAGCGTTGCGTGTCAGTGTGTCTATACTGACCCAAAGAAAACCGACGCTTCGAGTCAAGTTGAAAAGAAAAAGAGTAAATCTAACATTTCTTCGTATGAAGATACGAAACCAACGGCCTTGCGAAAGGTATCTAATTTGCTTAATTACGAAATTTATAAAGTTTACTATGTAAGTATGTCAATAATGGCTAAGGCTTTGCTCGTATTATAACATGAGAATAATTTATGTATATGACCGGATGTTGGGGTGTCAATATTTAACACTTAATATTTATGTAAAAACATATCAAACTTTAATCTTTTGATTTAACTTTTCGATATTTTGATATAAATACATAAACATACTAGTTTATTTTTCATACTTTCAGAAACAAATTGTTCTTCAACCGCAAATTGCACTCAATAGAAATGAAGAAGAGTCGAAACGATATTTACATACAAAGAATATTAGTGAATCTCTAAATACTTCTAATAAGACTGGTAGCGTGCAAACTTCTGATTATAAAATAAATTTAGTCCAGGTAACTTATTACCTAATAATTTTGACTTTCAAACTGTAAATTTACTTAATAAATATTTTTTTATATTTTTTTAGGATATTGGAAACCCAATTTTGTTGAAAATTATTTGTACAAACAATTGCAATAAAAAAAACGTTATAAAAAATAATTACTGATGATTTGATTGACTGATGATAATAATATTTTAAAGGGGAAAATTAAACATTATTTAATGTACAATTATACAGTATTTATTTACAATAAAGAATTTATTTACAAATGATATGGCAACAATTTATTTAACGAGGCACACCATAAGCTGCGGCAGGCTTTGCTTGAGGTAAAAATCCAAAACTACTCGAACTCAATGATCCGCTCGATTGGCCGCCGCTTGAAGAAGACGGTAAACCATAGCTGTATGACGGACCTGACACTGACAACGACGATGACGATGATGACGATGAGGATGATAATGATGACAATGAACTTTGAGAAATTGAAGATTGCTGACTAGATCCTAAGTTCAGTGGTGAATTGTGTACGAAAGATAAAATTTCTACACTAGGTTTCGCGTTTTCTAGAGAAACTCCCGAAACTAGTGATAAGTAACCAGCATCTTTGGCTGATGAGTGTTCGCTATCTTTTATAATATCTTGTACACGTGACACTACTACATCGTCCAAGGCCTCTCTGTGGACTTGTGCTTGCTGTCCACTGTATTGATTAGAGTCAGCTTGATAGCTTGATAGACCAGAGATTTGAGATTGACTTGGAGCTGACTGCTGGTATGAGTAGCCTTGTGAAATTTGTTGAGGTTGAGTTTGGATGGGGGCTGGTTGTGGCTGAGCTTGGATTTGCAATTGGGGCTGGGAAATTATAGCAGGAAGTGGTTGTATCAATTGGGGTACCCCATATGAGGTGCTGGGTGGGGAGATGGGCTGTTGGAAGACAGGTAGTGGTTGGGGGATAATAGGCTGGGGCTGAGGAGCAATCGGTTGTGGTTGGAATATTGGCTGCTGGAAAATTGGTTGTGGAAGGGGCGCAATGGGTTGTGGTTGAGGAATTAGAGCCGGAAGGGGCCTGATTGGTTGAAATTGAGGTAACCCGTATGATTGACTAGGCTGGGATATTATAGGCAAAGGCTGAGGCTGAATTGGTCTAAATTGAGGAGCTGGTTGCGGAAGTGGTTGAGGAAAAGAGGGTAAGGGTTGAGGTGCAGGTCTTGCTATCGGTTGGTATACTTGTTGGGGTTGGGAAATGAAAATAGGTTGGGGCGCAGGCTGGATTGGTGCAGGCCTTGCGATGGGTGCTGGGTAGCTATAGCCGATGGTGTTGTATTGGCTTTGTGAAGAACCTTGACTTGCGAATTGAGAACCTTGTTGCGAATAGTTAATTACGGGCGCACTGGGAGCTGGACGTGGTATGTGATAGGGTGCTTCGGCCACGACAGCCACAATCAGCGACAATAAAACCACCTGGAATTTAGAAAAAAAAAAGCTATTTATTAACTTATTTATAATAATTAATAATAGCCCTATATTTGCATTGTATTATTAAATTAAACCTTTACACATTTAAAAATTTAAATGACTAAATCTGACACACATCCAAAGACACGACAAATGTATTACTAATTCACTATTTAAATAGGCAGAAAGTTGGTCACGGTTTGTATTTGTATGACACCCAGCGTTAGTTTTCACTTTCGGTCGCAGTCACTCACCGCGTTCCTCATGTTTCGTCTCCTAAATCAGTGTGCGATGTAAACAAGCACATCTCAGCTTTATAATGTCCACCTCTACATCATCTGAGATAGTGTTGCACAAACCCCGTTAGTCATGTCGACTACCACTTGCAGAAGATATTATAATATGAATTATAAACGCAATGTATTGTTATATACTTAGAGGGTTTTATCGCTTCTTTTTTATGGACTACGTACTTTTTTGTTGCAATGGTTGTTGCTTTTTTTTTAATTTACATATCTGATAAATAAAAGGAAAAGAATAAGCTTGTTTTAAAAATTGACATATTTTCGCTTGTGGTATTTGAACTATCGTAAAACCAAAGCGTACAATTAAATGTACAACAAGGAATATAATTTTTTTAGATGTTATGTTTGAATATTATATGGTTTATTAAAATTGAGCCTGATTAATTACTTTACTTTGTATTCATTTGGGCCATGAGAGTATTCTTGCTCAGCCGAAGCTTTTGAGATGTTCCAAATACGTCCAAAAGGAGTCTTACCAAATAATATATTAACAAAATTCAAGTTAAGAATTGTAGTTTTTAGAAATAATAATAAAGAAAAGTAGTATCTGTAAAAGTAATATAAGTTAAAACTCAAAATTTTCAGATGTTAAATGATAATACGTTTAGATATTTCAAAAGTAAACCAAGTTCATTTTTATATAATGTCAGCTAATGCTTAGATACACAAGAGAGGCTCAACACACAAAGCAAATAAAATTAGAGATTTTTTTTTATTTACTTATTACATTTACCTGTATATACGTACGTAAAAACACGTTGCTGTATAGTTCATGATGACTACACGCAAGTTTATTCGAAATTCCGAATTACATTACTAAAAAAATATTTGTAACAATTTCTCAAAAAACATTATAATTAATTATCAAATATTTAAATTTTTCATTTAGGTTTTGTTACTTTATATAAATTTAATTCATATAAATATTCCTAATTATTTTGTCAGTATGGAAAATTCTATATTTTCCTTTGCTTGTGCTTGCTTGTGCTTGCTTTTTTTTAATTATATCTACTAAAGGCTATTTTGTTTTTGCTAGAAAAATCAGATAACTGATAATATTTATCCAGACAAAGCCAGGTCGTGCTGGTAGCGTATATAAAAAAAAAACTACTGTAGGCACTATTACTATTTCGCATTAACGCGTCAATATCATATAATAAAACACACCCGACCTTCAAAACAAGCAACACTATACAAACTCATTGATCAATCTTCAAATTTCTCAACGAAACTTAGTACCAAAGGAAGCTGATAAACACACGGAGACACAAAAAACCAAAATTTTATAAACGAACATTCATCTATTTCGTTTGAATTCAGACGAAATCCGTAAACATACGTGAATAGAGGCTAGAATCGTTTTAAAACAGTTTTAAATACGACGTAACGCCCAATATTAATAACCTATCTCCAACGTCAATCTTAGATTGTTTCATATATCTATCCAATCTAGAGATTGGATAGATGTATGGAACAATCGAAGATTGACGTTGGAGATAGATTATTAATTTGGGCGTTAGCAAGTCAAAGGTTGCAAACAATGAGGTAAGAGTGAAATTTGAGCGACACACGGTCACAATTTGCACCTTTGTGTACTCCCAACTGGAGTGTCGTAAGTCAGATTCTTAGATAATAATTCACTTCTGAATACTATTAAAAAAAATAAAAAATTAAATTAGCTTCACGCTGTATCCCGCACACAGCAGGGTAGGCAGAGGGAACCTAGTGTTAAGACACTCCGTTCCCCACTTTCTGCCGAATTCTGGAGGCATTGCGTGTTGAGTGAACTCAACGCCGCGCTTAACCTCGACACCAGAGCGAAGAAATGGAAATATAAATTTAAGTAAATATTTCATCTCCTCGAGTGGGGATCGAACCCACAACCAGTCGGTTTTGCAGTCACACCTCGTGCCGCTGCGCCACGACCGGCCTCTTAATACTATTAACTGAATACTATTAAGTGTTTCCAAATTTTCTATAGCGTGCAAATTATAATAAATATACTGCCATTGGAAGCGGGTTAAGTTTCTATTTGTCAAGGTTAATTTGAAATCACTTTAAAGTGATAAAAATCTCTCGGTTGTTTCCTTAAAAAGTATAATTCGGTCGTTTTATTTCTGTTAGTTAAAATCTACTGCTAATTAATGCAGTTAAACTACTGGCAGTTTAAAAAATACAGTTTAAGGCTAAATGCTTGTTACTATGTTTAACCACCATCTCGTCGGCCTACATCGTGATAAAATAGTCAAGAAATGCTTGACTACGCACGAATGATATGGATTGAAATCAAATTTAAAGAGATGTTTAAATAAAATAAATCAATTACACGCTGTATCCCATACGCAGAAGCGTCCCGTAGGCAGAGGGAGAGTAGTGTTTATACACTCCGTTTCCCACTTTCCGCTGAATTTTTCGAGGCCTTGGTCCAGAGCAATGAAAAGTTTACAATTCTCTAATTAAGACAAAATATATGTTGCAACTTTGGCCGGGTTTTTTTTTTTGAAAATTAATATTTAACACAATTATTAAAAATAAGTAACATACATATACTTACAATAGAGGCACTATTTATAAATGATTGTCTGTATTTCCCTATACCTTGGTCCATATAAAGCTAAATAAAGTGTTGTGACACTTTATTTAGCTCTATATGGGCCTGTTTCTAATGGCTAATAAAATTTAAATATAAAATAAGTTAAATATTAATTATACATATAATCTAATTTTATCCCACAAAAAGAATGGTACATATATATGTTGAGATGTCTAGGAAAATCAAATAAAACACAGCTGAGCATTTAAAAATGATTTATTCAAAACACTTTTCCTACTTTACCTTAAAATTAGGTTAAAACATCAATATAATATGCATATTCAAATTTCTAATCGATAAATTAATTTAACTTTAACTGTAACTTTATTAGGCAAGATGTTTCTTTTCATTTAAAAATATAATTATAACGCATTAGTAGATAAAGATAACAAATAGTGATCGAAGAACTCAAGAGCTCACTATATTTCAATCCATAGTTGTGGGTACGAATTCTATAAACAACAAAAGCTATATTGAAAAGTGGGGAACGAAGTGTCTTAACACTAGGTTCCCTCTGCCTATCCTGCTGTGTGCGGGATACAGCGTGAAGCTATATTGAAAATACAGAATTTATAACATGTACGTTTTCTTAAATTTAAGTATAACGTTTCTAATAATATATTATATTATCATCAATTAAGATGTTACAAAACTTAATCAATTATCGATATATATTAATTTAGAAGAAAGTTCTTTTTTTTAGGTTCACGTTTTATTCCGCAAGTAGAAGGGTAGCTTGACGCAATCTAGTGTTAAGACACTCCGTTCCCCATTAAGACATTTCCGTTTCCCACATTCCGCCGAATTGTGAAGACAATGCATGTTGTGTGGTAGAACTCAACGCCGCCCTTTGCCCCATTACCAGAGCAACGAAAATGAAAATATTAAATAATTCATTTCCTCTATTGGAAATCGAACCCACAACCTGTTGAGTCGCCATCGCACGCTTGTGCCCTTGCATCACGATTTAAATCAAAAAATTAAAGTTCTTAACATATCATTATTATAATTATTTGATATAAACATACAACGCTGTTAAACATGAGACGTGACGAGCTTTTAGTATATTAAATGCTGTTCATGATATATAATAATTCATTTAATTATATTTATTTAGAGGCCGGTCGTGGCGCAGGTGCATAAGCTTGTGACTGTAAGCGCGACAGGTTGTGAGTTCGATTCCACTCGAAGAAAGGAAATATTTACACGCAATGGCTCCTAAAATCGACTGAAAATGAGAAACGGTGTGTCTTAGTACTAAGTTCCCCCTGCGTACCCTGCTGTGTGCGGGTTACAGCGTGCTACTAAAAGACATAATGAAATCAATTACAAATTATCTCGTATGTCTCTCATGTTGTATACAAAGTACGTGCATTAACTTCCGACAGCATTACGCGTTGGGTGGCGTAACTGATTGTTAACTAAATGCTTTTTTGAAATTTAAATCTTACCCATATTCAGATTTCAACCCAGAACCCCAGATACTTACAGAGTTAAAGCAATAATAATTAAAAGGCCATTGCGCAGTAAAACAATAACTGACCTGATGTACATATGCAATTTTTGTTCGTTACTGTACTAATATTATTATGTAGTGGAACAGTTTGTTTGATAGGACGCGCTAATCTAAAGAACTCACTCCAGACTAATAGTCTGAATATTTTTTTTTGTGCTGGATAGTCATCTCTATGTTAGAAGTCACTATGAAGTATAAATGCGGTGCAAAATTTATATGTATTAGAATACAGATACATTTAGTGTATTTAATAAATAATCGAATACTTCCAGCGGGCGAAGCCGTGGACGGGTCACTAGTATAAAATAAATCTATTTGTACCTATATTCCTATATTCTATATGCGGGAGACGCGCGAAGCTAACAATAAAACTTGATACATCTCAAATAAAGAACAGACACACTTACAGTCAATATAAAATTAAATTTAAATAATAACATTTGGTTTTTTAGCGACAGTAGTATTCTTCGTAATGGGGTAATCTCTGACGGGGGGTGGCGGAAGCTTTCCCCCCTTCATTTCCGCATCGCGTTGCATCCGCTTGGCCACAATACGCTGGTGAGTTCTCTTCATCTCTAAGATTTCTTTCATTTCTTCTTTATCTTCATCCTGTAAATAGATGGCCGTGACGTGATGTCACGTTATTATTTTATAAGTTAATGTTTTCATGTGAATTTATTAATTTATATGAATTATAATCACGTAATATTAAGAAATCTCTTTATACATATGTAAATCAAATATATATTAAGTTTTTTTATAGCTTCACGTTATATCTCGCACACAGTAGGGTAGACCGAGGGAACCTAGTGTTAAGACATTCCGTTCCCCACTTTCCGCCAAGTTCTGAAGGTAATGTGTGTTGAGTGGCGGAACACAACGCCGCGCTTTGCCTCGATACCAGAGCGAAGCAATGAAAATATAAATGTAAATAAATATTTCATCTCCTCGAGCGGGGACCGAACCCATAACCAGTCGATTTTGCAGTCACACCCTGCGCCACGACTGGCCTCCTTCCTACTACTACTACTAATACTATTACTATAAAATTTCTGGGATGAGCAGAAGACTTGCCTTTTGATTAATTCTAAGAACAAGAGCCCTTTTCCCGCTGGCCATCGGTTGGCTGTAGGCCAGTAGCTGTTTCAGTCTTTGCGCTGGAGGCACACCTCGTTCTACCACCAGTACTATTCGAGCCCACTGCCGTTGCCATTCATTTCTGGTCTCCGCAATTTTTTGGTACGTGTTTCCCATCATGGCGATTAACATGTTTACTAGTAATATAGCCACTATTATCATATAAATGACGAATAGCAGCTGGAAGTATAAAACATATAAATAATGTTATATAATGTTATGTGAGGTCGTCGTGGTGTAGTGGCATAAGCGTGTCACTGTAAGCGCAATGGTTGTGGGTTGGATTCTCACACGAGGGAACGCATTATGTTTAATATCTTCTTTTCTTCGATTTAGTCCCACAGCAAGGCTCGGTGTTGAGTTCCGTTATTTAACACGAAAAGTTTTAAAGATTCGTAGGAAAGTGGGGAACGGAGTATCTTAATAGTAACACTAGGTTCCCTCTACCTGCCCTGCTATATGCTAAACTCAGCGTGAAGCTAAAAAATATTATATAATATGAAATATCTCTCAGTTCCGTCCATCCCATCTACTTATTAGCACAATGCTAAAATAAAAAATGTATTTCAAAACACAATGAATTTGACACTAAAATACCGAAAAACATACACAAATAGAGAGCCTATTATATAAGATTTTATAAAAATTTAAAGCGGGATCAATATATTCATACAAAAATATATTTTTCTATATATACATAAATAAAGCATCTTCTAGAAATAAAAAAGGCAAATATAGCTAGGATTATCACGAGACCCCTTGCCGTAACAACCTCTTCAGAGACGCTCATTTGGGTGTTATTTACTTGTTCTATAAGGATACTTGACTTTTCACAAAAATGACAATACGCATGCGGTTATAATTCGGGTGACCTATTATTTTATATTTGGTAAAATTTTTGTGTTTTTGTGTTTGTGTATGGGTAAAAGATATACTGTGTTGGTCTATTAATCTTTCTGTGTTAAATAATTAATTTATTTCAACTATTTAAATATATTCCTAGATTTTCTAAGAAAGTTTTGTTTCAAAAACACTATAAAACGTAAAACATAACAAAATTATGGCTTAGGAAATAAAGCGAAATATAATTTCATGTATAATATAACAAAGTAGGCCGAAGGAACGAAAAACCACACTCCGTTCCCCACTTTCCACCTAATTTTTCGAGGCTTTGCGTGTTGAGTGGCAGAACTCAACGCCGCACTTTGCCTCGACACCAGAGCGAAGAAATGGAAGTAACAAAATTTATTTAAGTAAATATTTCCTCCTCGAGTGGGAATTGAACCCACAACCAGTCGGTTTTACAGTCACACTTTAAATGAAGTTTTAATTTTGATTGAAGGTTTACCTTTGCAGCAATTTCATGATCCGTCCGTTCAAATGCACCAAAGTAATCAGAAAAGGAAGTCAGCGACATGAGGAACATCGCCATGATACTCTCCATGGGCGACGGCATGGGGTTCGATATGGAGTCGTCCACGCCCTCCGGCGTATTTGGATTGTCAAATGATAGAAAAATCACGTAGTAGGCTAAAAGAAGTTTATAATATGAGGTATACGCACTTATATGGTAGGCACATATTTATGTTAAGAGAAATAAACTATTTCGCGCTTTTTCGTCTCATACTAGTATGTAAATTATTTCTTCTTTTGCTTCACGATATATCCCGCACGTATTTGGGTAAGTAGTGGGAACCTGGGAATCTAGTGTTAAGTTAAGACACTCCGTTCCCATTTTGAAGGCATTTCGCGTTAAGAGGTGGAACTTTTACCTCGATACCAGAGCGAGGAAATGAAAATAGTAAATATTTCATTCGGGTGGGGATCCAACCCACAACCTATCTATCATGTTCATAGCCACACCATGGGCGTGTCTAGAGATATTTTCTGTAGGGGGGCCTTAGCTTTAAACAAGATATGTTTGTGCAAATGTTTTTTGTATCTATATTTTATTTTTCAGGACAATTTTTTGTTAAAATTTCTGGGATGAGCACAAGACTATTCATGCTTCCCGCATGGCCCAACTGGCCCACTCTATTCCTAAGCCGATGAGTCATACTCTTGTACTCCTGCACCACGAATGGCCTCATATATAAATTTATGACAAGTTATTATTTACCTTGAGAAAATCCCATGACAAATACTAAGTAAATACAGACAAATCGTAGCAGATCTCCCATCACCATTCTATATATCATCACGACGAAAGGACCAACGGTTTTAAATCCTCTGTAATAAATAAATTAATTATAATTTTGCATATTTCTTATATATAGTGTTATTTAAAATTTCTAATATATAAATGTATATTAGAAATTCTATTAAT
Source organism: Heliconius himera (assembly GCA_021202915.1). Taxonomy (NCBI): domain Eukaryota; kingdom Metazoa; phylum Arthropoda; class Insecta; order Lepidoptera; family Nymphalidae; genus Heliconius; species Heliconius himera. The sequence continues at coordinate 846,257 of JAJHJA010000143.1, read as the reverse complement.
ATCTCTTCTCTATATCTTATAAAATAAGAACGATTTTTTTCTCTGTCTGGCCTTTCTACGTTATCTTCTTCTAAACCACCCAACGGATTTTGATGCGGTTTTCACCATTATGTAGAGTATTTCTCAGGGAAGGATTATATATGTTTTATTATATGTATATTTTATTGTAATTTGACGTAAATATGATAAATGTGTATAAAGTCCTACCCGTTCAGACACTTTCACGCATGCGCTGCTTTAATGGTAAGTCCTACATGAAAACAATGTACTAGAGTATTATTCCTCTTAAAAAGATCTACAAAAAAGTCAGCGACAGCATATTCGTATCTTCTAAGGATAACATACAGTGAGCATATTTCTGTCTAAAAATAGTAATTTGAATATATTTTTTATTTTGAGGGATGTTTGTCCATAATGGTATCAATCCTTATCCTTTTAAATACTTTATTAATTTTCTACGTTAAACGAAGATAAAATTTGCTCTTTACACTAATTTGAAATTACGAATAGTTTTAGAGAAAAACGCATTTAATTGTTGACACATCACGCCGGCTATAAACCGCAGTTTTGGCGCAAGTTTTATTTATTACCTTACTCTCAGCATATAAATAAGTATATTAGTTACGTTGGCCATTTAATGTAGATCAAAACTGTCTTTTACTGTTTTTCATTTTAATAAGTACTTTAGAAGTTGTTACAATATCAAAAAATCCTTGCTTTGAACCGGCTCGCCACACGCCATGCGTCCCCCCGCGCCCCGCGACGTTTTGCTTATAAAAGCGCGTCCGCCGCGCCCGCTGCCTTTGTACTGTAGAAAAGTAGATGTAGATGCGATTGTACGTATTGGATAATTGGAGTTTAATATATTTAGTTTCGTCTATTTTGATTAATAGAATAGTAGGTAGTCTTTTGTTCATAATTTCTTCCGTATAAGTATTTTAGTTTAAGAGAACAGTAGGTAGGCTTTTGTTTATCATTTCTTGCGTTTAAGTATCCTGTTGTTTATTTTGTTTACTCTTCTTCTGTTCTTTTATTATTTTCTTTACGTTTTAAACATAGGAAATGTTTTTAATTTAATTATACCACGACAAAGTCGTTCAAATATAAATCGTAGAACAAGAAATGCAAATAAAAATCGTTTAAATCTTAGTAATGAAAGCGTATATGAGACGGAAATTAGATAGTAATTTAAATATATTTACTTATTGAGAGGGATGTGTGTCAATAATGATATTAATTCTTACCCTTTTAAATAAGTTATTAATTTTCTACGTTAAACAAAGATAAATTTTGCTTTTTACAATATTTCGAAATTACAAATAGTTTTAGAGAAAAGCTATATCGACTCATGTTATCCCTTACTCTCAGTGTATAAATAAGTATATTAGTTATCTTGGCCATTTAATGTAGATCAAAATGTTGATTAGTAGCACAGATTTGAAATAACGATACTAAAAAATTCTTGCTGTGTAACGGCTCGCCGACTTCCACGCTTCCCCCCGCGCCCTCGACATTTTGCTTATAAAAATGGATCCGCCGCACCCGCCTAGCTTCCCCCGGGCATGGAAGGAGGGCCTGCTCATCATGTTGCCCAAGGCTGGGAAGAGCCCATAGCAGCCTGAGGGGTACCGATCTATAACCCTCCTTTGCGCGGTCTCCAAGCTGTCTGAGAAGTTATTCCTCTCACTTCTCCAGGCGCACATCCACCCATGAAGCGAGCAGTTTGGCGAGCGGGTATACTACTCTGGTTACACTACGCCGTAACAGCGATCAACCGAAAGGAGAGAGCAATAGCAGTCTTCTTCGACGTAGTACGCGTATTCGACCACGTCTGGCACCCGGACCTACTTCATTAAGTGCTCAGAGCCGGCACCCCCCAGCACGTCGCGCATGTCTTTGCCTCCCTGCCTCAGTAACAGGACATTTTTCCTTGAGAGTTAAGAGTTCGAGGTATAGCAGCGACTCGATCGTTGCCGTTGTTCCCCAGGGCAGCATTTTGTCACCTGCTCTCTACGCACTATACACTGATGACATCACATCGCCCTAGCGAGTATCACTCAAAGAGAAATCCTGCAGGTGGTCCAGAACCTCATCTTCCGTCGAGTGACGCAGGCGCCATACTACGTGAGAAACACCTCGCATCACCGCAACCTAAAAATAGAAAGCCTGGAGGTACACATTGGTCGTCTCGCGTCCAACGCATTCCGCTGCGCCAATGTATCGGGTCACCTGCACCTAAGGAGCAGCACTCCGTGGCATATCCGGCCGCCCGAGGTCAGACGTCAGATGACTTCCGAGGGACTTTCTATCCTCCTCCAAATGCGACTCATGAGCCTTGCATTGATCCTTGGTCGTTTAAGCTGGGCCTCCCTCAGGAAACCGAGGGTCTCACCTGACTGAGTTGACCGCCTAGATGGCATTTGATAATCTTTCCAATCCCGTCCCGCACGCCTCTCTCTGTGTCTGCTCTAGAGCAGGTTATCGCTTGAGACCACGGCCATGGAACCAACGCCCAAATGTCGTTCGGAGCTACTACGGAGATGGACGAGAGAATGCTTCAATTCTGCGCCTGGCTCTATAGCAAAGTAAATTTAGAAGCAATTGCACGTATTTTGGAGTTATCCAATAATTATAATGTATTTCGTCGCAGCATTGTTGGTTACATCTTTCGTTTAAGTATTTTTGGGTAAGAGAATAGTAGGTAGTCTGTTGTTTATAATTTCTTTCGTTTAAGTTTTCTGTTGTTTGTGTCATTTGCTCAGGTGTGTGTTTTTTAAACAATTGGAACATCCTTATTGGAGCTACGAAAATGTGGGTTGCATTAGGGTTTCAATAATTTTCACATTAGTAATCTTAAGTGCTTTGCAAACAGAGGTACATTATATGAATAATTCAGTAGCTAAAGCGGGCGAAGTCGCGAGCGGGTCGCTAGTATAATTATATATTAGGAATTCCATAAAACATTGGATTGAAAAATATTTTAAGCATAAATACATTTTTTTTGAAAGCAAACCAAACCAATAATATAAAAATCTTTACAGATTGACTATCTTTAAATAGCAGAATCTTTCAAAACTAAATATTTTTGGAAGTTACCAAAAAGTCGCCGATTTATTATTGCTCAAAAGTTTCACCACAGACATGACTGGCCCTTTGAACGGTTCTAAAGGCAGGGCGTTTTGTCTCGCTTATTGAATACGCACACGTTTTTAGATATTATTTAAATTTCTATATATGACAATAACATTGAGAAATTATATGAACAACATTTACGTAAGTTTATGCTTTTACCCTCTTAATAGGGTAGGCAGAGGGAACCTAGAGCTAAGGCACCCCGCACCACTCATTTTCTACTCAATTTTTTGGAACATTTTACCACAACAAGGCAATTAATATAATTAATTCCCAAGAGTGGCCGTCGAACCCCCAACACCGCATTTGAAGTTAGATATCTCTATGCCGCTGCGCCACGACTACTTCAAAATTTATTACCTATAAAATTTTCTTAACTATTTTTATATCATCTACAATAATAAAAAGTTGGTAGATACTGAATATCAGACTAAAAGTAATGTTAATATTAGAACTTCGAAAATTTCTAATATTTTTTTATGAAATATCTTTCCAATAGTAAAAAGTCTCCGAAGACTTAGCAAAAGAATATTTAATTTAGAGCTAGTGTTTATAATGTTTTTTGTAAATGTATAGATTTATGAATATTAAATTCGTTTATTAGTAAAATATATTAATATGTAAATTTTAATAGACGTAAATTATGTCGATAAACTGTCTTAACATAGAACAGCAAGATTATCAACGTTGATTTTAATTAATATTTCAATCTTATGATCGATTTTCGCGTAAACAACATTAAATAAAATTAAAATGTAACATAAGGATTCAAATAATCCAGCAAATGACATATCTAAAAGAATATTATCAAGAAGAGAGGAGATCAAATACTTATCAAGAAAAAAACTTTTTCTTAGTGTGGAATATAACACTTTAAAAAATGTTTAAAATGACCAGTCGTGGCGCAGAGGCACAAACTGATACTGTAAACGCGACAGGGTGTGGATTTGATTCTCACTGGAGAAAATGATATATTTAATATTTGCATTTCCTTCGCTCTGGTTCGAGTCAAAAGCGCGGCGTTAAGTTGCATTACTCAACACGCTATTCCTCCAGAATTCACACTAGGTTCTCTCTACCTACCCTGCTATGCGGAGGATACAGCGAAAAATATCATAAGATTTAAATAATAAATTTAATATAAACAAATAAATATATAAAAATATTGAAAACAAATTAAGCACATACCGACAAAAGAATAGAAAGTAAGGTGCCGTTGTAAGCATAATAATGACGGCCAAGTGGTCCTCCTCCTCGTCGGCGCACCACAGACGTAGCGTCGGCAGCGCGATCATTAGTAAGCACGAGAATAAAAACATTACTCTGGAACAATTTCACTTTTAATTATAATTCAATAAAATAGCAGCAGAGTAGGTAAAGGGAACCTAGTGTTAAGACACATCGTTGCCGCCCGCCCGCCACTTTCCGCCGAGTTCTGGAGGCATTGCGTGTTGAGTGGCGGGACTCAACGCCGCGCTTTGCCTGGAAAAAAGAGCGAAGAAATGAAAATATAAATGCAAATAAATATTTCATTTCTTCGAGAACGGATCGAACCCACAACCAGTCGATTTTACAGTGACATATTGTGCCCCTGCACGATGACCTGCGCCATGAATAGAAGCTGATTTTTGATTAAAATATAAATAGTAAATAACTATTTACTATTTTTATTTTCTCTTAGTTTACAAATATCTTTATAGAAACAGCATTGCCGATAACATTTGAAAAATGTGCTAAAGCATATAACCACGCTTTTAATGATGTCCTTGCCATCTGCCTATGAAACGTTGTAATTAAGGTGCATCATAAAAATCTGTAAATATCATTGAATAATATTTTAGTTATGAATGACTAACTGCGGCGTTGAGTTCCGCCACTCAACAAAAGAGCCTGAAGAATTCGGCTAAAAATGGGAAATGGGGACCTTCTGCCTACCTTCTTTTATATGCGGGATATAGCGTGAAACTTCCAAAAAAAAAGTAACAATATTGTGTGTTTTTATCTTAACCATAAAAAATCTCATAAGATTTTTTTTATTTTGATAAACATGGCCCAATTTTAAAATTATGTAAAAACTTTTATTTAAATTGTAGTTTCTATAGTATTTCATATAAGTTACCTGGATGGAACTGTGCTCAGGTTTTCAATGAACATTTTTATGCCTAAAAACCTAGCTTCTCGTAAGGCAGCTCCTATGTACGCCAAAGCACCAACCCACAATAATAACTCAGCACCTATACGTACCTGGAATACGAGTATATTATTATTTTCATACTTTTTTTAAGCAAAGCGCTGCGTTGAGCTCAGAATTCGGCGGAATTCGAAAAATGGAGAACGGAGTGTTTTAACACTGGGTTTCCTCCGCCTACACTGCTGTGTGCGTGATACAGCGTGAAGCTGCTTTATTTTATTTTATGCTTTCTTTATTAGAAGCATAATCTTAAGTACTATGGTGAAGAAAAACAAGAAAAAGTCTAAATCTATTTAGGTTATAGTCTAGACCCGTATAGTTGTAGTTTAATATAGGAACATCTATGAAAAGCGTGAAAATATAAAAAAAAAAAAAGTTCATTATTGTATACGATATTGGTAGAAAATTATCTCACTCTGTGTAATATAAATTTTACTTTTTAAAGTTTTTTATCGATTTCGTAGGACTACAAATAGGAATTTGATATCTATAAAATTGAACAACTGTAAACAATTTTCATAAAAAAATGCTTCATGCTTTTTCTCACATAGCTGTATAGGTAGAAGGAACCTAATATTAAGTACGTTTAAATACGTCTCTCACTTCCCGCTCAATTTTCAATACATTGCGGGTTAAGTGGCAGAGATCAACGCTACAGTTTGTCTTACATACACATCGCCAGTCAAACGCAGTCCCGATACGCCACAATGGTATCACAAAATACATAACTGATATCATTTATAATTAAATAATATTTTATTATAAAATCAAGACCATTTTTTTTAATATAACGAAATATTAATTTTCTTTACTTGTAACGAAAAATTTCAAAGCAATAACTCACAAAACTATTTTAAAATATTGACTCTAAACTTACTTTAGCTTGCCAAGTTTCAAAGTTCATCAACCTACACTCTTCGGTTAGATCCTCCCACCAACCTTCTACATCATTTTCTTTAGGAGCTTCAGTTGCTATAAATAAAGATTATTTGTAGATATATTCCATTAAAACTTTACGTTGTTTTAATTTAGTTAATTGTAATATAAAAAATATTTCGTAAATAATAACAGCAATTATTAACCTAATTTTTTTTTTTGAAAATGCTAAAATATGATGTATGTTGTTAACTTATGTGTATAGAAATTTTTACAAATTTCCTCTACGCCTAAAATTATTGTTAAAAATTATAATTATTTGGCAAATGAGAATGCTGTTTATTAAATAGTAGTGGTCCCGCGCGGCTTTGTCCGCTTGAATTATACGAATATTTATTCAAGTGTATAATTGAAAAAAAAAACAGTAATTTTAAGTCTTTTGGAATTTTTTTGATATTGCTCGATAACAATTGTATTTAAAAGAAAAGTAATCAGTTATGTCATATCTATACGTGCACGGCAAAAGCAGTTTTTCCCGCGTAAATTCCTATCGCGATCCTAAATGTCGGATTTTTTTTTTATCATTAAACACATCATAATTTTACAAACATCCTCAAACAACAAAACATTGAAAACTAAAGATTGCGCTCTCGTGCTGGCCTCTTAAATAGGTAAAAATTTTAAATGCAAAAAAAATTTAAATTGTAATTTTAAGAAATATTTCTTTAATTATCAATCATTTTTTTCTCACTCAACAATGCCTGAAAAATTCAATACAATGCCAGAAAGTGGGGAACGGACGTGTCTTAAAGGGGAGCGAGAAGCTAAAAAATATTTCTATAAGTAACATACACTTTTCTTTTTCCTTGGGATGACTTTTAAAACGGCTACACTGAACAGATTTTGTCGCGTTGAAAACTTCAACAGAACCTGGATCGAAATCTATACTAGACTTTAATCCTGGAAGTGTACAATTTTCTAAAACACGATTTTCTGAAAAAAAAAAATTCCGTTCCTAAAAAATCCTTCCTTAATTTAAGAAAAATCTAAAAAAACAATACATTAAATCATATTTAATAATATCAATAATAAGGAACACCTTGTATGCACACCAGGTATTAAAAATTATATCTATTATCTAAGTATATTTCGACTATATAAATTTATTTTAATTCCCAGGTCTGGTAAACTCAACACACAACATCTCGAAAACTAGGGGAAAGTGAGAAACAAAGTGTCTTACCACTATGTTTCCTCTGCCTAGCCCTCTTTATGCGGGATACGGCGTGATTGAAAAAAAATATAACAATTAAGAAGTAAAACGTAACATAATATGTGACTATAAATCACAACTACTTACCCACATCCGGTAGTTCTGTATCATTACCAGATCCAATAGTAGTGTTCACGACTGTAGCGTTCAGAGAACGATCAGGCGGCCCCGGGCGTAAAGTAAAACAAACGAGGGATACGAGGAAATAACAAAAGAATAAGAAAAACTGTCGATAGAAGCGAAATTTTACGAACGTATTCCACTTTGTTTTTAGTAAATCTATCAACATGCCCTCTAATAATTCAAGATGTTCATCTTTTTCCTGTGAGAAAAACAAAAGAAAATGTTAGTTTTTTTGTTCTTTTGAGATGTATAGATACGAAAGAAGCGAAAACAGAATGAAAGCAAAAAATAAACATAATGTATAATTTCCAAATATACATCGTGGAGTAACCGAAAAGACTATTTTGGACTATTTACATCTGTTTTATTTTTCAAAATGACCCAACATGTAATATAATTTGTGCGGTCACACATGGCCTTATTTTGTTTCATGATGTCATGTTATAAAATTGTTTTTATAGGATTTAAACCCCCAACAACGTAGTAGATTTTACTTTCTTTTGATTTTACAAAAAAAAATCAAATAAATATATCATATCAATCCAAAAAATCAGTAATACTTACTCCAAAAACAACCAAATTCAACGCGGAATCTTTGCTTATTAACCCAGTTTCAGTGTCAATTGTATCAACTTGTCCTAAAGGATAAGCAGCACAGGTAGTTGCACCTATTTGCCAATATATTTCTCTCTCAATATTTAAAATGTGAAAAAACAGTTCCACTCGAGCCAACTTGGCAGCGAGAGTTAAAGGTGTTAAGTTCTGAACATTTCTAATGTTTAATGATGCTCCAACTTCGTACGCCATATCAAAAGTGCTCTAAAACATTATATTAACTGAATATAAACTAAATTTAGAACTAACTTAATGAGTTAGTATGAACACATCTAATGCATATTTTATCCTAATAAACCTCATAGTAATGATATAATCAGTTAATATATTTCGAACTTGTATAAGGCTAGTTGTAGAGGCCAGTCGTGTCGCAGCGGCACGAAGTGTGACTGTAAAACCGACTGGTTGCGGATTCGATCCCCCACTCGAGGAGATGAAAAATTTACTTAAATTTATATGTCCATTTATTCACTCTGGTGTCGAGGTTAAGCGCGCCGTTGAGTTCTGCCACTCAACACGAAATGCCTCCAAAATTCGGCAGAAAGTGGGGAACGAAGTTCCTTCTGCCTACCCTGCTGTGGGCGGGATACAGCGTGAAGCTGATCTTGTATAAGTTAAATAAAATCGCAACTTTTTAAAACTAAAACAAATATATTTGTTATCAATGGATATCTTTCTTGTGAAAATTCAACCAACCATAACAACCTTTAGTTGTTATGGTTGGTTGAATGCCTCCAGAATTTGGCAGAAAGTGGGGAACGGAGTGTCTTAACACTAGGTTCCCTCTGCCTACCCTGCTGTGTGCGGGATACAGCGTGAAGCTAATTTAATTTTATTTAATTTTATTTTTCATAACAACCTCACAAGCATACCTCAAAAGTGACAAAATAATAATATTAAAGTTAAGGAAAAACTCTTACCATTTTGTCATAAATAATAAGCATATGCAACACAGTGTTGCCATTAGTATCTTGCTTGTCAGGATTAGCTCCTCGAGCTAGGATCAGCCTGTAGCATTCCTCTTGGCCTAAACACGCTGCGAAGCTTAATGGATATTCTCCCCAATACACGTATCTATTGAAACGTCATATTTACAGTGTTATGTACATTTTTATTGTTTTTTATGTGAATTTAAATAATATACTGTAGTGGATTCTAAATTATCATAAATACTAATAAAGACTCTCACTTCACTCAAGTAATGTTTCTCGTTATAATATTTTTTTATAGCTTCACGCTGTATCCCGCACATAGCAGGAAAAGAGAGCTCTTTATGTATAAGTGTTACATGGTACTACTTGATTATATTATTATCTATTTCTGTTTCTCAAAATGCAGATGATAAATACAAAGTAATGATGAAGAATTAAACATTTTTATGTAAGAAAATCAAGACCTGTACACCCTTATCAGCTTTTACAAATTAAATTAATCGCTGAAGTTAAATTAATGCGCAAAAAGTTAAAACTTCCTTCACGTAATAAGTAAAGTCGTCCTTTGCCTCTTTAAAACTAAATTTGTATAATGTTTAAAAAATTTAAAACGTTTTTTTTTGTTTGGAAGTTGTTTTTTCGTTGTTTCACAAAGTAAATAATATTTCGCATTGTAGACATTTCTTTTTATATTGGGAGGTCCGAGTCCGATTTTGCTACCTGATCGCTTCGCTCGCCAACTCATGCTCGCTTCGCTTAATTTAATAATAAATTATTCCTTTTAAGTACGCGATATTCTTGATATCACTCAATTTAAACAAAAATATCGATTGAATCAAAATATAATTTTTAAATTTTAAAAGTGAAATGAAACTAACGTATCTATCTAACATAGAAAAAGGACAATATTGTAAAGAAACAAGAAAAGAAAACAAGAATAAATACTAACCCATCATAATTAGTATCAGGTTGTACATTCACCCATTCGTGATCGAATGAATCTGTTCTTGAAGCTTTTTGGTCTTCCGGGCACATAAAGTTTCCAAAGCATCGTTCGTGGTAGTCAGCGCCGGCGTCGAGCAGAAATTTAACCATCGTAGGATCTTCATTTACTATTGTCATGTGGAGCACACTCTCTCCTAAAAATCCATGTTTTTTTTATATTTTATTAAAAAAAAAACAATTTAAATCAAATCAGCTTCACGCTGTATCCCGCACACAATAGGGTAGGCAGAGCTAACCTAGTGTTAAGATACTTCGTTCCCCACTTTCCGCCGAGTTCTGGCATTTGTGTGAGACATTGCATCTTCACCAGAGCGAAGAAATGAAAATATAAATGTAAATAAATATTTAATTTCTTCCAGTGGGGATTGAACCCACAACTAGTCGATTTTACAGTCACATTTTGTGCCTCTGCACTACGACTGGCCTCTATATTTTATGCAAATGTTATATAAGTTTATTATAACAAAATCTATCTTTATATTAAACTGCTTTAGAATCGATTACCACAATCATTATTTTAAAGTTACTAATGTTTATTTTTATATAATCAAAATATTTTGATTGCTTTATAAATATATATTTTATTTTGATATTTGTACCTATGATTAAGAACTAAAGTACTTTTGTCTCTTTCCTAAAAAATAATATTCGGTTTATTAAAAATATATTTTGTCGCAGTCGTTACTAGTAAAATACAGAAAAGAATCCAGAGAGAGAAAAGGAAAGATCTTTATCTTTCCTCCTTATATTATCTTAAACTGATGTCAGACTTAAGTCAACATGAATTTTCTTTATAGAAACAAAAAAGTCCTCGGAGAAATAAGGAAACCTGCTAATCCACGCTATAAACTATATGAGCTCCAAATTTTATCCGATTCTATTTTTCACAAAAAGAAAAGGCTTTTTGTGGATGAATCATTTTATAAATATTCAAATATAAAAACTTTCATATTATATACAAAATACTAAGAGAAAAGATAAATTTTATGTCAACTTTTCCACAACAAAATGTCAAACAGGTGTTAATTTATACGGGACATCTAATATATCAATTTAAATGCTACAAGGCGATTGTATAGGTTTCGAATTCGCAATAACATGAATAATAGAGCTTATAAAAAATGGGCGTTGCGATACACGATGATGATCATCATCATTTGAATAGGTTTTTTTTTCTCTTAAATCATAATATGGCGTAACCGTTGCGGTAAATAATAGTGAATGTATAAAGAACTATGAACTATGTATTGTAAAACGCAATTATTCAATCTGTCAATATACAATTTGTCGTATGTGCAGATGTTAGGATCTAAATGTCTACGGTGGTCATGAGATCGATCCTCATAAAGGGGATGTTTTTTAAGTTCGTGCTGTATATTATCTATAGCAAGGTACGCATTTTCCGCTCATTTTTTAATAGATTGCGTGTTGAGTGACGAAACTCATTTCTTGACCACAAGACAAAGGCGTTCTGTTAACAGAGCGATCAAATTAAAAGGTAAAATATGAAATATTTTCATTTTCACAATTATTTCACGATGGATGGTAGGACAAAGTGCGGTTTAAGTTCCGCCGCTCAATACGCAATGCCTTCTAAATTCGACGGAAAGTGGGAAACGGAAATACACATTTCCGTACAATAGGAACGGACGGTTTTAACACTGGGTTTCCAGGTTTCCTCTGCTTATCCTGCTATATACGGGATGCAGCGTGAATCTGAAAAAACTAAACACACATTCAACTTGTGTACAAAATTTGTATTAATTAAAAAAATATAAGGAAAACAGTATCGTACAATCTGGCTTTCGATTCTGAGCTTTCTCTTTTGTTGATGGTGTTTTAGGTAATAGAAATAGTTAGAATGGAAACAACTATAAATGTATCAATACTTATGAGCTTTAGGTTATAATTACCCGCATTTGTGGTAAAGTTTTGACGAATGTGTGTTTTGACGTATAATTTAGATCTGTTTTATTAATAAAATCAGCTTCACACTGTATCCCGCACTCTGCACTCTGGAGAGTGCGGGACACAGCGTGAAGCTGATTTCAGCGTGAAGCCCTAGACAGAGGGAACCTAGTGTTAAGACACTCCGTTCTCCACTTTCCGCCGAGTTCTAGATGCATTGCATGTTGGGTGACGGAACTCAACACCGCGCTTCGCCCTGACACTCGAGTGAGGATCAAACCCACAACCAGTCGATTTGACAGTCACACTTTGTGCCCCTGCGCCACGACTGGCCTCCTTTTATTAACAAAGAAGCGTATACGGCTTATCACATTTAGACTAGAGAAAATCATCTAAATTCTAACATATATATACATACGCCTCTAGAACTCGGAACTGTTTCGAAAGTGTCTTAATAGGATTCCCTAGAGTTCCCGCTGCCTACCCTGCTATGTGAGGGCTGCTGCATAAACCTAAAAAAATGTGCATATATATAAAGGAACATATAAATACAAACTCAAAACATAACAAAATATTCAAAACGAATTAATATCGAACCAACTTCCTTCAGCTTAGCACTACTAAACCCATTTGACTTTAACGTATTAAAATAAATATAAAAAATAATAATGAACGAATAACAAGGTCACGAGTTACGTAACTTTGTTTTGGCGTCATTTTGTCTATCATTATATTAAAAAATATATTATATTAAAAACGATGTTATCTAAAACAACATGGACGATATGGGTATCGTGAGGCGTTAAATAATAAATCACTGCCATTCCACATTACCAACTTTTCCGGTACTTTAGTAAATGAACACGAGAGAAACTATTAATTTGATAGAGTACATGATATTCTATGCGTGTATTGAAAATTCGGACGTTTTCTAGGCCAAGTGTTAAAAATATGCAAAAAAATATATATATGAGAATATAGTGTTGTTTTATTTGATACCTTTATTGCCATATATATGTATATTATTGATATATTATGCAGAATTTACTATTATACATTATGGAATAACGATTGCGAAACAAGCATATATTAACTACCCTTTGAATTTTATATTTATATTTGAGCTATTTTAAATAAAATATACATTTTGTGTAAAACGTGGAATTTTTTAACTTAAGTATTCTTAAATAATCCGAAATAATATTTATATTTGACAAATTATAAATCAATTACAATATCAAAATAAAAGCAGACATTTTTTTGTTCGGACAAAGTTTAACGCCGGTTTCACTTGTGCTGCAAAAAAAAATAATAATTTAAGAACAAGCAAAAGAAGCGTCGTAGCACAGTGAGATAGCGTCTGGCTATAAACGCAACGGTTGTGGGTTTAATTCCTAGTCGAAAATATATAGTAAATGTAGGGCGGTGCTTGGGGACACCTGCTCTGGTCTGCTAACACTGTTTTACAGCATAAAGCTGAAAAAGCGAAGGCAAACAAGAAAAAACTTAAAAATAGAGTGAACCAAAATGTCTAAGCTGTTGGATTATAAGAAATAATTTAAAAAAATTAAAATCAGCTTCACATTGTATCCCGCACACAGTAGGGGATACAGCGTGAAGCTGATTAAATAATCTCAGTAATAATTACATCATTTATAATTTCATTCGACAACTTAATGATAGAGCATGACGATGTAAAAATTTTAATTGGAAACAATGTTATTGATTGATACGCTCTCCCTGCTGGCTACCTATTGATGTGGACAAGTAGGCGCGCGTTCAAGAGGTCGTTGCGTAAAGTTCGTTAAAATGTCAGCTATTGTGTAAGAAACTAAACGCGGCCATCGATAGCCATCATTTTAAGGCTAAACCGAAGCTTGCAAATTTTAACTAATTTAAATATTAAAAAAAAAAACAGCTTCACGCTGTATCCCGCACACAGCAGGGTAGGCAGAGGGAACCTAGTGTTAAGACACTCCGTTCCTCACTTGCTGCCAAATTCTGGAGGCATTGTGTGTTGAGTGGCAGAACTCAACGCCGCGCTTAGTCTCGACACCAGAGCGAAGAAATGCAAATATAAATTTAAGTAAATATTTCATCTCCTCGAGTGGGGATCGAACCCACAACCAGCCGGTTTTTCAGTCACACTTCGTGCTACTGCGCCTCCACTGGCCTCACTGGCCTTTAACTAATTTATTTCTATAATTTAGAAATTTATTACTTCAGTATAACTTACCATAATATTCGTCACTCATATAAATATCATTGATCAGTTTGGGATAAAATCGAAGCAGCCTTTTAGCCAAATCTGCCAATAGAGATGTAGCGTTCAATAAACAAAGGTGAAGAATTGTTTCACCTACGGCACCTCGTTCCTGTAATAATAATAATAATGTGTAATATAAAGAAAAAATATGATTAGTTTCAAAACTGAAAACACGCCTATTGCGGAAAGAAGTCGTCACAAGAAGCCACGACGACCTTTGCTAAGTTTTAGGATAAAAGAAGAGACGTGGGTGAAGTTAAGGTCGCGGTCTGATAAGATCTTGATGCAAAAATGAGGGAAAACTTACCCTTCAAATGACATTACCTCATAATTTTAGCATCAAGAAAGAAATGAGAATTAAACTTTCATCAGCTATATTTAAATTAATTTTGGCTGTCATATTTAATTTTACACTAAGAATATGTATATTATTAAGAACATCTAGGTATTATTTGCTAATATTATACGACAGAATATAAAGCGAGCATTGAACTACATAAGATCCTCCAGACGACGTGCCGGGACGCTCAACAGACCATCCATTGTTATGACAAGTATAGTTGTGCAATAGGTCATACCCGGGAAGCTATCTTTCTTAAACCAATTAAACGAAATTAAACACGTTCTTTCTTTAATGTTTATCTATCTACATAATAAGCTTAAAAAATTTTTTTTTCTATTTTATAATATAAAAAGTTGTTCTATTTTATTACATAAAATTATATTTTCTTAACTGACTTTTGTAAAAGGAGGAGGTTCTCAATTTGACTGTTTATTTTTTAAGTTACCTCAGAATTTTGAACTGTGTATAACGATTTTGATAATTCTTTTTTTTATTGAAAGCTGATGCTGCCTTGTGTTTATTTTATTATATTTATATATATTTAGTTTATTTTAATTTAGACCAGTTCTAGCAACGCCATTCATGAGAAAATCATATAAGCCTTAAATTTGCATAGTTCACTGTTTGAATTCCGCAGCAAACTAAGAGCGAGCCAAAGTTGACAAGCAAAGCGAACAGAGAGCGAAATCGTTTCTTATATTAAATCTATTTTAGGCAGATATTGTATTTACCATTTGAGACTGCATAAAATTTTTCATAAGTAACTACTAAATACTAAAAATAAAGATTAGTTTTTTGCTATAAAAAGCATTCCATTATGAACTTGCAAGTTTGGCAAAATTCATGAACAATGCGAATTAATAATTAAAGTTACCTCTCTCTAAGAAAGGATATTCTTTACATTAACAAAATCATTAAATACCCAGTTAATTACCTTTAAATCCCAACATAGTTCCCTATAAGCGGTAGGATTAGCGTCATACTCCTCTTGTGGTACCGCTGGCCAATCCTTTTCGATGTCGAATTCTTCATCCGGATTTTCCATCCCACGTAAAGGAGGTAACTGGAAATAAAATATATAATATAATAAATAAAATATATAATCATTGTGCTTTATGATTAACAACCTACTTAGAAAGTTAAAAAATCAGCTTCACGCTGTATCCCGCACACAGCAGGGTAGGCAGAGGGAACCTAGTGTTAAGACACTCCGTTCCCCACTTTCTGCCGAATTCTGGAAGCATTGCGTGTTGAGTGGCGGAACGCCGCGCTTTGCCTCGACACCAGAGCGAAGAAATGGAAATATAAATTTAAGTAAATTTCATTTCATCTCCTCGAGTGGGATTCGAACCCACAACCAGTAGGTTTTACAGTCACACTTCTGGCCTGGCCTCATATTTAGAAAGTTCCTTAATGAAATTATATGAAATTAAAAATATGTAAAGTAATTATAAATAATTTAGTCAAAATATATGTAAGACAAAATTCAGCGTTACAGCACGTACCTGCTTGTTTCTGTATAGTCTATACTTATAATAAATCTGTAGAAAAGTCGTTTCTGTACATTGTAAATATTTAAAAAAAAAATTGCCAGGGTGTTAAAGGATAATTAACATAATCCATTTCCAACATTTTTGGAATTTTTGTCTGTTTGTCTGTTTGTCTAGTTGTCTGTTTATGTGAACACGTATCACGTAAAAAGTACACAATAAATTTAAGCAATTTTTATACATAAAAATTACAAATAAATCAAGGTAGGTTTTAGTGTTTATTTCATTGTAATTGCTTCACTCTATCAAAAGATATAAGTATTTAAGTTTTCAAGACGTTAATATTAGACATAGTAAAAAATCGACACAAGTAACGCTATCTATTGACAAAAATAGGTACTAACGAATGTTTCATACACGTAAAACTATCACTAATTATAAATATAAAAAACATAAAAAAATATAGTTTGGAAAGGTTACCGCTACACTCTATCAAAAAATAATGTACTTAAAGTTTTAAAGATATTTATATTTGAAAAAAAAAAGAAACATACGCAATGATATCTATTGACTACATATCATAATGAATGTTATTATATTGTTGAGTTATTATCTGCTTAACGTTAATTACGTCATGTAAGTGTAATCTATACTTATAATAAATTTAACATAAACATAGTAGTATTTTTCCAACAATGTTCGAATGGTTACAGTTCAATTGTAAGTCCAAAAGAACGACTTTAGAAACGTCTTATTTATTTGACTGTTGATAAATTTACGTATTTTTAAAGTACAATTGTTCATAGTACTAACTACAAAGTAAACTAAATTGAATTGTTGGTGAAGATTACCTTCGTAACAGTCTAGCTTAATTCGTAATTATGTTAAATAACAGTGATAAAGAATGAATGAATATTAAATTCAAAGAAATATTTTGAATAGGTATCTTCAGTCCGTTCGTTCGTTTATGTTATTAATATTTTTTTAAGAAACGTATAAAATCTTTAACTTTTGGGAGCAACCTCTAAAAAATTGTGTCTCAAGAAAAAAATGCTCTGACACTGTTTATAAAAATATCCCGCAGTATTATTTCATAACTTACAAGCGACACGATATTGCACTATTGCACCTGTATGTTGCATGTATGTATGTGCCAAGGGTATTTTAGGGTACATACCTCAAAATTCTTATAAGATAACTTTGTTGTTTGTCCGTCTGTCTGTCTGTCAAGACTATTTTGTACAAGATCGGTTAAAGGTTAGATACCTCAATGTTCAAGTCTATATTCCCTTAGAGCACAAAAAATCTATCTTCTAAATCATCGCAATCAAATGACGATGAAATATGAGGATTTATGCTTCGTTTTTTGTCATTTTCATGCATGCATGCATTTTCTATCATAACTATAGGATAATTCCCGTTGATATACAATTACGAAATTTGTTAAGAAGTTAAAATTTACGGCACGTATAAAGGAAAATTCCAAAATTATTTTTCAATAATTGAATATTTATTGTATTTGTGTCATAGAAAAAAACCATTAGGTACAAATTTTAATCTTTACTTAATTTAATACAAAATGACAACTTAATTAGTTATTCTTTTGGTGTATATATTCATGAAACTGGTACGAATCTCTCGGGGCATGAGTACGACTTGAACTTGACCGAAAATGTTGATTATTTTATAGATTATATAAAAATGCCTAAAAACGTGCTTTCTATGTATATTCTGTATACCAATTATATATTTAACTAATAATATATGTTACCAATTTAAAAACTATACAGGAGCTAATATAAGTTATTTTACAAAGAATATCGTGAGTACTTATCCAAATCAATTAATTAATAATTAAGGCTGTTTGTAATATATATATATTTCTTAAATGAATAATCATGTAATTCAAGCGGGCAAAGTCGCGAGCAGGCCGCTAGTTAGAAATATATGTACTAGTGAATTATCATTATTTTACCTCTCTTTTATTTTAACATAAACGAAGAGAAAACAAATAATATCATTAAAAAATTCGGTATCATTAAAAAATAATATCATTAAAAAATTCCGTACTTTAACGTAAACTTACCAGTTTATGTCGAGATCTCTCTTTATTTCTTAAAAGAACGAGATGTGATATCGGTATGTATCGACCTTTGCCCTTATTATACAAAAAGGGTTCAACTTTAGTTTTTATAGCGTGATCGATCTCCGCATATTGCTTGTTCTGTACTGCCCTCTTCATCATATCCACAAGTAAGCCACCACCTTACAAAAAATTATAACTTTTATATCTAAGTAAGCTTTCGTCCACAATGGTCCACATTTTAGTTAGCAATTTTCGTGTGTTTAACTTCTACAGCTACTAGTACGATTATCTTTGAGATTGTTCCAAATTGATGTTGGGATTAAATTCCGATGCGCCTTAAAACTGCAGTTTCAATCAACGTTAGTAATTAAAACCTAAGTATTCTAACAATTTTTGAGGTCAATCTTGGAACAGGGACACAAGCGTATGACTGTGTGTGTGTGAAGGTTGTGGGTTCAATTGTCATTGGAGGAAATTAAATATTTTAAATTTTAATTTTTTCGCTCTGGTGTCAAGGCAAAGCGCGGCGTTATGGCCCTTCACTCAACACGCATTGTCTCCAGAATTCGTCGGAAAATGGGGAACTGAGTGCCTTAACACTAGGTTCCCTCCCTCTGCCTACTCTGCTGTGTGCGGGGTACGCCATGAAGCTGTGTTTAATAATTATTGTGGACTTCAAATTGTATTAAAAAAATCAACCACATTTTCTACTACTAAAACCTCATTTTCTTCATACTTATACTTTAAACTAAATACCTATATTAACGATAAAAATGAAAATGTACGACAAACAGTTAGTAGCATAGTCCAATTATACCTGAGCAATCCCTGAGGAGAACACTGGCGAGTAGTATCGAATTTTGAAACGATAAACTGCTCTGGGCATTAATGTTGATTAGAGATAGTTCCCTGATTAGCGAATTAGTTTCAAACATAGTTTTGATATGATAGTACAGATATTTTGTATCTATCTATATAGATAGATACTAAATATCTATTATTTGTCTGTTATTATACCAAAAAGTGTTATTTTTTTTATTTATCAACTTCACGCTGTATCCCGCAAACAGCAGGGTAGGCAGAGGGAACCTAGTGTTAAGACACTCCGTTCCCCACTTTCCGCCAATTTCTGGAGGCATACTTATTTAGATTCCTAAGTGTGGAATAACACTTTAAAAATGTTTAAAAATTCTGGAGGCATTGCGGGTTGAGTGGCGGCTTTCCCCTCAACGCCGCGCTTTCCCCTCGACACCAGAACGAAGTAATGAAAATATAAATGTAAATAAATATTTCATCTCCTCGAATGGGGATCGAAACCACAACCAGTCGATTTACAGGCACACTTTGTGCCCCTGCGCCACGACTGGCCAAACTGTATTTTATAAACTGTAAACTGTATTACATAGATATGTACATATATATATCATGAAATTAATACTCAAGTGACAATGCTAGTGTAGATATTTCAACAAAAATATATAAATGCTTCCTTTTTAAGAATAATGTAATTTTTATACAAAAATATATAACCAATACGAATCTAACCTTTGACGTCGATAAGCTTGTAAAGTTTTTGTGTTGATGTCCCAGCCTGCTTCTTAACACCACTTGTCACGTTGCTTTCTGTATTACCCATTTTCAAATAAAACCGTAACCTTAACTTATCACTTATATACTTTTTACTACTAATATATACTTTTTGCGCGGCGTTGAGTTCTGCCACTCAACACGCAATGCCTCCAGAATTCGGCAGAAAGTGGGGAACGGAGTGTCTTAACACTAGGTTCCCTCTGCCTACACTGCTGCTGATGCTGATGCTGATTTATATATTTTTACTTTAGATTGCCTATATTAAATACTTAGATATTCTTAAAGCCGTTTCGTATAGGAACTATTCAACCTTGGTAAGATCGACAAAGCGAGTTGGTTGCTATAACAATAGCAGCGCTATGAATAATCGAGCAAACAAGATTTCGTTCTAACCGCAATTGATAGCACACCTGCACTTATATTTTATGCTGACCTAGCTTAAGTTTTCATTAGTTGGGCATTTCGAAGCTGAATAAATAGGTTTGCAATAATATAGCCTTTTTAAAAGGCAGGATTTGAACCCGCATCTATTGTATATCAATATACATAGGGTATACAATTTTTAATTTAATTTATACTTCAATAAATTGCCACTTCACCGCCATACATAACCATTTTTAGCCAGAAAGTTTAATATCTGATACAAAAATTATCATTTCGCCACGTAAAGTGACTTTATTACAAATCGTAGTTACATAGTAATAATAGGTTTAAAAGGAAAATAAGTACAGTTGAAAAAAATATATTTAAAAAATAACTTTTTATTTTTATCTTTTATCTTTTCTATCCCTTTGGATAGTAAAATACAAAAAAAAATTGAGGCCGTCGTGGCGCAACGATACAAGGGTGTGACTGTTACGTGAGGGTCGAGAGTTTGATCCCCACTCGTGGGAATTAATTATAATTTATTAAAATATTTTTATTTCTTCGCTCGGGTACCAAGGCAAGAAGCCCGGCATTAATGTCTGCCTCTCAACACACAATGCCTCGAAAAATTCGGACGAAAGTAGTGAACGGAGTGTCTTAACACTAGATTCCCTCTGCCTACCCTACTATATGTGGAGTACAGCGTGAAGCTGACAAAAAAAAACATTATGTAACGTCCTTACAGAAAGGAAGTAATTAATAACACAATAATTTCAATATGTAAATATTTATTTCACTTTCTGAATATAAGGTACAATATTTCTGCCAAACTTAATATCGATGCACTAAAAAATAAACCCACCATTCCTCCGACGGTTACTGCAATAAATAAAATACAATAGAACGATCAGATGTTTCTTTTTTTTTCAATTTATTACGCTAATATTTATTCATTGAATTTTAAAAATAAAAAATTGCTATCTCTTAAAATCATAGTACATAATTTTAAATATAATTCCAGATATTTTTTGAAACAAAAGACTTGAGAATCAAAAATCGAATCGGGTTCGCTAACCGAGGGTTCCGTACAAAAAATTGGAGTACTCGGGCTTTTTCGGAAATTAAAGCTAAGTTTAGCCAGAGTCCTTCTCTCCATTTGATACCTCACTTAAACTAGCAGCTTTATATAATAACAACCGAACCTTCTTTTTAAGGCTCTTGTTATTTAAGTACATGTAATACGTTTTATTTATTTTTTTCAAGAAATCATTGGGCCGTAGATCTGTCTATATGGTTTGAATTTAAACTTCATATCTCCAAGCGTCCCCGAGATAACGGCTCTTGACAGACAGACAAACAGACGCACGGACGGACAACAAAGTGACCTTATAAGTGTTTCTTTTTTCTTTAAAAGGAATTTGTTGTATATAATGATTTTAAAGAAAAGTTAAAGCTTGTTATATATAAATTAATTTGATTGCATTGCCCTCACAAACCTTCACCAACCAAAAGGGAGGACCAATTGTGTAGGCTTAATCATGAATGGTATTAACACGTATATGATAACCCTTTACTGATCAACGGTCATACACCTATATATGTCTATTGTGAAAAATAATCTTATTTAAGTATAAGCAGTGAAAAATCACTAATCCGGCTCTTCAATAGATTTAAACGTCCAATAATCCTGTAATAACCCTCTAGTCTTTTAATAACAGTGAGATTGTATTGTACTTAGAAGAGGCCAATCGTAGCGCAGAAGCACAAGCGTGCAACTATAAGCGCGACAGGTTGTGGGTTCGATTCTCATTCGAGGAAACAATATATTTAATATTTTCGTTTAATCGCTATGGTATCGAGGCATTTTTTTTAATAACAAGCTCTTATTTGATGTGCCGTGTTAGTATGTTTTAGTGTATGTGAAATGTGTATAATTTCCAGTTTCCGATTAAGTTGACATTTGAATTACATACAATAAAATGGCCGCCGTAACAAAATGGCGAATTACAAATTTTTGTATAACCCACCTAATATGGATATTAAACGAAAGGGCTTGATTTGTAAAACTCAACTCACTATAAAAATAATTAAATTGTTTGTTTTTAAAAAATATATATTAACATTTTAATTTTACACTTACCGACTAAGTCAGTTTTAGTACGTAGTAAATTTTGATGGTAACGCAAAGTAGGTAATGTGAGCATTTTGATGTTCACAAGGCTGCCTTCCAATGTGCTATTACGTCGTCGTCTAAAATATTAATTAAATTTATTTAAAAAATTGAAATCGTATGTGTATGTGGCGTGATGTAGGCTTGATCTTCTTTCGTCATCATTATAAGTATAGTTATTATTTACAATATAGCAATTTCTTTTATCAAACCTCCAAAACAAATCTTCTAACTAATAACCGTAAAAATCTCAAATTATGGTTAAAACAGTAACCGATCGTTATCTTGACAACACGATATTGTAAGAATCTCTCCATCAATGCCATTTTTTAGGCATTAAAAAATTTACATATAAAATGATCATAAAATCAAAGGTTACACTAAGCTTGTATAACTTCTTAACGTTTTTCTTTTTATAATTTTGATAGAATTATTAATGAGTTTGATGTAAATTGTTACAAGACGTAAATTCTAGGCTCTAAAAATATATTGCCTAACTCCACACCACTGGCAACTTATTAAATTTATTTCATATATTATGTCTTAGTATAAAACAAACTTGTCACGTTTGTCCTCATTTCTGTTTCGCCGTTACTTCTAAACCATGCAAATTTGATTTCTTTACTACGTTCAAAGATTTTTGTTATGATATTTATCGATATTGTTAGCCAACTCGTGTAAAAAAGGGTAGAGGTAGTTGCTTATAGGCAACGGCCCTTATCGGAAGGAAACTCGTATAAAGTATTGTTATTGGGTGATACCACTTATTACAAAATATCTCTTATTACCTTACCTAGAATCTCTTTTCAAATAGAGGCGCAGGGGCACAAAGTGTGACTGTAAAATCGACTGGTTGTGGGTTCGATTGTCACTCGAGGAAATGAAATATTTATTTCTTCACTCTGGTGTCGAGGCAAATATATCGGCTATATGTGTGTTTTTATCGTGTTTTTTTTTAAACTTTAACCGCTTCCTATTTCTAACAATAAAGTATTCACCACTTTACATTGACGCAAATTTTAATTAAATAATATAACATTTTATAATTATAATTTAGTAAAATTATCCAAAAAAAACATACTTCGAGATATAAACAGTGCTAATTTCACTTTCAACACACGACGGCAAGCAGTCCTCGGGATCTGTAACATCTTCTTTGCCCAATTTAGTTCTAAGTGCTGCAATATGAGCATATCTAGCTTAATTATATTATGAGAAAAAAAGTTTAAACTCGCTCAGCGAAAGTGGAGACTTATAATTAACCATACTAAACCATTTCCGTATCATAAAACAACTCTAAAATTCAATACCAACACCAATTCTATAATTGGGTATAAAATTTATTGATTTATTTTTGGATTTGTTGTATATTTTTCAGCAAATGAAAAAATTAGGCCAACTTGCTATTATTCTATTATTTGAAAATTAATTAAATTTTTAATATGGGAGAAGTGAGAACAAAATATTAATAAAACTAGTAACTATCGAAAAGATAAAAAATATCTTTATAAAATCTTTTAAAATTAATGTCAAATATAATTTAGAACAAATATATCCTGGTTTTTTTACCTTCGTAAGTAACTAAACAATTCAAGCCTGTGTAATTACAATATAAATTTTCATCTGAAATTTAAAGTATAAATTACATTAAAAACAATATATTTTTGTATGATTATTGCATAAAAATACTAAACTTCTAAGTAATACTAAACTTCTAAATAATACATTAACTACAAAAAAAGACATCGATAATTTAAATATACCAATAATGGAAAATTAAAAGAAATCAAAAATAGGTTTTCGAATCACTATTTAACGTGAGTGTATTTGGAAAATTCTATTTGATACTATAGCGGTTTTTGTGAAATACGCTATTTAATAATATTTTATATTTTTAATTATGGAATGAAATTAAAGTTCCAGAATTTTGTGGAATAATTGTCCAAATTTATTCAACACTTAAGAAGATATACAAAGAAAATAATTTTACACACTCACAGAAAGAAATAAAGAAATTTAAAGAAATACTAAAAGAAACAGATAAGCAAAACAGATACGTATTAGCAAGAAGATAAGGCTTAAAATTGAATACAAGCAATGAGTACAATATTTAAACAAGTGAACGTCGCAAGCGATAGTAGCCGACTCTTTACCCGTAGCTAGCAAGCAGGCTACGTCACGCACAGCAAAAAAACTCGAAACAAGTTTGTCATGCGAATGCGCTGCGTGCGGATGAATATTAAATATAAATATTAACAATTTAGTTTTAAGTAAATTTGAAAATAACGCGTAGTGTAATAATATAATGTAAATATAGAATAAAATAGTTTTAGTAATTATTATAATTATGAATTAATTTTATTAAAAGATAATATTCACTACAGTACTCCCCCCCAGAGACCTGGTTAAGGGCGATAGTAGTCTGGAAATCTAACTCTTCTTCCGCTTCGTGTCCGCTTTTCAAGTTTCTGCTCCACATCAGACTGAGAGATTGCCTTTGGTGCAGCAACTGGTCTGTTTGATACAGGAACGGCCTCTCGCGTAACATATGCGGGCTTGAGCCTGTCTACACTCACGTTGTTAGGCTTACCAGATATGTCTATCTTAAAATATTTAGGCGTCCTTTTAAGAACCTTGTACGGGCCTGCATATGGTGGTTCCAGTGGTTTGCGGACGTGGTCCTGCCGTAAAAAAACATGTGTCGAGTCTGCAAGGTCGGCCGGCATATGAAAAGGACCTGTCCTATGCCATGACGTGGGCTTCGGCGAGAGTCGTGCCATACCAGCACGAAGACGAGTAACCAGATTTGTGATATCACCTGTCTTGTAATCCTCAGAGGGTGCGAGAAATTGCCCTGGAAGACGAAGGGGCTCCCCGTAGACCAGCTCAGCTGCTGAAGCCTGAATGTCGTCCTTCCAGGCGCTACGGATGCCCAGCAGCACTAACGGCAGTGCTTCCGTCCAGGTTGAAGAGGGATGGCACATGATAGCTGCTTTTAGCTGCCGATGGAGTCTCTCGATCAAGCCGTTGGAAGCTGGGTGATATGAAGTGGTTCTAAAATGATGTGCACCAATCATGGCTGATAGTGCCTTGAAGAGATGCGACTCGAATTGACGTCCCCTATCGGTTGTAATTCGAAGAGGGCAACCAAATCTTGCTATCCAACCAGAGAGAAGGGCGGCAGCACAGGAATCAGCTGTGATGTCTTTGAGTGGGTATGCCTCAGGCCATCGTGTGAAACGATCGATGACTGTAAGGCAATACCTGAAATCAGACGAAATGGTTAAAGGTCCGATAATGTCGAGGTGGATGTGTGCAAACCTCGACGTAGGAGTTGGGATTGAGGATAAGGGAGCAAGGGTATGACGGTGAACTTTGCTCTTTTGACAAAGTATACACTCTCGTGTCCACTCTCTACAGTCCTTGCGAATCCCTGGCCATACGAATCTCTGTGTTACCAGTCGCACTGTAGCTGTCCTACCAGGATGGCTCAAGCTGTGTAACGCTTCAAAAACTTGTCGGCGAAATTTCTCAGTAATGAACGGGCGTGGAGAAGACATTGATACGTCACAGTAGATCTTCTGGTTAGAGTCTGGCAAGTCTACCTTAACCAGTTTTAACGATGAGCCTTTTTGAAGCAGACCTAGCAGTTCAGGATCAGTATCTTGAGCAAATGCCAGAGCCTGGTAATCAATAGAACGACTCACCTCTTCCAGTCGTGACAGTGTATCAGCCACTACGTTCAAACGTCCTGGTAAGTATTGAATAATGGTTGTAAACTGCGAAATATAGTCAAAGTATCGATACTGACGCGGTGAGCATTTCTCCCTATTAATGTTGAATGCATAGGTGAGAGGTTTATGATCAGTGTGAATCACAAAGTTTCTAGCCTCAACCATGTGTCGAAAATATTTAATGGCTTCATAAATAGCTAAAAGCTCTCGGTCGTAAGGACTATATTTCTTTTGTGCAGATGTTAGTTTTTTAGAAAAGAAACCAAGAGGTTGCCATACGTTGTTGACACGTTGTTGAAGTACTGCTCCAATACCGACATCAGATGCATCAGTGGCAATAGCTAGCTCTGCAGATGAATCTGGATGAGCCAATAACGAGGCTTGAGATAAACAAGTCTTACATTTATCAAAAGCTTCCATCATCTCAGGTGTCATTGTGATCGGCCTAGCTCCTTTCATCTTGGGTCCTAAAAGCGCAGAGTCTAATGGTGCTTGAATGTTTGCGGCGCCGGGAATAAAACGACGATAAAAGTTAAACATACCAAGGAAACGTCTTAATTCCTTAGCAGTTTTAGGCACGCTGCACTCCTGTATGCTCTTTACGTTCGTTTCTAAAGGTTGAGTCCCAGAACCTGACACTAGGTAACCAAGAAATTTTACCTGTCGCTGCCCGAAGACACATTTGGATGTGTTTATCAAAACACCATACTCCTTGAGCCTGGTGAAGAGTAGTCTGAGATGGCGCTGATGTTGCTCTTCAGAACTGGAAAATACCAAAATGTCGTCTAAGTAACCAAAACAAAACTCATCAAAGTCACGTAGTACTTCGTCCATGAACCTTTGAAAGGTTTGTGCTGCATTGCGCAGTCCGAAGGTCATGTACGGGAACTCAAAAAGTCCAAAAGGAGTTGTAATGGCTGTTTTGTGGATATCATCGACGTGTACTGGTATCTGATTATACGCCTTAACCAAGTCGATCGTTGAAAATACTGAACAACCAGAGAGTTGGTAGGAAAAATCTTGAATATGGCGAATAGGATACCTGTCAGGTACTGTGCGAGCATTGAGTGCTCTATAATCACCACATGGTCTCCATCCGTCGTCCTTCTTCTTAACTAAGTGCAGAGCAGAAGACCACGAACTGTTAGACGAGCGGGCAGTTCCCTGTGAGAGCATATCATCAAACTCTTTTTTGGCCGCTTTCAGTCTAACTGGGTCTAAACGACGAGGTCTACTGGTAACTGGTGGTCCGGGTATGGTTTTGATATAATGCACAGTATTATGCTTAGGAAGGGAAGACGTACCTGATGGTCTCGTTACCTCTGGAAACTCATGAAGCAGCTGATGGTATTTTGATTCTCCCGAGATGGCTTTGACTGACGCAAGGTCATCGGAGATATTTTCTTTTAGTGCTTGCACTGATAGAGTAGTAGTTCCATCGACGAGGCGCTGATATCTGCAATCTACAAGAAGATTGTAAAATATCAGAAAATCTACGCCGATAATCGGTTTCGAAACATCAGCGATGGTAAATTTCCAGGTGAAAGTACGTCGCAGTCCTAGGTCCAAGTGCAATAACGTAGGACCATAAGTGTGAATGACTGTACCGTTGGCTGCCATAAGTTCATACTTCGTCTTGGTACCGGGCGCCTTGGTAGCCAACCGTGGAAAAACGCAGAGATCAGAACCAGTATCTATGAGGAAAAGCATTTTTGAAATACGGTCGGTAATAAAAAGACGGCCTGTAGGTAAAGGGCAGACGTTGGCCGCTACTACCGGCTGCCCAGAGAGTTTTCCGACTCTCCGTAAGTACATGGCTGTACACATTTATTTGCGTTGGAACCAAATTTAAAATGGTACCAACATTTTTGGTGGGAAGTTAACTTCCGACGATGCCTGGAATGGCTCCGGGAACGCTTTCTAAATTTGAATGGTACCGAATTATGACGTACCTGGGTCGAGAGTTCAGATACCTGCTTGGTCAGGAGTTGGATCTGCTTGGCCATTTCTTCCAACATGGAGGGTGCAGGGGGTGTGGCCATCGCAGACGTGCTTGCGACTTGTGGTGATGAGGGTGCTATTTCGTGCACCTTGTCTGCCAGGTCAGCTAATTTTTCTATAGGTAGATCAGGCTGCGAAGCTATAACAGTTTGAATGTTTTGTGGTAATCTACTAGACCATAATGTTTTTAAAAAATCTTTGGGAACAGACAAACCCGCAAGATCTTGTATGTATCGCAGAAACTGCGATGGCTTGCGATCACCTAGTTGCTCATGCCTCAGCAACTGCATCACCTTCTTTTCTTGAGACGCAGATAATCTTTTAATCAGCTGCGTTTTAAGAGTGACGTATTTATCCGTCTCGGGAGGAGAAATTATTATATCCTTCACCTCGACAGCAAATTGATTGTCCAACTGAGCGGCAACGTAATAAAATTTTGTAGCATCACTTGTTATATTAGATAAAGCAAACTGACCTTCAATTTGTGAAAACCAAAGGGCTGGTTCTTCCGGCCAGAATGGTGGAATACGCACGCCAATCCTACAAACGTTGGATGTAGTCGTGTCCTCCATCGTGTACTAGAGGTCACCTTGCAAAGGTCGTCAAAATGGCCTCTTGCCGTTTTTAATCTTCTCGCCAGCAGAAAACGTAGATATTTAATGTAGTGTTCACTAATTTCGGGGTCACCAATATAGCGGTTTTTGTGAAATACGCTATTTAATAATATTTTATATTTTTAATTATGGAATGAAATTAAAGTTCCAGAATTTTGTGGAATAATTGTCCAAATTTATTCAACACTTAAGAAGATATACAAAGAAAATAATTTTACACACTCACAGAAAGAAATAAAGAAATTTAAAGAAATACTAAAAGAAACAGATAAGCAAAACAGATACGTATTAGCAAGAAGATAAGGCTTAAAATTGAATACAAGCAATGAGTACAATATTTAAACAAGTGAACGTCGCAAGCGATAGTAGCCGACTCTTTACCCGTAGCTAGCAAGCAGGCTACGTCACGCACAGCAAAAAAACTCGAAACAAGTTTGTCATGCGAATGCGCTGCGTGCGGATGAATATTAAATATAAATATTAACAATTTAGTTTTAAGTAAATTTGAAAATAACGCGTAGTGTAATAATATAATGTAAATATAGAATAAAATAGTTTTAGTAATTATTATAATTATGAATTAATTTTATTAAAAGATAATATTCACTACAATACTACCGTACTGGTGAACGAGAAAACTAAATAAAACTTGTGAAAGCTGTTAGGTAGCTTTCAAAAAAGTCTCTCAGTTATCCTATTTCTAGTAGTTTTAAATTTAAATTATAATAATGATATAACAAATCAAAAGGCCAATCACTTCGCAGGTGCGCACGCTTGTGACTATAAAATAAACAGGTTGTGGGATCGATTCCGACTCGAGGAAATATTTCATGTTTAATATTTTCATCCCTTCGCTTTGTTGAATTCCAGCACATAACACACAATGCCTCCAGAATATAGAGGAAAGTGGAGAACGGAAGGTTAACACTAGGTTCCCAAGTTCCCTCTGCCTACCTTGCTATGTGCGGGATACAGCGTGAAGCTTAAAAAAAGAATATATGTATCTTACAATCTGTAGCTCGTACTGGATGAACGCAATTGCATTGATCGAATATTTTTTTAATATTGTTAGCCGATCTACAAGCACCATATGAATAAACCTGTTAAATATAAATATATTTTTTTAATCAATAATGAATGTCACATTTATATTTATAAATAGTTTTTTCCATTCTGCATTTTTTTTTTCATTATAATTTTTTTTTATGTTTATTAATGAGACGAATAAAATAATACTTTATTATGTTATCTGTATAAATACTGGAAGTTTTTGTTACTGAAATATTTTAAATTTAAAGTGACTCCCAAATTCTTAACTTCAAGGCCAGTCGTGGCGCAGCGGCACAAACTGTGACTGTAAACACGACTGGTTGTGGGTTCGATCCCACTCGAGGAAATGAAATATTCATTTAAATTTATATTTCTATTTTATCACTCTGGCGTCGAGGCCAAGCGCGGTGTTGAGTTCCTCCACTCAATTCTGTAAAATTCTGCGGAAAGGAGGAAACGGAATGTCTTAACACTAGACTACCTCTGCTTACCCTGTTGTGTGCAGGATATAGCATGAAATCGATTAGATTTTTTTTTAATTCTTAACTTCTCACATGATAATAAATTGTCAACTTATTTAAAACTTACACTACACAATACTAAATGAATATCGCCGTTTTTGCAACACATTTTTTTAAACACTGACGTTTATAAGAATGCTTAACATCCTAAGATTTCCATTTCTGATTACAAATTCAGGTTGGTGCCTATATTTAAAACAAAACAATACCTTATATATATGCAACTGCTTTCTCGGTATTTCATCGTTGTATCGACATTTTCGTGTGTCGATTTCTTCGTCCCTCAATAATGGATCGTTCTCTACTTCAATTATAGAGAAAGAATAATCTACATAACCTTCAAAATTTATTTTGACATTAAATTTTAATTTCTTATCTAGAACATTCGTTCTAAGTTCTTCCGAGCTATGAACTGACACCTGGTACAAAATAGTTACTCAATGTTAATTTTCAAGCATAAAATAAAAAAATTATAAATACTAAGATATATCTCTTTAAAAAAATCTTTAAAAAATTGTCCTTATAAAAGTATGTTAATGAGTTCAAAAGTCGGTTTCACAAGAAGGAATATTTAACATTTATTTTTCTTTTTTAATATCTTTTACGACAAAAGCTAACAAAATATCACTTAAAATCTAAAATTTAGGTATTTTAGATAAAATTAAGTATTTAGCTTATGTGTTGTAGGTACATACAATCTTATCTATAAGCACTTTAACTTTAACAACAAAAACAATCATAAAATCAAAAATGTTTATTGTTTATTTACCTCGGAATCGCTGAGTAGACGAAAACTCAATATTCCAGGTCCAGTACTTCTATTTACAACGAATTGATAGTCATCGCTATATCTATAATATCAGATAAGAAATATTAAGACGTGACTATAATTATTAACTGTTTATCCGAGCTAAGCCCAAATACGATGTTATCAGAGCAAACAATGATATCAGCTGATTATATGAACACAAATGTTCTACTTTCAGTATGAAAAATACAATAGAAGATATAGAACGTCTTCTGTAGTTTAACTATAAAATATTTAAAAAATGTACGTGAAAAGTAATAATACGTGAAAAGTAATAATCTTTGTGTTTTTTGGTGTTATTGAAAAGTGATAAGTGTCTTTTATAAATGAAGTGAACGAAATGCTTACTTGCTTTGCAAAGTGTTGAACGAGAAGCATGTTCCATATTCAGAATCAACTGCATTGAAATGCTTACAGCAAGAAATGTTTTTATTGTTAAAACGACAGTCGGAAATCATTTCGTCGCACGTTCTGTGAACCTTAAATTTTTTGTTGAGGTTGATATAAGTAAGTATAATTTTGATATTTTGATATGAGAGTCGGAGGGAACAGAGTGCTAAGACACTCCGTTCTCCACTTTCCGCCGAATTCTAGACGTTGCGCATTGAGCGGCGCCGCGCTTTTCCTCTGTACCAGAGCCAGGGAATAAAATTTGGTGTATATTTGATTTCCTCAAATGGGAATCAAACCCTAAACCTGTCGCTTTTACAATCACATGGTTGTGTCTCTGAGCCACGACCTGCTTCATAACTGCAATAAAATTTTAAATTATTTTAGAACTTTAGCTCTACTGCAGAGCACTATTTGTATGTAATGAAGTATAATACGAGTACAAACAAAAAAAACATTAATGTTTATATATATTCTACATCCTATGGCGTAGACAATGACATTTTTTTATAAAGACATATAAAATAAGCAAATTCAACGACACAGAGAACGGAACAAAAAGAATACGAAACATAAATTATAATAAGTAGTACAAAATTGTAATTATTTCTTACATTGTCTATTATTTCTCTCCAATTCGTATTACAAGGTACTAAAGAGCCACACGGCTTACAAGTGGACCGACTGCATGAACCGCGTCCGTATATCAAATCTGCCACGTATCGTCTAGAGTCGAAATTTAGTGGCTCCATCAAATTAGCTATAGGATTGAAGAAAAAAAAAAATATTATATATTATACTAGCGACCCACTCGCGGCTTCGCCCGCTTAAACTACTGAATTATTTATCTAATATACTGAATTGCGTTACTTAAACAAACGACACAAACAACAGAATACTTAAATGGTAAAAATCATAAACAACGTAATAGGTAGTGTACCTATTATTCTTTTATGTAAAAATATTTAAACGAAAGATTGATGAACGAAAGATTGATGATTGATGATTATTTAAAGAGCTCCAAAATATATGCAATTGTTTCTAAACCTACTTTACTAAAGAGCTAGCATTGAAGCATTCTCTAGTCCAGCTCCTTTCTTCTGGCGCTGGGGAACGGCATCAAGGCCATCTGGCCGTGGTCTCGAGCGGCAACCATCAATATGGGTGCGCCCTTTGGCCCTAGGACTGTGTACCTGCCCTAGACCAGATACAGAGAGAGTTTTTTGGTGGGAATGGAGGGATAATGCGATGTGTAAGGGATAAATGAAACATGAGTCGATACAGCTGTGTATGGCCTGCGTTATGCATTTATAATGACAATTAAAAACGGACAGACGGACAACAAAGTGATCCTATAAGGATTCTGTTTTTTTCTTTTGAGGTACAGAACCATCAAAATGAATAGTTTTTTAGTTTGGTTATCCACGCTGTTGTGCATTGTAATTTTAAGTCTTTTGGAATTAATTTGATTGAGCTTGCAAGAATAGTCATATTTAAAAGAAAAATGTTTATTTATTTCATATTTGTCTAGGTAAACTGTAATTGCGCGCGCACTGCAAACGTAATTTTTCCCACATTAATTCCGGGTTAAAATATAGATTACATATTAGTACTAATACAATAACAAATGTATCATACACAAATTGCAAGAACTACGTAGCTGCTTGAGAAAGTTTCAACTTATATTGGAGAATATTAAATATTGAAATCTTTGTCGAGTTTTTTCTGTCATCACACAAACAATAATTGAAAACTTAAGATTTTCACTTTCTGCGCAATTTATGCTTTGAGTACAGGAGTCACGCCACTATGACGCGATTGCGTCATCAAATCTTATTATTCTACCCTGCAACTTATTTGTGAACGATGATATAAAAGGCTGCACGGGCGTTGTACATTCAGTCTTGGCTCTGGTGTGGGTCGGAGCACTACTCGTGCTGCACCACTGGCTAACCTCGACTATTTGGACAATTAATTATTTGATTAATTAATTGTTATTTTAATTATAAATGTGGTTAAGACCTATTTATAATTATCTACGTGAAGTCTTGGCTCTGGTGTGGTTCAGAGTACTCTGCCACATAACCTCGACTATTCGGGTAATTGATTATTTAGTTAATCAATTATTATCGTAGTTATGAATGTGGTTAATACCTATTTGTAATTGCTTACTTTAGAAATCATTCAGTTATTTATGCCTTCAGCTACTATTTGAAACTACCTTGCTAAAAGTATTTATGTTAAAATTGCTTTTTGTACATATGTCATGTGTTCACATAGGTGAGTAGAACAAAACTACTAAAATCCATGTAACTGATTAATAAAAGTAGTTTTATTTAATATTACTAACACAATATTTATTTATAGTGGCAACAACATGTCAATAAATACAAAATACATACATTTCGTAAAGAATTACGAATATCACTCACGTAAGAGCCAATGTTATGAATTACCTGAACCTTAAAAAAAATATTAATATAATTAAATTAAAAAAATTAAAAAATAAAAAAAAAACGTGTTTTTTTTTTTAACACGTTATTTTTTATAACGCGTTATTTTTTAT
Source organism: Heliconius himera (assembly GCA_021202915.1). Classification (NCBI taxonomy): domain Eukaryota; kingdom Metazoa; phylum Arthropoda; class Insecta; order Lepidoptera; family Nymphalidae; genus Heliconius; species Heliconius himera. Next base: position 812,207 of record JAJHJA010000143.1, on the reverse strand, counting down.
AACGCGTTATTTTTTATAACGCGTTATTTTTTATAACGCGTTATTTTTTATAACGCGTTATTTTTTATAACGCGTTATTTTTTATAACGCGTTATTTTTTATAACGCGTTATTTTTTATAACGCGTTATTTTTTATAACGCGTTATTTTTTATAACGCGTTATTTTTTATAACGCGTTATTTTTTATAACGCGTTATTTTTTATAACGCGTTATTTTTTATAACGCGTTATTTTTTATAACGCGTTATTTTTTATAACGCGTTATTTTTTATAACGCGTTATTTTTTATAACGCGTTATTTTTTATAACGCGTTATTTTTTATAACGCGTTATTTTTTATAACGCGTTATTTTTTATAACGCGTTATTTTTTATAACGCGTTATTTTTTATAACGCGTTATTTTTTATAACGCGTTATTTTTTATAACGCGTTATTTTTTATAACGCGTTATTTTTTATAACGCGTTATTTTTTATAACGCGTTATTTTTTATAACGCGTTATTTTTTATAGTTCGGAGAGGTCGGAGAGGTCGGAGAGTTGGGAGAGTCCGGAGAGACGGGAGAGTTGGGAGAGTTCTTAATAAAAATTATAATTATGTTTTTATTCTGCTAAAATTTCTTTATACTCCATGAACTATTACTATGGTAATCTAGGACTAAGGAAAATAATGATTTTCCAATTTCTGTCACGTAGTTAATACTCTACCTAACGGTGATCCGCATCAAAATCCGTTGGGTGGTTTTGAAGAAGAAGAGTTAGAAAGGCCAGACAGAGGCGTTCTTATTTTATAATATATAGAGACTAGAGGGCGCGCGCGGCTTCGCCCGCTTATTAGGAGTGAATTTTAAAAAAACCACAAAACACGTGTTCAATAAAATATTTTTAACAGTCTGAATTTAAATTTTTATAAAAATCGATGGCAATTTAAAGATTTTTCCATATAAACTTTCAACCCCTTATTTGAACCCTTAGGGGGTGAATTCTTAAAAACCATGAAACATGTGTTCAATGAAATATTTTTAAGAGTCTGAATTTCAAATTTTATAAAAATCGATACAGATTAAAATAAAATTCCATACAAACTTTCAACCCCTATTTCATCCCTTTAGGGTTAAAATTTTTCAAAATCCATTCTTAGTGGATGTCCAGAATATGAAAATAAACAGCTGCCCAAATTTCACGTTTCTACCATCAGCGGTTACGGCTTTGCGTGCGTCTTACCTCAGTCAATCAGCACAAGTCCTTTTATATAATAGATAACCTATACGAATATTTATGATGAATTTAGAAACCGTAAGGAAATACAGTAGAAACTCTATTATCCGGCCCTCAGTTATACGGATTCGCGATTATCCGGACTACAGACTAACTGTATTAAATGTATCTACAAGTCGTATCAATGCAAGCATGAACGTGTCGAATCTGGCATCACCCCGCCCGCGCCGCGTCCCATAGTCGTACATTTTAAGATATCTTAATAAACATTGATTTTCACTTTATGTATTAGTTGTTTTAATTAAATTTATATCACTACGTATGCATACTTACATATTCTAAATACCCGATTACCCGATTTTCCATACTTTGGATTATCCGGGTTTTCGATTATCCGAATGCCTACCAACAACAATTAGTCCGGTTAATCGAGTTTCTACTGTATATTTATTGTTTTTGTTTTTGGAACATTTAAATTATTGTAATTTGTGGTCGTAATCAATTAAAATGTTACCCTAAGTTCCATAACAAAAAGAAAAAAAATAATTAATTAAAAAAAAATACATATAAATACTTTTAAATAAGAAAATGGCATAATATAAATAACATACGATATAAAGCAGACAATTTCGTTAGCGCATTCTTAGAGGAGTATACTTCACAGATCGTTACTGCCGGAAATGTAGTAGTCCAACGCAAGTAGCGGGTGTCTGGAGTAAAATTCACCGTGTCACCTCTCTGCACCACCGGTGTTAGTTGTACACACATACATACAGTGAATAATAGCATTATGAACAGCCAGATGCATCTACAATGGTTATGTAAAAAAATAAAACGATTGACTGTGTGTTTTGTATTCTTTGAGGCCAGTCGTGGCGCAGGGGCGCAAAGTGTGATTGTAAAACGACTGGTGGTGGGTTAGATTTCTACTCGAGGAAGTGAAATTTTATTTACATTTATATTTATATTCATTAGTATGTTATTTCTCTGGTGTCGAGGCAAAGCGTGGCATTGAATTTCGCCTCCAGAACTCGGCGGAAAGTGGAGAACGGAGTGTCTTAACACTTTCCCTCTGCTTACCCTGTTGAGTGCGGAATACAGCGTGAAGCTGATAAAAAAACTGTCTGTTTAAAAATTATCACAATTACTGTATTATTCCTTTTTAACTTCACTTCACTTTCTATATAGCATGATAGGCAGGGAACCTAATGCTAAGACATTCCGTTCCACATTTTCCAAAAGAAAAAAAATTAGCTTCACGCTGTATCCCGCACACTGCAGGGTAGGCAGAGGGGACCCATTATTAAGACACATTTTCCAGCTGCGCTTTATTTTTTTTCCAGAGCAAGGAAATGAAAATTATTTATCCCCGTATTTGAATTGAATCCAGAACCGTCGCTATTACTGTCAGATGCTGTACTCTCTTTATTTTTTTATGTTTTTCTTAACTCACACAATCTAATAGTTTAATTGATTATACAACACAAATATTACTATTTCTCTTAACCAATTTTTATTTTATTTTATGTAAACACCTTTATGTGTTGCTCTAATGAAAATAATGTAATAGTAATTTAAACTTACTTGCTTAATTTTGTTCCTTTTTCTTCGAAAACATATTTTAAACCATGAATACTACTTTGGCGACCAAAAAATATAACTCTTTTGAAAACATTTGAAATTAATTTGGTTAAAGTATTCAAGCACGCCATATTGTTACGATAAATCATAACAGAGTAAAGGTGATAATTACTTACCGTTGTGGAAAATGACTGTTTAATTTAACTAAAAGCTCATTTATTGTGTAAATTGTACTAAGTCAATTCATATAATATATTTTAGTTTAAGTACCATTTTTATTTCAACACGTTTCGTATATTAAATGTAATTATTTTTTTAGTATTAAGTACATTTAACATAAAACTATAATATTAAAAACAAAATCTTTTTCAAGTGTGCGTGTTTCTTTGGCAAGTGTGCGTATGGTATAGCTACATACAACTATTTAAATAAAAAAAAATAAAATTCAGTTATGCAGATATTTTATTAATATTTTTTGCAATGTGAATATTGCAATTTATACAAATGTTAATTCATATAATAATATCACTTATTGCCGATATCACAAAAAATCTAATTAAGTATAAAATAAATTTCTTAATTGATGGATTTAGCGTTTACAAGGCTTAGCTCAATTTAAAAATTAATTAAAAGTTCTAAAGAGATTTGACACATCCACTTGACAAGATTTAATAAATTAGAATTTTGCATGGAATTAATGATAATATAAGTTGATATAATATTTGATTTTAATTCATTATGAAATTATCTATTACAAAAAAATATCTAAGTAATAAATACATATTTATAAAAGTACAATACAAACAATGTATATATGTATGTAAAAGAGACGCTACTAATATATTTTCGTTCTTCTTTTGATTTATAAAAGATATTCAGAATACTGAAATGGTGTACAAAAAGATTTCTCAATATTTAAGAAATTATGAGATATGAAAATAAGAAGAGCTTTCATGTAACGAGTGCTACTCAGTAATAAGGGTATAATGCTTTTCTGTCTTCAGTTAATACCTGCTCGGTGTTTTATGCTTAGGATTATCGTGAATCTTAAAAATATATATGAATATTCTAGAAAACAAGGTCTATTTTGTCACGGATTTTTTATCTTCACATTGTATCTCATACATAGCAGGGTAGGCAGGGGAAAACACACCATTCTCCACTCCACTCTTCTCCACTTCCACTTTCTTCTCCACTCTTAAGACACACCATTCTCCACTTTCCGCTGTATCCTGGGTGCAATTACGTGTTGAGTGGCGTTACTCAACGCCACAAGAAATGAAAATATTAAATATTCCATTTCTTCAAGTGAGAATCGAAATCGAGTGGTCTCGACCAGTTTCGGCCAAAAAATCTTGTCTCGGCGATTGTTTCGGTTTCGGCCAATAATAATACTCTTCAAAAATAACTTGTGAAATGCTTTATTAATTTTTATGTTCCATGAGTAATAAAATCACCTGATCCAGTTAATAATCTCTATAAATAATAAATTAATATTATACAGTCCATTATGTTTACGTTATATTACGCAGAATTTTGATAAAAATTATACATTAAGAATCACATTTAAAAAAAATCTTTAAGAATATTCGATTTTTAACTAATTTAAAATTATAAACATAAAATGATGTAAAACAAGTGATATTACTAACATCGTGTTATTAAAATTTATATTAAAATAAAACAAATATTTAAAGGTTGGGCCCATACATAACAAACGTGATTATAGACAATTTTATGGAATATTACGTGCGCGAGCCCGACTCGCACTTGGCCGTTCTTTTATTTATCATCAAAAAAAGCTAATAAGCTTCCAGAACTAATTCTTCAACGTAGTAGTAGTAATAGCGCACTAATTGTGATCGTAAATCTCGTAACAAATAGAGCAGTGGTTAGAGATTGTCGAACTCTATAATAATCAATCTTTCCTTAACTTATATTTTTAAGGAAAAGTATGGAATCAGGTGGAAATATTTGCTGCCATTTTCTTCTGTGTGGCTTCTCCACACGATCACGGAAATAAAAGATAAACATAGAAAGATAGATGGATATAAAACTTTAATATATTAAAACACACCATTCCTTTAACTCTCTAACATTATGAAAAACAAATAAAATAAAAATTGTACTCACTGAATAATATAAATAAATAATTTATTAACACTTATATAACTAAAATATTATTAATATGAATATTAACTATAACTCATATTAAAATAAACTAACAAGCCTCCAAAACCAATTCTTCGCCGTGGTAGTGGTGACAGGACTAACTGTAGTGGTATCGTCGTCTACAAGATCGGGATCGCCGTATGCTGACGTAACAGTGGGTTTGAATTTAGTTGATTGATCTAAACGGAATCCATTACGTAGATCTCGGAGCAAATCGGGCATCAATCGAAGGCTTTCAAACTCTATAATGAAAATTTAATATATTATTAGCTGCCTCCCCTGCTCAGAGGAACCTTAGTATTGAAACACTCTGTTCTATTTTTCGATGAATTATCGTAAACTGCTGAGTGGTGGAACTTAACACCACCGTTGTTTTGTTGTCAAAGCGGGGGAAATGACAATATTTTATTCCCCCGAGTGAGCATCGAACCCACAATCGACGCGATGTTTCCAGTCAAACGCTTTGTCATGACGGCCTGGTCTTCTCTATGATTAAAGATCATCTCACTTATCGTCAACTAAAATCAAAGCAATAAAATACTAAGATGTGACCCTCTTAATATATCGTTTCATTAAAGTAGCATCTGAGAAGCACTAGCAATAAAGGACAATAAGCGGATCACCTCTTTCATTTTAAGATAGAAAGGACGTAGAATCATATTACTTCGTTCTCTTTGTTTTTTTTTCATGATAATTTGTTAAATGCTAGTTGTCGGAATATAATATTATTTAACAGCAAATTTGCTAAGTAGGTCTGACTACTTAGACAAAGTTCATTTGTGAATAATTTTATATTAACCATATATTACTAAATATTGACAAGTGAAGCTAATTAAAAATTACGTTAAATATATAATATATTATAAGGTGCATTAGGGTAATTCCAAAGAATTAAATAGGAGGAAGAAGAATATAAATACTCTATCTATACTTATAATAAATCTGTAGAAAAGTCATTTCTGTACATTGAAAATATTTAAAAAAAAATTAGCCAGGGTGTTAAAGGATAATTAACAGAATCCATTTCCAACATTTTTGGAATTTTTGTCTGTTTGTCTGTTTATCTGTTTGTCTGTTTATGTGAACACGTATCACGTAAAAAGTACACAATAAATTTAAGCAACTTTTATACATAAAAATTACAAAAAAAATCAAAGTAGCTTTTAGTGTTTATTTCATTGTAATCGCTTCACTCTATCAAAAAATATAAGTATTTAAGTTTTCAAGAAGTTAATATTTGAGATATTAAAAAATCGATACAAGTAACGCTATCTATTGACAAAAATAGTAGGTACTAACGAATCTTGATACTCTCTTTCATACACGTAACGCTATCACTAATTGCGATGGGATCTTAATAGATGGCGCTGTGCATAAAAGAAAATGTAGTTTGGAAAGGTTACCGCTACACTCTATCATCAAAAAATAATGTACTTAAAGTTTTAAAGATATTTATATTTGAAAAAAAAAAGAAACATACGCAATGATATCTATTGACTACACATGATACGTTACGTTTTTAAAGTACGATTGTTCATAGTACTGACTACAAAGTAAACTAAATTGAATTGTTGGAGAAGATTACCTTCGTAACAGTCTAGCTTAATTCTTAATTATTTAACACAGTAATAAAGAATGACTTAATAATCAAAGAAATATTTTGAATAGGTTCTTCAGTCCGTTCGTTCGTTTATGTTATTAATATTTTTTTAAGAAACGTATAAAAAAAATCACTTTTGGTAGCAACCTCTAAAAAATTGTGTTTCAAGAAAAAATGAAAAATTCCAAAATTATTCTTCAAAAATTGACTACTTATTTGTATTTGTGTCACAGAGAAAACCAATAAGTACAAATTTTAATCTGTACTTAAATTGATACAAAATGACAACTTAATTAGTTATTCTTTTGGTGTATCTCCTTTCATGAAACTGGTACGAAAACTCTCGGGGCATGCGTACGACTTCAACTTGCCCGAAAATGTTGATTATTTTATAGATTATATAAAAATGCCTAAAAACGTGCTTTCTATGTATATGCCGTATACCAATTATATATTTAACTAATAATATTGCTAATTTAAAAACTGTACAGGAGCTAATATAAGTTATTTTACAAATAATATCGTGAGTACCTATCCAAATTAATTAATTAATAATTAAGGCTGTTTGTAATATATATATTTCTTAAATGAATAATCATGTAATTCAAGCGGGCAAAGCCGCGAGCACGCCGCTAGTAGTAACTAAATTTACGTTTGTTACTTAAAGGTAATTATTAGGAATTCCCGCTGATTGGAATTACCCGAAAGTACTATACTTATTTTCTCAACTAATTTTTATTTTTTTATAAATATCATGAATATTACAATTTTTTTTTTGAATGTATGTCTAGAACTGAGCATTTGTATTATGATGTTGACTATCCCAAAATAGTTTGGTACCCACCACAGATATTTTACTAACAAAAAAATAGATTTGTACAATTAAACTGCAACCCACAAAAGATCAGTGCAATTACAAAATATTAACCTTTTTTTGTTATTTCGAATTTTAAAAAATATTTAACCTTCAGATAAACACTATATGTATATAATAAATTTCATGCCACATTGTCATTAAGCCATGTAACCCACTCTGTCTTATTAACGCTAGGTTCCCTCTGCCTACCCCTGATATATACAAGAAACAACGTGAAGCTAAAAAATACTTACGACAATAAGGTTGTTTTTCAGAAGTCAATACAAAATAAGCGCCATCAGCTCTACGTAGACCGCGACCGCCTACAGACCTTATACCCATCACAGAACAAGGCGATATCAATTTACTGCACGACGCTAGTAAACTAGTATTTACCCTGAAAAATTGTTTTATATTTTTATTATAGTAATAAATGTAACAATAAAATTATAAATTTTGAAGAAATTGCAAATTAAAATTTATAAATAAGAAAATCAAAAGTATAGGTATAATAATATTAATATTTTAAACGACGACGAACTGTAAAACTGGTTGTGGGTTCGGGTCCCACTCGGGGAGATGAAATATTTAATTAAATTTATATAACCATGTCTTCGCTTTGGTGTCGAGGCTAAGCGCGTGGGGAACGGAGTGTCTTAACACTAGGTTCCGTCTGCCTGCGGGATACAGCGTGATGCTGATTTTAAACGACGTAACAAAATATTGTGTTTTTTTACCTACAATCTATTACATCATTTGTTATATTCCGTACTAGCGGCTCGCCCACGGCTTCACTCGCTTAAAATACATGATTATTGATTTAATAAGCAGAATTGATTGACAACTATAATGACTTCTAATATGATTTTTTTACGACATTATCGTCAAAGAATTTTTGATTGTTTTAAATAAAAAAATACGACCATTGTTGATATTTGATATTTATAAAATATACATAAAGAAAATATTTTTGTAACTTTATGTTCTTTTTACCTATATAATATACTCTATTAAATGTGCTGATGTCAGTGAATAATTTAATTTACTCATTCAGAAACAGCCTTAAATGTTAAATTATTGATTTCAAGGATTCATAATATTTTTTGTAAAATAACTCTAATAATTGCATATTAACTCATGTACAGTTTTTAAATTAGTTACATATATTATATGAACGAACCAACCAAAAAATCTTTGTATTTACTTGATATTTCTTTCAAGATCGTTCTTTATCTCTGTATTGAATTAATTACGACTTCTTTCAAATGACGATAACTTTTTTTTAATGAACCGATTTTGATGAACTAAACTTTAGTAGTTAAGTTGAGTTAAAACAAAGCAATTGGTGAAATTTTCAAGTAAATCGGTTCAGTACTTTCAGAGAAAAATGTGGACAAAAATATGTCGACCTACAGACAGACAGACAAGAACAAAGACAAGACAAGAAATTCAAAAAAAAAACTTTTTGCTTTCTATTATTCTTTTTAAGTGTCCATTCCAGTCAAAATCACTAAATGTACAGACAAAATATTTTTATTGTCTTATTATATATAGAGATTATAAAAAAACATTGAATTTGACCTGAAACTACTACAAATGAAATAAATAAATGAATTAATTACTTAAAAGCGTATCTCACCCTTCATACGTTAAATCCCACTGGTGAGCTCTGAACGTGCAGTTATCATTGATCAGTGATTCCGTAAATAGCAAATACGCACGGCCGTGACTGCATATTGCTTGTTGAAGCCCTATACATATAATAAAGTATTTAAATATCAAAGAAAATAATTTCATTGCCATATTAAGCAACATGAGGCCGTCGTAGCGCAGGGGCACAAGGGTGTGACTGTAACGCGACGGTTGTGGGTTCGATCCCCACCCGAGGGAATGCAATATTTATTTAAAATTATATTTCCATTTCTTCGCTCTGGCGTAGAGGAAAAGAGCGGCGTTGACATCCGCCACTCAACACGCGAAAACTCCAGAACACGGCAAGTGGAGAACGGAGTGTCTTAACAGTAGGTTCCCTCTGTCTACCCGCAAACAGCAGGTGCGGGATACAGCGTGAAGCTGATTTGATTAGATTTTTATAGTGTAAATAGTAGGTACTGAAATATAATGGTAGTATCAGCAGCAGCAGCAGCACCAGCAGCAGCAGCGTATATACAGCAGTGGAAATGAAATAAATATTTCATTTCCTTGAGTGGACATCGAACCCACAGCCAGTCGGTTTTACAGTTTGTGCCCCTGTACCACGACTGGCCTCCTCCTTTTTACCCTACAAATACAATAAATATCTTACTTGATGGTGAAATCGGCCACAGTCTCGCCCATATAGAATTGGTTTTATTCCCACATCCAGGTTGTTGCATACCGCCATTAGGATAAAAGTCTGCGTGGCCTTAAATTATTTTTAATTTAAATACATTTAACAAACAATACTTACACACGAACTAGATATTTTAATTGAGTTTAAATCTGGTCTAGAATATGACTCTTTTCAACTAAGTAATACATACGAAAATGATTTTGCGTATACAATTTAAGGATTCACTTTTTCTAAAACATAAAGTAAACATATAGGCGTAGTAATATGGGGAGTGAATCGTCCGTGCCCACCTCAAAATAGTCTGATACCGATCCCAGAATTTCTAATAACAAAAAAAAATCTTAAATAATAGAGAAAATAATATTTACGTAAGTTCAAAAAATATTCGTTCGGAATTAAGGTCAAGGAAGTCAGTAAATATCTCTAGATAATTACATCTATGATGACATATATTCCCAGTAAAAATATGAACCTACAACCATCAATAATATCACAGCTGCCCCACAATGAAGACTTAAGTTGAATAATAATTCTACATACCTATAGGATCAGGTAGTCCAAAGCCAATTCTCTGCAACAGTCTTCCATTTGTATGTATGACGTCTACAAAATCAGCGTCTGTTTCATCTAAGCGTTCACTTCTATCTGATGTTCGAAAACATGGCTGAGCTGGATCTAAACCTATAAATAATAATTATTATAGAATAGAATAGAATCGTTTTTTTTATATTTTTGAATTTTCATTCATTTAAATAACTAATAATAAATTTTAGAAATGTCACAGGTTTTATTTAACTTTTACATATATTTACTTAAACCCCGTGACATTTTGTTTTACTTACTTTTCACTTTATTGGTTTTATTCATTAAAATATTTTAATTTCATACAATAATATAGATATAATAAAAACCAATTAACATAAACAACTTATTTTGATACAAAGTCGTAGTCTTACTCTCTTTACCTCTCTTCAGTTTCTCTTAAATTTAAATTCCTCCAGTTCCAATAAATATTAAATAAATTCAGAAAATATATGAATAATAATTATAAGTAATCTCTCTTCCTACGTAGGTATTTATAACTCAGTCCTTTACTTTCCTCCGTTTAAATATTTTTAATCAGTCAACATTATATAAACCTATTTAATAGGAACCTTACCTGTGATCCTCGCGACTCTTCCAATATGAATCGAAACGTACGAAACTATATGAGCACCCAAACTATGTCCTACAAAATGGAAATCTTTCACTCTAGCTCCAGTTGCTGTTATTAGTTGCTTCATAAACCTAACAAATTGATACCATTATTAAATTTTATATGCGTAAACAATTAAAGAAGTTCAATTGTAAATATTTTTTGAGCTTCACTAGATCCCGCACATGGCAGGGTAGGCAGAGGGAACCTGGGAACCTAGTTATAAGACACTCCTTTCTTATTAAGATACTTCCGTTTCCCATTATCCGCTGAAATCTGAAGAGATTTCGTGTTGAGTGGCGGCACGTAATGCGCGCTTTGCTTTAACACCGACTCGACTGGGAATCGAACCCACAACCTATCGTATTTACGATTATTGTCGTTTGTGCCCGTGCGCCACGAGGGCTCTGGCTCTAATATACATATAATATTTTAATTTTAAATTTAAACCTATCACAGTGAGTTCAACATGAGGAAATAAATACAATGGTTTTGATTATCAATTATAGGAAATGCTTATTTGCTGCATTATATTGCGTCACCAATGCAAATAAAAAAAATCAACTTTACAACTTTGAAATACGTACACAACATACTTAAAAACAAATACGCCAATACCTTAAAAGAGCTTAAAAAACATAATCTTTATCTATTTCGTTCATATTATTTTTAAAATTCTAACATAAACCAAAAAAAATAAGTTTATATTACTTTTTATGGTTTACATATATCTATCTATAATTGGTATTAATATACCAAAATCAGTTTTGTTAAATCATAATTATATTTTAAATGCAATTTTACTTATAATTAACAAATATTTTTGTACGTACATTGTAATATCGGAGCCGACCTGCCGTGTGTTCGCGACAGCCCGCCAATACTTCCAGGTATTACCTCCTTTGCTCCAATCTGCTGCTATTACATTCAGATCTTCCTACAATAAATGGTTAACCTTTATTTAGCTCGATAATTTAAAAAAAAACACTCTTTTACTTTTAAATAAAATATTCTAATTAAAATAATGATAATAAAATGTTTAAACATATTGAATATCGTCATTATATCATACTAATCCTACTTCCTAATATTATAAATCTAAGTATTGTTTGAGATGTTTGTCGGGTGTTTGTTCCACTTAAAAATTAAGATAAAATTTTACAGTATATTATAGCTTATACATAATAACAACACAGGCCAAAATTTATTTAAATATTTTATATACATATTTTGCCTAAAATAAAACGTGAACCTGCATTCGGTCCGCCAATAGTATGTAAATTTATACCATCTAGTACCATTTAGTTATAAAAATTTTAAAATAATTATTAAATTACAAAAATACCCATTCAAGAAACGCTTTCGTCATATCCAGTACCCAGGAAGCGTTGCTGTGACTCATAAAGCCGTGGACTATCAGTATTGTTTTTCTATTGGGATTGAAATCGACCCATTCTAGCCCAAATTGGGATCCAGGATATACCTGTAGGAATTATCAAACAAAATATTATAATTCTATAGTTAGAATGTTGGATTTGTAAGTGAAATAACTACAATTATTGGGGTCGGTCGCGACGGAGCGGCACAAACGTGTGACTGTAAACGCGAGAGGTTCTGGGTTCGATTCCCACTCGAAGAAATGAAATATTTAATATTCTCGTTCCCTTGCTCTAGTGTCAAGATAAAGCGAGCGTTGAGTTCCGACGCTATATCTCGCAAGTAGTCAGAGGGAACCTAGTGTTAAGATACTCCGTTCCCCACTTTCTGCCGAGGCATTGCTTGTTGAGGGGCAGAACTCAACACCGCACTTAACCTCAACACCAGAGCGAAGAAATGGAAATATAAATTTAAGTAAATATTTTCATCTCCTCGAGTGGGGATCGAACCCACAACAACCAGTCGGTTTTACAGTCACACCTCGTGCCGCTGCGCCACGACTGGCCTCAATTTGATTTTATTTTGATTTATTTTATTTTCGTCTTTCAATTCGTAGTTACAAAGAGTCAACTCTATATAAAAATTAAATTATAAAAAGTATATCTTACCTGAACTCTCTTAGGTCTTAACCGTGATGAAAAATAAAAATGTGTATCAATATCATCTGAAGAATCCCGGTCGCATATTGAAGAGCCATACCTGACGTGTTATGGAGCCTAACCCAAAACAATCTACTACGTCTGGAACTGGAATAACAGTAGCCGTTTCCTAAAAGAATATACTCGTATAATGTACCGGCTACGATTTAAAAACCGCTTAAAGGATTATTTTTAACATAACTGAGGCCAGTCGTGGCCTAGAGGCACAAGTGTGTGACTCTAAGCGCGAATGATTGTGGATTCGATTTCCACTCGAGGAAATTAAATACTTATTTAATTTCATATTTTTATTTCTCGGGAACTGGAGTGTCAAACATTGAATTACCTCTGCCTGAAGTGATAGCTAAATGCAATACGATTTGAAGCATATTAATGAAGAAGCATGATTTCTTGTCTGCGCTAAATGTATGTACTTAGATTTACTTTAGAGGTATATCAAATTGTACATTTCATTTCTAATGTCGATCTTTTTTATATATATTTAACAAGATATGGGATATGACAATTCTAATCTATATATTTTTCTAATCTTGATCTTTTTTCCATACTAAAATTTTAAACCAATAAAAACAACGAAAAAAAATCAATATTATAAATGAAATATTTTATATATTAATGAGTCGGCATACAGACCAGGAGATTCAATATAAGGCGAATCTCACTTGAACTATACTGATGTTTATATTATTTCCAAAAGTGTATTGTTCTTCTAGAAATAATTCTGAAAACTGAAGTCAATTGTTTGCTGAATATAAGATATATTCTTAAAATTTTTCCAAAGTTCCAGTGAAGAATAGGTATACCTCACCCACATACCTCAGGATCAGCATATTGCACTCCAGAAACTGGTGTCGTTGTTGCTGTCTTGTTACTTTTTGCGCTCCATTTCAAAAACTCATTTATATCTTCTGGACTTATGTGATTTTCGACTAAAATTAACAAAAATATAATAAAAAATGTTGGCACTGTCATATATAAGAAGTATATATGCATACTATGGTTGTGGATTCGATTTAAACGTTTTGAAAGATAAAATGTTTCCAAAGTATTAATATTAACTGGATTAATTAATGCAATTCACTGTAATTGTCATTAGTGTAATAATTACATTATTATACACTCGTATATATAATAATAATTTATTAGTGAATCACATCCATAAATCCTTGTATAATTCCTAATAATCCAAGTTTTCGCTGAAATATGCTTGTCAAGGCCACGTGCCTTGGCAAAAATCCTCAATTATCATATTTTTGTGTCAAACACCAAGCACGCCCAATAGAGTACTTTTTTTTGATCCTGAAGGAAATATTATACAACGCTGGAACAATTTTGACATAGCAAACGGATTGTTAATATAAAAGATTCGAAGCCGTACACAAAGAAATGATGTTGGAAATACATGATCTGGTTGTCGGAAATTATGAAGATTCTCAGGAAATGTTGAACATAAAACCCAACGTTCAAAATATAACAATAAACAATTTCTATACCATATACCGTTCCATTTTCGCAGTCTCTGTATTCGGGGGCGTATTGGAGGAATGCAGCCCCCCAAATATGGAGGTTTTACCCTATATGATTTTTAAATATTTGGTCTTATTTTTTTCATATATTTTAATATAGGCAGTAGGTATTATTGAGCAGCAAACATAAATTCTGCGCCAGCAGGAATTTCGAGATAAAAGTAAATCAGTATATAGTTTCACCGTAACAGTGACTCTCAGTGAACTCCCATAAGAATCCGTTCAGCTATTCCGATATTTAGCGCGGACAAACAGAAAGACAGACAAAAATTCTAAAATCGTTTTTTGTGTTTAAATATCGTGTATAATATAGATAACTGTATTATGTACTTCAAAAAATATATTTTCATGTTGAAATCACGTACGGACACTTAAATCTTATTTATATGTATAGAGATACATCTATAAGATGTATGGATTGTTTTTAACCAGATTTTTTTTATCTAACATTACTATTGTACGCAGCTACGGCTTTTCACAAAAACATGAAAATTAGCATGTCAATTAACCATAAATATTTTAATTTTTAAAATATGCGTACATTTACACGAAACAAGTTATGAATTTCTATGTATAAACATAGTATTTAAGGCACAAAAAGTAAACGAGATTGGTTGTGGAATTGATCCACACTCGAATATATAAAATATTTATTTAAATTTATATTTTCAATTCTTCCCTCTGGTGTCGTGGCAAAAACGCGGCGTTGAGTTCCGCCACTAATCAAGCAATGCCTCCCGAATTCGGCGAAAAGTGGCGAACGGAGTGTCTTAACACTAGGTTCCCTCAGTCTACCCTGCTGTGTGCAGAATATAGCTGATTAATATTATTTTATGAAAACACTAATAATACATTGTATATGACCCTAAAACACTATATGACCTACTTAAATTGGACAATATCTCCAAGGTAACCCATCAACTTGGCCTAATAAAACCCAATAATCGCTCGCCAGCGTTGCTGAGTGCACGCAATGTATTGTTTTAGTTAATTAAAATGAATCAGTGATTTACTTAATAGTAAATTGGGAAGGTCATATCACATATAATAATATTAAAGATTTCGCAATATGGCAAATTCCAAAGTGATTATATTATATTTTGTGATGGAAAAATTTATATCTGTCGGAGCGGTAATTTATTTTTGTAAAACGTTTTTTCCTATCATTTAATAAGGTAAATAGTTTTAATAAATATATTTTCTTATATTATTAGGTATTGCAATAAAAAATAAATAATATTGTTTAACAATAATTTTATAAATTAATTTAACTTATTTAAAACTCATGTACAACATTATTATTATAAGATCTGAGACTATAAACATCACAGGTTATGGGTTTGGTTCCCTCTCGAGGAAATTAAATATTGCATATGTTCATTTTCTCGCTCTGGTCGCGAGGCAAAGCGTAAAGCGCAAAGCGGCGTTGAGTTCCGCCACTCAATACGCAATGCCTCCAGAATTCTACAGCGGGGAGGGAAAGTTTGTTACTGGAATGGAGCGTCTTAAAACTAAGTTCCTAGGTTCCCTTTGCATACCCTGCTATTGCTGGATAAATCGGGAAACTAAAAAATATACTCGTATATCTTTATTATGATGAATATTAAGAAAAAATCAGCAACACGTATTTACTTACGTTCATCAGTTGTCAACCAGATTCTTCCAGCTCTAACAATGTTATGTCCAATTATTAGAAATATACACAAAAAAAACATTATCTGATAAATACTTTCCATCCTGTTTCAAGTAAAAAAATATAAAAAGTAACGCGAACACGACCGCTCCGCTCCAGCTATTGAAAAGTATTTCTTTTATTGAAAAAAAAAATGGCAATTTTTCCTTAAAATACACATTTAACCATTCCGACATCATTACATACTAATTGAATTCGAACGATGATTAAAAGATTTATTTGCAGGATGTACTCCTAGTGGAAACCGACATTTTTTATCAAATTGTCTGTTTAACAATAAATTTGTTTTTCTCTTTGTTTTTTTTTAACAAATTCGAAGGATATGTATAAAAAATGATACTTAGTTCCATTCCAGTACATATAATTATATTAATTATAAATATTTATTATATTAATTATAATCACAATATTTCATGACCTTTCAATTGTGCAAGTTATAATAAAAATACATTACATAATTAATTATGTAATATATTTATTAATTATACATTATAATTGAGGACAGTCGTGGCGCAGCGGCACAAGCTGTAACTGTAAAACCGACTGGTTATGGGTTCGATCCCCACTCGAGGAGATGAAATATTTACTTAAATTTATATTTCCATTTCTTCGCTCTGGTGTCAAGGTTAAGCGCGGCGTTGAGTTCTGCGATTCAACACGCAATGCCTCCAGAATTCGGCAGAAAGTGGGGAACGGAGTGTCTAAACACTAGGTTCCCTCTGCCTACCCTACTGTGTGCGGAATAAAGCGTGAAGCTAATTTTGATTATTATTATAATGAGCATAACATAATCACATACTAAAGGTAAAAATAATTATAAATATTTAGTAGTAGATATCAATCAATAAGGCAAAATAGTAGGAGAGACCAAGGCACATTAAAACATCTTTAATATTTTGCTTCATATACAAAATATTATAAACTAGTAATCCACTCGCGGCTTCGCCCGCATACCATTTATAATTCTTTTATTATGCTGCATTTGCCAAAGTATAATCAATATAAATTATATAATCAATATAATTTATATATTCAACATTTTGAGAAAGTGCAAGCACTACATGGCTGCTTGCGAGGACGAAATCGGCGGAAAGGGCGCCCCCCGCAGGACTCGTGCCTATGCTTGTGGCCGTAAACAGAGCGTCGAATTATTTTAAATTTACATTTTCTCAAAAAGTATACGTTCTAATTACATGCTATAAAAGCCAAAGCATATTTTCATAAAATTTTCTTGATGATGGAATAAATTTGGCTCGTAAGTTTCAATATTTTTATAAAATAAAAAACGTTGAAATATCACCCTGCAATTTTCAATGGTTTTTAGTTACAAAATGCCTTATTGTGACTTTACTTATAAGAGATAGATAAACGGTATCGCGGACTTTTTTTTAGATCTAATAAAATAGAAATAGAACATTTCTTCCATACAATATACTGACATATATTTTACAATTTTTGCAGCGCACGCGCTTAAAGCTATTCGATGGCGTTCATTATTATTGTTATTTCGTTACTTAAGGCTAACTAAGACATATCATAATGTTATATAGCCTATATCACTCCTAAGGAACGTCGCTTTCATACAAAATTAACTAGCAACATAAAAATAAGTAAATCGGACCAGTAGATCCAGAGACCTTAGCGTTTAAACTTTATTATATTAGTATACTTTTTTCTTAGCTTCACGCTGCACATAGCAGGGTAGGCAGAGGAAACCTAGTGTTAAGACACTCCGTTCCCCAATTTCCGCCGAATTCTGGAGGCATTACGTGTTGAGTTGCGGAACTCAACGACGCACTTTGCCTCGGAGCGAAGAAATATAAATTTAAATAAATATTTCCTTTCTTCAAGTGGGAATCGAATCCACAACCAGTAGCGTTTACAATCACACTTTGTGCCCCTGCGGCGCCATTGGCCTTAATTATTAGCATACATATATAATCAAAATCAAAAATCACCTTCTATCTTCCCCTGCTCCTGATTCTCTGTTCTGTTTTAAATTTAGTCAATTTTCCAAAAGTGACGTTAACAGAAATGTTATGGCCAGCAAATTAAATTCTGTTGGATCTGTCGTAAAACGATTATTCCTATCATTGACGTCGTATCTCCTGACTTAACGTTCATATTAAATTCCTCTATCAACTCTTCTAAGTTGCCTTCTACTTGGAAAGTCGGTTCCTATACCGAAAAAACTTAATCCGTCTTCCTTCTCCGAATACCGTCCAATTACAATAATTCCTTTCTTATCTAAAGTTTTAGAACGTCTTGTCCATCACAACATTTATTGAATCCATTCCAATCTGGTTTCCGTCACGGTCATAGTACGACCACTGCCCTGGTGAAAATAACAGATGACATCAGAAAAGGTATGATGATGATCAGATGGTCACTGTAATGGTTTTGTTAGATTTTAACAACGCCTTCAATGCTGTGGAATACGATATCCTTCTTGCCATTCTTATTTCTCTTAACGTATCTTCTGAAGTGGTTGACAAAGTTTCGAAGTTACTTGTGTGATCCCCGGCAGCGCATTCGTTTAGAATACTCGTCTTCTGATTGGTGTACTGTAAATGCTGGTGTTATACAAGGTGGCGTGTTGTCTCCACTTCTATTTTCAGTTTTCATTCATGAAATTTGCCATCAAATATCTTCTCCATTTTAATAAACGAAGACCTCGATCGATTATCAGCGTGGAGTAAATGTTATGGTCTTACAATCAATCCTGCCAAAAGGCAATCTATTATTATAGGTAGCCATAGATTATTATAAAAATTAAACATGTCTAATTTACAATCTCCAATACTTGATGGAACTCCAATTCTTTATGCAAAAAAACAATAAGGTGTTATTATTATTATTATGACATTAACTGTCCACAATTTTGGCGGTTATTTAAATTTTACGTGCTGCCTCGTAGTGTTATTGAAGCGTTACATGTTCCACTACACAGAACAACGCACGGGGATAATTCTGCCAGCAAACTTATTGTATATAAATGCATAACTCAACGGACTTTTACTTAAAAGTACATGATATATAAAAATAAACCTCATAAATTCTAGTAACAACTTTCAACTTCTAATCAAAACAAAGAAATGTCATAAGTTTAACGTGTTGCGTATGTGTATCTATAAATATATGCATCTGCATGCTGTGATATCGTAGCTCCCAAACGGATGAGTTAGTTTTGATTTTGATCTGTTTGTTTTGAATTTGAGGTGACTTAATTGAAAGTGTTCTTAGCTGTGATTCAAGAAAATAAGTTCAACCGCTTAATGACTGATTTGTAAAAATTTTTTAAGTATATACAAATAATTTGTTTACTTATTGAAACTTTTTGTGTCGAGGGTCTTTTTCATATTTTATTAATCTTGGTGTAACTTACTTACAAAATATAAATTAAATTTAATAATTTCTCTTTTCTACGTTTGTATCTACAATATTGTAACGCAGGTAAATGACCTTCGGTAGTAACCGATTAAATAAGCATGTTAAAATATCAACTTATGGAAACAGAAAAAAAATCTAATAATCTCTTCATTTTTTTAATTTATTAAAGATTAATCAGGTAAGAAAAAAATTGCTACAAAATCTATATCTACAAATATTTAATTTTTTTCAAATTCATATGGTTTTTAATTACCAACAATAAATGTAACTATCTCATAATTAATGTACAAATATATTTTATTCAATACAAAAAACCGTTCATCAACCATATTGCTGCGGTGTTTACATGCAAAATTGAGGTTATCTGCTTGATAAATCAATTTCGTATTTAAATTATTTTTAAAATTACCAAATGAGATAAAAAAATAATACATTTATAATTACAGTCAATAACACTTTGCAAATTTGTTTTACATAGTGTTATTATTTTCAATTTATTGGGTAATAACAAAATATTTACAATATTACATACTGTTCTCTAAGTTATAAAATAACTTGGAATTCGCCTATACTTTAATGGATAAACTTATTCTTTTATTAATAGTTAGTACATTTACAAATGAAAATTAAAAGATATCATAATTAATCACCACAAACTGTTCTGTGTAATATATAAAATAATTTTACATAATAAACCTGTTTTTAAGATTAAATAATGCTAACACATTAATACTTATGGTAATTAACAGGTTTTTTTAAACGTTTATTCAAATATTTAACTGTTACTTTATAGCCACGAAATTATATTATCTGTATTGTGACATACGACTCTATGGTCAAAAATTCTTAAATATTGTTTAAAAACTAGCAACATTTTTACAAGAAACAGTTTCTATTGGGCGAAATAACATACCGTTAAATATAGCTTAACTGCCATTTATGTTCAAACGTCTTGCCGTTTGAATTGTTTGAAATCTTCTTTGTGAATTGTCAACAATCGTTTATGCTTTTGCTCGTAATTGTTAACTGTTATATTTGATTTTATTTACATTTTAAGCTAATTTATAATGACGTCTATCAAAGAAGATGAAAAGAAAGAAATTCCTGAAATTATACACGATCCACAAACAAACAGCACTTATCAAAGATTAAGATTCTTCGGAAAGGTGAGTTAAACTTTTTAATTTTATTCTTCATTATATATGCAATTAGTTTTATTGCAAATGAAATATGTACTTTAACATTTTTTCGAAATAAATATAACTAAAATTTTATTAAGATTGTTTCTTTCAAAAGTGTTAACGGCTTCATGTGTTAATGTTTAAGTATTTTACACTTTCATTAATTTTAGTTATTTTCAAGCATAATTTTTATAATGTGTAAGTTATTTCTTTTGCTAAATATCTAATAGCTCATGAATAAATATATTTTGAAATATGTTTATAACCAAACTTGAAATTTAAGGGTGGTTTTGCAAAATGCTACGAAATACAAGACATAGCTACAAACCAAATTTATGCTGGCAAAATAGTATCGAAAAAACTTATGGTAAAATCAAGTCAAAAAGAAAAGATGGCACAAGAGATTTCTATCCACCGATCCCTACTGCACAAACATGTTGTCGGTTTTCATAGCTTTTTTGAAGACTCTTTAAACATTTATATTATATTGGAACTTTGCAAAAGAAGAGTAAGTGTTTATATGTTATTATATCTATAGTACTAAATATAAATTCTATAATTCCAAATATCACTTAGTAATTTGCTTAATGTGAATTATCACATAAGAACTGGTTTTTAATTTATTAATTGGTTTCATTGTTGCGAATATTTGTATAACAGTATTGTTTATGTTAACAGTCAATGATGGAGTTGCACAAACGTAGGAAAGCTATTACAGAGCCTGAAACACGTTTCTATATGCACCAAATTCTCCTTGGAGTGCAGTATTTGCATAGCAAGAGAATCATACACAGAGATCTCAAGTTAGGAAATCTATTTCTAGATGATGATTTACATGTTAAAATTGGAGACTTTGGCTTAGCAGCTAAGATTGAATTTGAAGGTAATAAAAGTTTGTTTTATTTCTTTAAATTTAAGTCATGAAATAAAATTCTCAGGAAAATGTTTTATTTCTTAAAATAATAATTTTCATAAACTTGAATATATCTGTACCTAGTGTGAGTAGGTTGATAAGCAACTTACAAACATAATAACTCTAGAACAGGAGAGAAGGGGAGAGTTGTTAAAAAATTATTTTTTTTAAAAACTCTCCTCTCAAGTTGGATTTGGGTAGTAAAACAGATGTTTTGATGAACTTATTTATTAATTATTTAGATAAAGTATTAGGGACCTAGAAATAATGTTTACAAATTTATTTAATAACTTATTAATGCCTGCTATGTATAAGTCATCTGTGTCTGACTTTTAAACATGTCTTATTTAACTTAATCAAAGAAATTAGAAAAATTAACAATTCTAAAAATGCTGATAATATTTGTGAAATGTAAACTTTTTATTAATTTGCAGGAGAGAGAAAGCAGACTTTATGCGGCACACCAAATTACATTGCCCCAGAAATTTTGACAAAAAAGGGCCACTCATTCGAAGTGGACATCTGGAGCTTGGGCTGCATCATGTACACACTGCTCGTTGGCAAGCCGCCGTTTGAGACTTCAACACTCAGAGATACATATAAAAGGATCAAGCAATGTGAATACAGGTGTGTATAATACTGTAATATTTGTCTTCTAAGTTAATTAACCTATGATTTGTAATTGTTCAAAAATAAAGCACTAGAATGTAAGTACAAAAGAACAAACCAATAGATTTTTTTTATTATTTAGCTTACATGATATATCCTGCATAAAGCAGAGTAAGAATAGGATATTGGGAATCTACAATTAAGACACTACATTCCCTACTCACCTACGTATAATAAGTGCTGGAACTCACTGTTTCATTATCAAGAGAGTTAAATGAAAATTCTTCATTCCTCTGAAAAATCCAACCAACAACTGTCCATTTAAATACAGTGCTACACAGATATCATTAAAAATATAATTAGAAAATTTATATTATATGAACAGAATAATAAATAGAAATATAGAAAGTTAAATTGTTTCAATTTCCTAGTGAGGGGATAAACCTAGCTCTGCAAGCATGTTTTGCTGGGCCATGGCAAGCTATTGGTTCTCGATATGCACAGGCTGTTATCAACGATAATACAATCAAACAGCGTTACAGGTTACAAATGTGTTGTGGTGATGGACAAACATACAATTTTTTTTGTGATGTTAACATGTGTTCATTAATTTTTTTCTTAATTATGTATAAAACATTAAAAATGCATTATTGTGTTTACGTGATAAAGGTAAACTTTAAAATTCAGCACTAATATTATTTATTTCTTATTCTTACAACTTATGTTAAAGTAAATTTTCAATGTTGTAAAAATTTACTGCGCTTCTTGACCTGAATAACTTGACCAAAGTTTCTGCTGATAATTTAAGTTTTCTTTGTTTAATTAGTGTTAAAACAAAGTAAATTCTATTTTCACAGTGTTGTTATAATAATTGTTACATATACAGCTTTAATATGTTATATGTTGTGCTGATTGTGTCACTACTTTCATTTGTGTTTCTGTACACCACCAAGCCTATGAAAGGAGATATCTATTTTTTTTTGTATTTGAGGCTGTTAAAGCTCAACAGAACAGTGTGTGTGACTGTAAAGTGATGTGGGGTTCATTCCTGATTAGAGAGAGAGAATGAATTATTTTTATTTCCTTGATCTGGTAACACCTCTCAACATGCAGTCATGAAAAATGGACAGAGTGTGGGGAATGCTGTGCCTTAGCACTAGATTCTCTCTGCCTACCTGGCTATAGTGTGGAAACTCAAAAAATAAATTTAGGCTAGAACAACTACAACTAAATTTAGGCAAAAGCATAGATAAGACTGGATTCGATTCCCACTCGACTTAAAATATTTGTATTTTTTCGCTCTGGTATCCAGACAAAGCACGGCTTTGAGTTCCGCCACTCAAAACTCAATGACTCGAGAATTCGGCGGAAAGTGACTGTCTTCCCTGCTACAAGCGGGATACAGCGAGAAACTCAACAAAATAAATGATTCATTTTTCATAGTTGATTAAAATTTTCTGATTGCTTACTTGGGGATGTATATAATAATGAACACCACAAAACATTCGAGGGCGTCGTGGCGCAGGGACCCAAGGATGTGACGCTCCCACTTGGGAAATGAATTCTAGTCTATTTATCTCTGGTACCAAGCCAGAGGGGCAAAACTGCAGCATTGATTATCGAAACGGATCCTTAACACAAGGTTTCCTCTTTCTATACTGCATATATGCGAGATACATGCGAGTGCGTGAAGCTGAAAAGAATAATATAAATATATTTTATTTTATGTGCAGAATACCATCAACACTCCGTAAGCCGGCCATATCTATGATTGTTCTTCAACTCCAATCGAACCCATCAAGCCGTCCATCCGTAGACAAACTTCTCCAACATGAGTTCTTCACTGCGGGCATAATGCCTGCAGCATTGCCGCTGTCCTGTCTCACTACAGCGCCTAGGACTGATCAGCTTGAGTGCCTGTCGGTGCATAGACGGCCACTGCTTGAAGTTAATAGTAATGGTTGGTTGTTTTTTGTTATCTTTTTTAGATCGAAATATTTACAGAATATTTATTTTTAATTTTAGCTAAAGCGACGATTGTTGGTTCGAGTCCCAGTTTCCAGAGGAAAGAATGTACATCCCAACGTTGAGCTCCACTATTTGCCACGCAATCTCTCGAACTTTAGGCACAAATTAGGGAATGGAGGTCTTATAAACACTAGATTCCCTCAAATAATGACATATGGGAAAAAGCGTGAAGCTGTAAAATAAATATATCATTTACATTTTTTAATTCGAGAATTTAGATCATATAATTAGTTTACGTCTATTATAGTTTCTAATATTTTTCCTCCACCAACAGAGATAATGGCGGTAGACTCACCAGTGAAACGCGCGCCCGCTGCCGAGCCCCGAGCGGTCGAACCCACTTCCCACAGACAGAATCTCCTCGCGTTGCGCGATCAGCTATCCGCGTTGCTTACTAATAAGGTAAATTGCAATATATTTGGAGATATTTTTTTGTATTTTCACTGCATACTGCATATTAGTAATTAAATAATTTAATCTAATAAGATATTGATGGAAAACTTCGCCTTATGTTAAAGGCATCGTCAATGGCATTAAGCCAGGAAGAATAATGTATGGAATATGCAAATATTCCAAAGATTATCTTCAAATATAAATTATTGCTTTATATTAAAAAGATCTGAATGTTACTCCCCTTATCAATCCCCTTTTGGAAAGTATATAAGATTTTTTTGTGTTTGTAAATGCTTTAAATAGAAAATTTTAACTAAAGAGATTTATATATAATTTCCAGCTAAAATGCCGTCGAGAGTGCCTGAACGATGATATGAGCGACCCCGCCGCTCAGCCGCTAGTATGGGTGGGCAAGTGGGTGGACTACAGCGACAAATACGGGTTCGGTTACCAGCTGTGCGACGAGAGCGTCGGAGTAATGTTCAACGATACTACTAAACTGATTATGTTGGCTAATGGAGTGTAAGTAATAAAAAATTGTGAAGTATAAATGATAGTTGATGTTATTCAATAGTTATTTGTACCAGCGGCTTCACACTCGTGATTACCGTACGTGAGACTGTCAACTATCATTAGTAAAAGTCAAATAAGAGGTTTTTGTTTCTATTTTTTTATTAATATTATTTATTTAAAGAAAAATAAACAATATGCCTTGACTATGCTTGCTATGCTAAAAATATATGTGCAAAATTTCATGTTGATCAGTTGAATTGTTTAGTCATGAGAGATAACAACGTAACTCACTCTCACATTTATAATATTAAGAATGAAATTATATTTTAAAATAAACTAATAAAAAATTGATGTGGTCAAATGCAAGTTTAATGCTGACTTATTGAAACTTTTATACAAAATACAGAATTTTAATATGCTAGATTGTAAAATTCTGTGCGCACATTAAAAATATTACCAAATAATATTCTGTTCTACCGAAAATTTATATTCTTAGTCTTAACTAATAAAGGTATACACTATTAGTATACAAAAATATTAATGTTGCATTTTGAAACATAAGCCAAGTAGATGGTAGGTATAATACATGAAGAAACATTATTTATATCTCTTTAAAACCTAATGTCACCTTTTTTTATAAATATTTTTTTTATGAGAATATATATTTTCTTCATGCTATTCATAAAAATTTTTAACACAATATTATATTAAAAACAATATTCTTTTATAATTTCAGAAATGTGCATTACATCAACCGGCAGGGCCAGGAGCAGTATATGACAATGCGTGAATATCCACAAGAATTGGACAAAAAGATGAAGCTTCTTACCTACTTTAGACGTTACATGACTGAACATTTAATGAAAGCTGGTTAGCATTCATAAATTGTATTTTGTACAAAACTTTATTGTATTACATATTTATTGTATTACATACAGGGGTTCGACTCCTCCTTGGGCAATGAACGATTTTTATTTACTTGCTCTGTCAAGAAAAACCATTAATATCCAGAATGTGGGCAGAGAGCAAAGAACTTAGGGCTTGACACTATAAGTACACTACAATACCTTTTATACTATAATACTTTTTATTTATGTTTTTTTTTTATATAAAATATCTTCTTTACTTTACTAGGTGCATCAGTGCAAGTGAGAGAGAGTGACGGTTTGTCTCGGTTGCCCCACTTACACCAGTGGTTCAGGACCACCTTAGCTGTTATTATGTACCTGACTAATGGAACTTTACAGGTATACATGAAAAAAAAATATTTTTGCTTGAATTCAAATCAACTGACGACTGAATATTAATTATATTTTTATTAATATTTTAGAGGATAACAATTTATACGTGAAATATTGTTATGTTTTCAGATTAACTTCCAAGATCATACGAAAATTATCTTATGTCCATTGATGCAAGCCGTTACGTATATCGATGTCGAGAAGAACTTCCGAACATTCCGTTTCAGCACAATTGAGGAGTACGGCTGTGATAAAAAATTGTATACCAACTTGACGTACGCACTAGAGAAACTTAACAGTGTGCTAGCAAATAAATTGTGCTAGCTACCTAATATAAATTATGAATGACTCAGGATATAGTTTGTATGATTATTAAATGAATTGATTTGCACAAATATAAATGAAAAGCATACAATTTTGCTTATTTTGTGCACTCTTATATGTATTCTAATCATTTCGTATCGTATTGGATTCATTGCCAACACTAGCATTAAATCAACCAAATGCACTTACTACATCCTAATGGATGACTCAAGTTCTGTTTATTTATTACAAACTTATTCATTTGCGTACAATGTCTGCCAAATTATATAATAATCAATTGTACCAAATATGCACCAGAACAGACCAATTATGACATAGAGAGATATGGCTGAAAAAAATTAAGACTGGTCAATATCCAAATAGAATATTTACACTTGCAATTAATTATCGTACTCATAATTATGAATGCATTCCGCATTCTAAATGTGCCTTAGAATGTTATATTTCAATAGAAAGTTAAAATTTTTGTTCGGTTTCTTGTTTGACCATTGAAAAGCAGTAGCACCGTGACTGAGCGGCCAGGTGCTAGCAACTTTTGATTATTTTCTATCTTTTTATTTAGTTTTAGAGATATTTTTAAACATTATTTTTGTGCTTCAGTAGCATCGTTAAATTAGAACAAAAAAAATAACTGGCATAAAAGATTTTATTCCATGTTTTTTTTTCCTCTGTCACAGCTACATTTTATATGTATTTTTCACTTATTTAAAAAAAATATTCTAAAATATAAATACAAGTGGTAAAATGCAAAATATCTAATTCTATATTTACTAAAAGTATCTTTGTCAGTATTATTTATTATAAATTTGATGCTCTTGAAGCACTGCAAATTTGTAACTTGAACATTTCTCACTGTAACATTTGACAATAAAGTTTTAATACAAATTAACTTATTTTCCATCATGGCCTTAAAATTTTCTTTTTTCCTTATTGATATTAGATATTTATAAAAAGTGGGGTTATACAAATGAAAGAATAAACATATTCATATAAATTATTTATATGAAAAAAAAATGCAGCTTCACTCGGCAGTTTCAAATCATTACTAAATTCTTTTTATTCAAACTGGTTTGAGATGCTGTGAGGTAAATGAGATAACCCAATAGACTTCTGATCATCTAAGTGTTGAAGTAACAAATAACATGGAATAACAAAGGTTTTGAACTAGGTATCTATATAAATTATGAATGTAATAAAAAATATTTTGTAAGGTTCATATTTACCCAGAAATATATGGTTTCACAATCTTAGGATAGTGGTAGTGACAACATGAAATTATGGTCTATAAATTATAATTTTTAATTGACATATAAACATTAGTTGATTTTAGATGTGTGAAATCTGTTTTAGCTATTTTTTTTAATGACTGGAATAGTTGTAGAGTCTAAAAATTTTAGAAGTTGTTGTATAGCTTATTTTTATCAGTAAATAAAAATTTTGGTAAACAATAATTTAAGGGACATTCAACTCTCAATATGGATAAGTAATTTATCCTTAGATTCACAGTAAAGTAAATAAAATTAAAAAATTAATAATTTATTCACTTATCCATGTTGTCTGTCATCCATAGAAATATTTAAATTATTCTAATAATTATAATTACAACTTATAACTCAGTGTGTATCGCGTTTTGCATGTGTGGAAGGTTATCACTGGGATGTATAAAGAGTCCTTCTTGTGCCTGCCAGTCTGTATATGCTCCATATTGACCGGTCACTCCGACCACTTCTCCTTGACCACTAATAGGTCTTCCAAATGTTCTTCCTGAACCAGCAAGATACCTGAAGAATAAAAAAAGAAACAATTCAGTAATTTATTAATTTGTATAATGTAATAATATTCTCTTTTTATTGTTATCTTCTGTATTATTATGAGGCCAGTAATGACACAGGTTGTGAGTTCCATCCCCACTCGAGGAAATAAAATATTTATTTACATTTATATTTCTTTGCTCTGGTGTCGTGACAAAGCATGGCATTAAGCTCTGCCACTCAACACACAATGCCTCCAGAACTCGGCGGAAAGTGGGGAACGGAGTGCCTTAACACTAGGTTCCCTCTGCCTATCCTATTGTGTGTGGGATACAGCGTGAAGCTGATTTTTTGTATTATATATAGTATAAACAACGAGAGCAAAGTTACATATACATATAATGACATGTATTAATCTCAAGAACAGTGGGGAAAATTCTTTTTGTTAGCTTCAGTTTGTCCTGCATATAGCAGTGTACTTAGAGAGAGACCCTAGTGTAGACACATATTCATTTGCTTCCTTTCATTCACATTAGTATGAGTGGTGAAATTAAGCTTTTGAACTTCACTAAGAATGAAATATGCTTATTTTATGCAATTTATAACAAACTAGTTAAACTTAACATTTACTTACACTGCAGTATCAACATGTCTTAATTTAACAGCAGTATCTCTCCTCCAGTAATCATTGTTACAGACAACAGTCCAATTGTCCCCACTATCACCTTCTCCATCTTCATCTCCATAGCAGGATACCTCTTGGTTCCCAGACAAAGGTGATGTAAAATAGTGTGAGTGCAAATTCTTTTTAGTGCTTACATGTTGCAATCTTATATTAGTATTACATTTGATTGGAGATCTAAAATAAATATATAGACATTTTAAAGTTAATTACGTACCTAATGCATACTAAATAAATATTCTATAGTTCCTAATTAAGCATCTCACCCTCTTTTACATGTTTCTCCCATACCAGGTCGAACTAACCAGTGGCTATTGTGATCGTCAGATAAATCGAGCGCAGTAACCGACTGTTGGCCTGATCCTGAACCATATTTTACATCATGTGAATGAAGCCGCAACCGCAAATCTGTGTTCATTATTTTTAGAATAGTCCCACATGTGACAAATTCTGCTTTCGAGCCTGTTAAAAGAAAACAAGAGATAAAATTATTATAAGTAAAAATTGTGGTTTAATTTTAGAACTTCTAATAATCCTCCCATAATATTGGGCCACGTAATTGTTAAGAAGAGATAAACAATCCCAATGCATTAGCAAAATTTCCTAAATTACGACCTCTGTTAAAATAGTTTAAAGATTTATAAATACCTTCAACCATTCGTGTTGTCCATACGAATATTATAAATAATAACACAGGAAAGAAAGTGTAAAAACTACTAAAATTCAAAAATGCCATTTTATATTTTCTAACAGACCACCGTGCGTCGTGACAGCTTGATCATTGACTGTAACTGACATTTGATAATTGATAGGACAGATCACAGAACACATATACCCAGAGAACAGATTCATTCGATTACAGATTAGAGATGTATCCTAGATTATATATAAAACTACAAATACTATAAAATTATAACTTGCTTAACTTATTACATTTATTTTTTTAAAATATATAGTATTTTATAGTAACAGCATACGATACTGTATTTTAAACATGAGCAATAGCGCAAAAAAATCGAACTTGAAGATAATAATACAAAACAAAAAATAACTTTAAATTTTATAAAATAATTGTTTGTTGTGTAAAATTGCATAATTTTGGATTAATTTCTATAAGCAAAAAATTAAACTGTTTGTCTGATTTGAAACGTGCTAATTTGCCATTTCATATCACTTGTAGACTTCACAATTGAAAATTGTCACTTAATTTGACATATTTGCACTCAAATATAGTGCAACTGCAAGTGCAACATTAAAATTAATGTAATTAATATTTATTTACGCCCGTTTTTCATCAAACTTAATTAAGTACTTGCATAATTATAAAATAATAGTAAATACTATGGAAAACTGTGATAGTGCTTCAATTACTAATAATAAAGGTAGGAAAAATTTAAATCACAAACAAAATATACATGTAAGTAATTACTTACTGATATAATTTTTGTTTTCAGTACCTTACGATCCCGGTTGGAATGATCCACCAAAATTAGCTTACAATAGTCTGCAAACTCCTCCAAATCGGCCAAGAAACTTTCTAAATAAACGAGTTGCTTTTCCTTTATCTGGTGGTGGTTCTACTGCCAGTACGTCGCTTTCTACCAATATGCCGCCACTGCCTACGTGTTCTGTTCCTCCTGTTCCAAATATTACACCTGAGATAAATTCTCAAGGTAATATAGAAATTGACAGTGAAAGTACACTGAAGGAAGTGAAAGACATTTTACTATCATTATTAGATTCAAGTAGTGAATTAGGGTCTAAAGCTGATAGTATTAAGAAGAGGATAGGAACAATGGAAGATATGTGGTTAAATGGAAAATTAAATAATACAGTCCAAATACAAATGAAAGACTTAGCATATGGTAAGACTTTTATCATAAAAAACTGTCAAAATTTTTACATCAGTCACTAAATCATGTTCCAAAAACACTATAAATTACTTATCAAAAATGTGTGACAAACATATCTGATATTTTATCATTCTTTTTCAATATTGTATACTCAATGTATCCCCCATACAAGAGGGCAGACAGATAGAACCTATCTGTTAATTTTCTGCTAAATCCTGGACGCATTATATTTTGAGTAATGGGACTCGACACCATGCTTTGCCTCAACACCAATTGCTTGAGCGCACAACCTGGTGTGCTTGTCCTCATTATTTTAAAATTAAGGAATGATGTACAATCAATGTTAAAAGAAATAATAACCCTTTCTTTCAGCACTAAGAGATAATACCCCTAATAAAGCTGATGACATTCATAAAGCTTTAATGGTGGATCATGTGAGTGCTGTCAGTGTGTGGATGCTGGGAGTAAAACAATTAATATACCACTGTATTGCCCGAACAGAATTACTTGAAATGGATAAGGACTAAGTTATACTATACAGAATAAAATATTTGATTATTTAAATAGAAAAGTGACATTATCTTAAAAACACTAGTTTTACAACATCATCATTTACCTTTTTTATTATTTTACTGAAAGTTTAATATTAAATAGAGTAATATATAGTTGTAAAGGTATTTACATAAAAATTAGGTGGTATATCTATTTTGTGTGTTAAATGAAACATCTCTTTTTAACTAAATATTATGCCATGCCCTGTTGTCCTAATAAGTTCTAAAGGACAACCACATATATCAAAATAAAATAACAAAAAATTATATAGTTCTCTATAACTTTCATTCTTCTGTAAAAGACTTATTTCTTGTTGGATAAAAAAAAAAAAACAAGTTTTAAATATTAATGCATTTCCTATAAAAGAGTGGTGGCTTGTTTGAGCAAATAACTTCGAAAATAGAAAGACAGAGTTATGCCACTTTTCTGTTTAATTAACAATTTGTAATATGGTATTATTATTTTATATACCTAGCCTAGTCACATGTGATTTTATGAATATTTATGATTCATATAAAAAAATGTTTGTGAATGACTTTGTGATTTGGTAATTTTAATTAACTCTGTGACTTCTGCTTAAAATAGATAACTATAATTCAAATACAAATAATAAATAGCCATATTCAAAATATTATGGGTGTAAATTGTAAATAAATATACACATGTTTACTTAATATATATTTTATTTAAAACCTCTCTTACACCAACCATTAACAAGTTTACTGCATAGGTTATTATTATTATTAATTCCCTTTTATTTGATATAACAATATCACAAATTTCATTACTTACTAAATATAATTTTGACTTAAGAAATAATATACGTAAATATATGTGAGATATTTTGAGTTATACTGTTTAAAGTCCAATAAAAGAAAACAAATACTGCTCCGAAATTAGTCAAAAAATGTAAGTTTTACAATATTCTTTAAAAAGAAATACTAAAGTGAAGCTATTACCTAATCTATACTTTAATAAAACAGTGAAAAAATGTGCCTGCACATTGAATACATTTGTTAAAAAACACTGTAGGAGGATTTAAAATAACTAATAAAATATGAATTATTGAATATATGATATTATTTTGTTATGTAGCTGTATGGCCAGGATCTAGGTCATATGAAATATGTTCATAATAAAAGTTGTTAAAAACTGATATTCAATTTTTTAATAGAATTAATAACAGGCATAACCTATATGCCTCGTTTAATAGGTTTCGGAGCTACAGTCACCCGGACAGGTCGACACAGTTCCACCAATGGTGCAGCTTCCCTACTACCACCCTCGTCTACCGCCAGACACACCGATATATCAACCCCACACGGCTCCGTCCACACACCGTGTGATATGAGAACTTTTGTTAGAAGACGCACGTTTTGAGTTCCATCGTCGTCTGGAATAGAAATTATTAAGTTAAACAATTGATAAATATCATCATTGATTCTATACAATTATAAAAAACATTTGTTTAAACTGATATGTTAAAAAAAATATTTCCTTCTTTTTAATAAAATTTATGCTTAATCGCTTTAAGCAGGGTAGGCAGAGTGTTAAGACACGTTTACCGCTCCCGACTGAATACGAGACATGTTAAATAGAGTGGCGAACTCAATAGTTCATTTTGTATTAGGAATGTAGGAAAATGGAGACAATTTTAATATAATTTCTTCGAGATTGTACCAATTCTTTCTTTCGAGATTGTACCAATAGTCATCTTGTTTACAGTCAGACACTATCTTCCTGTGCCTTAATGTATATATATATATTCTATATGTCTGGTAAAATTATTTAATGTTTAATTAATAGGAAAGTTTATAAGATCTGTATGTAACGTTTTGTTTTATAAATGTCATAAATGACAAAATAACTTTTTAAGCAACAATTAACTGCTTTGAAATATGAAATAATCTATGTATAAAAATGAAATTAAAAATTTGCATATCCAACTGCACCCACTGTAACTCAAACAATGTGTCGAAAATGGTTCGGAGCGGGCTATTTTAACACTAGGTTCTCTCTGGCTTGCTAAACGAAATGGAGTGTGAAACTCGAGGAGATGAAATATGAAATATTTTCAATATTTTCCCAACATACTGTCGTCGGTGTGGTCGAGGCGGCGCAGGTGGTCGCGCGGCGGCACGAGCGCGTGCACGCGCGTGTCGGGGTAGGCCACGCGCACGCGCAGCGCGGCGGGGTCGCGCACGCGCTGCACCTCCGCCTCCAGCGCCACGCCCGTGATCAGCCCCGCGCAGAACCGCAGCACCGTATCGTTGTCCGTGGCCGGCTCGATGATGCTGGCCGAGCACATTCGGATCTGTGGATTTGAAAAAAAATATAAGTTAATATTTTTTTTAATATATTTTATTAGTAAATAGAGTGTTGTTGTCTGTAGCCAGCGCGATTATGCTGGCTGAACATATTTTGACCTGCACATA
The DNA here is from genome assembly GCA_021202915.1 of Heliconius himera. Taxonomy (NCBI): domain Eukaryota; kingdom Metazoa; phylum Arthropoda; class Insecta; order Lepidoptera; family Nymphalidae; genus Heliconius; species Heliconius himera. The sequence continues at coordinate 778,074 of JAJHJA010000143.1, read as the reverse complement.
AATAAAATAAGACATTACTTTGATAGCAGCAGCGTAATTTCGTTTAGGGAAGTTATTTATGTAATCTAATAAACCGGCACAGATAATTAATACTATGTATTTGTCTGTGGCCAGCCAAATTATAATAGTTAAACATATTTTGACGGTTTTCTATCATTGATTTTCCATTTGGTAGGATTTAAGATTTTATTTACGTCTTTTTTTTAATTAAAAAAAAAGTTATATGGCTAACATAATGTTACACAATGACGAGTTTATAGCTGTCTATAAACTCGTCATTGTGTTTGCCTAATACAGCCTAATATACTAAGAATAAATATAATTTCAAATAGAGAATAATAAAAAATAATCATACCTTAAGATTTGGTTTCGGTATAACGGGTAGAGGAGCCGACAGTAACAAAGGTTGCATCGCTCTTGCGACAGCTGAAGGTTTATGCTCGCCGCTTTGAGACAATTGCTGGAACACTGCTATCGTAAACGGATCAGGTTCTGCGCCTGCAAAATAAATAAAAATACTATTCTTTAATAATTTTTAACAAAAAGACAAAGCGACTTCAAACAACGAACTAAAAAGTACAAAATAATTTTACATAACGTAAAACGTTACTTTGTTTTTGTTAAACAAAAATAATCTAAAAAGATTTTATAATTCAGAAGTCGTTGTCAAGCTAATGCTACAACCTTACTACAATATCGAATTACTAAGCCTGTTTGTTGTACTTGTTAGAGTTTATATAAATTATATATAATGGTATAGACATTGTTTTCGTATACTTGTCAATACTTGTAGATTCAGTTGGTCATATTATTATTTGTCTACCCACTGATATATTTACTGTTAAAGATTTCTTATAAAGTATTTTGTAATTTGTAAGTCAGTTGAGCTTGAGACGTAGCAGTGGACGTACCAATAAAGCTTTGTACTAAGTTATACTTTTATTCTGAGCCACTTTATATACTTGCCATCAACTTCAAAATTATAAAATCTTTTTTAATTATTTTTGTTTAAGAAAATCGAAGTACGTTTTACGTTATGTAAAATATTTTTTTACTTTTTAGTTCGTTGTTTGAAGTCGGTTTTTCTTTTTGTTAAAAATTAATTTATTTTACGATTTTAAGTGATGGGTAGACCTTAAAAAGACGTTTCTCATGTTAGTGGTTATCCTATGCAAAACTTCAAATTTAATTAGCATTGTGCATGCTAACATTTTTGCATATTGACAAGAACATACTTAAAAAATATTCGGGTGAATTGGGAATCCTCCCTTTTTGGACTAAGCTAAGTAAGTATAATTAAACAAAAGTAAATGAAACAGTCCACCCACCGGCGGAAGCGAGCAGGCGGTCCAGCAGCTCGGCGTGGTGCGTGAGCGCGGCGGCGGCGGAGAGCGCGCCGGCGGAGGGCGCGGCGCCCCCCTCCACGGCCGCCACCAGCCGCAGCGCGCACGCGCGCAGCGCCAGCTGCCACACGCACGCGCTCTCCTGCTCCGACACGCCGCTGAACTGGTGTTGTAATCTGGGAACATATTTACCTTTAGGCACCGCTTAGTTATGGGGTCTATATAATAAAATAAATAAATCAGCTTCACGCTGTATCACGCATACAGTAGGGTAGGCAGATAAAACCTAGTGTTAAGACACTCTTTTTTGCACTTTCCACCGAATTCTGGAGGCATAGCGTGTTAAGTGATATACAGATACAGAAAATAAAAATAGTGCCACTGTGGCACCTCGCCACAGTGTAGACGCAAAGTACGCGGGTTCAATTTCCATATAATTTTCAATCTTAATACTAAGTGAATTCTCCCTGCTTAGTATTTTTTTGCCTCTTTTTTATGGCTTTAAAATATTAAACTTCATTATACATATATAATTCATTAATTGTTAAATACATTTAAATGTAATATCTGCACCTAAGACAATCAGTGGTAAGTTGTTGCAGGGCATGCGCTGGAGGTCCATTCGTGGAGTTAAGCGCCGCGTGCAGGGAGAGCACGCAACGTGCAAACAGAGCTGTAAAGTTGGCGGCCCCTGACACCATTGGCTCCATTTCCGACAATCTAATAAGAATTAGAAGAAAAAATATGTATTTTAAAACATTAATCTACGTTTAATTGCACGTGTGTATCTTGAATTTGTCTAATTAAAGAAAGCTTGAAAATGTACATAAATATACAGTATAATTATATTAATTTAGGTTATTTAAGAATTCTTAAGGTTCATATAGAATAATTAGTCGGACATGATTAAGGAAATAATAAGACATCTAAAGCAAAAATTCATTCGCAATTCTGTTTAAAAATAGAATTACTTATACACATATAAGATACATTTGCAAGAAAAAAAAAAACAACTAAATAATTAGTAAATCTTCAATATTTACAATACATTTTTAGGAAAAAAATGCAAAAATTATAATAGTAATCTCTATCAATATGTGTAAAATATGATTTACAGTGTTTAACAATTATATGAATTTAGCAATATATTTATTACTTATTTAACTGTTCCTCGGCTGACTGTAACATTTTTAGACGCACTGTAGTAGAGAGGGTTACGTTATCGATATGTTGTAAGACTGAATCGAAGAATCTTCGTACGGCGCTATCATCCATTTCGGCCTCCCTCTTTTCGCATCTTGATTGTTGTGCGTCACCTAAAAATATATGTCAATATTTTAATTTATATAGTACGGTCAAAGAGTCGTGGCCGCCCTGAAGTTAACTGTGGATGACTGCGCCAACATGATTTTAATATTTTCTTATATTGGATTTATTTTCTATCCGAGTGAAGAATGTCCAAAAGATTAGAAAACCTCAGGGTGGTCACGACTCATCTACCAGTACGGTCATACGGTAATTGACATAATAAATTCTTTGTTTTTTTTTAAACATTTTTTAAAGTGTTATTCCACACTTAGGAAAGAAAAACATGCTAACAACATAAATAAGTTGTAACAAGCGTATAAAAAATTCTATGTAGCTTGATGAGAACGTTAGAGAGGCTTAGTGGTCAGAGCGCCTGGTCGGTTTCCAGGAGGCGCGGGTTCGAGTCCCGCTACGTTCAAATTTTTATACGTTTTCCAAATAAGAAATTCCTTGTTTTCTTAAAATACAACACCAAATGGAATGAAATGAAGAACTATTTTTTTCACCTATAGGTAGATAAGGCACTAAATGTGGCATGGTGTCCCTCAAATACGTGTAATGCTTGACGGTGTGTTCTTCAAACAGAGGTAGCATTGTAGTGCAATGTTGTGCTGCATTCAATACTAGTATTAGTACACACATATCTGTTATTTTTCTTAGGTTATGGATTATTTCATTATATGTATATGAAAAATTAAATAAATAAATCAGCTTCACGGTGTATCCCGCGTAGCAGCTACACAGCCACGTAGGCAGAGGGAACCTAGTGTTAAGACACTTCGTTACCCACTTTCCGCCGAGTTCCGTAGGCATTGCGTGCCGAGTGGCTTTGCCTCGACACCTGAACGAAGAAATGAAAATATAAATGTCAATAAATATTTCATTTCCTCGAGTGGAGATCGAACCCACGATCAGTCAATTTTACAGTCACAGTTTGTGCCTCTGCGCCACGACTGGCCGCTATTATACATATATGTGATTTTTTTATTGTATTATTAAGATTATTATTTAAAAAAAACATTAATCATCATTTTTATTGTTGGTCTCAAATTAAGAGGTATTAATTAAAATCTATAAGTGTACGTACTTATATTACAGATAAAAATGATGTATCACAAAAATATAATTGTAGTTCATATCATAAAAAACAAATAAATACGCCCCGCATAAGTTAAATTTATCAACGTTTATAAGTTGCACTTCCTGTTGACCTATAATCCCGAAATTCGTACGGAACCCTTGGTGGGCGAAATATTAACCGTATATCTTTTCAATATCATATATTTCATCATATAAAAATTATTTTAAAAAGGATACAAGCTGGATCCTCAACATCTGGTTCAGGCATATCGAAGAATGGATGTACTGCAAGTAGGCGCGTAGTCAGTGGTAGTACTAAAGTCGCGTGTTTGCTACCCATTAGCTGTACACATCGGAACGTTGAACGCTTGTCCTAAAGATAATTGTATTTTTTTTTATATAATTTCTAGAAAAATCAAACAATAAAACATGCTGAACTGTAAATAACCACTTATATGTAATATTATATTTGAGACATAAGATTAAATTAAATTTAGTGTGATTTTCATCATAAGTAACTTTTGATATCACTAAGGGTACTCGAAAATTTACTGCTTATCATAGCTGTCAAAAGAAAAAAGTAATAGAATATGATATAATAAAAGTCATACTTGCGGGTATCGCTTGACATTCTCTAATATTTTGTCGATGCACATTTCGAGGCATGTTTTTGAAGCAACAGTACATGAGCCCAGCATTCTGTGTAAACCTTCTCTGACATCCATTGAGTAATCCTGTATGAAAAAAGAATCATATCATTCATATTATATTACATATGTATTATATTACATAAGTATATCCAATAAAATAAATATGAGGCCAGTCTTGGTGCAGTGGCACCATGACTGGCGTGTGACTCTAAGCGCGACGGTTGTGGCTTCGATTCCCACTCCAGAAAATGAAATATTTAATATGAAATTCTAATTCCAAACGGCCATAATATTTGAGTTTATTATTATTCCTATTAAATGCTTACCTCCAAAGCACCTAAAATAATTTCCAACTGATCCTCTCTAAGTATGATATGGTGAGATATTCTTGTTAGACTGTCAATAGCTCGCAGTCTAACATCTTCTATTTCATCGTTAAACATATCCACAAGGAAATCTAACGACGTTGTTGCAAATACTGGGTACTCCAAGGACAGTTGGCAAACCGCTTCCACCGCCGCCGTGCGGACCTCTAAAACAAAATGAAAGCATAAACATATACCACGTGCGGTCGACAAGCCCTGGCCACCCTGAGCTGCTTTCTGCTCATTGTTAAATCAAGAAGAAAATAATCAAAAGTTAAAAAAAATCTAAAATCGACTTTAAAAAAATCTCTAAAATTGGCCGGCTGCTGATATAGGTATTTCCGTACTTTTGATTATTTTTTCCCGAATAAACAATGCGCAAAAGTTCAGCAAATTTAAATTCATCCTCTAAGTCATGTAAAATGCTAAATTAATTATTTAATATAAAGTTGTCTCATTGATAATGTAAGGTTTCAAAAACTAACTATATCCGTATATTAATTACGCCTTCGCTCTGATGTCGAGACAAATGTTAAGTTGCGCCACTCAATAGGCAATGCCTTCTTAATTCGGCGGAACATGGGGAACGGTGTGTTGTATTAGACACTAGGTTCCCTCTGCCTACCCTGCTGTCTGCGGGATACAGCGTGAAGCTGAGTTTTTTTTAATTATTTATGTATATTAAAAAATTATGAGTAAGTTTCACTTCACGAGTCACGACTCGTCGACCATACTGTAAAACCATACATCCTAACACTTACACATCACACTCACTCTCACAACGGTCCAGTTTGTCTTGTTCTTTTCTTTTTCTTCTCTCATAGTTTCTTTTTTCTTCCATACAGCCTAACACTCACCCACCACTTCATCCTTTAGCCTACGTACAAATATCCCAACATCGCCCCCCGGTAGTATCTTTTGAGGCCTACTCTATCAACTATCAGATTTTCTTTTACTTTTTTGCACAAGTTGCACGTCATACAGCTTAACACGTACCCATCAGTTCATCCTCCAGGCCATGCACGAAGGCCCCGGCGGCGCCCCCCGGCAGCAGCTGTACGGAGGCCTCCTCTATGAGCTGCCCGGGCGCGTCGTCCGCCCACCGCCGACCACTGGCCCACGCGCCGGATCTAACTAGTTCTGCGCCACGCTCGTGGGCTGTACGCTTTTTCTGGGAATGGTTACAATTTTATGTAGAAAGTAAAAGAAACCTAGTGTCAAAACGTGACGTTCCGCTCAATTCTCTAGACATTGCATTGAAATAAAATAAATTTATTCCCTCGGATGGGATTGAACCCTCAACCGTCGCGTTTACATTCTGACGCTTAAGAAATTAAGTTAAATATATTATTGTTTTTATTACCATTTGCTAAAATTAATAATCTAACTGTTTTGTTATATTTATAGAAATGAATGTAATAAGTATCAACTTGCTCTTAAGGTAAAACGTAATAAGTTTGATATAGAGATATTATTTTTCATGAATTAAAAATATATACAGGGTGGAAGTGTCAGCACCACATTAAATGAAACCACAGTTTTAACTACTCTATAAAAGCCTAATATAATTCAGAAAAAAATAAATTCCCAAAAATGAAAAAGTTTTTTTTTCAAACAAAATAAATAATAAAATTGTCATTTTAAAACAAAACGCCATTTGTAAGGATGACGCACGCACACATAAACCTATCAAAGGAACACCGCCGCACACGCCTCATTTCGAAATCGAGTCGTATGTATTGGCGATAAAGTTCAAAGTTGTTTAACCTTTAGTAGTATTTTTGTAGTAGTAAGTGTTTATGTTATTGGGATCTATACGTAATCGCGTCACACGAAATACAGGTATGGATAAAAATCGTGAAATGAAAAAAAATCCTACGTCCAAACTATTGAGGCATCTTGATTAATTTCTTTAGGTATAGGTTTGAAATATTTTACCCTATATGCTGTTTCCGTAAATGGAGCGCTGCCTCTCCCACCCTGTATACGATAAAAAATATAGAACACAGGTTCAATAAACATGACCGTGTCACAGGATTTTAAGGCTTCAATACATTAGATTAAAATAATAAATTTGCCGCAATAAATATCTATGAAATATTCTTCACACAACTTTATTTAATAAACACATGTTTATATATAATCTACAATTACCTTCATATTGCTCATAAGCTGTTTATCCAGCGTCTGCAACAGGAACCTGTCGGACACTGCCCTAGTGGTGCCCAGTAGCGAGCACGCGAGGGCTCTCACTTGCATGCACAGATCGTTAACCGCTGAGCATATGCGGATGAACGCGTCGTCCACTAAACGTATTGTCGTTTCACCGTCTTGGAGGGTTGCTGAGCTAAATTAATTAATTATTTAATAAGTTGTCTTCATGAGCGTAATCTAGTACGTGTTCACCCCGGAATTGTCTATTGCCCACCGTTTTACTAATAAAATAAGCCCCGAAAAAAAAAACAATGTTTACATCCACATCTTCAAGGTCCAAACCCCTGCGCTAAGAAACTCATGTTTAAAGATACTAATCTATATATATAAAAGGACTTGTGCTGACTGACTGAGGTAAGACGCACGCAGAGCCGTAACCGCTGATGGTAGAAACGTGAAATTTGGGCAGATGTTTATTTTCATATTCTGGACATCCACTAAGAAGAGAATTTGAAAAATTTTAACCCTAAAGGGATGAAATAGGGGTTGAAAGTTTGTATGGAAAAAAAAAACACTGTATCGATTTTTATAAAATTTGAAATTCAGACTCTTAAAAATATTTCATTGAACACGTGTTTCATGGTTTTTAAGAATTCACCCCCTAAGGGTTCAAATTAGGGGTTGAAAGTTTATATGGAAAAATCTTTAAATGGTCACCGATTTTTATAAAAAAATAAATTCAGACTGTTAAAAATATTTTGTTGAACACGTGTTTCGTGGTTTTATTAGAATTCACTCCTAATAAGCGGGCGAAGCCGCGCGCGCCCTCTAGTTATTTATATATTTCATTCAAGTAAATATAACTTGTACACTATTGAATCATTATATTAGAAACATAACCGCGATAATCATTTTTTTTTCTTTTTTGTAATTCTTGTAGCTTATAGAAATAAAAAAAAGGATTTTTATTTAGTACAATTTATGTGAGGCCACATTACTCAATAATTCTCTTGTACTATTTATTTTTTTATTTATTACGTATTTCGCGCTATGTTTGACAATGCTGCTATATGGAATCAATCAAAATCAATCAGTATCTAATTACCAATTTAACAATCAAAAATTACATTAATACCAAAATAGTATAAAAAAAATATTGTCTCAGATGTTATATAGTTTGGTGTCACAAGCGTATTTTTGTTTTATATTATAATGTGTCGCTTATCAGACATAAGCGGCTGAAAGTAAAAGCGGCGTAATGATCCGGTCGAGTCTGCCCATGCGTATTGCCATTGCTGGCGACGTGACTCTACCACACGTACTTTAGTCGCCTCTTACGACACCACCAATACAAGGATGATCCTATTCTAGGCTGGGATCACACGGCAAATATTAGTATTTTTAAAATAATAAAAAAAATGTATGTACGAACATCGTATTTTCTACTACACACAATAATAAATAATTATACATAATTAAATAACTTATACTTACTTCTCTGGATATTTATTCCCAAGCAACCAAACCAGTTTGAGTGCTACCTCCCGGACTATCTCGTAGTCGTCAGCAAGTGCAGCGCACGCCGGCTCATACAAATCCGCACTGAGCATGTGGCCACGCTCATGTAGTGTCAGTAAAGATTGGAAAGACTCACATCGTACTCTAGCATCCTGTAAGATGAAATTAATTAGGCTATAGTAGAAATTATTATGAAAATCATCAATCAAAAATGAAAAAGTTGTAAAAAAGTACTTTTTCGCTTTTTCCCGCATAGCAGGATACGCCGACGGTATCTAGTGTTAATATAATTTGTTCCCCACGCATAATTAAATTTTTTGGGATTAAGAGTAGAGGAATCAATATAATGTAAATATAATTATTTCTTAAAGTAGGAATCGAACCTCTAATGTTGATCCACAACTCCACAATGCCATTTCAATGACAAGGCTAGTAGAGTAGTACCTAACTGTTTAATAAAAAAAGAAAGTGATATTTTTGTTCTACGAAGGTGAGGATATTTTAAGATTATATAATATTTAATATATAACCACATGATTTATAATATATAACATTAAACATCAGGTTGAGTTCCTGTGGAGGAGCACAAGTGTGTGACCATAAGCATGATATACATAGATATACATTTATTGTCATTTTCCCCACTCTAGTAAACAGATAAAGCTCCACATTGTATTCTACCTCTCAACATGCAACATCTCAAAAATGTCATCTCGGCAATACATGAGGCACAGAGAGCCTTAGTCCAAAAGTTCCCCCTACCTACTCTACTATATGACGAAACAGTCTAAACCTAAAAAAAAAAAATTTAGCTTACCTCAGCATTACTATAATCTCCAAGTAATTTAACAATGGCATTAGCCTCGCTTATCATTTCTGTTGTTCTATCAAGTTCTGGAATTATTGGATAAAGTTCGCTTATAAGTTGTAAGCATCGGCACTTCACTTGATGGCTGGTGTCCTTTAGATTGTCTTTGGCAACTGTCACTAGTCTCATCATGAGGATCTTGTCATCACTGAGCTTGTTGCCTAATTTAAGTAATGTTGCTATACCTTGAGCTATAACCTTAAAACAGGAAAAAATATTTGATTTAATACCAGAGAGATAACACTGCAAGAATTAATCATTATTAATATATGTATTTTTCCTAATTAAAATAAAACCACAATGGCAAATTTACATTTTTTCCTTTCATAGCAAAGTCAGCAGAGTCGAATCTTGTGTTGTCTTAACACTGGTCGCCTTTCCTAACTTTCAATTTAATTTTCAAAACATTGTTAACATCTAGTGGTGGAACTTAAAGCCACACTTTGGTTACCAGAGCAGTAGAATTAATGATCAAAATAGTCAAGGCGAGCCAACGGCAGAGTATGATTTGTGTATGCCACACTAACAAAAGACAGACTGCCCAATGCTCCTGGTGCCATTTCTATAATTGTTAGTAAGCAATTCCAATGGCTAATGGGCATTGATAACATGCTTGATAGTGGCAAGATCAGTGCATATGCTGTATATACAGCCAATAAGCAACTTGCTCAACAATATACATAAACATCTCATTCTGCTTCAATAATTATAATTTTATAATTCTTAAAATAAATTTAAAAAAAAACAAATATTTCTTACTTTATGTGAAGTTTCATTCTTAATCAAATGTATTGTTTCATCTAGCAAATTGTTTAAATTTGCTCCAGGGCACTCTAGTCCTATATCACAAAATAACCATAAGATTTTAACCCTAACAACAGACTCCTCTTGGCTTTGAAAATGTTCAGATAACTTTTTAATAGCTTCCTCAACATCAGATTCTTGAAATTGAAGACAATCAGATATGCGTAATAGCAACTGCAATGCCTCGTCGCTCGATTTGCACTTTTCTAAAAGGCCAACAAATGCTGCCGCTGAACTGCCTATCAAAGGTTTCTTGGCTAAGTGTAATTTTTTGGAAGAAGGGCCATCCTATAAATTAAATATTAATAAATATTAGAAATACTAACTTTAATTAGGTAAAATAAAATAAATACAAATTTTGAAAAGCACCTGAAATGATTTATTGTATTCTGCTAATGCTCTTTTTTTTAAAACTGCTGCCATTTTAGCTTAGGTTAAAAATATAAATAGAGAATATTTTATTTATCAATCGTAAACATACAAAACGAAAATAAAAAGCAGTTTTGACAGCTTGGAAAGCCGTAAGTTGTGACCACAGAACACATATACCCAAAGGGCTTGTGACCACAGAACACATATACCCAAAGGGAAGAATGTTCACTTCATACAAAAAAATGGGGGACAAAACGACTCTTGTGTGCCCACCAAAAACAATATTTAAAATTTACCGCCTCAGATATGGGCGGGAAATTCAAAATTTGGCTAATATTTGGATAATAAATAGATTTTTATTCAAAGCCACAATAATTCACTCTTTCAAAATCAATTGGAAATATCATTATTTAAGTTAAAATACTTCCAAATGATTTTGAAGGAGTGAATCATTTCTGGTATAATAATAATACAAGATAAATTCAGAAATAAAACGAATAAGCACTTTATACTTTTTTTATTGCTTATAGACATTTGTTATAATTATATCTATACAAATAGTATTCTTACAAATCAAATAAAATAGTGATAAAGACTATATTATTGCAACATGACAAACTTGCCCTTTTATGTTAGAAACAATAATTAACATTTATATTATTAAAATAGATTGTAATCAGTAAAATAATCATAATTTATATATTTATTAACTTATAACATTGTAGGCAGTTACATTCTTGAAATTTGACCTGGACTACAAATAAAGAATTAACAAAATCATTGCTGTTTACTATTCTATTTTAATTAAATAAATATTTTAATTAAGTGTTGTGTTGTATTTTTTGATGATAATGATAGATATAATAGAGATAATGATAAAAATTATGAAGTAAGTATTATGAACTTAATAGTGTTGGTCAAATTAAATTTAACATAATTATACTATTACTTATTTTTTAATATATCTATATTCCTTTTTAACAATTTCTGATATTTTGAAAATTTTGAGAACAATTTGCATTTATTGCCAAGGCTCTTTAATAAAAATCCACAGACATATTTACAGATTAGGCAATTAAAACAAACCTTGACCATGACTTAGAACTTATCAAATTTCACTCCCATTTTCTGCTTGGCATTTGGACATATATGGTCCTGTTTTAATTTGGGTGCAAAAACAAAATTTCCATCACCAGTCTTTTTGGAAGAAATGTTGCATATATTTCCATTTGGCTCGACCTATAACGTAATAAATAGCATTTTAATTAAAAAAAAATATTACAAGTTTTATTTAATTATTAGTAAATGGAAACCAGCCAAACTTGAGGCCAGCCATATCACAGGGGCACAAAGTGTGACTGTAAAATCTACTGGGTTGTGGGTTTGATCCCCTCTTGTGGAAAAGAAATATAAAAGAAAAATAAAGAAATAAAATTTATTTAAATTTATATTTCCATTTCTTCTCTCTGGTGTTGATGCTTGTGACCACTAAAGTACAGAACATATAGTGCTTTGATAATACAGATAACAAGATAAACAAAAACAGCAAATAGTACTGGGAAATGGTGTGAGTAGACTCACAGCCGGGACAGTATTTTGTATCACAATGTCGGATCATTTTTGTTAGTGAATCTACTATTTTTATTACTTACAGAAAAAAAATTACATATTGTTAAGCCCTGTATTTACGACAAATGAAAAATAAATTAACAGTTGCTTCAATGCTCTTAAACTGCATTAATTCATGATGTTTTTTATATTTAATGTAAATAAGTATGCAAACTTAATTTTATACATTAACATGTCGCGTATATACAAAGCTGAGGCAATGGGCAAAAGATATGATTACTTTATAGTTCTTTGCTTTTTTATATTATAAAGTAGTTTGCTTGCTTATCTTAGGAATTAGTTTTACAGAGCTTAAGAGTGTAATTGTATGTTTTTAATAAATTAAATAGACACTCAAGATATCTAGGTTTATTTTATAAACATAATTGTAATTATAAGTATATAAACACTTTTTACTGCGTATTAAATGTAAAACCACTGATAATTCATATTTCAATATAATTTGTTTTTATATTTAAAGCCAGAAACATTGCATAATCTAACTTTAAATTTCTATTAACCCAATTTTACTGTAATCTGTATAGTTTTTTGATTAATATTTTGTTACAGAATAACAAGTATCAATTGATATTTGCTATCCAGTTAAGAGGATCTGTTGATTAAACTGTCAAAGTTATGTCATAATTGATAATTGTCATTATGTCATGAAAATTGTTCAAGAGGTTGTAAATTATGAATACCCGATTGGACTTGAAATAATAACGAAAATTAAACATATATTTAGTTATAAAAAGTTTATATTTGAAGCGACTACCTGACAAATTGTAAAAATATTTAATAAAAAAATCTATTCATAAATGTAGGTTACCTGCAAAAAATGAAATTAATGGGGACAGAAAATAATTTGTTACTTAATTGTATATAATTGTGTGTTAAAATATTTTTTGCAAGATAAAAGTAAGTTCCAAAGTTTTTATTTATAAAATTACCTTAATAATTCTACAAAATTCATCATATTATGATGCTTATATTGTAGTGTTTTCGATTATTACGTTTGCTTTTCTTATTAATTATTTATAACAATGTTATTACATCCTGTTACTTTTATTAATTAAAAAAAATATAATGTTAAGAAATATAGAAATTATTTATATTTAAGGATGGCATTTATCAAATGATTTTATACAAGTGATTAAGCTAACTCTGATATGTCAGAGCGTCAGATACTGGAGAGGACCTGTCTTAATGAGGACAGAATGTCTGTCCCAGTCAGGGTTAATAATTTTCAACAGCATTGGAAAGAATTTGTATGTGGTGGTGGTGCAGCATTTTGCAATATTCTGATTAGTTACCCTCTCAACAAACTTATATTTAGACAGGTAACTATTTTTTTTTATTTAAAAATCTTTGTATTGCAAATTCAGTGTTTATTTTATATAATCATTAATATATAATAGCTATTATTATTAAAAGGATTGGTATGTGGTGGTGGTGCAGCATTTTGTAATATTCTCATTAGTTACTTTCTTTACAAACTTTTAGAAAAGTAACTTAAGTTTTTGTACTTAATTTTTTTTTTGTTCACAATTTTTTTCTTTGTTTTATATAATAAAAAAAATATAACAGCTATTAATATTAAAAGAATGTAATAAAATATATATTTGCTAAAAGCTTCAAATTAATATATGAAGTTTTGTGTGAAATAAGTTTACATTTATTACAGATGATGCATGGAGTGGAAGCAACATTTGCATTGAATCAGTTACAAAAAGAAGGCTTAGGGTACTTGTATCGTGGTATGCTACCACCATTATTACAGAGGTCTATGTCAATGTCTCTCATGTTTGGTGTTTATGATGAATGCTTACAACCTTTGTTAGAGTACAAGACTAATCCATATGTTGCCAAAACCATAGCAGGTATGGTAGCTGGCTGTTTTGAGGCAACACTTTCTCCTTTTGAAAGACTCCAAACTTTATTGATTCACCCTAAATATCACAAAGAGTTCAAAAACACTGCCCATGCCGCTAGTCACATTTCTAGGTACTATGGAATAAAAGAATTCTATAGAGGGCTTGTGCCAATCTTGTTGAGAAATGGGCCGTCTAATGCTATGTTTTTTATAATTCGAGACGAAATTCGTGAAAAGTTGCCTAAGCAAGATAATATTCTTTATGATAGTTTGCAGAATTTTATAGCTGGTGCTTCAATAGGTGCTCTTTTGAGTACATTATTTTATCCTCTGAATGTAATTAAAATCACCATGCAGTGTGAACTGGGCGGACCGCACAGGACACTTATTTATGAATTTAACTACATACTTCGGAAGCGTGGTTCTAAGTTCAAAAATTTCTACCATGGTGCTCTATTAAACATTTCAAGAGCGTTCCTTAGCTGGGGTATAATAAATGCTTCATATGAAGTCTTTAGGAAAATTTTATATTCCTAGTCACGCATTGTTTTTATGTTGAATGTTGTTATTTGTTTTATAATATTATTTCTCATCAAATGTGTATATTATGGTTTATTAATTGAGTATTATGAAAGTGTTTTTAAGTAGAATTTTATTATTAAGATGTACAGCATTTACATGTCTATAATGTATAGAGCTATTTATTTGAATAATTGTGATAGTTATCATGGAATTATAGCTTGTGATAAGATTTTAAATGTTACGTGAATCAATCTTAATAAAATCTGTTATAGAATCTATTTATTATTACCAAACAATATTTATCTACTATTATAATGGCAATTTTTTACTGGGGGTCACAAAATTTTTGCAATAATGTAAAACAATAGCCAATGAGTGATTTACAAGTATACTATTTACTATCTTGAATATAATTTATGACTCACCATTTCAGTAGAACCTAAAAAAGAAATAAAATTTCTTGCAATTAATAATGCGTTTTATTAACTTTTCTTAACATGTTAATAAAATGGCTGAATACATGTGTGTGTGTGTGTGGGTTAAAGTAGAGAGCAATGAAAAAATATTATTCAAATAATATTCGATTTTGTATTTTGTTATTAACTTTCATTATAATTGGTAAGAAGTTTTATCTCATATTGAATTATATTTTATAAGTTATTAAAATTCATTTATTATTACAAATTACATTACAAGCTTAGCTAATTAATGTCAATTCAGAGTTTACGGATTCAAACTGTACTTTAAACAAAATTTATATTTAAAAATTGGAAATTTTAGTGATGTATGTTCTATTTGATAATGATAATGAATAGATGTCTACATTACTGTTAATATAAAAAAAATATTTCTACAAAATTAAAATATATAAATAAATTTATAAACTTGTAAGAATAGAACAGACCCACACTTTTTCTAAAGTATTTAAAATAAACAAACTAGATCAGCTTCATGAACTCATAGCAGAATCGAAGAGGCCAAACTTTCGTGTGGACTATAGATACGAAAAGGCATTTGGGAATTTTTACAAATTGCATCCAGAAGCAGTAAGTTGGTATCACGCGCGTATGAGATGTGAGGCTGAAGGGACCCAGCTGTTTGTTCCGGAGAATCTCGATGAGGCTGATAGTGTACCATTGCTCGCTGCCCCAATCTTAAATAAATATAGCGGTGTATATGTGGGCATGCATGACTTATATTCTGAAAGAACTTTTGTCACTATCAAAGGTAAATTTTTGTATTAATATATAAAAATGATTTAGAAATACATGAAGTATATAACAAAGTGTTAATTGCTTGTGCAAAATGTAATTTAAAATCAAAACTAGTAACTAAGTCTACTAAGTTAGTATGTTATCAGATATGATAATTCGTTTAAATTTCCGTTTTAGGTAGTTATTTACAAGACAGTATCTTGGAGTTACTATGGGAACTAAAGCAGCCCTTATATGGTAGCGGACGGTGTGTAGCGTCGCGTCGTAATGGAAGGCTATTTGTAAATCCTTGTTTGGATAGTCTGCCTTTCGTGTGCAAAATTAAAGCTTCTAATATCATATATTATCCAAATTGCGATACATTCGATTCACGTAAGCAACATTTTGATATGTTCTATGTAAATATAGATTCTTTTTGTTAGCTGTTTTATCTTTTTAAATATAATTTTATTCTCGGACCGAGCGATGCGAAGTCCTCCACTATAAACGGTGTACGCAAGCCGCGGTCCGAGTCTCGCTTGACACTGTGTTCTCATTTGTTGGTACGTTCCACGGTAACCAAGCCAAGGTCAGAGCTCTTCTAGCTCGGCATCCCTAAGCCCGGTGCCGCTGTAGTGGCCAGTAGGGAACAGCATTCTGCTCATTCGAAAAAAGAAAAACGTATCATTTTATATAGTTGCCCCTTATAACTTCATTTACATGGAGATTTTGTTGAGCTCCCAGGGTTTCACGTCAGATAGGTACCTACTTTGACTTTTATGATAAATTATAGTCTTTATGTTACCGAGGACTTATAGTTATAACTTTAACAAAAAAAAAATCTTGAAAATTCATTTTCTTGTTTGATTTCATTATATTAATTAGACTTTTTTCTTATAAATATGTAATATACCTATCAAACTTTATTTATTTTTTAGGGTGGAAGTTAGGGCTAAACACAACTTGCTATATAACACACGTCGAACCACAAACGTGGTACGAAGCATATGCAACCTGCTATTCAGCGGGGGGACATCTCGCTATTTTGAACTCGAAAGAGGAAGCCGAGTACATTCGTGATGTGTTCAAACAAGTAGATCAGCATAAAACACCAGGGGATTTTGCTTTTCTAGGATTCAGCGATTTATTTCAAAGATACCACTATAGAACTGTTCTTGGTAATTTTTTATTTTTTTATTTTACAAACTAATATCTTAAAAATAATAAATTCAACGATTTAATGTATAGGAATATATAAAATTAGCTTAGAGTAGGTTATAACTGTAAAAATATCAACGAACAATATAATTTTGTGCGTAAATGACAACTATTAGGCTTATAGAGTAGTTAAAATTGTGGTTTCATTTAAAGTGGTGCTGACAAAAACACTCTGTACCTATATAGATACAATATTCTTTGCACTAACCCGTTTCTGACAAGATTAAGTTTCTCTCTTCAAAAGTTGTCTGTGAGAGTAGTTCCTATTATTACGAATAAACCTGCCTTTCCATGCTCTGTTTTTTTTTAAACTTCTGCATATTGTTATAAAGATTCTGAATGCAATAAAGTTAATCGATCTATCTGTTTCAACAAGGTGAACATTTAGAAGATAGCCAACTGGATGGGGATTTCAAGTGTCCGGGCAACTTTTCATCACCAGAAAAACGTTGCGGGGGATTCAAGCGAAGCGGTTTGCTAGCTACTGGAGTTTGTGATGTACCACACATGTTCTTTTGTGAAAAACCAGCGAGTGGCACATTCAAAGCTAGGAACTTACGTAAACGACTCCATCGTCAGGATGATTATGCAGACGATCTGGATTTCCATTAAGAGGAAACCGTAATTAAATTTTGTAGTTTGTTGCAGTTATTCTTTCAATTTAATGTCATTTCGTTGTGTTGTCAGCCTGTTTCTTTGCTTAGCTTAGATTTACGTGTATCCCACCTGTAGCAGGGTAGGCAGAGGGAACTTGGGAACTTAGTGTTAAAACACTCCGTTTTCATAAAGACTTCAGTTTCCAGAAAATATGTTCCATTCATCTCTTTCCGCCGAATTCTGGAGGCATTGTATGCTGAGTGGCTAAAACTCTATTAAAAGATGACAAGACAGGTATTCATTTTATTATTAAGTAAGATTTATAATTAATTATAAAATATAACACTTTTTGCAAGTTATAATATTGAACAAAAATCAACGCGATTTATATCACGCCTTGATAAACAAACGAATTGACATTTGCTATTGTACCTAAATCAATTTTTTTAAGGACCGCAGTGGCACCGTAGTACAAGCATGTGACTAAATGAGAAGAATGTGGCTTTGGTTTCCACTCGGAGGATAAATTATTTAATATTTTAACTTTTTTTCATTTCGATAACATATTTTTATTAATTTCGTTATAATATATTTTCATTTCATTATAACTAGGCAAAACGTGGCGATCAGTTCCGACACTCAACACGCAATGCCGCAAACTTACGGTGAAAAAGGGGAATGGAAGTGTCTTAATGGCAATCGATTGATTTAACACTAGGTACTTCTCTACCCTGCCGTGTATGAAATACAGCCTCAGGCTATAAAATCATGTAAATAATAAAATAATAAATAAATAAAACATTCTTTAGATTTTTTATAAGTATATTTAAAGAAAGAAAGTATATTTAAAAAAATATAGTTGGATACGGCGCTAAATGCCGACATTCTATTAAATACCACCATACCTCTACCCGTGACCACGGACTACTGCAGTGTTCGAAACGTCCGGTTGCCAAAAAGTAAAACCTTAAATATACGCGATTAATCTGGTTATAATAGTTTCATTTAAAATATGTAATAATCGTGAAAATCAAAGAACTTATTAAATATCACCATAATTAGATATATGTTGTTCCTAAATTGATGATTTCTTAAAAGCTTCAGTAATGTTTGCTTCAAATATATCAATTGGACCTAATTCGCCAAACGGATTGTAATTTTGTAATTTAAGAATTTGAACAGTTAAATCAAAGAATTTGAGAGCCGTTTCATCATCACTGCATTGCTGACTTGGCTCCTTGATTTGGCAGTCACTAGAAATAATATTTTAAAAATATTATATTTTGCAAGGCAAATGGTCCTTATTCATATAGGTACTTAAATATTGTTACAAATATATTTTAAAGGCAAATATATTTTATTAGTATATTTATATTTGAATATAAATATACTAATTATTTGTGTAAAATTAAACATATAGAAAGATTTTAATATAACTTAAAACATTAAGATCATAGGTCTAAAAGCACTGATTCACAACTTTAGCTGAAATGGCAATGAGTTATGACAAATGGTGAAATTAATATGGCAATGAGTTATGAGGCCAGTCGTGGCGCAGCGGCACGAGATGTGACTGCAAAATCGACTGGTTGTGGGTTCCATCCCCACTCGAGGAGATGAAATATTTACTTAAATTTATATTTCCATGTCTTCGCTCTGGTGTCGAGGTTAAGCGCGGCGTTGAGTTCTGCCCCTCAATACGCAATGCCTCCAGAATTTGGCAGAAAGTGGGGAACGGAGTGTCTTAACACTAAGTTCCCTCTGCCTACCCTGCTGTGTGCGGGATACAGCGTGAAGCTGATTTTTTATTTTTTATGAGTTATGACGAATGGTGAAATTAATATGACAATGAGTTATGACAAAAGGTGAATGGTATGGTATGGTTATGACAAATAGTGAATGACAAATGGTGAATAGTACCTATATGTGAAAGTTAGGTACTTACTCATAATAATGCCCACTCTGGTTGTCACAAGCTTCATCCACAGCACAATAAATTGTAGTTTGTGCTCCACATTGAGATGATTTTAAGAATAAGCCCATAATATTATTGTAGAACCATGTACCACCGGGTATTATAGTTTGGCTGTAGTACCTGCTCAGTTCCGTACGAACTATTCCAGGATGTACGCTGTATGTGTTCACGTTTTCTATGGAATGTTCCTGTAATATGACAGAAATGCTATAATATTTTAAATTTACTAATAAACACGATTTTGATAAGGAAATGAAAATAATATCTAATAAGTTTCTTAATTTCAGATTGCTGGTAGCATATATGTATGTATAGGTTAAGGATTTATGTAATAATAGTATCTACCATTTTACTAAGTTTATACTTATACAAAAACGTTTTCAATAATTCATTATTAAGTTTTTGCCTTCAATTTTTGTTCCCACGTCCTTTTAAAGCAAAGCTATTAAGGATTTGAATTTCAATACTACTAAACACTCTCTTCTTTTCTAATATCGATAAATTTTAATACTTACTCTTAATTTTAGATGAAGGGCCCGCGCAAACAGAATGTTTGCAATTTTACTTCTCGCGTAACATTTAGCTGCTGAATAGTGATATTTTTCACTATTTATATCATCGAAATGCAACTTGGCAACTAAAATTCGTTTAGTTTATATGTTTAATATATTATAATTTAAATTGGAATATTGATGCCCCAACGAGTGTATAAAAAAATCTATATTTTTGTCTTCTTGCTTATCCCACATATAACAGGGTAAGGAGAGGGAACCTAGTATTAGTAGTTAGGACACTCCGTTCCCCACGCAGCGTTTTCGAAACTATTGCTGCGCATTTTTCGCGCTTTGTATTTTCTTATCGGAGCGAGAAAATATAAAATAATTAATTCCCTTGAATGAGAATCGAACCCACAATCGGTTTGCGTTGCGTTTACAGAGAACTGTACCGTGCACCAAGACGACGGACTCAAGAAATAAATATTTAACTACTTTTAGTACATCATAGCAATTTTCTATTAAGACAACTATATAGCCGGTAAGCAGTAAATCCCATATTATGAGATTTTTTATTACGCAATGTTATTATAAATACTTACAGTTATGTGCAACAGAAGATAAATTTATTATTTTGGAAGGAGCACTCGTTATAATTGTTGGTAGTAGCAGTAAAGTTAACAAAGCGTGACCAAAATGATTTGTTCCCATTTGCATTTCAAAACCGTCTTCAGTTGTATCTTTAGGACACATCATCACTCCAGCATTATTGATTAGTATATTAATTTTATTTTCTCTCTTTAAAATTCTAAATGCACACTCTCTTACAGATTTGAGGCTACTTAAATCGAGTGTCTCAATTGTTATAGAACCCTTATGCCCCTCAAAATTCACCTGCTTAATTATATCTTCTTTGGCTTGTGAAGCTCTGTGTGTGTCTCTGCACGCCATTATTATATTTGCACCTGAAATTATATTTAAGAATAATTATAATTGAATGTGTATTTGGTTACGCATTGGGGAATTATTAAATTAAAATTATTTGTCATTCACAATATGCATTATCTTATAATTGAAAGAAAAGTGGGGAAAAGAGCATGGGTGAAGGAGGATGGGATGGGCCGGTTGGTCCGTGCCCGTCCCAGAATAGTCTGGTGCTCACCACAGAAAATTTACTAACAATTTTTTTTTTAAATTAAAAAAAACAACATTTACCAGAACATATTGTTGAAAGCTAGAGTCCAAAAACACACTAGGGCTAGAGAAGCTATAGCTATAAATATACAGGGTGGAAGTGTCAGCGCTCCTTTTACGGAAACAGCATATAGAGTAAAATATTTTAAACCATACCCAATGAAATTAATCAAGATACCTCAACAGTTTCGATCTAGGATTTTTTTTTCATTTCACGATGTTTTTCAATAATAATTTTATTATTTGTTTCGTATGAAAAAATCACTTTTCATTTTTGGGAAAAAAAAACATTTTTTAATTGTATTAGGCTTTTATAGAGTACTTAAAGTCAACAGTCGGGCTGTGTTTTCTAATTTTATTCAAGACTCCGATTTTTTCCAAAAAATCATCAAATCTCAAACATCTGCCGAACTATTAAAAATCGGCTAACATATGTGGGAGTGAAATGAATAGGTACTGAGGTCCTCTGTTTAAATATTTTAATTTTATATTTAACTAGTAAGTATTCATGATTATTTATAAAATACCTCTTTTATATAAATCAATACATGTTTCCTTTCCAATCCCAGTGTTGCAACCAGTAACGATCACCGTGTATCCCTCTAAACTTCTTTGACTTTTACACCAGTTACAAAAGTAATCCATGTTTTTTTAGTAAAAAAATACCTGAAAATAATAAATATTGACACAAAATTATGAAATGTTTTTAACAATTTTTATTTACCTACCTAACTAATTGAAAATTAATACAAGTAGGACAATAAAAAAAATATTCTAAAAAGGTTTTACATACGTAAGGTCTATGTATAACGAATGATGTGATATTTTAAATCGACAAAGTATATGTGGTAGTGTCTGGTGATAATTAAAGTTTGTAGAGAATTAGTAACCGTAATCAAGTCTATTACAACACAAAATATTTATTACACATAAAAATAAAAGTCACATATATACGAAGAAACACAAAAGAAAGATGGTCCAAACACAGTTTATAAATAATACTTATAATAATAATCGGAGACAAAACTACAAGAACGTTCACTAAAAGGTAGGTACGTGTGTAGTGACCGATAGTATAGCGAGTGCAAGGAATCCGCGACGGTTGGGTGTTTGCGACTCACTAGCTGGCGATTTGTATCTCGCGATCAGCTGTGGACGACCTAAAATGATGTCACACGCCTCAGATAGCAATTATATTAATATAAAAATAAATTATATAGCCGTGCAGATTATAAATTATTTTAACCGACGTCGAGGATTTGTGGGTTGTGTTTAATTGTATATATTTAATTGAGGCCAGTCCAGGTTGTGGGTTCGATCCCCACTCGAGGAGATGAAATATTTACTTAAATTTATATTTCCATTTCTTCGCTCTGGTGTCGAGGTTAAGCGCGGCGTTGAGTTCTGCCACTCAACACGCAATGCCTCCAGAATTCGGCAGAAAGTGGGGAACGGTGTGTTAACAACACTAGGTTCCCTCTGCTGTGTGCGGGATATAGCGTGAAGCTGATTTAATTAAATAAATAATTTTCTAATTAATAATTATTGATATTTATATAATATAATAGATTTTGATTAAATAAATAAATATATTTTGTATAAATAAATTATTAAATAAATTAATTAGAATTAGTGGGAGTAGCCCACATACATATATAAGAAAATTTAATATATATTATACTTCTGCACACATACTTACACACTTATTATCACATATGACAAAGTTGGCTGGGAGAGAATGCTCTTTAGCGTTAAGCCCACCTTTTGTAGATTTATTTTGTAACTGTGTGCGACAAAAGATACAAGAATAAATAAATGTTCTAGTTTGTATTGACAACAATTTACACTGGCATCACAATAAATTCCTTTCGTAAATAAAGGAAAGTTAAAAGTATAAATATGCGCTTGACATATGATTATCTTCTGACCTGTATATTAATAACAGTTTATATTTATAAACTTTATATTATCGATAATTGGTTCATGTACCTATAAGGCAACAGTACGAAAAAGTACACGCACACATTACACTGACTACAGCCCGCGCGGCGTAAACCGAGTTTTGCATTTGTGTGAGTATACACAGATAGTGTAGTTGTGATAACGACTTGGGACGCATCCCGCACACAGCAGTTCTCCAGTTTTCAACGAAATCTGAAGGCATTGCGTGTTGCGTGGCGGAACTCTGCGCCGCGTTGGCGCTGACACCAGAGCCAAGAAATGAAAATATAAATTTAAATAAATATTTCATTACTTCGAGTGGGGATCGAATCCACAACCGATCGCTTTTACAGACACACTTTGTGCCCTTGCGCCACGACTGGCCTGGTTAATGTTGTTTTTTGTCTACCGGCCGAAAGCGTAACTATACTTCATTCTTCATCGATAAAAAATCGTAGGCACAATGCTGTTCTTCATGTTAGCAAAATAATCGCTCGGAACGCCATAAACCAAAAACTGAACTAAACTGAATGGATAACATAACAGTTTATTGTTACCATAACCAATACAACAGACGAGAGTGACAATAACTATGATGCAAGTTCGATGTAGACGATTTGATACTGAGGCACTCAGTTCTACTTAAGACACTACCGTTCCCTACTTCGTGCGGTGCATATTGGAGGCATTGCGTGTTGAGTGAGATGTTATTGATGACTAATAATAAATTTTATTTTCAACTTTTTTTTCTACTTCTACTACTGATGATTACTCACACAAATACAAAGCTCAGCTTACGCCTCGCGGATTGTATGTACTTCAGTTTAGTTAAGCTTGACTGATAAAAATATTTTATTAAGTTTATTATAATTCTACTACAAACCTTATTAACAATTTCAACTTAGGTATAATTCTTATTTCTTAAAGATATACTAACTTCTTTATTTATGTTATAACATTATTTTTGACATTGACATCAAAACGTATCGACACTAGAATACTTTACTCAAACTATGAGAATCACGTAAATGGATTACGATAAGATAAGATTACATTTTAGTATTTGTAGACTGATACATAAACGTAATTGTTTGTAGCGTAAAAATATATACTAGCAACATGCTCTGCTCTGCTTTAACTATATACATAATTATTAATTTACTTATTTATTATTAGAACCAAAGTTGCAGCATGTTACTGCAGACGCAACAGGTTGTGGGTTCCATCTCACTCAGGAAATGAAATATTTAATATTTTGATTTCTTTACTCTGATGTCAAGATAAATTGCGGCGTTGATTTCCGTTCCACTCAACACGCAATACCTCCAGGCTAGGCTCCATCCGCCTGCCCTGCTACATACGGGATACAGCGTCCATTGCTGTAATACAGTCCTTTAAACGTCGAGACCACACATTATTTCTATGGAAAAAATCTTCCCTGCCAATGGTATGAACTGTTTTAGGATCTACAAATTATCATGGTGTTCAGAACAAGCCTTACTCTCTAGACCTTACTAATTGGATTAAGATCAGGACTAGATGACGGCTAGTCTTCAGCTCTGATGAAGTCGGGAACGTTAGTTTCTAACCAATATTGGGTGGATCGAGCTTTATGAATTGGCGCGGCGCTGAGTTTTGCTGAATACCATTCTTGGCTATTGAATATGGTGTTTTAAGGGTCTTAACTACCTTCTCATCGTAACCTGTTGCACGCAGAA
Source organism: Heliconius himera (assembly GCA_021202915.1). NCBI lineage: Eukaryota > Metazoa > Arthropoda > Insecta > Lepidoptera > Nymphalidae > Heliconius > Heliconius himera. The sequence goes on along the minus strand of JAJHJA010000143.1, from coordinate 753,279 downwards.
GAGCACGACTTTTGCTGAATATTTGGTCTCCGTATAAATCCCTATTGATAATGACGGATGTCATTCACATATGTGTCGGAGCCGTTCTGAACGAATAGAAACCTATTGCCTTTTTTCCAAAACTCTATCTGATACTCTAAGCATACAGCATCTACGATAGAGACGTGGCATTATACATATATGGCCATGTCTAATGGCTATGGCAATGTCTACCCTGATGACAAGCCATTAACTTACATGTTCAAGCAAAATCAATCTGTTTCTAAAATAAAAAGTAATAACGTCTCAGTGCCTATCTCTGAGACTTACAAAGACATGTGGACTAAGTAGATATCCCAATTTATATATGAAATTTAGTACCTTTCCGTAGCGAAAAGTGACAATATCCTGAGCAAACTGACGGTACGAGATGATATTATATCGGAATCGGGATGACGATAATGATACAAGACTTAATTATAAAGAATATTCAACGAGTGTTATTTATACAATTGTTTATTGTAAAAATAAATAAATCATCTTCACGCTGTATCCCGCACAGAGCAGAGTAGGCAGAGGCAACCTAGGAGGTGTTAAGACACTCCATTCCCCACTTTCCTCCGAATTCAGAAATCATTGAATGTCGAGTGGTGGAACTAAACGCCGCGCTTTGCGTTGACACCAAAGTGAAAAATTAAAATGTACATTTAAATAATTTCCTAATTGCGTTCCTTCATTACTTGATCTTATGATTGTTTCTTCTATTGACCATGTCGAAAAACATGGCCAATATCCTGCCTTAGCATTCTCTTACCATGATCTCATATATTTATCTTATAAAATTAGGCCCCCTAAAGCGAAATCAAGAACCCTTCTGCAACGTAATTTTAATGGTATAGATCTAAATTGCTTGCGTGAGGACGCGGCTGCAATCGATTGGTCGAATGTACTAATCTGTACTGAAAGTGATGATCAGCTGGCTCTTTTCAATTCGCACATAATAAAATTGTATGATCATCATGCTCCATTGCGTTCTGTACGAATAAAACATTATCCTGCTCCCTGGTTAACAGACAAAATTAAAAAGCTGCAACACAAAAAGAATACTGCAAAAATGAAATTCAATGGAAACCCTAATGACACTAATCGGCAAAATTACAATAAAGCTCGCAATCGCTGCAATATGATGTGTAGAGATAACCAACGACGCCATATATACAAATCTGTGATTGAGGAAAAAGACTCATACAAAGTCTGGAATTTTTTAAAATCTATCGGAGTTGGAAAAGCGCAACAATGTATAAATCCCAAGAATATCAATTTAAATGAACTTAATAGACATTTCTCTTCCTCTTGTGTTATTAATAACACAACAAAATTATCAACTATTAATCATCTCAATGCTGTATCCACTCCTTGTGCTCCTAATTTTTTCTTTAGTTTATTTGCAGAAAGTGATGTTAAGAAGACAATTTTAGCCATTGGCTAGCGTTGTTGGACTTCAGCAATGCCTTTGGCTCCGTTGACCTTGATATCATGTTGGCTACTTTAAAGTCACTTAACATATCTCCTGATGCAATTAACTGGTTTCATGAATACCTGTTTGGACGCCGGCAACGTTTACGAATACAAGATTCGTACTCTGACTGGTCTCCTGTCGTTGCTGGTGTTCCGCAGGGTGGCGTGTTGTCTCCTTTGTTATTTTCTGTGTTTATAAATACAATTTCTCGTACTATTTCTTCTCTCTACCATTTATATGCGGATGATTTGCAGATTTACAACCAAGCTAAAGTATCTGACTTACATACCGCAATCAAGGACATAAACAGAAGCTTGGAAAGTATATCTTCTTGGAGTAAGTCATTTGGTCTGCATCTTAACTCAAAAAAAACTCAACTGATTTTAATTGGTAGTTCAAAACTTATTTCAAAAATAGATGTATCGACTTTACCACCAGTACTTATTAATAGCGATGTTATACCATTCAGCAAAACTGTAAAAGATCTTGGTATCATTTTGGACAATAATATGTCTTGGGATTCACAGGTAAGTGAGGTCAGCAGAAAGATATTTGCATCCTTAGGTTCTCTTAGACGTTTGCGTAATTTTCTTCCTATACCTACTAAGATTTCGTTAGCAAATACTCTCCTTCTACCGATTCTTGATTATGCTGACATTTGCTATCTTGACTTAAGAGAGGAGCAATTAAATAAACTTGAGCGCATTCAAAATTTATGTATTCGATTCATTTTTGGTCTACGCAAATTTGATCACATCTCTGATTTCCGTAAAAAACTCAAGTGGCTCCCTATCCGCCTTCGCAGGAATACTCACATACTTCATCTTCTTTACTGTATTTTGTTCAATCCAATTTCCCCTCCTTACCTTAAAGAACGTTTTGAGTTTTTGGGCGTGACACATTCCCGAACTCTTCGCTCTGAACGTAATCTCACCCTAAAAATACCTTCTCACACTTCTTCCTTTTACAGCAGTTCATTTACTGTAACTGCGTGTAGATTGTGGAACTCCCTTCCTTTATATGTCAGAAATGCCAAAACATTTTTGACCTTCAAACATCGCTTAAAGTTACACTTTATGTCACTTTAAGATTTAGGTTCTTTTCCTTTTTTTTTTTTTTTTTTGCCATTACAAATTTTACTCTTACCTTATAGCGCTTTATATATGTATATATAATTGTGTATATATATATTTATTTGTATGTAGGTATATTTATGTGAATATATTTATTTATGTATGTTATGTTTGTATACTGATATTTTTATATGTGTATAATTTATTATAGTATGTATATTTGCATATTTATGGTATATGGTAATTACATTCTTATTATTTTATACCCTTATTTATATTTATATATATATATATTTCTTTTTTTTTTTTTTGCACCCTACCCCTATCTATCTTAGTATCTGAATTTGCTATTTCCTCTGCTTGAAGGTTGCCTGGCAGAGATTGCTATTAAGCAATAAGGCCGCCTTTTGTACATTTATATATTTTTATTGTATTTCTGTGTCTTTTCTTGGGTGTACAATAAAGAGTTAATTATTATTATTATTATTAAATAAATATTTCACGTCCTCGAGTGGAGACCCACAACTAGTAGCGTTTGCACACACTTGTGCCCCTGCGCCACGACTGGCCTGACTGACTACTTTTCGTATTTATAAGTACGTCACAAAACAATAACTGGAAATAATTTCAATATGAGCGATTCAATTTAGGACAACACATGCTTATAAATGTTTCTTTTAAATAGTATTACTTATTGTGCAATGCCGTACTATGATTCCGTCGAATTTCAGGATTGTAGGTTGACAACAAGTAAAACTTATTATATTATAGGTAAATATAAATATCCATGTTTACCCTTTATAGGATCACTTTTTTCTCCTCTGTCGAAAGCATATCTAGAGATCACATGGACGTATCCATCTGACATTAATATCAAATATTCAGGTCCACGGTCTTGGAGCACCGAAAAAGTAAAACTTCTAAATCAACGCAATTTAAAGATGCGAGCATCGTTCTTACGGCGGTTCGTATAAAATGCGCCGCGTAATCGATGCCTTTAGGGGACTTGCCATGCATCTACAGTTATAAAATTTTATACGAAGTGAGAATGTACAAAAACTTAATAAAGAAAAAAATGCATAAAATTGTAGAGAAGCTTGATTTTTTATCTATGCTCCTAAGTACTTACCGTAGACTTGAAATGAATGAATTTGATATTAATTTCAGCTTGATACAATACGCATCTTGATTGACAGACGGACAACATTAATCCTTTAAAATATTTTTGTAGTACGCGGAGCCGCGGAATTCGGGATTTCCTAAAGTGTGGCAGATTAATATATACATTAAGGAATCTGACTGCTGTCGTAATTCTAGGTCCCTAAAAACCAAATAAGGGAAAAAGAATAGCGAAATTATTACTTACAATAAAAACATTACGTATAAATACGAAATGTATTTATTGTAAGGCCAGCCGTGACGCAGGGGCACAAATGTGTGTAAACGCATTTACTGGTATATAATATTTTTATCAGGAAATTATGGGGCCATAGATCTGAATATACAGGGTGGAAGTGTCAGCGCTCCTTTTAAGGGAACAGCATAAAGAATAGAATATTTTAAGCCCATACCTAAAGATATGAGGCTGGTCGTGGCGCAGCGGCACGAGGTGTGACTGCAAAACCGACTGGTTGTGGGTTCGATCCCCACTCGAGGAGAAGAAATATTTACTTAAATTTATATTTCCATTTCTTCGCTCTGGTGTCGAGGTTAAGCGCGGCGTTGAGTTCTGCCACTCAACACGCAATGCCTCCAGAATTCGGCAGAAAGTAGGGAACGGAGTGTCTTAACACTAGGTTCCCTCTGCCTACCCTGCTGTGTGCGGGATACAGCGTGAAGCTAATTTAATTTTTTAATTTTTTTTACCTAAAGATATTAATCAAGATACCTCAACAGTTTAGACGTAGGATTTTTTTTCATTTTACGATGTTTATCCATACCTGTATATCGTGTGACGTAGTTACGCGTACATAGAGTGAAACTTCTAACAAAAGGTACTACATTCGGGAAAAATAAGTGCTGTATGTACTCAATGAAATGGCAGAAGAGAGGTCTCCCTCACATACATATTATTTTTCACATACATATTATGGCTTGATGGAAAGGTAAGATCCGAATCCATCGACAATGTTATTTGCGCAGAGATACCTGACCCCAAAGTGGATCCAGCCCTTTATAAAATCATTACGACTACAATGATTCAAGGCCCTTGAGAAGCTTTTATTAGAAATTCACCATGCATAGTAAATGACAAATGTTCTAAAAAAACCCTCGGACATTTTTAAAAGACACACAAACGGGCGAAGATGGCTATCCCAAATATCCCCGGCAGATGGCGGTATCACCGCCATCTTTGAACGGACGCGAAATAGATAATCGTTGGGTAGTACCTTATAATCCCGTCCTGTCTCGCACCTTCTCAGCCCATCAACGTTGAATATTGCAATTCTATCAAGGTTATTAAGTATATCTGCAAATATGTTAACAAAGGTTCAGATCAAGCAACATTTACTATAGAAAATCTTAATGAGGTAGCAAGATATGAAATGGATATGGGAAGATATATGGGAAGATAGATCGCGACAACCTGTGTAAAGATATTAAAAGGCAATTTGAAAGAGAATGCGATAATATGTCATTGATCCAAGAACGAACTGTTTACAATCAATGTCTGATTAATATTGAGAATGTTGTTATATCTATGTCGGGAAAAGTTCTCTCGCATTTTGGAATGTCATCTTCTTCGCAAGATCATGTCTCATTGATCTGTAACCGGCAGTATCTCATGGAAATGTCGTATAATGTCGAGGCACTTAACAAGTCAGTTGCTGATAATGTGCAAAAATTAAATCTAGAACAGAAAAAAGCATACCATCAGATAATGAAAAGTATTATTTCAGGTTACAGCGATATATTTTTCATTGACGCCCCAGGTGTTACTGGGAAGACGTTTTTAATAAATGTATACAGCATATAGCAACAGTAAGAGGTGGCCATGATATTGCCATTGTAGTTGCTTCTTCAAGTATCGCCGCAACTTCGGTTGACGGAGGTAAAACAGCGCACTCTGCATTTAGTTTGCCTTTAAATTTTAATCATTCCGAAATCACTATGTGCAACATACCAAAACAAAGTGACTTGGCAGAAGTGCTACGAAAAGCAAAATTAATAGTATGGGATGAGTGTCCATAAAAAAGCTATAGAGGCCCTAGATAGAACACTTCAAGATATAAATAATTGTAATAGACTAATGGGTGGAGTTACAGTGTTATTAGCCGGACTTTAGACAAACTTTGCCTATCATACCACGCGGGACACGCGCAGACGAAGTTCAAGCGTGCTTAAAATCTTCAATTTTATGGCTTAAAGTTAAAACAATTACTTTGAGAATCAATATGTGTAAAAGATTTACGACCAAATCAAACGCAGAAGAATTTTCAAAATTATTACTTCATTGGAGATAGTAAGATTTCGGAAGAGATAGACGCACAGGCGTATTGCTGCCAGTAAATGAATTAACGGTGCATTAGATGCATTGATAAGACCGTGAAATAACAGAATAATTGCACGTATGGGTACATTGTGCAATGCTGACGACCGACGCTGATATACGGCAGCGAAACGTGGTGTAGGTGTGGCGAAGGTGATGCAGAAGAAGAATGAAAGAAACGTAAGATATGTAACATTAAATCCCTCGTAACTAGCTGTGTAAAATGTCCTAAATTGTATGGGTTGCCAAAATACACAATAAGACTAAACTGGCTGTATCTTCAATAGTTGGCCAAATCGGTACGCCGAGGTATGAACTGGCTCAACATGTCAAGGACTCTTACCATTTTGTCTGTAGGCTGAAAGATCTTAAGTTAGCTAACAAAGAAACCATACTCACATACTTCGATAGTGAATCTTACCATCATCCTACACATTTTTCTACCATTGGCAAATCTTTATTTCAAAGAGCCCACCAATTCTGCAACACTGAACACGTAGGGGACGAGCTTTGATAGGTGAAGAATGACTTTCATCAGAGCTAAATGCCTACTCCCCTCCAACGTTATCAGAAGACCCCCCAGTAGAAAGACCCGTAAGAAGCCCCGGTTGGCTTCTACCATATGTAAAACACCTTTTGAAACAGACAGGATTGCAACATTTTAAGAAAAGCTTCCATTAAAACTATATTTTAGTCTAACAAGAAAGTAAATCCAATTCTTAAGACCAGTGAAACATAATTTTCCTCTGCAGTGTGTAGACCTATAAAAACTAGATAGTAACTGAGATTTAACATACATTGTTCAAAAAAGGGGAAACATCGGTATTGGGGAAACGAACACATCTCCGATGTCAAGAATGGACATGTATCGAAGTTAGCTGCGTCTGGGTAAAGAGCGGATAAACCTAACCATAACATCTGGTTTTATAAATCACAAACCCTCGAGAGAAAAGATATATACAGGAGAAAGGTCACGAAAAAACATAAGAAACCCCCGCATGGCATTTATAAAGAGATTGACTAGTGGTAACAGTGGATAAAGTAAAACATACAGAGAGTAGGGCTTTTGGCTCTCCGTTCTCTCTGATTACCCCGCTAGGGATAAAGTGAGATGTAAAAAATAAAGAATAATGAAAAAAATAAATAAAAACAAGTAAAGAATATTAATAGAAATCGTAAAATCTTAGATATATTTTTAATAAAATAATAAAAAAATAAATTTTAGATTCAGAGTTAATACTCTCAATCTAAAATTTAAGTTGAATTAGCTTATTTTTGTACTGTTCTATATGCGAAAAACAATATAATATTTATAACGTTTCCATTACATTGAAACTGAATGCCATGGAAGTGATATAGCAAGCAGATTCAAAAGAATAGAATCTGACAAAAATTTACGAATAAAATTTAGGTACTACGTAAATTTTTAGTCATAACTGGTTTAAACATTAAAAATTCATAACACGACCCATCCGTAAGTTAACCTATAAGAAATACGACTAAGATGCAGGACTTCAGCCTGAAATCAGACTCATTCGTCTACTATAAAAGCTAATAATCATTGTCTTCAACTTACTTCTCTTGCAGCGTCATTGCTATCTTTTACCATTTTACTGGCAATGACGTTGCAATCAATGATGTTTTTACATAAAACACTTTGGAATTTTATCAAAAACTCATTCAAAGTACATGATATGTGCTGTTTACAGATTTTGTTCAAAATGTCAATATAAGTATATATTAACGAATTTTTTAATCTAAAGGTAGTAAATAAAGATATCAATGACGATTGGTGTGCTAAAATTAGGAGAATCCAATTTAAGACTCATTTCTAAATTGTTAAAGCATCCGTGGCGGCAGTTGCACCGTCGGAAGTAAAAGCTCTGCATGCTAACATTATTATAACCTGAAAAAAACAGTACGTTATATAACGTATTTTCGTGGCAATATTTAAAAATAAAGCTCGCTCGATCAATGACCTTATTTTTATAAACTTTTTCTGCGATCGATGTTTGTGTAGCTACACCTAAATTATAACTACGTTTTATTATTAAAAACTTTAATTATGTTGTTATTTCATTGAAAGTAGCAAAAAAAATTAATATAGTATATATTATATATTAATTACGAATATTTTTGAAAAGAAATTAGCTAAGAATACACCAAACCTCCACGTAAAATATTCAATTTTTTGAAGGTTTTTCCTTAAAATATGTTTTTGTATACACTAAATTATTAAAGTTGTCTAGACTACTTGTTTATTATTTAGTTATGTATTTAATACGATTTTCATCTTCTTAAAATAATTTACTATTAATGTGTAAACACAAGGAAATTGAAATATGTACGTTTTGGTGAACTGCCAATAACATATATTTAAAAAGACTTACTCATACACTATTAGTAAGTCATTATAATTTTGAAAATTGTCAAAACTTTCTCACTTTTCTTACTTCGTTTATTTTAAAATCTTGGAAACAGTTGTTATAGTTAGTTAGTTAGTTGTAGTAGTTATAGGGTTGTTATTTCTTTATAGGTTCATAAATAACGTAGATAATAACAACAAGCGAACCTAAGTCCATCGTTGTCGTTGCGTTGTTTATATTTTTTTTTTAAAGATTAATAATAATTACTAATAATTATTATTAATCATAATTACTAACAGTAATTACTAATACTAATTACTAATACTAATTACTAATAATAATTTATATTAACTCATTTTATTGAAATTTTTCATTATGTTACAATTTATTGGTCACGAACCACTACCACGTTCTGTTTCGATTTTTATATTTTTATTTACTATTTAGCCTACGTCTTCGTCTACGTAGGAAAGTAAATTTATAGAATTTGGTAAAATTTTAATTCGTTCCGTCGTCGTTCATTGCCAGTAAGTAGTAGCTAAGCCATCATAGATTAGAAATTTAGTAAAATATAGTCCGTGTTTTTTCCCGACTGCTAAGGAAAGGTTATGTTTTTTCCGACTGCTAAGGAAGGGTTATGTTTTTCGCGCGTATCTTGTATATATGTAATATTCTTTATTACGCTAACTGCTGAACGGATTTACATAATTGAGGTATCGTTAGATTCGTATTAGCAGCCCAAGTGTTCTTATATAGGTGACGTTAAATAAAAACAATGATGGCGGCTGTGGGACGCTATTGGACTTAGCGAAAAAATAAATTTTCGTTTCGAATACCACAATATGGGTCTCAAATTCAAGAGCTTACTATGAGAATTTCAAAAAGGTATATCATGATTATGATTACCATAATGAATTCTAACAAAAAAGTGAAAAATAAAAAAATATTTGTAAAAACAAAAACCCCGACTGCATAAAACTAAAAAGAAAATAAACAAGTCCAATAGTTTATTAGGATTAACAGTCGGGACCTATAAGTAATTCTTCAATCAATAATCATAATTACTAACAGTAATTACTAATACTAATTACTAATACTAATTACTAATAATAATTTATATTAACTCATTTTATTGAAATTTTTCATTATGTTACAATTTATTGGTCACGAACCACTACCACGTTCTGTTTCGATTTTTATATTTTTATTTACTATTTAGCCTACGTCTTCGTCTACGTAGGAAAGTAAATTTATAGAATTTGGTAAAATTTTAATTCGTTCCGTCGTCGTTCATTGCCAGTAAGTAGTAGCTAAGCCATCATAGATTAGAAATTTAGTAAAATATAGTCCGTGTTTTTTCCCGACTGCTAAGGAAAGGTTATGTTTTTTCCGACTGCTAAGGAAGGGTTATGTTTTTCGCGCGTATCTTGTATATATGTAATATTCTTTATTACGCTAACTGCTGAACGGATTTACATAATTGAGGTATCGTTAGATTCGTATTAGCAGCCCAAGTGTTCTTATATAGGTGACGTTAAATAAAAACAATGATGGCGGCTGTGGGACGCTATTGGACTTAGCGAAAAAATAAATTTTCGTTTCGAATACCACAATATGGGTCTCAAATTCAAGAGCTTACTATGAGAATTTCAAAAAGGTATATCATGATTATGATTACCATAATGAATTCTAACAAAAAAGTGAAAAATAAAAAAATATTTGTAAAAACAAAAACCCCGACTGCATAAAACTAAAAAGAAAATAAACAAGTCCAATAGTTTATTAGGATTAACAGTCGGGACCTCTTTAAATTATGCGGGGTTCCTGGTAAAGATTTTATTGATTGAAGAATTACTTATAGGTCCCGACTGTTAATCCTAATAAACTATTGGACTTCTTTATTTTCTTTTTAGTTTTATGCAGTCGGGGTTTTTATTTTTATAAATATTGTTTTATTTGCGCGTATCTTGTATGTATGTATGTATGTATCTATGTAATATTTTTTATTACCTCATATCTCCAGAACCGCTGAACGGATTTACAAAATTGAGGTACCGTTAGATTCATATTAGCAGCCAAAGTGTTTGTTAGATGGTGGAGGTAAAGTTAAAAAAAATGATGGCGGCTGTGGGACGCCATTGTACTTCGTGAAAAAAAAAATCGTTTCGAATACCACAATATGAGTATCAAATACAAGAGCTCAATACGAAGATTTCAAAAAGTTATATCATGATTATTATTATCATAATGAATCCTAACAAAAAAGTAAAAAATAAAAAAATATTTATAAAAACAAAAACCCCGACTGCATAAAACTAAAAAGAAAATAAACAAGCTCAATAGTTTATTAGGATTAACAGTCGAGACTTAGGACTTAGGCAATAGGTTTTCTCATATAGCTTTCACGCACAGACAGCAATCAGTTACATTTTTATGATATGTATAGATTAACATATTGATGCTTTTTTACAGTTAACTATAATGTTATAGCCTATAATATAGCTTGGACTTGGAAGCGACTCACTACAACACCATAACTTGTTGACCTCGAATTCTTCGTCTGTGGTTCTAAATTAATTTTAAAAACTCATTTTTTTTATACTTATAAATCGAAATCACTTGTTGAAGAACATCACTTGTTCGGTTTACATAGTTTTATTAAAAGTTATTTAATAAAACAATAATCATGCCTTTTTTTAGCGGCCGGTGTTATAGTAATGCTAAATTAGTGGGAAAAACAGCTATTGTGACGGGTTGTAATACTGGAATAGGGAAAGAAACTGTATTGGATTTTTATAAAAGAGGTAAATAAAAACTTTATTTAACTTTTATGTGTGATTTTTTTTCCACACTTTCTTTTAAAATAATTAAATAACTCATATTATGTTAAATGGTTTTGTTTTCAGGAGCTAAAGTTATTATGGCTTGTAGAAGTACTGAAAAAGCTGAAATAGCAAAATCTGATATAGAGGAAAGATGCAAAGCCCTACCTGAAAAAGGAAATATTTTAATAGAGAAATGTGATTTATCTTCTCTTAAATCCGTTAGAGAATTTTCGAAGAAAATCTTAGACACAGAACCACAAATAAACATTCTAGTTAATAATGCAGGAGTAATGATGTGCCCTAAGAGTTTTACTGAAGATGGCTTTGAGATGCAATTTGGTACAAATCATTTGGCACATTTCCTATTAACTTTATTGCTATTGCCAAGGATAAGACATAGCACACCAGCAAGAATAGTAACGGTCTCATCAAGAGCACATACTAGTAAGAATATACATATTATATCCATATATTTCATTTATTTTAAAATGTCTCTATAAACTCTTACATTAGTCAGTTAATAAATGCAAGTCATGCAAGTAAAACTTATTGTTATTTTTTTATTTCAGGATATGATATATTTTTTGATGATTTAAACTATCAACAGCGACCATATAATGCTGGTGAAGCTTATTCACAAAGTAAATTGGCTAATGTTTTGTTTTCAAGAGAGTTGGCCGACAAGCTAAAGGTAATGTATATATATCTTTATTTATTTTACAAACAGTAATTGAAAAATTGTATACATTTATACAGGGTAATTGGCAATTTGTCCTATTCCTGAGAAGACAATTTAGGTGCGGTCATTTCTGACTTATTTGGTCTTATAGTCATAGTTCCATAGCCACAGATAGGAAATGCACCCATTATGTAATATCTTGCTTTTTTTTAATTAAATTTTATAAAACTTAATGTACCAATTGTAGTTTAACATCTATTAAGTAGAAGTTACAAAGTAAACGGAGAGAGAAATGGAGATGCTGGTAAAGCGCGAAGGCATGAGTAGGTTATATGTAGGTTAAGCCAGAATTACTTTAGCTACAAAAAAAAAGAAAAAATGATGTAATATATGTTTTTAGAGTCACAATATTGATGGTGTAAACACATATAGCCTGCATCCTGGAGTTATTAAAACTGAACTTGGCCGACATTTAGATAAAGTGTTCTTCAGAGGTGCAAGAAGGATAATTGGCATGATGTTTCATCCATTCATGAAAACACCAGAATTAGGCGCCCAAACTACTATATATTGTTCACTTGATGAAAAATGTGCTAATGAGACAGGATTGTACTACAGGTAACATTGTTTAAATGATTTTAATAAAATAAAATTTATAATGGACAATGAAAAATATAAGTAATATACAAAGAATATGTGGCAACTGCTAATAAAGGTATTGCGTGATTCTATACTCCATAGCCTGTGATTACAGTTTTTTAATGACCTTTTCCTTATACTCAGATGGCCTCATCTATTTTAAATTCATAATCAAATCTTGTGCTGTAATTATAAGTTCTGTAGATTTAATTGTGTCTATTCATTTAAACCCTTTCAATTATATAATTTTAATATTCTTAATATTATTTATTTCAGTGATTGTGTAGTAACAACACCCAACCAAAAAGCCTTCAATGAGGAATATGCAAAGAAATTATGGAAAATGTCAGAGGAACTTGTCAAATTAGAAAACTATAATCCATTTACTGCAAGTGATCCTGGGACTGTCTCCGTGTCTCAATAATATTTCAATAATTATGTTTCAACATAAAGCACAAAGTGCTTCGATAGCAAATATATATTTCGTATTTACTATGTTAGTAATAATCAGTAAAATAGATATTGTATTGTCTTATTTCAGCAGTCATCACTTTACACTCCAGTTAAACATTTTACACACAAACGTTAAGTGGAAGAATACAATAAGTTATTATATGACATAAGTTCTTACATATTATAATTTTTGTAAGTATTTAGTAAATATTTTATTTATTTTACTCACTGATGTTACAAACATATCGCTCAAAGATTGACAAATATTAATTTACATATGTATGTTAATATTAATGTTAAGGTGCATTCAGAGAACTTCGAAAATCAGGTTCAAATAATTATACTTTAGGTCATCTACTAGGAAATGTTGGCAAACCACAAACTGCTGCGGTATTTGGTCATTATTAGAAATATCCGATTTTCGGAGTTATCTGAATGTTTTAAACAAATGGTTAAGTATTTATACTCCTTGTTTCAACCGTCCAAATCCTGCTTTAAATATTAATCTTACTATTCAAGAATAAGGGGATATGATTATTTGGTTTTTATTTGAAGGTTATTTTAATTTTATTTTATATGGTGTCTCACTACTAATAAAATTTATAATTATATTTTTTTTTTATCAGGAATAAAGAATATGGATTTAATTTATGGTGTTTTTTTTGTAACTTATATATAAAAAAACGAGACTGCAGATTAATGTTATTGATAAATATATATTTTTTAAGTATGTGCTAGAGCACATATTACATTTAGACTGTCATGGTGCAGCGGTAAACTAGACGATTGAAGGTTCGATTCCGACTTATGAGGATTAATTATTTTCATTTCCTCGCTTTAGTGACGCGCGGCATTGAATTTGCCACTCAACATTTAAAAAATTAAAGGTCGGTTAGGCACAGTGTCTTAACACTAGGTTCTGTCTCCCTGTTATGAACGATATGAAATTAACATAAAAAAATGAATGTTTATTGCACAATTTTCCCTTGACTGGCGATCAGACTAACAACTTTCGATTTAGCAATCGGAATATAAATGTCTAACTTAAACGCTAGAACGGACTTTGTAACGAAACACTTAGCAGAATTAATCATTATTTTTTTAATCAGAACGAGAAAAATAAAAATAACTTGACATGTAATCTGGGAGGGAATATCCCAGTGGAAATCGAATGATTAATTAACTGAAATAAATATACATATTAAAAGTCAATTAAAAAATTATAATAATAAGTACACTTACTTATACTGTATAAGTAAGTATATCAATATGTCAAATGTCAATGTCACTCGTGAGTCGTGATATGCCTTTGTGTTTGTGCATTATTAAAATATTATTATTGAAATTTTATCAAATAAAACGAGATTGTTAAGTTTAATTAATTCATTATATAGTTCGGTCATCACTTACGTAATACTCTATTTCTCACGACATTGAGAAATTTTAATTGTAAATACAATACGTCAGAGTATATAAGCTGATAAATATGAAAGTGCAGTATTGGATTTAAAATACAAATTTCTATGAATTCCATTGACAATTTTAAAACACAACATACATAGCATAATAAATATAAGAAATGGAATATGACAACGATGATACTTGGCGAAGATCGAATTCGCCAAAGGAAATTTGTCATCCTATACCAAAGAAGTCAACAACAGCAGCAGTGATCGTATTAGGTTTGGCAGTTTTAAGCTGTCTCCTTGGTTACTGTGTGTTAAGCGAAACTTTACCTTATGAATCTAAAACTTTACGTTTAGTTATTATTGTAAGTAAAAGATATAAAAGTGTATTATATTTATTAACCATCATAAATTATACTTTGTTTATTATTTTTTTAGTTTTTTCGACACGGTGCGCGAACTCCTGTATCTTCATATAAAAGTGATCCTTTTAAGAACTATCAATGGCCTGACGGGCTGGGCAGCTTGACAAATGTAAGAGATCGTTGCAATAATATTTACTCAATATATTATGGTGATTTACTATAAGCAAATATAATTTTATAATTTTACAGTTAGGTAAACTCCAATTGTATGAATTAGGAAAGAAATATCGTAGCTATTATGCAAATTTTATCCCTGAGGATTACTATGAAAAAGATGTGTTTATACGCAGTAGTGACAAATCTAGGTGTATGATGAGTGCATACACTTTTTTAGCTGGTTTATATCCTCCTTCAGAAAAGCAAATGTGGCATCCGGAGATACCTTGGCAACCTATTCCTGTACATTCATTGCCAAGACATTTGGATAATGTAAGAATTACTATGTTTACCAAGCTTTTTCATTCAAACTTTTTTTAGCTTCATGCTGTATCTCTCATTTAGCAGAGTAGGCAGAGGAAATTTAGTGTTAAGAAACTCCACTTCCTACTGCCCGCTGAATTTTCGAGGCATTGTGTATTGAGTGGTGAAACTTGTTACAAGAGTGAAGTTGAAACAAGAGTGAAGAAATTACAATATTAATAAATAATAATTAAATCCCCACATTGGGATATCAAACCACAACTGTTGTTTTTACAGTTACACACTAGTGCCATAACAGCCTCAATTATTTTTTTAATTCTAATACAAACCCTTAACATTAACATACATTTTAGATAGTTGCAGCAACTAAACCTTGTAAGACATGGAAAGCTATGTACAATGAATTATTAGAGGAAAAAAATTCAGACACAAAATTTACAGAACTTTTTGAATATTTGAGCAAACATACAAATCAAAGTGTGCGCAGCATTCTTGATGTGGATTTCTTATACAGTACTTTACAAACACAACAGGAGGCTGGTCTAAAACTCCCTGAGTGGACTAAAAATGTATTTCCTCATAAAATGCATGTTCCCTTCATGTTAAGTTTGGCAATGCTCTCATATAATGAAACATTAAGAAAGTTTCATACTGGTAAGTATGATCATAAAAAATAGAATTAGATACTTATTAAAAAACATATAAAAATTTGAGCATAGTGTGATTTGAACCTCTTTGGAATCTCCGAAAACTGTCCAATTTTCAGATTTTCTTATTATTTTTTTAACATTAAGTATATGAGTAAAAATGTATTTGATATAACTTAATTAATTAACAATACTCAAAACAAAACTGTAACAAAGGCGAAAGTTTAAAAAATTGCCCATTGTGTGCGCCACGATGGGCAATCGAAAACCGAACCGAAAAACGGTTCGGTTTTCGATTCAACCCACACTCGAAGGAATGAATTATTAAAGAAAAAAAGAAAGAAAGCATGAATTATTATTTATTAATATTTTCATTTCTTTGCTCTGGCACTAAGATAAAATTCTACTAAGTTCCGCCACTAAATGCATAATACATCGAATATTCGGCAGAAAGTGGGGAACAGAGTGTCTCAACACTAACTTCCCTCTGCCTATCCTGCTGCTATGTGTGGTATGCTGTATACCTAAGAAAAAAAATAAAATATTCAAAAAATCTTATAAATATCAGAAATTTCATTCCACTTGCAGGTCCATTTCTTAGTGAAATAAAGCAAAATCTCAGAGAAATTGTAGAACACAATAATGATGATCGATCACTGTATATCTACTCTGGACATGACATAAATGTAGTGTCGCTATGGCGTGCGTTTGGTTTTGAAGAATTGCTTCAACCAGATTATGGGGCAAGTCTGACCATAGAGCTGCATGAGGAAGTGGAACAAGATAATTTTTTCATAAGGGTATATATTTTTTTTACAAATTTTCGAAAATTCTTTAATTCTTTCAGCCTTACTGTACTGTATCCCACTTCTAGCAGGGTAGTCAAAGAGTGCACTATGTTTTTCCAAACCAGCAAATGCTGATTTAATCCATAACCATTTTATTTACAGTTGGATGCTACCCATTGCAACATAATGGAACATCATATTATGAACGATATAATAATAACATATCATTATATTGACAGGTTTTCTATAGAAACAATACTAAAGTCGAAGTTCCGATGGAATTAAAGCTTCCATTTTGCAATGTTCCCTGCACTTACACTCGGTTTGAAGAACATCTGAACACTTTGATTCCAAACGATTGGGAAGCAGAATGCCAAAATAAAAATAAATAGATGATATTAAATTTGAAAATATAGGTATATGTAACTTTTAAAATCTTATTCTCACACGTTAAATATATCAAATATATAAAAATACAAATTAAAATTGAAACCTGCACCTTATTGAACAATATGTAGAAAAATATTAAATGTATAACTGACTATAAAAATAAAATATAGACATATTATGTAATAGACACAAGTGCAATAAATCAAATCTAAGCTTTTCTTTAATCTATTCTTGCTACTAATTATATTTTCAATGTAACAAGGAAATCTTATAATTACATTAATGTTTAACAGATAATTTAATTAAAAAAAATACTACCAATTGTACTATACCAATATTAAATTGTTGTGAGTACTTAATGATACTGTAACATTCCAAATATACGTAAATACTTTAGTAATTAATTATTGAGATATGGTTCTATTCAACCATTTTTTTACATTCCAAATTTACACTATACTTAATCTATTATCTGTGATGACTATTTACTCTTGAAATTTTACGTTTTGAATGCAATCTTGCACTTAGTTTAATTTATTAGATGATTCATAAATATTCAATTTAAACTGTACTTTCTCTTCAGAAATTAAATAGGTGTTGATATTAATAACTGCATTTTACTATTTGACTCTATATTAATCTTTATAAAATGACTTTATTGCATTTTTAAAGATACCAACACTTTTTTATTGACTACACCAATAAAAAAATATTTACATATTTTATTGTATAGGATAGCCAAATATTTAAATAAAAATATTTAATGTGCCATAATGTTATTGTTACTGTAAAATTTTATTTTTTATTACAATATTCAAATTATAATTTTATATCTATATACAATGTCCATTTTATTATAAAATAGTCATTAAATTACCTTTTAAACTAATTCTCATTAATATAAATATAATTTTATATAATGTTTAAATTAACGAGAACTTTAAAATTTTTTATATTATAATTTACGCAATAATAGATATTTTAAGTTTTTTTTTGTTATACAACTTGAACTTCAATATGGTTGATATTAAGATATTATTATAGTAATAATTGTTGTTTGTCAGTGTTGTATTTACATTTAATTAATTAATATGTAGGAACAAATTATAATCCTTTGGAAAATTAATTTTGTGTTCTTAACGTTATGTGGATAGGTGTATTCTTTAATTTTTTTCTTTGACAGAGGTATTTTAGTTTGTACTAAATAAGTCTCAAATTGTTTTTTACACACCATAAAGATTGTCATGAGGCCGGTCGTGGCGCAGCGGCACGAGGTGTGACTGCAAAACCGACTGGTTGTGGGTTCGATCCCCACTCGAGGAGATGAAATATTTACTTAAATTTATATTTCCATTTCTTCGCTCTGGTGTCGAGGTTAAGCGCGGCATTGAGTTCTGCCACTCAACACGCAATGCCTCCAGAATCCGGCAGAAAGTGGGGAACGGAGTGTCTTAACATTAGGTTCCCTCTGCCTACCCTGCTGTGTGCGGGATACAGCGTGAAGCTAATTTATTTAATTTAATTTTTTTATAAAGATTATAATTGTTCTATATAAATATTTACTGCAAAATAAAATTCTATACTTTTTATTTTATTACACTATTTTTGCTTTGTGATAAATATTATGAGACGCTACTCAGTCATAATAATATTAATACGTAAGATTCAAATACATATAAAAACCATTTATTCAAGATCTATAAGTTTCTAAGTTACTTTTAAAGTGATTTATTTAAACTATGTTAAATTTTTGCTATTTGTATAATATACATATAAATTGTAATGTTATTACGTGTTGTAATTTAAAATAAACGATTTTGTGCACCATTTTTTCTGTATTTTATTTCTCCCATATTTTTGTGTCCTTTTTTTACTCCGTTTAACGGAATTGTGACAAATTATACAAACGTGAACCCAAATTTATAAAGAAGACAATAGCGAAGGCAAAGTGGAGAAAGCCCAAAAGAAGAAACCTTCCGATTCTAGACATTTCGTGTTGAATGGTGAGTGATTTAAATATGATATGCAAATATAATTAATAGGAAAATATCATATTTTCTTAAATCACTTGCGTAGCTTTGAATTCATAATACAGTAATATTATATGCTTAAGATAAAAACAAAAAAGCAATGATTTTAAAAATAATTTATTTCAAAAAAAATGGACGGCACAATTGTTACTTAAGTAATTAATCAACATTAAACTATAATATTTAAATAAGAATATGTAAAAATATCTATCCTATAAAAATGTAAAATTAGGCACATTACAAAATAAAAGGTGGTATATAGTCTTAACTACTATATGGATAACATGTATATGAATGTGTCGTATTCAGTCTTTGAGGTTTCTATTGTAAAACTTAACTGACCTTACAGTGGACCGGTATTGATTAATAATTTTTTATATACTAATATAGTTTTACGCTATATTCCGCATATAACAGGCTAGGTAGAAAAACCGTAGCATCACTCCAATCTCAACGCACTATGTTCTGTTACTAGAAAATAAAAATATTTCATTCCCCTGAGTGGGAATCGAACCTCCTTTTTAGTTAGCAACTGTGCGTGTGCCACTACCTAACGTCGGCATCCATTACTATTAGCACAAATAATAAAATAAAATTATTTTATTACAAATACCTGAAGTGAACATTAGTCTAGACAAGATTTGAGTTTTATATTATTTGGACCTTTAAATATTATAATTATATGGTACCAAACTAATTAGTTTGGTATTTTAATATAAAGTTATTGCAACTATGTGCAGTGGTTATAAATATAAAAACTTAAATATTATGAAAACAATAAAATATGTAAATACAATAATGTCAATATAGATTTAAATATAAATGCTGTTTTAGATAAAGAAAAGTATATATAATTAAGTGAAAAGACAAAAAATGTCGTTCATTCCAATATTGGACGCAATGAAATAAAAATATACATCAAATTTTATAACATTTTGATTCATGACTTTTAATTGAATAGAATTAATCTTATATATTATGTAATTCTACACAGACAAAACATCTGGTTGGGTCCCACTAGTATAATATAAAATACAGTATAGTCAAGTAGTTGCGGCCGTCCTGAAGTTAGCTGTAGAATTTTCATATTGAGTAAGTAATATGAAAAAGATTAGAAACCGTAACTTTAAGATGGCCACAACACATCATACCTACTGTAATTATTTAATTTCCACAACATGTTAAAACATTTCTTTCCCTGTATGCTCTTAAAGCTGTATGTACAGATACAACTATCCATAAAACAACAGATAACCAAGAAGTAAAAAGAGCTATTTGTAAAGCAACACCTGTATTTATAAAATCACCTCTGCGACTGTTTGGTGCATCTTTCTGGATATAATCCATAAAGTCATAAATCGCTTGGCAGTTCAAACGGAAATGTATTGCAGTGGCATGGTCTCCTGTAGCATGTAGTTCCTGTGTAGAAAAATATGTTTTTGGTATATTTCATTTTTGTTCAGTTTCACACTTTATTCTGAATATATATCTCCTCATCTTTACTCCGGGTAATAAAAATAACTCATTGCCCTGTGAGCAGGATTGAATCTAACCACTGGATTTGCATCCAAATTTATTTTGTACTAAATATTAAAAATATTATTTAGTTTTTCTGATGCCAGTTGTGGCACAGGGGAACAAAGTGTGACTGTAAACACAACAGGTTGTGGGTTTCCCACTCGAGGAAATTAAATATTTAAAATCTCCATTTTCTTTGAATTGGTATTGGTATTGGGGATACAGCATGAATATTAAAACTTTATTGAAATTTTCAATTGCACTCAAACATTTTTCACAATAAATGAAATGATTATCAAAGGATTGCTCCTGTACTGACATCATTGGTAACCTTACCCTAACTAAATAGCCTCTGTACTGAAGGCATGTTTTAAAGAATCCATCAGTCACAATAGCTGCATGTACAAGATTATAAATAGCAAAGATGGCTGCAATGCTTGAAGTTGGTATCCAACAGTATATCACTGCATCATTCTGCTGAGATATCCTTGCCCTGGATGTTACTACTATTGTCTCACCTTCTCTGAAATATATAAGTTGTATTGTCTTTTTAACAGGGTTTTTTACACTTTTTGACTAATTTTCAAATCACCAAATTTAAATTATTTTAATTATCATTTGCATTGCATTAGCAGTCAATTAACAACAACAACAACAAACAAATATTCAGTTCACTTATTTAGTTGTTTTTGTAATAAAAAGCTACAAAACTAATTAGCATTATTGTTTTGCTAGGATAACAATATAAAAATTTGAATGTTGCAGGATTTGAACCCTTGATATGACTGCAAGCCGGGACAAGGGACAATTAATCAAAATATGTGTGTTTCAAAATATTTTTCATGTATCACTTACATTTCTTCCATGGTTGTCGATTTTTCTCCTTCATACTGTCCAATATTATTAATACATACTCTATACATATGAAATAGAGCCATTACTAGTGCATATACAACTAAAGGAAGAGGTGCAAAGATAGCATAAAGGCAATAAGAATTTCGCCCTCCACTAAAATACTGGAATGTACTTATTCCATAAAATATGCAACCACAGCTTAAGTTTTCGAGCCAACTACCTGGGCAGACATCTAGAGTGGCTCTCCAATGGTTATAAGGTATAGCTATACAGACGACCGACACTGCAAGTGAAACTGCTAATAGACTGTAACACCAGCTTAGGCGACGCTCTGTTTCATATTGATTCATGTTTGTTTACTAAAAGTAATTCACATTAAGTAATACTCTTCAATAATATATTATGTCCAATTGATTTGTATTTTACATTCACTACTTACGATTTATATCAGTTTCTGTATAAAAGGACAAGTACAAATAAGAAATTAGAAAAACGCAAACATTTTATATTCTTATCATTAATCACAGATAATACGATTCACCACATATTTATAAGTCGATAAGAGATAAACTTTTAATAATATTCGCCAACAGGTACTCGTAATAAACAACAATTAGTTCAACCACCTAATATTTTGTTGTTGTCTCTTAGTGTGTATATATTCTGTGGTCTACTGAATTGTTTATTTGAAGTTTTAAAACGCCCGTCAGTGATAGTAACGTTTAAAAATAAAATTAAATAAAATATAATTGATTAAAAAATATAACTCAATTAAACTGAACTAAACAAAATACCATAATATATTTTTGCATGGTTTACCATATATGTATGTACAAATTAGACTAAGGAGGCAACATAAATTTTATAAATGTCAAACTCTTCTGAACACTGGAAAGTGCAACCCTAAATATAAAGTCAAAACTCAAAAGTTCAAATCAAAACAAAATATTCAAAATTATACTTAGTAGGTTAAGTTTATGTGAACACACAAATGTGTAATAACAAAACAATAATTTAAATAATGGTCATCATCATATTAAGAGTTGTCGCTTGTCTATAAACTGTAAAAATCTATAAAATGAAAATTAATGAAAATACTAAAATTATTAGCACCAATATTATTTTAGTCCCTTACATGGAGCATCATGTTTTAAAGTTTGTTTATCAATTATACACAAAAATTTATTCGATATAATAATTAATACAAATTATTATAAGTTAAGTTTTTAATAGGTACCATGATTGGATGAAGTCAGAAGAATTACAGGTGCTTACAGCATCTGAACCTTTAACATTGGATGAAGAATACAATATGCAAAAATCTTGGAGGGAAGATGAAGACAGTAAATGAAAATATTAAACATTTTTAACATTTGTTTCAACACTAAGAATCGAAAAATATTTTAGAAAATCTTAGAAACTTACCACTAAGCTATATGTGTGAAATTTTTATACATTTTATGAAATAGTTTATTATAATACTTGTATTGTTTATAATATATCTTTAGTCTTTTATAATATTAGAATTCTGCAGATTATTAATCATGCATCTAATAAAATGTAATATTTATTTTCAGAATGTACTTTCATAATATTAGATAGAAATATTTATCAAGACAAACAGAATGAAATTGGTGAGCTTAGCATAAATTAAGCTGCAATTTTTCATGACTTATATCTGAAAATTTTATACACTTTACATTTTTTTTTCACTATTACAGAATCTATGATTGGAGATGTAAATATATTTATAACAGATAAAGATGATTCTATTGGTGAAATAGAAATAATGGTAGCTGAGAAAGCTGCTCGTGGTAAGAAACTTGGTTGGGAAGCAGTCATATTAATGCTGATATATGGAATAAGTTACATTCACTTAAAAAACATAGAGGCAAAAATATCTATCACAAACAATAAAAGCATTAAGCTGTTTAATAAATTGGGTTTTTTAGAGAAGTCTCGAAGTGAAATGTTTAACGAAATAACTTTAGAAAAAATTGTCACTGAAGATTGGCTTAATTGGCTCGAAAATCAAGTAAAATGGGAATTAAAAACCTATTAGCTATTAAACTAATTTTTTTTAAAAAATGAAATGTTATAAAATTAAAAAATTGTAAAAGAAAACTATAAAAAGGTGCCTAATAGTACTATGTCATAATTTATTCACAACCTTATTAGGGAGTTCTTGCACTGTAATTGGTCATATTCGGTGTGTTAAATTCCATCCAATTAGCGAAGAAAGCAATTTGCCGCGTTAATATACATAATTATGTCGTAACCGGCTTTTGCTTGCTATGTCTATTCATCTATTTCGCGACTCTACACCCAAAAATTGTAAAGTTTTACATATATTCAAAAAATTAAATATTAATTGTACTTATCAATTCACCAAGCTTATTATTAATAATAAGTTAAAGATTAATAAAAACAGTCTCTTACAACTCTATCCATTGTTTAGAATTTAGAAAATATCAACTTTTAGTGTACAAAAATTATAGCATGTAATGGCATGCAAACGTATTTTATTTTCCATTCTTCTGACTTGACATCAATAAACATTATAAAGAAAATTATGCTATTTAAATAATAAAGAATAAAATAGTAGATTCACTAACAAAAATCATTGGAATGAAATAAAAAAGTTTCCCGGTTTTGTGTTTATTCACCCCGCAACTTGTATTCATTTTAGTTAATCGGTAGTTTAAATTATTGCTTTTGCATTGTTATAGCCAGCTTAGACGTTAGTGAAGGTTTTCCGAGCTTCCACAAACATCAACATGTAAACACCCCGTTTGTTATGGCTTGTGATGGCTTACGAGAACTTGTCACTGATCCGGACCAGTGTTCTTTTTTAACCGACTTCTGTAAAAGGAGGAGATTATCAATTTGATTGTAGTTTCTTTTAACACATATCAACGGGACTAGGGAGTTTGCGACAAACGTTTGCGAGGTACTTACACTTGTCAACGTTTAGAGTTAGAGTTTATGAGGGTTTTCCAAAACATTACAACCGTTTAAACGCGATATTGCATTATTAAAAAAAACAATCTTATTTAAAAGCTTCTTTTTATGATTTCTGGCAGCACTCATTATTTCAGAAATGTCATTATCGTTATCTCTTTAAAGTAGTTCAGTGTTAACACTTCCTTTCCTTGGTCATTATTTTATTTAGTGAAAACTACATAGAGTATACTGTATTTGATTGGTTATTTGCTGAACCGTATAAGTGAACAGTTTCGTTGGATAATCTGAATTCTAGACTTCTAATGCAGTCGTAGCTCGCCTTGGATAAAACCCCTAAAAGTGTTTTGTAACTTAAAATGTTTTGAACATTGTTTAATATCATACTTATCTTCGTATTATTTCGTATTCTTTATATATAAAGTGCTTACACTAATAATAATTGTGTTTGTTAAATTTAGATTAGGAGATAAAACCATCATTATTCAAATATAAACATGGCTTCCCGGCTTAATATTATAAGTTACTTTTTATTATGTATTTCGATCGTTTTGTGTAATAATGACGTTGAAATAAAAAATGAAGAAGATTTAGGTGTAAAGTATGCCAATCGTTGTGAAGTTTGCAAAATATTAGCTACTGAGCTACAAGGTAGACTAGAAGAAACAGGCAAGATTCATGATGTTATTGAAATAGGATACTCTTTAGATGACGTTAAACCTAAAAAGAGAACTAAATATCAGAAATCCGAATTGCGGCTCATAGAATCTTTAGAAGGAGTATGTGAAAAAATTTTAGAGTACAACATTCATAAAGAACGTCAAGACAGTACAAGGTTTGCAAAAGGTATGAGTCAAACATTTAAGACTCTTCATGGCCTTGTCGATAAAGGTGTGAAAGTTGATTTAGGTATCCCTCTGGAACTTTGGGACAAACCATCAGCAGAAATAACAAATATGAAAACTCAATGTGAAAGTCTTTTAGAGGAAAATGAAATGGCTATTGAAGACTGGTATTGGAAATTCCAAGGTGAAATAGATTTAAAACACCATTTGTGTACAAAAAATGCTTTAAGAAATACAGATGACTCCTGCTTGTTTGAGGAACTTAAAGGTGAAACAGGGGAACGCGACGAGTTGTAGTATGTGAATTAAATTCTGTGATTTATGACAATTTTTTTAAAAAGTTGAATCAAAAGTGCATTTTTATTATTGTAAGTCTATAATGTAATAATGTAAATGATGAGTAGACCCTCTATCAATTGCATGAATTACACGTAATGCTGACATATATAAAAACCTAATAATAATTAGTAAGGAATTGTAAGTATAATTAAAATATGTGTATGTTGCAAAACTCAAATAGTCAAAATGAATTTATCTGCTCATATTTATACTAATAAATATGTAATGTTTTGTTATATTCATTGTCTCATTTAATAGAATATAATATGTATCAAATCAATCAATCTTTTATTTTAGTATTTGGGATCTAGTTTAATTTTCAATTATAATTTTATTACTCT
The DNA here is from genome assembly GCA_021202915.1 of Heliconius himera. NCBI lineage: Eukaryota > Metazoa > Arthropoda > Insecta > Lepidoptera > Nymphalidae > Heliconius > Heliconius himera. The sequence goes on along the minus strand of JAJHJA010000143.1, from coordinate 727,291 downwards.
TTTTTATCTATATTCATTGTAAAGATCTTAAAATCTTAACAAAATCTATTTTACTTTTTTTTGTTATTTTTATAAAAATTGCAACTGGTACTCTATGGCCTATGAAAACTGGAATGTGCAAGTGCAAATTAAAATTTATAATATTATAATAATTCTTTAAATTATTCCCTGTATATTATTTATTTTAACACCATTAAAGTAATAAAAACCACCAATATTTGGAAAATTAAGCACATTGATATGCATACTCAAATGATATTATAATCGTTTCTCACTTTTCACCCGTTTTTCAGGACATAGCATTCAATCACCAGAATAAGAAAATAAAAATAACACTTTCCCCTGGGTGGGAATCAAACCCATAATATAATGTAGTATTTTACAGTCAAGACACTGCTTCAATAATAGCTTGGACAGTAAACAGGATTGTAAAGAAAAAAAAGGATTTAAGGACAATAAAAAATCACAACAAAATATCATAAAGCACCTCTTTAATCAACCATCAAAAAGTACTATACAAATAATATCTATCTGATACTCTGCACTCCACGGTGCCAACACAATTGCAGGCATTCTGCAAACACATATCTAACAAACATAATGTACAATAGTAATAATAATAATAATAAAGAAATTATAAATAAAAAAATTGATTACAACTAATAGGATTAAATACATTCACTCATTATTTGGTAGAGACATACAACTCGAGCAACATTTAAATAATTTATTTCGATGAGAAATGCAGTGCCATTTTGCACTTGTATGTGGTGTTTATTTATCTTTTTTTTTTCTATAGATACGGGCTGGTGTCCTGGTAGTCGTCGTCGCTGTCCGACCCGTCGTCCGTCAGCTGGCGGTGTGTGGTCTCTTCCGGGTCCCCAACGCATTCAGAGCTCGATGCATCTGTTATTTATTATTTACATTATAGCTTTTTTTCTTATAATAATTATATTTATAACTTTACCCACATATCAGGAGTATGAACATAGAAAGAGTTAGGACACTCCTTTCCCAATTTTTTGCCCATTTTTTTTCAGATATTACTTGTTAGGAGCCGGAAATCAGCGCCGCGCTTTGTTTTAATGCTAGAGCGACGAAATAAAAATAATTCATTCTTCTAAGTGAGAATCGAACCCACTACCGTCGTGTTTATAATGAGACGCGGTGGCGCTGATCCACAAGGGATATACATTCTATTATGACGAATAATTATATAAACAAAATTCATTTGTTTATTATAAGCATGTGCTGTATTAAGTTTTAGTTAATTAGTTAATTAAGTTTTTATTAATATAAAATATGTTAGATGTTATGATTTTATTAAATTATTATAATAAAATATTATAAATAACACTATAATATTAATTGCAAAGTACTAAATAACTACTTTCTATAATATATTTTAGTAATACAAACAAAACAGTTACTAAAACTACCACGTGGTATTTACGTGCAAAATACATATAAAATGCGAATAGCGTGTTTTTTTGTGTTATGTACATTTATTATTAAAGTGGAAAGCATATAAAAGCTACAAATAATTACCCAGTTACCTGCTTGGTGTTCCCAAAGCTCGTCGCAACGCCGCGACTTGGGTGGCGGTGGTGATGGCGATCCCCTAGAACCAAAATAAAGAATATTTTTAACATTTTTAAAGTGTCAATCCACATTTAAGAAAGAAAAATACTTATTTAGAGAACGTATTACTAAGCCAGTGGTCAGAGCGCCTGCTCGGTTTCCAGGAGGCGCGGGTTCAAGTCCTGCTACGTTCAAATTTTCATACGTTTTCTAAATAAGGTTTTGTCCAAATAAATAAATGTGATTATTAATATGTAACAATTCAAAATTTAATATTTATCAATTGTAAATATCCAGGAGGTAATTTAGGTGCCGTGAAAGAACGTGTGACTGTAAATATGATAGTTGTAGGTTTGATTCCCCTTCATGGGAAAATAAGTTATTTTAATTCCTCGAGTGCCACTCTGGTAAGACAAAAAGCGGGGTCGAGTACTGCATGCATACAGGATGTTTATACTCAGTTCACTTTTGTGTGGGCAGCAGAAAATTAACGTCTTAATAGTGGATTCTGTATATTATGGAATTATATACTAGTCAATTATTTATTAACTCTAAATATTATTTATTTGTTTATAAATTTAAAAAATAATTTAAATTATGGCTTATTAAAGGGGGCATTTTTTAGCCCTTAACAAATACAAAATGAATAAAAATATTAGCCAAGCATAAAAAACCTGCAAAAAACCTAATCAAGGTTTCGTCGATTTGTTCTTGACCATTTACATAAATTGTGGAAATACCGTTGATAAATTGGGTCAAATGAAATATTTTTTTATAAACATTTGATTGTATTTACTTTGGGTGCTGATAGTGGAAAAGAACACCATTTTTTATCTTTTCATACTGGGGAAAGGTCTATATTGTCAAAAGAGAAGAAACCCTATAGGTGTTACTGTCGTTGCAGAATGCGGAGCTCAGAGCAGTGAGCTTGCGACTTAAGCTTATATTTTCATTATATATTTAAGCGTATATCTTAAATATGCGTTCGACATTCGTCTGTGTCGCCTTCGAAATATGTTCTAGAAATTAACTGATAATTGTTATAGACAGACTGAATTGTATAGAGATAGCAAACTATAGAGACCTCGTTATACTACTTCTCGCTCCAATCTACCGCGTACAAATATCTCCAAACTTAATCTTGGCTTGATGGTAAGTTAAAAGCACTTTAAAATTATGGGCTTTTCTGGGAATGAAGTACGAATAGTAGAACTAACGAGTAAGTAATTAAAAGAAATTAAATCAGTTTAGTATCGGTTTAATGTCTTATAGAGATAAGTCCACCTTTGTACACGATTTTTCTTTTTTGTGTTTGTCTATTATGTATTTTAGTACAATAAAGAATATTATATAATGTCTCTCTTGCAGAACATATTCTTTCTATTCAGAGAGGATAGGTTCTACAGGATAGACTGACCCTGAGGCCATGAGACCCTGCTGGTGCCACTTGTTATATATAAACAGTACGAGTCAATTGTAGACCGCACTGGAATTTGAATCTAAGATTTTGCCTATTTTTGATTATTTTCTGTCCGAGTAACAAATGCGAAAAATTTTAAAGACATAACTCGTCGACATTACTATAAAAAAAGTAGGCATTCAAGTTAAAAAGTAAGCGGTACCTATGCTCAGGCGAATCGTCTCCATTCTCACTGGGTGGCGGTGACGACCTCGGGGAGGGCGGTTGGCTCAGAGCCTGCATCAACCTTCCCTTGGACTCGTTCCAGATGTTTGTGAGACGGCCGTCCGGCCCGAAGAGCAGGAGGAACGCGTCTATCAACTCTCGCGACTTCTCCTCCCATTTTGTTAGTATGTCCACTTTCTTTTCTCCTATGTTTGTCATTACCTGATTAACAAAGAAAGTGGAATTAAATTTATATTTTATAAAGGTCTGACTAATGGTCTTATAGTCTTGGAAATTAAATTTCGGTCTTGGTTATCATCTGAAACAAACCTACCTAATAAAGACGGATTAGCTACAAAAATAGTTCTCAATATTTACATAATTTAATATTACAATATATAATATTATAATATAAATTATATATAATATAATATATAATTTATATTTACATAATTTAAGAAGTAGAAAATCACGTCCTATAACATAAAGTCACGTTTTAAATTCTTCACTCTTATCAAATTAACGATCCTGTCGTGCTAATCTTCTAATCATATTATTTTATGTATATTAATTCGGCCTTGGCTACGGCCACTAGGGGGCGTATAGTAGCTGTTAGGCGTACCAAGACAATACAAAACCTTAAATTTATTTACATAGTTTACATCAAAAATTGAAGTCAGTCGTGGCGTAGGGGCACAAGGTGTGCCTGTAAACTCGACTGGTTGTGGGTTTGATCCCCACTCGAGGAAATGAAATATTTATTTATATTTATATTTCCATTTCTTTGCTCTGGTGTCGTCAAGGCAGAATTTGGCGGGAAGCGGAGAACGAAGTGTCTTAACACTAGGTGCCCTCTGCCTACCCTGCTGTGTGCGAGATACAGCATGAAGCTAAAAATTAACATTAACATTAGAATAAATAGTAACTACATAATTTATGAACCAAACGACTGTTTATTCTTTTCACATATTGCAAAAAGAACACAATGTAATTCTACAATCAACAGAATAACTTCCTCTCTTATCTACGAGCTAGCTTAGCGGAGGCGGACTTATCCGCTATTACTTTACATTATTAGAATTTATATAGCACCTATCACATTTTCTGATAACAAAGAATTTTATTTTATGCTAGCGACCTAGCTGTGTTCCGATAATATTCATATTTTAGAGAAAACAGTGAAACAATTATTTTATAGCAATATTCACTAAATGTTGTGGAAAGTTTGCCAAAACACAACATTAAAAATCCTGTACTAAGTTCCTTAATAATAGTTTTGTGATATATTTTCCATGTACAGAGAGCTATCATTTGAAATATGTTTAGATTATAGTAGTTCTACATAATAAAGGTAGGTGAGAATAATAAACATAATTAGCTTCACGCTGCATCCCGCATATAGCAGGAAAGGCACTTGGAACATAGCGTTAAGACACTCTGTTCCCCACTTTTTGTCCATTGTTTGTATATTGCGAGATCAGTCACGGAAACCAACGCTACGGTTAGCCTTATCACCAGGGCGAAAAAAAATAATTAAACAATAAATTTCTCGGATTAGGAATCGAACCCAAAACCGTCTGAGTTTAGAATCACACCCTGCGCCACTGCGACGCCCTCATAATAAAAACACAAAACAAAAATTCTATAACGTATATAAATAATATGCATTGTTATGTATAATTTATTATATTAGATATCAATATGATATAATAATTTATTATTTAATGAATTTAACTAAACATATTGTACTCGGCCAATGTGAACGACATTCTGCTGTTCAATTGAAAGGGAGATATTATTAAGCCTATTGAATTACAAGAGGGTATCAAATGCAGACTGCATACGAGTATGACATGCATTTTGTGTTCCTATACTTGAATAATGACGTAGTTATTTCCTTAATAATTTTAATACTAATTCTATTAAAATGTATTTAAATGAATATTTAAATATATTTTAAATAAAATTATATTTTAAATAAATGAATATTTAAATATATTATAAATTGCCAGTCGTGGCGCAGCGGCACGAGGTGTGACTGTAAAACCGACTGGTTGTGGGTTCGATCCTCACTCGAGATAAAAAATGTACTTAAATTTATATTTCAATTTCTTCGCTCTGGTGGCGAGGTTAAACGCGGCGTTGAGTTCTGCCACTCAACACGCAATGCCTCCAGAATTCGGCAGAAAGTGGGGAACCGAGTGTCTTTACACTAGGTTCCCTCTGCCTACCCTGCTGTGTGCGGGATACAGCGTGAAGCTGATTTATTTTTGATTTATTTTTTTTAATGAATATTTGTATAAATTGAAATTACTTAATAAAAATAGCAAAGCAATTTAAATAAAAATCCTAATCTAATATTAAATAACTAATAAAACAAACGTTATTAATATTAATGAATCGATGCCTAGCTATATTCATATACTATGCGCGTAAATAACAAAATTTACTTACTTTCTTTCCTTTATCTTTGAGTTCGTCCATTTTGTTCTGCAACCTGAACTTCTTTTCGTTTAGGAAGGACACGTTGAGCTCCTTGGCAGAGTATCCTCGAGCGAGATTCCGCCTCACGTATATGTCGTAGTCGCGCACTATCCGCGCGACGATATCTGACGTGGATACACCTGGAAACAACATATTTTATTATTACTTTTATCTAAGTTAATTCACAAAGTTTAGTTTAGTTTGACGCTGTCCAGCATATAGAAGGGCAGGCAGAGAGAAACAAGTGCTGATCCTTGGTTTCCTACTCTCCCCTCAACCTCCCAGATATTACGTTTTGAGAAGCGTAACTCAACGCCGCATCTTTTTACCGGCGAGGAAATGCAAATAATTCATTACTCCGAATGGAATTCAGTCAGACGCTCTATACTATGTCAATGGACTTTATTATCAATATTCGATGCTAATATCCTAACACACTTCCAAGTACTCAAATTGAAGTAAGCTAAAAAAAGTTAATTCACATGTTTTTATAAAAACTCTAAGTACAGTTTACATCATGTTTTAAGACATTTAGATAAAAAATATTAAACAAATCACGTAGAACACATCTAAAATATATGACAATTATTAAAATATTCACATAATCGTATGACATAAGGTTAGGGTTATTATATACAAATTTAACTTATCTACATAATATATAAAATAATAAAAGCCGAGTCACTCCAGACTAGCGCTAATAACGAGTTATTTATGGCTAGTGTCGCTCAATCAGCATTAGGTCACACGATGTTCGGTGTCGCGACCTAGACTTAGTTAGGTTCTGTAAACACGCCTGTTCTGGGAAATGTACCTACTACCTTATAGATAGATACGTGAGATGAATTAATGACTTCATTTTATATTATTAGTTGTTCGCTTAATTAACTAAGTTAAGCGAATAAATGTGGTTTTCATTTAAAAATGTGTATTATTTGAGGTCAGTTGTGGCACAGGGCCACAAGCGCGACTGGTTGGGGGTTCGATTCCCACTTGAGGAAAAGAAAAATAAAATATTTTCATTTAGTCGCTCTGGTAACGAGGCAAAGCGCGCCTTAATAAAGTCGGCCACGGAAGTCTAAACGCTAGATTCTCAGGTTCCCTCTGCCCACCCTGTCATGTGCGATACAGCGTAGCGATATTTTTTATATCTGGAAAATGTTAAAGTATCCGTTCTAAGAATAAAAAAATATTCCGACTAACAATATAAGCATAATTTAACATGCGCAGCGGAAACTAATAACCACCGAGGAGACTCAAATTAAGTACAAAAAATATATTACTGTTAAATAAAATAATAAATATACTTCCTGCATTAATTACTAAGCTGTGCAAAAAGTTTTCAGTTTTTGCAAACTTATTTAAATGCATTTTTCAATTGAATGTGTCAAAAGTACACACACATACGCACACTTTTATTTTTTCTTTTGTTGGCAAGAAAAGTAGTAATAGTATGTAAAGTTATTCTGTAACTAAATTAGACGACCTTCAACTTTGGACGTCAAAAAAAATAGTACATTGTCGTGTTGAGATTTCGTAATAAAAGTAAAAACTAAAGATGAAACTTCGCGGTGGTTGCGTATTAATGTATGGCTTAATTATAACATATAATTGTCAAAAGAGGATTAAAAATTCCTTTATATTTCAACACTTTTGCAAGATATTGTGTTGAAATTTGATTGTCTGAATATTTGAGTAACATTTTGAAATATTTCATCTAAGAATTGTATACTATTGCGTGTGTATGATTATTAGTAATTATAATTATTATATTTTGTAATTCATAGTATATTATGCAAAGTAAATTATTAATGCAAAAAATATATATTTCAAATCAATAAATGAATATTATGAAGTATTATGAAGTAAAATGCAAAATTCATTTATTGATTTGAAATATTTTTATAATATGCGGTTATTGAAAGCAAGAGAGAGAGAGAGAGCCTGACAGTTAGTTGGGACATAGCGAAGACCTTTTATCGAGTGAGGCATGTTGATAGCCGATTGCATGACCTCCTTGAGCCGATCTGTTTCTGCATTACCTCATTATCACACAAATAAGTAATATCGCACCAATATATGGAGACACTGATTTCTATTACAGCGTAGCATGATGATATTTCGTTTTTTTTTATAAGGAAAATGTCATGTTTAATGTTAAATAACGTAAAAATCAATTTTCGACAGAAATAATGATAGAGTAAAATTTTTAGATTAATAATATCCAACGTCAAATTAAATAACATTACCACAATGTCTTAATTCATAATTTACAAAAACTAAACATATCTTAACAGATATATGTCAATTTTATGTATCGTATCGATCCAGTCAAACGCAGTTGACACAGTAACGCGAGCTTAAACCACACTCAGTGGTGTTTGTCTTACATTTAGATGCTTTCTCCGGTCCAATTAGAAAAGTGCAGCATTGAGTTACATACATAGTATCCTACAACAGCGTTTAACGCACATCCTAGCTATTTAACGAAATAAGAGTAATTTAATATGAAGCTACCTTTCAAAAGACAAAATAATAACGTAAAACTTTTACTTAAATACGTGAAAAATCTCTATAGAAATGGTAATTCACCAAAAAAAAAAATAATATCTACATCTTAGGAATACATAGACAATCATTTTACTCACCCTCCGTCCTCTCCGTCGCTACGAACATGTCCTTAGCTTTAATCATGGCGTATATATCATCACAGTCCTCTGTAATGTAGGGTATGTCGTCGTGCGCTATGAAATCAATTTTGTGCTTCTCTAGAAACTCCTCGTCATACTCCCACGGCGCGTCTCGTACAACCTTAGGTGAAAGAATGAGAAACTTGTAATTTTCCAAAAAAATGTTTAGCTAAATTTGTCCCGTATATAGAAGGGAAGTCAGAGAACGTCTCGGAAGTGTCAAGACACTCTATTTCTGCATTTCGCCCGAATTCAATGCACCGCGAATATTGAAAACCCACCGCCGCATATTATTTGTATAATAATATAAGTTATATGTATTATTAATTATTAATATAAATAATAGTAAAATTAAATACATGGAAAAATTGCAAACAAAAAAAACTGAAAACTATACTTATACTAATGTATCTAAATGTGTTCTGGTTATTGTCGACAATGTGATGTATAATATCGTAACACGACATCATACATTGTCTGTGATAGTAATACAAATTTTGTATACGAAATTCCCTATTGTAAAAACATAAGCAATTATTTTTTTTCTGTTTTTATTAGTGATGAGATCAACAGCAAAGTAAATGGGTACTCTATAGGCAAAGCCTTAAACCAAATTTCAATATTTTTTGCGTACTCACATAATTTCTTAGCGGTTTATTTAAAAAAAGAAAATTAAACGTACTTCTTTACATTTTCATTTTTGAGTCTAAATTTAATATTGAGGCCAGTCGTGGCGCAGGGGCACAATCGACTGGTTGTGGGTTCGATCCCCACTCGAGGAGATGAAATATTTACTTAAATTTATATTTCCATTTCTTCGCTTTGGTGTCGAAGCAGTTCGCCTCCAGATTTCGGTAGAAAGTGGGGAACGGAGTGTCTTAACACTAGGTTCCCTCTGCCTACCCTGCTGTGTGCGGGATATAGCGTGAAGCTGATTTATTTTATTTTTAAATTTAATATTATTAATAGTAATTATTACGTATAGCCTACTGCCATATATTTTTCTAAGAATATCTTATTTACTGGTACAAGAGATCTATTCAAAGCGTAGGTAGTATGACGAGAATGCTTCAATTAGCGACAGAGTGTAAAATTATTGTTTCGACGGTTTTAGCGTACTACTTCAGGTAAAAACGGTTACGATGTATTCTGGCACGAACAAAAACAAGGTCAAAGATAAACAACCTAACACACAGTTCTATGAATTGTGTTCTGCATATTTTAACATTGTGGCGGATTTAGTTGTAACTAACTATTCGACTATTCTCATTTCTGTCTTCAGGTAAGAAGACTAAGCGCGGCGTTTAGATGCGCCACTAAAGATGTAATTTCTTGAAAATTGAAGTAGTTACCTCTGCATACTTTTTTACATGCTAGATACAGCGTGAAGCAAATATAAAATAAAAATAACTACCTTTTGGACGATTGTAAGTTCAAATTGACCACAAGGCCAAATCAAATATAAATAATATAAATAAGAAGAATATAAATAATTTAAAAAGCCCTCCATATGTAATGTGGTGTAAATTGTCGTTCATTTGAATTACTTTTGTTAAAAAAAATATTTCGTTTTATAGTTAATTTATTTTATTCTAATAAAAAGAATATATTTCTAATCAAACTTAAGATTTAGAAAAGAATATAACATGTATTTATATAAAATACCTCGTCAACATATCTGCAGTGTCGGACGGCCTCGTATCTCTCGTCTTCTGTCATCACCGTGCGCCCCTTACGGCTGTGTGTGAGGTTGTCGTTGCATACTGAAAAATAAAATAAAACGTATAGCATATCTTCATTTATAATTTATTAAAAAAAAAGTGTGGCTGCAAAACCGACTGGTTGTGGGTTGGATCCCCACTCGAGGAGATGAAATATTTACTTAAATTTATATTTCCATTTCTTCGCTCTAGAGTCGAGGTTAAACGCGGCGATAAGTTCTGCCATTCAACACGCAATGCCTCCAGAATTCGGCAGAAAGTGGGGAACGGAGTATCTTAACACTAGGTTCCCTCTGCCTACCCTGCAGTGTGCGGGATACAGCGTCAAGCTGATTTAAAAAAAAAAAACTATTGACAGATATTTAGAGATCGTAAGCATTGTTTATTGCATTTTTTAAAATATCTTCATATAGTTTTTCATAGGACATACATAAATGTTTCATAATTGGTTCTGTAAATTGGTAATTTATATAATAAAATTAATATTTTCCGGATTTTAATAATTATTATGACACAAACTAGTGGAAATCATAATAAAATTAATATAACCTTCCATGTCTCCATTTAAAAAAAAATTGATACAAAAAAGAAATATTTTAAAAACCTTGGAATGTTATTATGTGAAAAGGCCGTATTAAAAGTAAGTTTTTATTATTTTATTATCTGTCGTAACGTAATAAGTTATTACAAAAATACGTTATTACAGCTATTAATAGCTACTTTCACGTTTTTTTTTTCTTATTAAGTAATAGTAATGTACGGTTATATTAGATTAAAAATAATTCTTTATAATATGAGGTATATGTGTCACTAACATTGACCTACAATATAATTATATAAAGTTAAAAGTGTGTCAACAGTGATCAATACCAAGCAGTGCAGTGTCTGAAGCATCTTTTATATCGATTACCCTTAATAGCTATTATACTTTTATGTATTTAGCGAATTTAATGATAGTAAAAAAATAAAGACAGACATTTACATATGGTTGTATGTAATAAATAAAATAATATATAATTAACATTTAAATGAAGTAAAAAATTTATGTATTGCGTGAATTTCACTTCCTATATAGTTTTTTTTTACTATCTGTATAATAATTATATTTATCGGTATTTTGAAAATAAAATAATAATATAAAACATTCATAATACCAGTTAAGCCATGATTACTTATAATCTTTCATGCTTATATCTCTGCGGTTCTGATAAAAACCTTTACATTATCCAATATACGTAAATATCATATTAGGTTCTCTAGCAGCTCTACAAAAGATTGAAAGAGGTTTCACGTGTTGCAAATGTTATTTTTTTAAAGACCTTAAAAAGGAGGTTTCCAATTCGATTGATTTATTTTTTATGTCTGTACATCGATTAATCGTTAATTTTCGCTCGATGCGGAATAATTGAAATATGATGTCATAAATTTAAAAAAAATAATAAATAAATCAGCTTCACGCTGAATCCTGCACACAGCAGGGTAGGCAGAGGGAACCTCGTGTTAACACAATCCGTTCCCCACTTTCTGCCGAATTGTGGAAGCATTGCGTGTTGAGCAGCAGAACTCAACGCCGCGCTTTGCCTCGACACCAGAGCGAAGAAATGGAGATATAAATTTAAGTAAATATTTCATCTCCTCGAGTGGGGATCGAACCCACAACCAGTTGGTTTTTCAGTCACACTTTGTGCCGCTGCGCCACGACTGGCCTCAAAAAATTTTTCATTCCATATAATCATTTTGTTAATGGGGATGATGTAATTTTCATGAAACTTTGTTTTTCTGTACACTGATTACATAAAGATTTCTAATCAGATTTGCGATTCTAATTAGTAGGTATAGGTAATAGGGAGATGTTTATATGTAGACATCGTGATTTTTTGATACGACATACACTACACCGTGTATAATTTAGAATTAATTTACACTTCTATGATGCATGCACGTCACACATCTTTAGAAAAATTTACTCATTAAGTCTCATGTATTGCTTTGATTGGAATAAATGTTAGTTTGATTAAGACCTTTCGTAAAAAAATAACTAAGGTAAATAAATAAAACGAGCTAAAACCGCAGACGTAGAGCAAACATATCGACTATTCAGAAGGTAATAAATTTTTTACGTTCCCTAAGAGCGTCAAAAGTGATGTTGGGTTTTGATTTCTTTACTCTTACAGTACATTATAATAAATGCATGCTGTATAAAAAGTTTTTTTGAAAAGGGATAATATTGAAAACAGATGTATTGGAAAATAAGAGCAGCGGTTTAAGCTGATTGTCGAGTCGATAATCAGCTTCACGCTTTATCCTGCATATAGCAAAGTAGACAGAGGGAACCTAGTATTAAGACATTCCGCTCCTCACTATCCGCCAAATTCTGAAGGGATTGCGTTTTGAGTGGCGGAACTCACCGCCGCGAAACCAGAGTGACTAAATTAAAATATTAAATATTTAATTTCCTTTTTTACTGTCACATGTTTGTGAGCCACGACTGGTCTCAATATTTAGTATGTAAAATAAAGGTGTTTCTTAACTAGACGATACTGATTGTAGTATGATCTAAAAGGCAAATGGTGTAATAGGATTTATCAATGGGGACATTTGATCACGTGATCGCGTACAATGCCCGATTATACCTTACATCAAATTCTATTACCCAACAAGCAAACCGTCCGTTTGTTTCGTCATAATATATTATACTGGATATGGTACTAACTCTATATTGTTTAGTATGAATGATGTATGATTTTCCTATATAATTTTGTAGTATTTTGGGCGCCATTTAATTTGTATTTTTTTTCGAATGCATTTAAAATCAGAAGGTTCACTTTAATCTGGAGAAGACGATCAAGGTTCAACAATTGACGATTGATTAGTATTAAATTGTGCATATCAGGTTTGCAAATAATATTATATTTTTAATTAATGTGTTAAAGATAAAGTGATTAGAGTGAGTCAAGGGCAATAAATATCTTCAATAATCAACAAAAGTACACAAAATTTTATCCTTCACCTACCCTAAAATAAAATAAAAAATTTGACTACAAAATAATATTAGATAAGAAGTAAGTATACTATGTACTAAATACATTAAGATTCCGTTTGAATTCGATAAATTAAGAATTGAGTGACAGAACACAATTTTTTTCTTGATGTATAATTTCCTCATAATTGTAATTTCATCATTTTTTTTTTATTAATAATATTAACACCTAATAGAACTACATAATAATTAGATAAGAGAAATGCCCAAAAATAATACAATAACAGCGACTATAAAACAGAAACAATTATTAAACAGAAATATATTTAAAATCTAAAAACAGATAATGGTAGAATGTTGTAATTATCAAACTGGGGCCACTCATCGTCTCATGTAATCTCTAACTTACTTATCGGGGGAGCACAGCAAGGTTGCTGGTTCGTAATGATAACATAACTATCTCTATACTATCTTAGATAATATAATTTTGCGTATTTCGTAATTAAAATCGTACGATCAATGAGTACCCATATCTATATCGTAAGAAAAATAAAGTACCTATACCTATATCTTAAGGATTGATAACGTCAACGCACATGCACAACACTACCTGTCACACGTAAGGAATGTGCTCACGTGGGCTTAGTATTATTCAGTTTGAATGCAGTTCCATTTGATAATAAATAATGTATATCACAAACATATAACATTACTAGAGGGCTCGCGCGGCTTCGCCCGCTTATTAGGAGTGAATTCTAAAAAAACCACGTTCAATAAAATGTTTTTAACAGTGTGTATTAAAATTTTTATAAAAATCGGTGGCAATTATTCCATATAAACTTTCAACACCTTATTTGAACCTTTAGGGGGTGAATTCTTAAAAACCATGAAACACGTGTTCAATGAAATATTTTTAAGAGTCTGAATTTCTAATTTTATAAAGATCGGTGCAGATTAAATTTTTTTTCCATACAAACTTTCTACCCCTATTTCATCCCTTTACGGTTAAAATTTTTGAAATTCCCTTCTTAGTGGATGTCCAGAATATGAAAATAAACATCTGCCCAAGTTTCACGTTTCTACCATCAGCGGTTACGGCTCTGCGTGCGTCTTACCTCAGTCAGTCAGCACAAGCCCTTTTATATATATAGATAATATTCTATTGTCATTAAACATGACCAACACATTATATTTATGTAAATATTTTCGTTTACTACTATAAAAATATATTCTCGGTACAAATAGAATTCTCTATGTTCTAATTTCACTCTCTCTTATCGCCGTCATCGAGTGTGACGTACATGTAAAATTCTATTGGCTGAAAGTCTACATTATCAAGAGATTTATGCAATTAAAATAAAACCGGAATTTCGAGATTGCAAAACGAGTGGGTGGAACGTGTTCTGAAAAACCTGTTTTATGTCCATGAACAATGGGTCCGCTTCTATTTTGCATAACAACTGTTAAAACACAAAAGGCACTGAAGTACGCGTTTGCACGGTTTCTTTACAGTAACCATATTTGTATAGTACGTTCCGTACCAATTCTTGCTCTGGATAACAAGCAGTATGCTATATACATATAAACTATAATAAAACATAAAGATAAATGATTATATTAAATACCTAAAAGACCTGTACTAGAACGTGAATTTTAATAAAATTAATAATTATATGTAAATAACATGTCAAGATCGATACGTTTAAGTATATATTTACTTTTTGATCACAGATACTAAAACCAGGAAATTTTCAAATTTTATTTTTATTATTGGTTACTGATATGATTCGTAGAAATACAAATGTAAAGGCATTTTTTTTTATAAATAGGTTACGCCGTTAAATAGTATTTCAGGAATTTTCAGTAGTTCTAATTTCTATAACCTAATCGTCAGTAGACGTTATTTAAAAAGAAGATTATATCATTTTTAATGAATACAGGTGAAAAGTGTAGAACAACTGTATTTTCAATAAATCACACCCCACAATACTTTTGAATCTTATAGATTATATATAATCTATAATACCAATATATATACTATAATAATTAAATAAATAGTTAAACATTTTACCTCCAACTATGAGATAGACATTGGGAAATACTGTCTTGGCTTGCTGCAGCTGTCTCGCATGGCCCTGGTGGAACATATCGTATATGCCATCCGAGTACACTCGCACTTTGCGGGACGCCGTGCCCGCTATCGCCAGCGCCCTGGGTATGCGGCCGTACGCGCACCTATCCCGCTCCGCCACCGCTGCGAAGTCCGTGCTGAAGGGGGCTGCTGTCCGTAACGACTGGAAATAAATGGAAAAATTTAATTTTTAATTTTAAAAGTCAGCCAGGGAGGCCAGTCGTGGCGCGTACACAAGTGTGTGACTGTAAGCGTAACAGGTTGTGGGTTCGATTCTCACTCGAAGAAATATAATATTTAATTTTCATTTCTTCGCGTAGGTGTGGAGGTAAAACGCGGCGTTTAGTTCCGCCTCAAAAAAGTTGACGCTAACAAAAATAAAAAACATGACTTAAACCTTAAAATAACATATATTATTTACAAGATCGAACAAAGTATTACAGTTCCAACATATTGTAATTTCTAAGTATATAAAGCCGCTTAATATAAAAAACACGTAGTCATGGATTAAATAATTATCTTAAAGGAAGATGTTTCTGTGGTTTTCTAAAGCAATGACTATAATTACGTCAGCGTTACTGTGCAATGTAGTTATTTAACATTTGTGGCTTTAAATCAACGTCATTTCCTCAATAATAACAATTAAGGCCATTTTATATATTATATTATTAATTTCTGTTATGTAATAAATATTATAAGTATGTAGTTTACAAGAAACAGTGTCATTTTTATAAAAAAAATTACTATCATTTAAAAAAAATATTGTCATAAAAATATTAAGTAACCGTCGTCATATTTATGTATGCCCTTGTGTTATAGTGTAAATAGGAATAACTTTTCAACGTTACGCTTACGTAATAAAATATAAAAAAAAGAATTTACTTCTTTAATATAGATCCTCCATCTATGTATTATATACACCTGATTTTTTTTAACCAAAAGTAGATAAACTAAAACTATTTTGAGTAGGAACTGATAGCAGCAAATTAAATATAAGAACTAACTTCCTTTTTTTGTACTATTATTTTTTTTTATGTATAAGTAATAATGCCGAAATCACTTTATAAATAGTATATTTTGCGGAATACAGGAAGGATTTATAACAACAACACAGTCAGTAATTGAGTAATTTAAAGTAATTAGCATGTAGTGTCTATGATTCATACTTTACGATGTCAAGGTTCAGGCGCAATCGAGCGATAGTGCGGTGGCGTGATGTGACGTGAACATCGAGCCCTATCACGCGTTATCACGGCGGCGGCGGACCGACCGCCTCGCGCATACAATACTTGCAATAAATGCATGACTTAGCGCGCAACAAGTACCCACTTTCAGTTATTAATAATGTTATCGTATGTTACATCTGTCTGTATACAACTTAAGATTGATTTTGTAAACTGATCATTTTTTGCACAGACATATTAATTTTATTAAAAAAAAAATCAACTCAGCTTCACGCTGTATCCCGCACACAGCAGGGTAGGCAGAGGGAATCTAAGCTAAGGCACTCCATTCCCCACTTTCTGCCGAATTCTGGAGACATTGCGTGTTGAGTGGCAGAACTCAACGCCGCGCTTAGCCTCGACACCAGAGCGAAAAAATGGAAATATAAATTTAAGTAAATATTTCATCTCCTCGAGTGGGGATCGAACCCACAACCAGTCGGTTTTACAGTCAGACTTCGTGCCGCTACGCCACGACTGGCCTTTTGATTAATTTATAGAAATAGAAATATTTTAACACGATCATGAATTTGACCATTTATAAAAAAAATGGTGATTTAAACAATTTTTTAATATATTTTTGGAATTGTTTGTATTGACGTTCCAAGAATTTTAATAGTATTAATAACTTTTACTAATCATCCATAATGAGTTAATAACGTCATTCCAAATATAGGTTAAGTATGACTTATGACTAATATTTAAATTATTATTTTAATATAATTATTAGTTATTACACATAACTTGTAAACAGTAGTATTTTCGACATGAAGATATAAATGCAACTTCACCTGTCAGATGTTACAATTACCATGATTAAGAAAATATTTATTTTTGGGTAAACGCCTTTTGTAGTAGAGACCACGCCTCGGCATGCGAGGGACGAGTGTAAGGACTTCTTTCAGTTAGGAGGACGTACGTAAATTAGGCAGAGATTATGATGTCCGGCACTGGACGAGCACATCCTTCAATTAATAATCAATCAATTAATAATTCAACCACATAACTATTCCACTTCAGTAGCGTTTTCATAAATTCAATGTAAAGGACGCTTTAAAGATTTTCTTACTTGGAATTTAGTAATGAACGAATGTATGAACTATACGATATTATAGTAGCTTGCTATCTTTTAATTTTTTAATAAATCCTTGACCTCTTTTATTTTTTTAAAATTTCGTATTAATATTATGATTCTATTACGATATGAGATTACACACTTTCTGGAGTCCGTAGCATTTATTCAATAATTGACGCATGCTTGGAGAAATAGATAAAAATTATTACATACTAACGGAATAAACTACTGATATAAATCAGCTTCACGCTGTATCTCGCACATATTATTTCAATTACTTTATATTTTAACAATAAATCTTGACTGTAGATACGGAATAAAAAAAACAATCTTTACAATATTACTTTAAACATTTTGATATACACTTTTTTATAGAATAGAAAAAAACGACACTACAGTCGTATCAAATATGTGGAAACAACATTGGCAACTATCACTTACATTTTGCTGCTCTGAAACGACATTGAATTGTTTCACAATCGCTCTACATACTCGTATTTTCGATGATTACTTATTTTGTTAGTTGCACAGAGTAGTAAAGTATGTAATATCATATTTTTGTTTAGACATATACATGCCTATATATAATTTGGTATGGAAAAATCACTGGCTAAAGAATTAGTAGTATGTATTTGTAATTAAAATCTTTTTATATTTAATGGTTCTTTTTTAGTTTCACGCTGTATTCCACACATAGTCATAGCACAAATTTCAAAATTCTAATTCAAAACATTCTTTATTAAAATAGACTCTTATAAGCAAGCACTTTTGAATTGTCGAAGAAACATATAAACAAAAAAAGCTACCACTGGTTCGGAAGGCAGTTCTGCTGAGAAGAGCCGGCAAGAAACTCAACAGAAGAGAGAACACATACGTAGGCAGCGGAAACCTGGGGACCTAATGTAGAAACTTGCTATTCTCATTAGGATATTTCCGTTCCCCACTTTCCGCATTGTTTGCCGCGCTTTGCCCCGTTACCAAAGCAAAGTAACGGAAAATATAAAATTTTTATTACCTCGGGAGGAAATCGGACTCACGACCTGTCGCGCTTGTACCACTGCGCCACAACTGGCCTCTGTATGTATCTCTAAGTAAATTTAATGATGCTCTAAATAACTGTCACCTATTGTATGATGTTGCGTGTAATAGTAAGTATTTTTCAGCTTTCCACTGCATCCCGCAAACAGCAGGGTAGGCAGAGGGAACCTAGTGTTAAAACACTCCGTTCCCCACTATTCGCCGAATTAATTACCTATCCTATTAACTATATAAATAATTAACAAGCCAAAATTAATTACGAAGTTGAAAACCTGGCAAGTTCCTCGAATAAACACGGTAGAAACGCTTTGCGTGTCACGTGTTTCTTTGGTAAACATACTACTATAGTATTTTTAACCGTTGGGTCAAGCATATTGCCAATTAGTACGAGTATGTGATGTGGTAATTTTAATACATTGACACATTTCGTATATACCTGAGCGGCCTAATAAAGCACGTGACTGTTTAAAGAGAGATCATTAAAGCCATTCATAATATGGATAATATTGATAATATGGGTAATATTATTAGATGAAAAAAATATATAATTCGAGCATATCACAGAAGTTTCTTGAAAAAAATACTTTTTTTTCAAATTTTTTTACTTTGAATAATAGCATACCATATGTATACAATTATGTTTATTGAAATAATAATTTTGAAGGTAAATATAGAAACGTTACATTCGTTATTTATTATTTACATGGAGAAATAAACTTCAATTATTTTAATTATTTTATCCTTGAATTCGTTTTACGTCAGAAATCTTAACGTCATAAAAAACTACTATCCTAAAGGTTGCCATTCACAATTGAACTCGGCTGGTGTTGTTACAATGTAAATGATGTTAATTACAGTTTATGTAATTTTAAAAAATCATTTCCGTAGATACCTAATAAAAAAAAATCCATTTTTTCGCTCTGGCAAGGCTGGCTGGCAGGTAAAATCAGGCGTTAGCAGCAGCATTATTCTAGATATATTAACAGACTAAATAACATTTCTATATAGCATGGTTGAATGTTATCGAAATGTATATAAGAAACATATGATAAATAATATCCTACGGTTAAAAGTTTATCGTTAGTTTTTATAACAAGATTATCAGAAGAGCGGTTCAAGAACCGAGGGTAATGTCCGGTTTGATTAACCACAAATTAATATCGAATGTCAACTGGTGTGGACTTCATTTCATTTTCTACTATATTTAAGTCTAAATGACATCAGAATTACTTGAGGATTACTAAACTAAAACAGTTTTAACGCCCGTAGGTAGCATGTACCTTTTGTTGACACACAATACCATGAATCATGCATGTGATATGTAAAATTAAATTAAAATCATAAATATTCAATAGTATTACTAAGTTACTCGAAGTTTCGAGTGCAACTAAGATATATATACAAAATTAAATGACACATTTACTTCTGTATGTACAGCATTTGCAAACTAAAATGATAGTAATGACGCAAGTGAAAAATGTTTATTTAAAGCCATTAAAACTGAATAAATGAGATAACCAGAGCAAACACGGTTAGAATGTCTTATATCAGCTATAACTAATTTACATTTAAACTGTTTTATGTGAAAAAAATAACATTTCTGTAGATCCATACTGTATTTATTTATTTTAAATGGTTTTGCGCTCAACGGTAAAAGGTCCATTAAAATATTAAAACAAGATTGTTAAGATCGAAATTATTTTCTTATTATTATTTTAAATAAATTTACATTTTCATATTAAAATATATTACATCATATCGCATTCTTGTGAATATTTTTACAGTATGTGCATTAGACGACGATCAATTGCAGTCACTTACTCATTGCATATTAACCAATAATGAAACTCGAACAATCGTTTCGGAGAAACGCTATTCATTCTAAAATTTTCGGATATTGCTTCGTGACAAACTCTACATAATATTTTAAATTAAAAGAGCAGAATTCCGTCAATAAGTACCGACCAATCACCGACTCTACCTAATGTAAATATTTTGATTTTAGAAAACTGACGTAGGTGTGTAGTTCATACAAAACTTTCTATGTAACAGTACTGGACACTATGGAAAATACTTTCACTCATCGTAATGTAAAAGATGAAAAGGCTTTTTTTCTTCCAATACATGTGTCTTTTCCTACACTTTTAATACTAAACTCCCGTGTCATAATAAAACTATGTTACATCATCTTTATAAAGGAAGGACTATTTCGGGTCTGATTTTAATAATAAAGTTTTAAAGATAGTTAGAGATATGTAAAAAGGTATTACTGCAATAAACACTTACGCTACTTGAGCCCGGTATTTCTGATTTGACGTAACCATTCTTCCGGTAACCTTTAGTGCCGTTCTCCAATTTTCCATTAAGCTGTCCATTGGTCAGTGTCGTGGTCAGGGTGAGAGATGACATCATTGAAAAAAAATTGTATCAGTTCTTTAACAAATGGGACACTAGAAAAGTTCTGCTAGCACATATATTCACTGAACGACCGTCGCATCATTGGGAAACTGTCCAATTTATAAATCGAAACTGTCCTCGAAGTTAGAAAATTATATTTGTACCGAATTTTGTGTTTTAACTGTGTTAATTTGACAGAAATGCAGTCATTCAACATAGGTTTATTATGTGAAGAACACGACGTGAATTCTAACAACAAGGACGTTGCACAGCCGACTGACTTTAGTTAGGTTAGGTGATGTGAAGTGAGTAAGCGAGGAGCGTGTAGCGGTAGCGGGGTGGGCGAGAGCGGGTGGTGCGCGGGGTGCGCGGGGGGGCGCCGGCGGTGGCGCGACGTCGACGTGGAAGCTCGTCAGACACGCGATGCGCCACGACCACACTCGCGGGGGACGCCGGCTGTCCTCGACTAAATGTCGTCGTATTTCATTTCAATTATTGTTTCTCTGACACTTTAGCGCTAATTTACGTATCCCTTTAGCACTCTGTTTATTTAATGATAGCTATCGTACATTAAACTAGTTTCGCGGTGAAACCCTTATAAGTATAATCAGTTTCTAACTTAAATTCGATCTGAACTATAATATTAACAAATTTCCACTAACACAAGGTGAAATGTAATGCAAAATACATACCCACTTGGCTTAATGCACTTATAATTAACTAGCGGTCAGTTCGTAGCTTCGCCCGCATACCATCTGTAATTATTTTATTGTACTGCGTTTTCCAATAAATAGATTATATTATTTATACATTCAATCACGAAAAACATAGTTAGTTTAATTAGAGAAAGTGCAAGTACTGCGGCTGCATGTGAGGATGTCATCGGCGGCAAGGGCGCCCCCCGCGGGACTCGAACATAGACTTGCGGTCGTAAACAGTGTTTAATTATTTTAATTTTACATTTTCTAGTATGTCTAAATTATATGCTATAAAAGCCAAAGATTATCTTCATAAAATTTCCTTTATGGTGGAATAACTTACACTCGTAATTTTCAATGTCTTTATCAAATAAAATACGGTGAAATATCACCATGGAACTTTCAATTATTAAAAAAGACTTATTAATAAAAGACAGATATAGGACATAGGGTGTCGCGGACTCTATTTTAGAACTAATAAAATTGTATGTTTTTGTAGTACAATGTACTTACATATATTCAACTATTTTTTTCAGCGCACGCGCTTAAAGCAATTCGGTGATGACCATTGATCGATCGAGATGTTATTTAGTTATTTAAAACTATATAACTAAGAATTACACTCTGATATTATTTAGCCTATAGCACTCCTAGGAAATGCAGCTTTCATACAAATGAAAAAAAAATCCGACCAGTAGTTCCAGAGATCTTAGCGTTTAAAGTTTAAACAAACAAACTCTTCCGCTTTATTATATTAGTATAATACGTATACAGTACTTCCGGTTGACCTAGAATTATGAAATTTGCCACCTAGCATTTCCAGGTAGTATTATTTCAGGAAAAAATCTGAAAACTATAGACTTGTGATTAAATCCTAAAAATAATTTTAAAAAGCAGTCTGCCTTTCAGGCAGAATTGGGTATTAAAGCCGCAAGTTCATGTGAGGTATCAGATGAAAGAGCTTGGTGCGCATATTAGAATATTTTTTTTTTCATTTTTTATAACGCACTTATTGTACAGAACCCTCGCTAGGCGAGGCCGAGTCGCGCTTGTCGGTTGTAATGCTAGTCCCGATCGAGACATTTAATGTTTGGACTAAAAATCCCGCCATAATCGGGGTATCTGGCAACGCTGATACCGAGACACACAGCGAAACAAAGAACATAACGAATACCATACTGTGACAAATTTTATTGCATTTAAATAATTCATTTTCATTCTTATCTTTATCCTTAACATTTAATTTTTAAATTATCGAACGAGTAATCACTACAGTATCATACTATGGAGCTTCGAAAGCTAAAGTACCCACTTATGTTGATGTATCATGTTTCAAACATGTAATTGAAATTGTGCATCTATATGTGTTTATAATACATAAAAAAATAGCTTCATGCTGCATCCCGTACACGGCAGGGTAAGCAGAGGAACCTATTGTTAAGACTCTCTCTCTGTTCCTCACTTTCCACCAAATTCTGGAGGAATTTCGTGTTGAGTGGCGGAACTCAAGGCCGCGCTTAGTCTCGACACCAGACCGAAGAAATAAAAATATAAATTTAAATATTTATTTAAATTAATTAAATATGTATTTACATATAGCATATTTATATAATTTTACACCAATGTATTACATTCCAAGTCGACATAAATTTAGCAAGATAAGCCTTAAAATACACACTTGTTTAATATTGAAATTTTTACTAAAACTAAAACGTTAATTTTTTGATAATATTAACAAGGACGCTTATTATCAAAAATTACATACAGTATGAAAATTCACAAAAAAAAGAAACAATATAAATTTAAATAGTTATCAATTTCTGTATACTGCATTGAAAGTTTTAAGTGATATATTTGAATGTTAGTTTCACATCGTATCTCGCACATAACATTGTTGGTAGAGGGAACCTGGGAACCTGGTTTTAAGACGTTTTCATTAAGACAAGTCGATTCCCAAATTTCTGCAGAATTCTAGTTTATGTGTTGAGTGGTGGAACTCAACGCTGTGCTTTGCCTAAATGTAAATATTTGGTATAGAGTTAGCTATGTACATCACGTACTATTTCGAATATATTTTTAAATTTACTTCAATTACCGTACATAGTCGCGCTATCATAACATTTACCTACGTTATCACGTAGAGCTCTGCGGTAATCTAGCATTAAT
The DNA here is from genome assembly GCA_021202915.1 of Heliconius himera. NCBI lineage: Eukaryota > Metazoa > Arthropoda > Insecta > Lepidoptera > Nymphalidae > Heliconius > Heliconius himera. Next base: position 703,483 of record JAJHJA010000143.1, on the reverse strand, counting down.
GTAACGGCTTTCGGCGCTACATAGTAGGTACGTCTTATTACATATCTACGTACACAAAGTTGTATTACATTTTTTTCACATTTCTATATAATATGAAAGTAGAAAGGTATGTCATGCGTATTATAAATGTATACTAACTTTCCATATCATATTCGTACTTCGTATGTTCATAAGTTTTCAGATGAATCAAAATGTCACGAATAAATGTGGTACGTTATATTAAAATAATTAAAAATAAAGTGTGGAACAGGAGTTGAGTGTCTTAACACTAAGATCTCGTGTTTTATCTGGCTATCCTATGCGCGGGATACAGCGTGAAACTGACAAAAAATCTAAATTTTAATAAGCAACAAAGCAATTATTATTCAAAATGACCGCCTATGTTATTTAAATACGTCCCCTAGACGGTTTAGGCGGTCTTCAATTGCGGCACGAATCCTTTCTAGTTGAATTTGTAATTATTTCCGTTTGCTATTGACTGAAATTCGTGAAATTCTAATACAAGAGCGAGTTTCTTCCTAGTGCGAGATGGATTTGGGCAAAGCGGCTCTCGGATTATTTTGATTTTTGCAAGCGTTCTCGCGGACCACTTCGTTCATCTTTTACGAACTTACAAGGAACTGGTATCCCTGTACCGTTTTATAGTGTAATACACGATGGTAAGTCTCAAATAAGTCTTTTTATTACACGAAAAATCTCCATTGGTTATTCTCGTCTGTGCAAAATTATGGTTGTGATCAAATTTAGAGATGTAAATTTTAAAAGGAAATAAATAAAAAGTAAACATGCTTAATTAAAAATGATTAAGAGGCCAACGTTTATTTTAAAATTTAGGAACACATGAGGTATTCATAAAGAATTAATCGAAAGACCGGTTTACTTTATTAATTATAAAGAACAAATTTCGCTTCAAGTGAAAATTATCGTTTTTTGATAATATTAAACAAGTTTATTTTTTTTTAGTTAGAAAATATATAGAACCAAGCCTGAATATTAACGACAATTTCTTTTAAGCTACTTATTTAGATTAAATTGGTATTAAAGCCGTTAGTTCAAGTCCCATAAAAATAGATTTAACTGTTCCGGATATGAGTCAAAAATCTAAATATAGTGTTATATATGTGTTCCAGTGTAAATAACGTCAATGTAATCATGTAAATAACTAGGTATATGCACTTAAAATAAAACTGGCCAAGTGGGGGTCACACCCACCCACCAAAGGATCCATAGCAATTTCAGGATTGTAGATTACGGAAGTAGGTAAGCAGTAAGTAGTAGAAGTACTTCTTATAAAACTTAAGTTTCATATCTGCACTCCTTTTGTTTAATAAGTTTTGCTAAGGCGGCTTTTTATTATTTCTTATAGTCCAGCTGGACTGTTTTAGTTAAGTATTTATCAGGAGTGGAAGTCTTCAAAATGAAATATAGCCTAGATCCCGACCAGCCCTAATGATTTCGGCAATATACAATGAGAATTTTTTACATAGTTTTTTTTACAAATACATATATTTAAAGACTCATTTTTTACATCATTATTATAGTATAGATAGAAAAAGATAGATAATCATAGAATACGTCATATGAAAATAAATATTTTTTTTCATATAAAAATAAAATGTACCTCTCGCCTTACGACGTAACGTTTATGTATATGTATTTTAAGCATATGTCTACGCACAAGTGGACTGGCGGTGGCATGGTCAGTGATCACGCCACATACCTGGCGACGAGCCCAGACTCTACGTTTGGCTTTCGATATTATATCGCATATAAGAACAGATAGCTTTATGTTAACTTTTCAATACTTTTATATTTTCAATGATGTATTATTATTTTTTGTTTAGCTATACGAATCCATCCCGTATACAACGGGATCGGTAGAATCGGCAAAGAGAATTAGTGTCAAGACTCCGTTCTTTACTTTCCGCCAAATAGACCTTCCTATTAATATTAATAATAAGAATACCATAGCTCGATGAGGACGTATGGCTTAGTTGTTGGGAGCGCTTGGACGGTTTCCAAAGAGACGCGGGTTTAAATCCCGCTACATTAATTTTTTTATACATTTTCTAAATAAGTAATGGTATAAATTCTTGAGAGAAATGAAACGATTTGCAAAAAAGATATAATATTTTTTTTTACTTATGAGTCAATTCATGTAAAAATTATTCAAATTTAAAGTTGAGCCTGATATCATGAAGTTTATTGAGTACTATTTGGTAAATAATATTTTTTTTTTACAAAATAGCAATAATCGTAAAGAAAATATTTTTTCTCTAATTCAACTGAGCCTCAATTCTTTTTTTTCTCTTTGAGTAATATTTGAAATGAAATTAATTATTCCTTCAGAAATATTAAAAAATGTATCATTTACATTTTACTATTTTACAACTTTAACTTTGCAAATTTTTTAAATGAGTCAAATCAGCAAAAAACATATTAGACCTTCTTTGTAGATCGTTTAATTTTTACTTAATTCCCCTTGTTATTTATATGGGAAATCAAAAATTGCGATGAGACACGTGTAAATATTAAAATTAAGAGCTGAACTCTTTTTACATAAAGATATATTTTTATGTCTGTCCAGAACAATATTTTCACTACAATTAAAAAAAAGAAAAAAAAGTTTTGGCCCACCCTAATGTATACAAATATTTTTATAAAAAGAAAGACATGGTTACTTATATATATATACGGGCACTCATAATATAAGTTAAATGTTCATATTCATTATTAACTATACAATTTCGCATTATAAAAAACTTTCTCATATGCCGAAGAATAAAAATAATAATTCAGAAATTTTACTAAGAGTTACGAAACTAATATCCTACAGCAATTTTCATAGTATTTTATCTCATAAAATACTACTATGGGGCAGTGCTGCAGATATAAATTCAATATTCATTCTCCAAAAAAGAGCAGCAAGATCTATTTATAACCTAACAACTCAAGAGTCTCTGCAAGATGTTTTTGAAGATGCAGGTATTAATACAGTTGCTTCACAATTTGAATACTATAATATTCTGTTTGTCTGACAGTATATAGGGTAAATTGTGATAGACATACAATAGGAATGAGAAATAAAATAAAGCATGTTACATCAATTTCCACCTCCAAAAAGTTAATATTAACCTTTTATGGGGTCTGAGAATGCATGTATATAATAAAATTCCTCTATTTATTATTTATTAAAATACTAACAGGTAAAACCTATTACACTGTTCAAAAATATTCACAGGATAAAGATTCATGGAATTAATGTAAACTGAATGTGATGCAGGATAGCTGCTAGCTTATGTAATAATTAAATTATACCATTGACATTGAAAAGAGCAACTGTTGAGTTTTTGCTGGCTCTTCTCAGCAGAACTGCCTTCTGAATCAGTGGTAGCTTGTTTTTTATATATTCATTCAACAATTTATGTGCTTATAATAGTCTATTTTGATAAAGAATATTTTGAATTTGAATTTATGATTTGCTAGCTACTAAGAAATAACTTTAAACTTGGTAGTGCTAAGACAAATCCCAAATTATTTTTTTAGTTTATACACTTATGTTTATACACCTGCATACAGCAGGGTAAGCAATAGAATTTAATGTTTCAACACTCTCTTTCCCACTTTCTGTCCAATTTGTAAAGTTTTGCACCACTATACTTTGGCAAAGCCGGTGGCACTGCACTGTATTTTAAATAAACTGAATGAAATTAAAATATAAGTAGTATGATAAAATTATAAGTAACATGTAAGACTATGTGAAGTGTACCTCAGAAAAAAAGGAACCTAATCTTATTAAATTGAATCTAAAGAATGAAAAAAGAAATTAACTCACCTGGTTGGACTCAAGGCATACTTCGCTGATGCTTTCAAAGCTTGTGACACTCCCGTTTGGTCCCTCCCCGCTTCCAGCTACTAACAAATTTGAATTCATTTCCTCTTCTTTTCCAAGGCGTGAACGCTTACGGGACATTATTTCATGGCACGCCGATTTATAAATTGGCGCACATTCGATATAATAATTTTCCCAATAAATGAAATCATAAGTATTAATTGTTCTAAATGTTTTTCACTTGAAAACTAATTTATTCACTCAAGAACGCAATGAATCCATAGCGTTATTAAAATAGCGATATTATTGTGTCATAACCTCTTATGGAAAATGGTTAAAATAATGAAGCGGACAAGTAGATAGATTTTTAAGCAATTGACTGATCATATAAATAATTATTGCAATAAGAAATTTTATAATTTAACTTTTATATTTTGTCTTGTTTGACAAAATAACGTGACAACAACAAAACACGAATATAAATCTAAAATGAAATACATAGGAACAGACGAAAATAAAATAAACTGTCAATGTGACAGCCACGACGATCATGCCAAGGATAGAAAAGAAAACGTAAATTATTATTCTTTCAAATTGAGAACATAATGTTCCTACGTTCCCGTACGTACCCGTACTATGAAATATAAACACAAATAAAAATTATTAATATGGACACTATGCAATTTCATTATTTCGTCACTGACGGCCCACTCCCGGCTTCGCCCGCTTTTCACTTGTATAAAACAATAGAATACAGCGACGCCAAAAATATATAACTTTATTTGTGTGTAGGAATAGAATATAAATTGTATTTTATTTAAATACACGCAGCAGCAGCAGCAGCAGAACCTAGTGTTGAGACACTCCATTCCCCACTTTCCGCCGAATTTGTTTAGCCATTACGTGTTGAGTGGCGCAACTTAAGGTCACGCTTTGCCTCTATACCAGAGCGAAGAAATGAAAATATAAATGTAAATAAATATTTCATTTCCTCGAATGGGATCGAACCCACAACCAGTCGATTTTACAGTCACACTTTGTGTTCCTGCGCCACGACTGGCCTCAATATATTCTATTTTAGACTACTTTTAGGGTTTCGACACTCGACACTAGCGCGAAGAAAAGGAAATATAAGTTTAAATAAATATTTAATTTCGTCGAGTAATGTCCGAATTCGAACCTATAACAAGACGCATTTTTCAGACTTGAGATTAATGCTATTAGATCTTCTACCCTTTAGAGCGACCAGTGCAGGAGCGAAGAGATCTCTATCCCTGAGAGGGCGCGACCTGTGGTATTTGAACCTAGGCTTATAAAATATGAGAGATACGTGTATTCTTAGCGCAAGACTTCAATAGCGCGTTTTAGCTATACGTTTATTTCATGTTATTTTAGACGAAGTTCGAGGACATTCTGGCACAGGGCTGTTAAGTTTACGCGAGATACGCCACCTTGCGTAAACTTAACTTCGTAAACTCAACTTTTTTGAGTAATTATTGTTTTATTTTTACGCAAAGTATACATCCGAATTACATACAATAAACGCCAAAGCTTGTCTAAATATATTGAAGAAAGGAGAACAAAAGCTCATAGAACGTACGAAAAAAATGGATGTCTACTCACGGTTAACACTGAGTATTCAACACTTTAAAGTAAAAATAGTTTGAAAATAAATAGTAAATCATGACAGAGTTTATACAAAAGTCAACCACAAACATATACAGGATGGATGTGTTTGCGCTCCTTTTACGGGAGCAGCATATAGGATAAAATATTTTTAACCCATACCTAAAGAATTGAATCAAGATACCTCAACAGTTTAAACGTGGGTTTTTTTTTCATTTCACGATGTTTATTTTTATTTCGTGTGACGCAGTTACGCATAGATACCAATAACTAAAACACACTACTACAAAAATACTACTTCTATTGGTTATATAACTTTGAACTTTACCGCCAGTACCTACGACTCAATTTCGGGATAATTTTTTTTGAAAAAATCACTTTCAATTTTGGAAAAATCCAAAAATAAGTAAATTAATTGTATTGTTTTCCTTGCACACAGACAGATGTTCCTTTACTTGGCGCTACCTCTGAATGGGCCCCACTTTCAAGTTACTCAGTACGCATACCGTCTTAACTACATGTTTAGACAAAGTCCTCAAAATTTTAGCTTTGCTAAAATGATACGTCATTTTTATATGATTACGCTATTAAATAAAACAATCATTCAATGCCAATAACTTTTATTTTAGTTAAACAAAGAAATGTATATGTAATATCATATATTTTAATGAATAGAATTAAAATGATTTCTTATAAACAGATAAGTCTCGCTCATTGCGAGAAACAGCTACCAATATCCCAACGCAGCCGAAATATGGCAAAACAAATCCAGGAATGTAATGGCCCAATTTTACTCACGACCTTATTATATTAACACATAATATAATGCAATGATAAATGATGAATGTGATGAATTAAAAATATTACATATAAATATGCTATACCAAGTACAGTATGCAAACATATGCATTTAAATTAAATAATAAAAAAATACAGATATATATATATAAGTATAAAAACATAAATTGGACCATCCATCGACAAATTGCTTTTAAAGATAAAATATTGACATTAGAAAAAAACGTTTAGAAATCATGGTATTAGAAATCATAGTGGAGCTACTTTCTTATGGCTGATCATCAAAATTAGTATAAAATATATCACAGCAATTTTTAGCCCAAAAGATGAAAAGTTTATGAGATCGAAGAAGATAAAACACAGAAAAGGAGGGGGTAATATACAATTACAATTGCTATAATTATTATATTTTATACCAGTCATTTTATGCACTAGGTCCAATTTTATCTAGACAAACACACAATGTGTGTAAATATACAAACTTTTTTTTAAATATTTTTACCATAGAGTTAATTACTGAACAGTAAATATTATTTATAGTTTTATCATGTTTTAGGCAGTCAAAGATACGTCAATCACAGGATAGACACAGGGCTTGTGAACTGGCGTCGAAGGAGGCGGTGCGAGCGAGAGCGAGGGGCGTTTGATGAATAAATAGAGTTAACAAGTTACATTGGCATTAGGTGGACAGCGCCAATTTGAGGGCTTCCTTATGCTCATTGCTCAGCGGCATCACACATGAATTAAACAGCTCGGTATTACTCTGAAAAAAAAAAAGACAAATAAAATAAAATTTATTTACAAAATACATTAAAAAATTATATTAATTTAAAAACCTAGTGAACATAGTAAATAGAATTAATTACTTGTATTTGTCTGACGAGGGCCACCATTTGCGCAAAAACTGGGTTATCTTCGGGAACAGCATCTTGTAAGAAAGCCTCTGCTATTGTAGCTATAACTCTTTGAGGTGCATCTGGAGTCGCAAGAGCTTCGTGACCACTTGCAACCAACTCACAGAGTAAAGAGTAAACATGAGGCGCTTCTTCTGTATCTTCAACTACTGGTAGCCATGTCAACCTGTAATATAATATGATCAATATAATTCCTATTTATATTCAAAGGAAATATTAACTGTATTCTCTTGTAATATACATTGTAGGAACAGTGAAATGTTTGTTGGTAATAATATAAAAAAATATATTTAAAAATCTTTTAAAACACTAACTTACCAATGCCTAATAATTTCGTCCCTATTAATTTGAGAGTGGTTATATTTAATAATCTTGGTAACAGCGGAGATGGCATTTTCGGTAGCATTTAGATTTTCTACAGAACGGGAGTCAGGCTCTGCGATGAGGGCGGCCAATAATGGCACTGCCCTAGCGCAAGCACTCGCAAACTGTGGTCCACCAAACTGAGCGAGTACTCCACATCCATAGGCAGCAGCTTGTCTTACTTCAGGTTCAGGTTCGCGTAGTCCGTTAAGCATAGGTTCCAGAAATATGTCTTGATATTTTACACATGCAGGACCTAAAATATTTTGTTATTAGATAAATATTTTATGTAAGTTATTGAAAAAATAAATCTATTTTTTTTTGCTCCATATTTGTGAAAACCTTAAAATATTATTGTTTGGTACCAACAGCATAGCATAAGCTTACCTCCAAACTCAATGACATCATCGAAAATGCAAATAGCCCATTGTCGGTCAGCATAGGGGCGTCCAGGGCCTAGCAGCTGTACAAGGTGTGGTAGAAGTGAATCAAGGTGTGGGAAGAAACTTTCGTGGTATGCAGACATAAGGGCGTGAAGAACGTCGGCCACACGAGATAATCCATATACATCTTCATTGTCTTCGTCTGCTAGTTGTTCTTCCACTACCTACAAATTCAATAAAAAGACCTTGAATGCTATATGAGGACTGACCACATTGGCATAGAAATTGTTATTATTAGTTAGTTTTCGTTTTTATCTTGTTTGTTTGCCAAAAATTCAATATCTTACAAATTAAATTTCTAATATATATCTTTCTTATCTATTTTACTTTTACTAATAAAAAAAAATAGATACAATAATCTTACCTCATCATAGTCTTCATCAGCTCGTTTCTGGCGACGTTCAGTGGCACGTTCGAAATGTTCTGTGAGAAGTTTCTTTAAGATACGAAGAACTTCAGCCATCATTTCATCTGATAAGCATCCACCACCCAACAACTCTATACACTGCAAAAATTTGGTTAGTTAGTATAAAAAAGTTACAAAAACAGTTTATTTTATATATAATAGACATTTCGGTTACTTTAGCTAAACTGTTGAGTAGCTCCACTTGCACTTCTTGCTCCGGTTCAGAGTCGATGGCTTTCAACAGCTCTGGCAGTATGTATGCCCACATTCCTTGTATGTACTGTGGGCCGCGAATGCGGGCACACTCCAGCAGATAGGGCAGGGACTCGGCGGCCGCCGTACGCACATTGTCGTGGAAATAGAATTTGAGCATTGGCACCATTAGTTTTACTACATCTTCAGCATATTCTGCAAACGCCTCTTTAAGTTCGCGCGCATAGCATACTAACATGTCACAGGCAGAGGCCTTGTCTTCCAAACCTAAAATACAATGTTTATTATTTAGTGCAATTTCATCATCATCACCATCAGCTTCACGCTGTATCCCACACACAGCAGGGTAGGCAGAGGGAACCTAGTGTTAAGACACTCCATTCCCCACCTTCTGCCGAATTCTGGAGGCATTGCGTGTTGAGTGGCAGAACTCAACGCCGCGCTTTATCTCAACACCAGAGCGAAGAAATGGAAATATAAATTTAAGTAAATATTTCATCTCCTCGAGTGGGGATTAAAATCGATGAGGGGTCAGACTCAACACCAGAGCAAAGAACTGAAAATATTAAATATTTCCTCCAGTGGGACCCATAACCTAATAGAATCCAAGCTGTCATATTTACAGTCACAAGGTTGTGCCTCTGCACCATGATTGATCTCAATCTTAATAGATATAAAACCATTACAAATATGTGCACATGTAGTAATGTAGTAGGGGAATTTGTATTTTTTTTATATATCCACATATAAAAAAATAAGACTTTATCAATGTAAATTATTTAGTATATCATAATAGGTTTTATTGTTATTGTATTAAATATATTTCTAGTCTTAATTTCTATATTTAAAGGTTTTCTACCTGCAGTTTTGATGCCAAAGTTTTGCTGTTCTCCCAATGTGACAAAATGCCAGTCAAGATCTCCCTCAATGACCTCAAGATCATCATTGTCTAACAAAGCCACCTCTGGTTTCATAGCAGCAGTACGCATTACTGGTTCCATAACCATGGGCAGGTACTGAGCGAATTTTTTGCCTGTTTAATTAAAAATATTGGTTCATTAAAAAAAAACACAAAAAATTAAATTATGTATATATATCGAGATATTAATAAATGAAGAGAAAGTTTTGTACTCTTTTCTTTTTTCAGAAAACATAACATATATATTTTTCTTTCTAAGTGTAGAATAACAATAACAACAAAAAATTATACTCCCTTTTACGAAAATTACGCAAATTGGGATGAAATTCGGCACAGTTATAATTTATATGTACTATATTTTTTTTTATTAAATTCATTTAGAAATAATAAAAATTCTAAAAACACTGTTATAATGTATTACATATTTTACAAAAGTATGCAATACATTATTATAACATATACATTGTTAAGGCTTCGATTTTGTTCACTTGAAATGGTTATCTACTGTGTATTTTACCCATTATTCTGCAAATTCTGGACCATGCTGAAATAAGGTAAGATGTCTGTGGATCATCAGCTGGTAATTGCTCTCCCTCTGTATGTGTTTTCAAAAGTAAATCCATTACTTCAGAAGCATCCGACATAAACTTCTCTTCTCCTACAGCCAAACCTAAATGTAAACAATATAAAATAATTAGAATTATTAATGACAAATATTATTTTATGTATAAATACATATTATTATTAAATTTATGATTATTTCAATATCTTTTAAAGTTATTTTCACACTCAGGATTAGAAAAAGACTAGGTAAGTATGGTTTCCAATAGACCTAGATATTAGACTAAGTGCATTATATACATACCAATAAGACTGACGCACTCAATAGTTTTCCCTCTTAACATTTTGAAATCATCAGTTGTTGCATTAGCAATTATGTATTTCAGACATGGCATTAGTCTGTCATAGTAATCAACAAAGTCTTTCTCAACTGTATCAGCGACAGAGGCAATTGTGGTGACAATTTGTTCCAATACAAGCTTTGTGCCACTTTCCACTAACTGAAATAGTATTAATTTAATTTATTAAAATGTTACTATAACACATGGTTAACTAAAGCAAAGATAATTGATTTTGTAAGTGAACTGAGATCCCTAACTAACTATAAAAGGTAGAAAGGGAGCAAATGTCACTATTAATTTTCCAATGTTATGGAAATGGCCAAATCAAGTTATGTAATTAGCCATTAACGAACATTGGATAAAAAACTAAAGTACATTAAAACAGTAAAATTATAACTATTAAAAAAAATTATATTTTCAATTACCTCTTTGAATTTAGCAGTAAGAATAACTTCAAGCTTGTTCATCAATGGGCCTAAATACTGAGTTAAGATAGGCTTTGGACAGTCTTCACTAAAGTTTACCAGAGCAGCTGCTGCATGAGCCTGCAAACAATAGCATAATAAAAATAAATTATAAAATGTAATATTTTATTGAAGAAAAATGTATAAGTAATATGATAGATTCTTACCTGCACTCGAGGATTCGCATTATCTTCAAGTACCATCAATAACCCAGGTACAACTTTGTCATGGAATTTCTTTTCGAATATCGGTGCAAAGTCAGTTGACATCTGACCTACTGCATTACATGCGGCGTAACGGACTCGTGGATGCTATTACAGAATTTTCATATCAGTTTTTAAAATGAGTGTTTTAAAAACTTATTCACAAAAAATATATTTAGTAAATAAGAGATAACTTACTGGATCAGTTAAGTAGTTAAGAACTGCTGAAACAACTTGGTCAAGCATTTGTTCCATCAGTTTGTGACATCCCTCACCAGCAGAGGAGACTGCCATCAATGCAGCATGGCGTCGTTTCCAGTCTTCTGAGCTCAACATTTCAGGTACTTGGCCTACAATAAGCCCCAACATAATCTTGCCACCAAGCCCACAGCACATTCTGTCTAAAGCTGATTCCGCAGCGACGTAATTCCTGTTAAGTGATAATTTAATATTAAAATATGCATTTGGGTCATTATGGGTTTTGTAAAGTAATTTATAATAGAGCAATTTCACATTTTTTCCCATGAAGCATTGGCAAAAAGAACTTAGTTTTAAGATATTCCATTCTCCACTTTCACCACTTTCAGATACTACATTGGATTTTGACTGGCAGAATTCAAGAAGATGATAATTTCAATATAATTATACCCCACAGTGGGGATTGAACCCACAACCATCTTGTTTATAGTCAGATACTGACCCACTAGGCTATGATCGCCTCAACAAATTGATGTATAGTAAATCAGGTAAAAGTTATTATACTATTATTAATTGTAAAAACTTAAATTTTAAAAATATATATATCTATAGAAAATATTTGTAATCAAGGGACTGACATCCAAATGTACAAGGAACATAGGATGCTAATTATCTTGGTAATTGCTCTTGTAAGACTCTTTGAAACCTCATAGTATGTACTTAATGAAGCTAATTGAATGAATCTTACTAAATATGGAACAAAAATACAACCTGACCATAAGAAGAGGTCAAGGTGATAAACATTTATATTCAACCAGTAATGTGTATGTACATTAAAAAATATAATTTTTAAAATTGTCTCTAACATACTAACAGTTCATTGTCATCATCAGCAGCGTTATCTTGCACAGACCAATCAGGTTCTTCGTCTAATTCACACATCATCTCCAATATAAGTGGAGTGAGGACACGAATTGCATTTGGTACAACCTTTCGTACCATTGCCGGTGCTGTCTCACATAATGTTATAAGAGCTTCCAGAGCTAGCTGACGCCAGTTATCTTCTTGATCAGTGTCGCCAATTAGCTAAGACAAATTATTCAATTTATATTTTTCTAGATTCACATTCTATATATAACAGGGTTGATGGAGGGAATTAAATATTAAGATACTTCACTTTGACACACAATTTGTCTTGTTACCAGAGTGAGAAGTAATGGAGCTTACAACCTGTGCCTCTGTGCTATGATAATTTCTAACTTCTTATATACTTTCACAGATAGGTTTCACATAATTACAGAGAAAGGATTAATTTGCATAAATCTATTTTTTTATTTACACTATAAATAATATTAAAATAATATAAGCAGTTAAAAATACTTCTTAAAAACAAGCTTAGATAGTAACTATTTAATATTATTAAGACTGAATGATTAGTATGACATTTAATATTTAGTGTTTCACATAAATATAATGTAAAAAATAAATTTGTTTTGATAATATAAAGGATTTTACTTACTTTCATACAAACTTGGAATATGGTTTCCACTTGTGGACGTAAGAATTTAGGTGCTGATTCAGTAAGTTCAATGAGGACTTTGATAGCTGCATCATCATCAGCTTTTTCAATTGATTGAACTACAACCTGTAGAATATATACTAAATTGAGTAAAAATTTATACAAAATTAATATATTTCTGAAATAATTCTTGAAAAACATTTGTTTTGAGGGCTACTATCAAACTCCGATCTATAGCAAGTTCGGTGTTAGCGAAATCCTCAATTTAATATTGCACACTATGGCAGTATACAAATTATAACAAAATGTACACGTAGGAGTTTGTGTGCTACAATAAATTAATATTATGAGAACAAAATTATAACCCATTTCATTGATTAACATTAAAATAATGTATTATCATCCTATATGACATAACAAATTTATTGAAATTTACCTAAATCTTTTTAACATATTTTTAAATATATCTTCAAACTTCATGCATGTTATAACGCACCTGCATAAAAGGCAAGAGCAAGTCACTAAAATGTTTCTGAATAGCTGGCTCTTTATCGTGCAGCAAGATGAAAGCCCCCACTGCCTTGACCGCTTGCATGCGCAATGCTTCAGATTCTGTTGGCTGTAGTGCTGAGAGCAACATTCTCTTAATGACATCTAAATTTTCATTTTGTCGATTACCAAAAACTCCTGGTACTGACCTGTATTAAGTTAATTTCCCATTAACATTTTATTTTCTATTATACAAAACATATTAACAGTAAAATTGTAGTGAACAATGCTATTGAAGAAATATTCTTCACACTGTATGCCTCATATAGCAGGCAGAGGGAGTCCACTTTGCCCACAATTTTTGAGACATTACATGTTGAGTGGTGGAACTCAACTTTGTGCCTTGATTCATTATAAGATTAAGGAAAATAGAATACTAGTACACAGGTCTGTAGGAATCAAACCCACAACTGTCATGTCAGATACTCTGCTAATGTGCTATGATAGCCTCAATTATTTTTATGTTTTTATTAAAATAATTAAATGTTTACTTACGTAAACATCCTAATGCCAGCTTCTTTAATATTAGGATCTTGTGCACTAGCACAATTAAACATAAATTGAAGAAATTCAGGCCATTGATTGACTCCATCATCATCAATATGATTTCTTGCTAACTCTGATACTACATCACATATCTAAAATGAGGCATAGTATAAATATATTATGAGTAATCAACCACATACCTATTGTAGACCAAAATTAGATTATGGTAGAGGTGCTCACCTATTGAAACATATTTTATGAGTCATTTTTAAATGAAACATTTGGATTGATATTCAAAATAAGATTAGCATGGAAATATGCAAAATTATAGCCTATTATTTACTTTTGAATACATAAAACCATTTAAAACAATAGCACAATATAAGACATTGTTATATGAGTATAAAAAGCATCAATTACAGACATATAGTTATTGAATGTACCAGACAAAGGGAAAAGTTTTGGCAGCTTTAATGAGTAATATATTTATATCCTATAAGTTTTGTTAAAACAGTTTTATATTAAATTTGTTTTTAAAAACTATTTTAAAATATAAATACACTTACCTTTCGTCTTAAACTTTGGTTAACATCCATTTGCAGTGTAAGGAGAAGTTGTTCTCTGAGCATGGCTTGTTGTTCAAAAGGAAGTTTTGGGAAGAATTCAAAGAATTCTGCACTAAGCAGCCGCCGTAAGAGTACGGCAGCTGTTTCCCTACAGTCTTGTCCAAGATCCGCATTTTGTATAGCACCCACTAAATGGACTACCTTTGTTTCTGTTGGTATATCATTGTATACTTTCTGTCAACATTAAAGAAATAATTTAATAAAAACTGATGGCAAAAAATAGAGGCATTCAAATTAAAATACAAAAACTTCCTAACCAATAATTCACATTTTTATGTTTAACTAGTCATATATAAAAATCAATATACAATCAATATTTAAAAAAAAACATCAAATAATTCTAGTTATAAATAGTTCTGCCTTTCAATCAAATTAACCATCTCAAAACTTAGAAACCACATGTACCGACTTGCCGCTAAGATTTGGCTAACGTGGTACAAGGATAGACAAAATGTAGATATTGTATGATATTGTTGCGTATTCACAATTATAGAAAAACAGTTATAGTTGTAAAAGAATAACGAATGATTAGATAGTGGATTTACCTCGTGAAAAGTAATTAAATTGTCTATCCTCCATGACCACGTTTTGACACGAGGCCACAACTATCAAGTTTTTCCTTTTTTTCATATAAGCATAGTTTTAACCACGTAAACATTATTTTATTAACAACTAATATAAATAATACTCACTTCTGCTTGGGATCTGATGTCATTATCTATAGACAATATTGTATTTAGTAATTGGTAAAATTGCGCCTGATCTCCTGCCATGTTGAACCTCTTCGAAAAGGCTCAGTTTTTTTTTATAAAATTTTACGCGGTCTGCACTATTTATCGTGTTGCCAGTACCATTTTCTAACAAAAAGTAAATAATAAAAATAAATATATTTATAAAACAAAATAAACACAAAAATGTATTGATTTGCAATATTTATATATTTAAATTAATTGTTATATATGACAACCGTTAAATTTATACTATGTAATATGTTTGAGACGACATGGCTAGATCTAAACAAATAAAATTGAATATTATAAACAGTTTTAATTAATAACGAAAAATACTGGAATTAATTCTTGTATTCTTGTTCGTAGTTTCAATCTCCGTCTTAAGTAAAGAGTAGTTAGTGCTTTTGAAGCTGCTTATCACCATTTACTACTTAAATTTTGTTTTTTAAAACTATCAGTAGGTAGCAAATATTAATAGTAGTATTGTATTAACATTAAAGGCTTGCATAAGTATTTTAAATTCAATGTTAAAGTAATATTAAGTTAGTTAGTTCTTGAAGTCTGTTCTTTTTAACCTAAATACCTAATTTATTTAATTTTTTACTTCTTAGTGTCTTTCTATTTAATTCTTCTTCTATTTTCTTCTTCTATTTTCTTCTTTCTATTTAATAATTTCTAGATTATAAAAGATAGTTGACGGACGGTGGCGTGGCGACCGTTGCCGTGCCATGTTGCGCTGGGTCGCCACGCTATTCTAACGGGATGTCACGTTTTACTAGGGCACATATGGAATTCTATATTAGATGAAAATAAATGTTTATTAAATAAGGTCACTCATTTTATGTAAGAAATTCGCAATACTTCATATTTTCATTATGCTATATTTAGTTTTCTTTCATGTGTATTACTTGTACGAACACGATGTTTCACATCAGCCAGGCGATTATATTTTTTTTTTTATATTATATTATAATTATTTTTATTGTATATATTAAATAGAAAATGTTGTAAGTAGCTATAAGTAGACCTACGGAAGATAATATCAAATATACAGAACAGACAAACTAGGATCTAACTGTCAGGGACACGATTAATTAAAAAATCTACTAAAATGAAAACCCATATATGTATAAGCCGTTTACAAAATAAGATAAAAACGACATCGTTTAAGTAAGCAAAAATGCTTATAAAATAAAAACTACTGGGCCAAACTGAATTCAATTTTTATGGGATCAAATGGCAATAATTACACATCAAACAAAAACAGGTTCTCGGTGTAACTGGTACATACATAAAAAAAATACCAACTGAATTGAGAACCTTCTCCTTTCTGAAATCGATTAACAATATTATTTTTCTTAACTCAATACATTTCACGTTTTCTATAATTTCTCAGATCATATCATACCTTTCTTGATATTAGCGCCGCTTCTATTTCCAATTTTGAACCACAATTTACTGTTTACTTGCGGACACTTTTCCGTTTAATATGAGATGGAGCTCCTTACCCTTAATATCAAAAATTGCTATTTATTTTTTAATAAAACTATTTGTATAATTTTATACTCTATTTTATTTTTATCTGCTGCTATTTATGATTGTCATAGTGACATTCAAAAGTTTCATGTGCAAGCTTTAATCATAAATGTCAGATTACCTACAAAATTTAAGACACATCTGTATTACGCAGTTTTTATGTGATGAAATTTACCAAAATATATGAAATTAAGTGCTTGTTATATTAAATTATAAATTGCCTTTTAATATAATATTTTTAAATAAGTTTAATGAATTATTATATACGTAATGGTATGTAATATAACCTTCAAGGGAACTTAAATATTACTAATTAAAGCATTCTCAATTAAGTAATCAAAAAAATATTTATTTTCAGGCTAGCTCTATAATCTTAGCCGGCTTAGGCATGGCAGCAGTAGGGTTTGCTGGTAGATACGTTATGAGACAAATGCCCAACGCTTCCGTTAAATTTGCAGAAGCTATGAAAAATCTCCCGAAGTTTGATACCGAAAGTTTGGCGAATTCTAAATATTACAAGGGTGGTTTCGAGCCAAAAATGACAAAAAGAGAAGCATCATTAATTTTAGGTGTTAGTCCTACAGCTAATAAATCCAAGGTTTAAATTATATTTTTACATTCTTTTTTCTAATTACAAACACAGAAATAAATATAGTATAAATGTAATTCATTTATATTTTTTTTAGATACGAGAAGCACACAGAAGGATAATGTTGCTTAATCATCCTGACAAAGGTGGTTCCCCATTAATTGCTGCCAAAATAAATGAGGCCAAAGATATATTAGAAAGTGGAAAATCATAACTCCTTCTAAATAACTTAGATATTCGATAAAATAGATCCTCCTCCTATGTGTAAAAAACAAAGTAAACATCAATCTTTAGAGTATTGTATATATGCCTTGTTCCTTGAATAATTTATGTTCATACTAATCAATTATAATACAAAAAAATAAAGGTACAATTTAACATCTCAATAATTTATTATATTATTATAAAGAATTCACAATTTTACATTTTATAGCATGCTAAAACATGTTAAGAAAATCCTCACCACTATACAAGTTAAGCCTAAAACATCAAGATTTATAAAATTGACTGATAAGCAGTGTCTGCAATTATAAAAACAAATACATTGCAGTTGTAAATATGCATAAAAAATGTTCTGAGGTTAGAGTTGTTTTACATTTCATATTTTAAACAGTAGATAGTATAGAAAATGAATAGTTTTGAGTATACAGTAAGAGTAGTTACTATAAGTACAAATAATACATAAAAATAGTTATTGCATGAACTGTTTTGGTAGTGCTTTTGAATTAATATAGTATATAATCAAGCTATAATATATCTCACTCATGGGAAAACTTACATAAAAATAAATACTTATTTCTGCTAGAAATAATTGGTATTATTTAACTTAACTTAGCTTCACACTGTATCCTTAGTGGGGTAGTTAGAGAGAACAGAGCGCCAAATGCTACAGTCTCTGCATACCTCTTTCGGTTTGTCCACTGTCATCAATCTCTTTATACATGCACCCCGAAGGGTCCTCATGCTTTTTACGTGACCTTCCTTTTACGTGTTTTCGAAGGTCAACCAAGGTCTCCCCCTACCTCTCTTACTGCCCTTACCAGTATTATTTAAAACAAAACAATTGAAGTATTTTATAATTACAAATCTACCTGATCAACTGTGTCCTGTAAACTTAAAAACACACATTACAAATATGTATGTATGTTGTAATAATGCGCTGTGTTAATAAATTTTTCAAAGAGGTTGCATATAAAAACACCTGGCTTAGTTTATTGGCCTTATATAAATTATAATGAAACTTAAAATATAAACAATTAATACTATCCTTGTTCATAACTACAATATAATTGTCATAATAAATATTGTAATCAATTAAAACAGAAAAAACTTTTTATTTTTTCATATCAAAAAATATGTAGTAAGTAAGAACAATGTTAGCCAAAACATAGATGATATATTTTAATATGCCTAACATTTATGTACTATATTCAAACAAAAATAAAAACTATGCACCACTGTACCATGTGCAGTGCTGGATAAGGGATTGTTCAAGTAATTATGTAATACAAGTTTTGGTAATATATTTCAATTATTATTTAAAAAAAATAAGATTGCAACATAAAACAGAACAGTTTCTGTAACATATCATATTTTACAAAAATCCTTCTTTTGCTTCATATTGCGTTACGAAAAACGTGAACAACTTCTTAAAATTAGTACACATAAATATGAAGCAATGCTAGGTGGGTGACAAAAACACACACACAATATGAAAAAGTTCAATGTTAATAAACATAGTTTAGAATATTTAATTCTAATTTTCTTTATTTGGGTACTTTAATAAATATCTCTGTAAAAAGATAACAGAATTTGGTAAATTATTTGAAAAGATGAGATCAAAAGTTTCTTGTGTCGCATTACAGCTCAGTTTTTTGCTCACCGGGGCTCTTTTTGTTGTTGCTCTCGACGTTGCTTTGCAAAACGGGCTCTCAATTTTAGTATTGTAGCATTTGATAAAGTCCCGGGTACTTTGAATATTGACTAAAAATACACAAGTAGTATTAATTTATATATGTTGATGCTGATTTTCAAATAGTGTGTTAAATGATTACTCTAATTATTAAAGCTTTTATGTAATAAAATATTTTTTTCAATGAATACTAAAAGTATAAATGAAATTATTATAAATGCCAATATAAACCTAGAACAGAAATATTGTGTTGTATATACAGACTATAAAAGTTAAAACAATTAGTTTCCTGTTATTCTAAACACTAAATGCTACAGACCATGACTAACTGGGTTGTAAATCTCGTAATTATAATCATAAATGGATATTTTAAATTCATATCCAGTCAGTCAGTATAGAAGTATATACATACATTTTATATATTATTATAAAATATATCTTTTAATGCTTGCGGCGTTGAGTTCTGCCACTCAACACGCAATGCCTCCAGAATTCGGCAGAAAGTGGGGAATGGAGTGTCTTAACACTAGGTTCCCTCTGCCTACCCTGCTGTGTGCAGGATACAGCATGAAGCTGATTTTTATTTATCTTTTAATGATGTTTTGATAATCTTACCTGCATAAATTCATGGCAGTGCAATGCACTAACATTTTTTACTATGGCCTTAAAACATTCAGCCAACGATGTAAAATCATTACAAGCCATTATGGAAGCTCTGTTGTTTTTAATGAGTGTTAGACAAACTCTAAATAAAATTTTGGAGCCCTCGTAAAAAAGGCAATCCCATATACGTAATACGGTTTCTATAGGTAATACTTCAGCAAATAGGCAGACAAACCACTTGGTAGTTATAACTGCCCAGGGTAAACCTTTAAAAAAAAATTAATTGTAATATAAAATTTAATGTAATTTTGAAAGTAACCATATTAATTTTTTATCTATATTCACCAATAAAGTGCACAATAATAAACACTAGAATGCATTTATCTCAGACAAGCAAGTAAAGGATTGTAATCAGGATACTCTTCTACAAAATATATAATTATTACAAATAAATGTCATAAAGGAAAATTATATTAGCCTAAGTGACTAATATAATTGAAATTTTCAAATATTTTAAATAAAATAATTACATCATAATAATTACATCTATGTAATTATTTAACTGTGTAATCTTTAACTATGTAATTATAATCACACAGTTAGAAGTTGATATCCTAGTGCATAAATCTGCAGGTATCTGTTTTTTTTTAATGAAACTTATTTTTAAGAATGATACATGATAGTAGAATAGATTATACCAGGGTTGCCTAGAAGAATCTTGCAGCAATCACTGTACCACAAATTTAATTAAAGGTGATTGTAGCACAATTCTTGTATGCAACCCTGGTGTAATCTATTCTACTATCATATATCATTCTCAAAAATAAGTTTCATTAAAAAAAATGGATTCCTGCAGGTCTATGTACTGGGATCTTAGGCCATTATAACTAAATTATAATAATCATTATATAAAATGTTTACTATCATTGGTAAATCGTTTTGATAAAATTGGCATTATACACATTTAAAATGTTATAAAATCAGTTTTTCCTATCAATGATAGACCATGAGTAAGTAGTAATCTTTAATGATAAATAAGATAACATTGTTGCAAAATGTGAGCACATACCTAAGTTAATCACATGTTGGTGGACATCAGGGGCCTTGGATTTCACTAATTCAGACAACACTTCAATATCCACAATAAGGCCATCCATAGTCTTTGTATAGTAGTCAGGGAGTATTTTTTCAACTAACACCTTTAAAAGCCAAAAGGATGTCTCCTCACTTTTTGTAGCTAACAAAAGTAAACCTTTAAAAGAAAATGTTTTATAATTTAAAAAGGTGTAACTATTTGTTTCAATATTCATGCTTATTAAATATTTAAAAAATCCATCACATAGTAAGATCTACTTTACTAATGCAATATTAGGCTACTGTCTATTAAAAAAAAAATATTTTGGTAAAGTAATTTATTACATTGTTTTATGTTAAAAAAAGTTATTTTAAATAATAAATTTAAAAAGAATGTTTACCAGCAATATAATTCAATCCTTGGCAATATCCAACTACTCTGTTATTATGAGCATAAGCAATAAGAACATTGAATAAGTGAGCTTGATGGTTAGCTTCTTTGGAAAAATAAATATTATCAGGAAATGTACGAGGCAAATCTGTTTTCACAAGATCTACTAATTCTTTTTCGAATGGACTGTCTAGAATTTTTTGGTATAAGTCTGGGTTTTGATCTTTCATTTTATCTGCCTCTGAAATTGCCATCCATACAGATGGGCGGTGCTCACCTAGATAAAAGAAAAAGTAAGTACAAATCTTAATAAAAATAATAAAGCAACAATTTTATTTTCTATATTAAAAGAAAATGATATATAGTGCTAAAAAATATATGTTTTAAAATAAATGTTAATTTGTATATATTTACTTGGGATGCCCTTGCGTACATATCTTTTAACCGTATTTGTTCGCTTGACCGACTTTCCTTCTCCCAATAAAAGAGACCATTTTTGTGCTCTTGAAGCCAAAACTTTTAAGTAAACAGACATGAATTCTTCATAACTTTCATAATCAAAATCATCGTGTCTCTCGAAACCGTATTCATCCACAGTACTAAAACATATCATTTAATAAATATTGTGTTATATTTTGAGCAAACACTGTGAATTATTATGAATTTTACCTGAAGCTAGAGTGAGCCATTTCTGTAGTTTTATAAATATTTACTTGCTTGTGTCAAAGATAAGCATACTGCATGATTATTATTATGTTGAAATTGATAAATGTAGCTACGCCCCCAAAACACCCAACTTGCGCTGTCGAAGATCGAAGTATCACGGATCAGCCCAACATGACAGCTATCTGCGATGAACATTGCCCAATTTAATAGCCTTCACCTATCGACAGTTGACATTTATGACACTTAACCCATTGACTGTTAGTTGAAAAATTTAAAATGAAAAATATATATTTCATAAAATGTTAAATCACGTGTACAGATTTTTACAAAGAATTAAGCTAATTATAATAACTGAAAACCAAATGAGCATTTTTAACAAAGATAATGAAATTTTCAAAATTAGTAAGAAAATGCCCAAATAAAATTTATTACATAAGTTAGGTTTATTTGACATTATGATGTAAATATATATACGAATAACTATATCATATTTTATTATGGTTTTATGTTTTATGATTCTATATAATTTCGTTACTATTTGGAGTTACCAATGGTGCTTGTTCATCCCTAAATGCTTATTTGTAAATAGATTACAATTTATTTGACACTTGCGAATTGACAATTTGACATAATATGAATTGTCATAAATAGCACACAAACAAATATAATCTCAAAAAAAAATAATCTCAATTATTTTTACTAAGAAATTAATATAAATTGATTACTTCGTATATAAATTTCTTACAGATAATGGGGCCTCCTCCTGTTGTAACTGGAATTTCCCCCAAAGAGGGGCCCCCTGGTACTAGAGTAACAATCCGAGGGGAGTTTTTAGGAGCAACTGCTACTGATTTGATAGGTAACTCTTATTCTCTGTAATATATAACAAAACTGTAGCCGAATTATTTTAATATGCATTAAATATTTTTGTTATAGGCTTAAAAATTTGTGGATGTGACTGTTTGCTATCAGCAGAATGGAAAAGTAAAAACAAGATTATAGCTAGATCTGGTCCATGTAAAGGACGAGGGGATATCATTGCCACAACAAAGTCTGGTGGTGAAGGGACATCAACTGTACAATTTAGAGGTATACTAAATAATATTGAACTTTTTATTGCAGAATAAAGAAATTGATTAAAATTCCTTTTTGTCTTCAGGGTATCATGAGTCAATAGGGCCTGTGAAGGAGAGTGCGGTGTGGGTGGAAGAAGCTGCACCACCATCTTTACCATGGGGCAGGCGACCAATGTCACCAACAGCTTATACTCCTCCTGATCCTCTAGGTTTGTCCACAGAGGGAGAAGACTGTAAATTTCCAGAAGAAGAACTACATGAATTATTTCCTGATGGGTAAAATATACACTATAAATATAAAAAGCTATACATATATAGAACATTATTTTTTATTTTTAAATAGAAACATACATACTTTTAGAGCTTTAATAGATAATTTATATTTATTTGGTATGAAATTATACCAAATAAATATAAATTACCTATTTACATATGGTATGACATATTTGTTAGAACTATAAAATCCCAATTTTTTTTATAAATAGTAATTGAAATATATTTTAGATCAGGAAATCTGTCTGATGAAAATTTTCAACCAGGATGGTATCTGTTGGAACACCATAGCAATACATCATTTGAAGATCTCAAGGCTGGGATGGTGTTTTTACAAAGAAAGGTATTTAGTGACCATCTCAATCACCTATGATTACTCAGAGATGAATCTTGGCTGAGGCCTTACAGTAACACATTTTTATATTCTCTAAAGGGCCTCTACATGTTGGAAATGCCTTTCAAAGAACTGACTTATTTTGAACCCTAGAATTGTTAAAGGATAATATAATAATGCAATAAAAATGATATCATTTTAGGTTGAGGGTCAAAAAGAAGGTCAACTAAGTTTTTTAAAAGCTAACACGGGTGCTGTTATGGATCAATTGGACAGATTAGTTCTTTTAAAGAATATGTATGAAGATGACCAGAGAAAGAGCGGGAAAGAGCCCTTACCTAGTCTTCAAGCTGCTATAGAGGGTATGTCATAATCTTTAATTTTTTTATTATAGACATTTACGTGTTTTGTTCTATCGTATGTCATAATGTATGAGTGCCTCCTTTTACACTATGACATACAACAAACACAATCATATTTTCTATACACTTTTTAGCATTCAATTCATGTTATTTTATTGTTTAATTTATATTCTATTTCAAACAGCTTTCGAAAAAATTACCTGCAAAGGTGGTAAATATTTTTATGTAACTGCTATCCACTTCATTATTTCTCATATTGAAGTGGGTGTGTTAAAAAAACATTACTAAAAAATATATTAAAAAATACTAGCGGACCCGCATGACTTTGCTTGCTTGAACTATACAAATATCCATTTAAGATTTTTATGAAATTATTTTTAATTTTTAGTTTAGGTTTATATTTTCTTATATAAACCTAAATAACTAAAATAAAAAAAAAAGAATAATAAGTAGGAGAAATAAAATTTTTAATATTTGAAAAAAATACCTAATTGAAATGAATAAACAAAATAAGTAAAAGCAATTTATTAAAAAATAAAGGGAACGTAACAAATGAAAATTAGTAATATTTGATTAGATAGTAATTACTAACAACAAAAATAGACGCAACCAACTACATTACCAATATTATCAACATAAAATAAGTATATAAAAGTATCAAAATTTAAAGTAACACGAAATATAATAACACAATATAGTGAAATAAAATAATTAATTAGTTTAACCAAGAAACAAAAAATCTTGACTAATCTACTACTCAAATAAGCGAAGAATATCCAAACAAAAATATAGACTATAATAATAACAAACAGCATATAACCACAGAAACATTAATAGTAGATCGAGAATGTATGAAAATTGACAAAATCGTCAATTTCGACTCCGTCTACTCGTTCAAGTCCGTCATTCTGTAACCCCCGCAAGCTACGCTGTATGCAGCGCGGCTCATAGGCTAGGTCATTTTGATGAATGATTTTAATACGTATTTATTATAATGTATTTATTACATGATAAGTATATGTTATAATAATGTACAGTAAAGTACAAATTTAATCTATAGAAATGGCAAAGATTACTGTTATATTTATTTTGATAAGGATTAATACCAAACTATAGAAAATATATTAACAATAACCCGATAAATTTAAATTAAAGTAGATATATTAAAATGGTTACTGTGACTCAACCTTCAAAGTTAAACATATACTATTGCGGATTTTTTATGATATATCTATAGGAAATACACGTGATTACGTCACAGACAGACCGACAATTACTTTCGAATTTGGAATATAAATATGGATATGGAAAGGTTCTTATTTTGTTTTGGAAACTTCACCCAACAACAGGCAAAATAGCAGGATAGGCTGAACCTTATATTTAATTTCCATCAACGTTTTTTTTCTGGTTTATATATTTTTTTATTACAGAATCTATTTCCCTCGCTGATTCGCTATTTTCCGAGATTCTGTCTCGGAAAGAAAATGCTGACAAAACTCGGGAAGCTCTCTCATTACTTACGCGACATAAATTTCTCTTTCAACTTCCTGCTTCAATTGACAAGAACATAAGAAAAAAGGAATATGACTTGGTAGTCAATGATTATACAAGAGTGAAAAATTTATTTGGAAATACTGATGTTAAGGTATGTTTACTCCATAGAAGTTTTCTTTGTAATGCAGTATAAAGTTTAAAGCGTGTAATACTGTACAACTTACAGTAACATGCGAAACAAATCCCTAAAAATTATATTAAAATAAACAAGTACTTCGAATTTACCAATGAACATACCAGGAATATTTTTAGATACTTATTTAGAAAACGTAAAAAAATAGAACGTAGCGGGACTCGAACTCGCGCCTGATCGTAACCGATCAGGCGCTTTGACTACTAAGCCATACATTCTCATCAAGCTATATATTAACGTGTTTTAATTAATCTTTGTTTAAGCTTTTTCAAAAGATTCTTGTTGAAATTGATAAGAAAATAGAAGATTTAAAAGAGAACTTACACACCAGAATGAAAACAATGCCTGTCAATGTTCAAGAACAAACCAAATATATAAGGTATGAATTATTTCAATAAACAATTTAGTTACTTGGTAAATAACTGAAATAAAATGTTTTACTGACAACTAGCTTATGTTTTTTTTGTAGAGTTATTTGTGTTTTATTTGATAAGCTTTATTTATCAATATATAAACAAATATTCTATATTTTTTTTATATAATATTTTTTTATTGTAATACTTACAATAACTAATAAAAAAAAGTTTTGTGTCAGTGATAGTTACTTGAAAAAAGGAGTTTAGATAGAATGCAACCTGAAGAAAAAGGAAATTAATTAATTTTAAGCGAGTAAGGGATTAAGTCTATAGTACTTATTGTATAGTACAGGCGACAAGTCATAGCCATTTTGGCATTAGCATTTGGCATTTTCCTTTTGCGCTCTAATATCAAATCTACGCATCCGTCTACAGTTGACTTAAGAGCCGTGACTTGTCGACCTTAGGGGCTGTTCAAGTATTACGTAAGCAGTTTTTTTGCAATTATTGACCCCCCCCCCCCCTCCCCTATGTCATCAAAAATAAGCATTCCTCTTACCCCCTCCCCCAATGCTTACGTAAGCATTGACATATAATTTTTTTTTAAGATATTTTTTATTGATATTTTATTTGTATCTACATTTATAAAAGGACATGTTCCAACTGACTGAGGTAAAACGCACGCACATCCGTAACCCCTGATAGTAGAAACGTGAAATTTGGACAGATTTATAATTTCGAATTCTGGAAATCCACTAAGTAGGTAATTTGAAAAATTTTAACCCTAAAGGGATGAAATAGGGGTTGATAGTTTGTATGGAAAAATTTGAAATCAGCACCGATTTTTAATGAACACGTGTTTCGTGGTTTTTTTTAATTCACCCCCTAAGGGTGCAAATAAGAGGTTGAAATTTGTATGGAAAAATCCTTAAATCACCACTGATTTTTATAAAATTTTAAATTTAGACTCTTGACAATGTGCCATTCCCGCTAAATAGATATAAAAAACTTATATATTATATTATAAAACTAATAGTTATATCGTCTACCATACATACGTCTACCAAATATAGCCATAATATATATGAAAAAATAAATAACTTCTGCTTACGTAATTACTAGCTAGACCCCCCACCCCCCATGTCATCAAAAATAAGCAAACCCAAGACACCCCGGCCCCCTACAGTGCTTACGTAATACTTGAACGGCCCCTTATTGTAAAATTATAATTTTACAGGCGAGTCGCGGTTTTAAATGTACAAAAAATAAAGAAAAGAATTATTAATTAGAATATAAATAACCAGAAGTTAAGAGGGTTGAATTATAATTCTAATGTTTAAATATTCTAGGTTACTTATTAGCCTGAATTTCGAAGGGGACGCGGCGTGGATCGCTATCATTACTCGCAAGGACTATCTAGTCAGTCTCATGAATAAAGTGAAGGAGCATTTCAAACACAAAGAGGAACAAGAATCTGGCGAGAAAGGTATACTTTACTAAAACGGTTAAAAATGTTTCAAAAGTAATAACAAGATGTCAATAAAAATAAATGTTACAGAAAATTGAGAATATTGTGACGCAATATTCCATGAAATGAATTTAAGGTTTTGCCAATTGTGAAAGGTAAGCGCAAGCGCGAGGCGGACAGCTCGGGCTGGTGCGGCGCGGCGTGCGGCGCGCTGGCGGCCGAGCTGCACGCGCTGTGGCCGCTCGCGCGCCGCTACTTCGCGGGCGAGCTGGCCGGCGCGCCCGCGCAGCCGCAGCGCCACGCCGACCTCAAGGTATACTGGCGAAAGCAAAAACTAAACATTTATTTACTTATTGTTTATTACCTCTAAAAACGTAAGGCCATCGTTGCGCAGGATTAAAAATGTAAAACTGTAAACACGACGGATGTGAATTCGATGCCCGCTCGAGGGTTGAAATATTTAATATTTTCATTTCCTCGCTCTGGTAACGAGACAAAGCGCGGCGGAAGTTCTGTCACTTAACGCTTCTAGAACTTCACGGAAAGTAAGGAACGGGGAGTCTTAACACTAGTTTCCCTTTGCCTACCCTGCTATGTGCAATATACTGTGTGCAGCCAAAAAAATATCTTCAAGACTTAATTGACCTGCCAATGAGTTGAATTTGAGTTGTTAACTTGATGATGTTTGTCTAAGCATAGGTTCTTCGACAATAGGACGTCAATAATGAAATGGATAAGTGCTTACTTTTTAAAGTGTTATTCAACACTGAGGAAAGAAAAAAGTAAGTGATCATAGATGAAAATAATTCTCTCTGATCACTATTACTACATATACTATTAATTATAAATGAAAATTACATAAAATATATATATTAAATTATATTCTCTTGCCTAATGATCATATTTAGCGATTATCTTTAGGGAACAAAAATTTATAAAACTTTCTCCAAAAATTTAAACATTCTTTTAACAATTTCGACGTTGCCCAATAAAAATGTAATGGCTTATTTATTTGCAAGAGGCGTGGGATCGAGACCTACTACATGTACCAAAAATATATTAAAATATAATAATATTTAATCATTATAACATTATGTTTTTCAGGAAATGATAATAGCACTAGTGCAACAGTTCTCAGAACAAATGCGAACGTGTCTATTGTCCGGAGGCGCGGCACCCAGCGCTGAGTTGTTACGTTCGCGCCTCCTCGCCAACCTGCGTAGTCTTCGGGAGGCCTATGAAAGCTTGCTTAAACTGGATTTGCCTTCTCAGGTATAATATATTAAAAAAATAAGCAAAAGTTAGTGACAAGATTACAGAATGGCAGATACTAGCGAGGATGTCACAGTGAAAATGAAGAAGAACGTGCTCAGCTGGTTTGGGCACGTCGAACAAATGATAGATGAAAGAATGGTAAAAAAGATTTATGATGGAAAAGTGAGTGATAAGAGAGGTAGGGGGACACCTCGGTTGACCTTCGAACACAATAGTATCAAGGATGCTGGAGGAAGGTCAAGTAAAAAGCATCAGGACCCCCTGGAGGGGATCGATCCCCTAATCATCACATTTGCAGGGAAAATTGTCGCACTGTGTCAGGATGACCACTTTTTTGATAAAATGTATTTTTTTTATATCCTAAATATAGCAGGCAGTGAGAAGCTAGGAATCTAGTATTAAGTTACTCCGTTCCCATTAAGACACTTCCGTACCGTACTGTGTAACAATTTACCAGAGCGAGAAAATGAAAATATTAAATATTTCATTACCAAAAGTAGGAATCGCACCCATAACCTGTCGCGTTTACAGTGGCACGCTTGTGCCCTGCACTATCTCTGACATCTATCTGGAAAATATAAATAATGTATCATAATTTTCCTTAAATTATACTTGCAATTAATTGCTAACAATTTGATTTTATTACATCATTCGATCACTTTATTCAATCATTACACATGTACTTTAATTTTTTTGATTGTATAACATACCAAAAGGAATCATTAATTTAATTTAATTATTATCATTATCATTGTCCAACCAGCCACTGAGTATAGTAGAGAAAATAATATTCGACTACCGAGTTCACGGCATGACGGTGTTCCTGCAACGCGCTCACAAACGAGTCAAAGGTCTGCCCGACAAGGAGACGTGGAAGATACAAGAGTTCTCCGATTATGGAGCTATTACTAATTTGGTAATTTGCTTATCTGCTTATTACACTTAATCTGCTTATTAATATGCTTTTTACACGCTGTATCCCGCATATAGCAGGGTAAACAGACGGAATCTAGTATTAAGACACTCTGTTCCCCATTTTTTGCCAAATTCATAAGACACTAGTGTGGAATGGTGGAACTTGTCCCTCTTTGCGTCGTTACCAGAGCGGGAAAATCAAAATATATATTTTATTCTCCGTGTGGGAATCGAACCTACAAAATATACGTGTTTATAGTCCCACGCTTGTGCTGCTATATTAAACCAGACGATTTCAGCATGTTATTTATTTATGTGTTTATATTTTAGGTATTGAAGGATTTAAAAATAATATTATTTTTGATTTTTAAGTAATAAGAAAAACCATAGTTTTGTAAGACAAATTACTTCTTTAATTTTGGGCCATTGTATGCTATAAAAATGTGTTAACCAATTTAATTGCAGTTTTCTCTATTGTATTTTTGGCATTTAAGTCTTCATTTTATTTCAATCGGTTTAAAAAATAAAAAAAGTTATACCATTTTAGAGTATGTCTTTCAACATTACTACAAATAACTATTTAATTGAATGGCCGAAACTTAACTATTCAATATTATCTATATTTCAATATTAGATAAATTATATATATATATTTAATTATTATTAGAAAACGAAAGTAATACAACTATGTAAATTTATAATGACATAGATCAAGCGGGCGAAGCCGCGAATGGCTCGGCAGTTTATTACATATCTATTCTTTGTATTTACAGCCACACCTACTCGAGACATACATAAACGATGCACTGTCATCCATTCATAAATGTGTATTCACAAGTGGTAGACGTGAGACGCCATTGTTGGCTGAAGGCAGTGAACCATTGGCGACTCTTCAAAAGCATATACAGCAAATATTGCTTACGTATGTTAATGTGTTGCAAGATCTTGCTTTGCAACACGATAATCAGGTATGATTACTAATAATTATATAAATAAGGAATTATTTTTTACTGTACAAATGAGTGCTCGTGGTTCTGCTTGTGTTGACTTTGGTCTATTATTTAGTCAATCTTTGTTTTGGTAGGTAAACGTATAAAATATATCTATCTATCTATATAAATCGTAAAATCCTTGTGATAACATACACTTACTCCTGAGAATTTATTAAGAAGTTGTTAGCAGGTTTACACTCTCATCGATATATTTTTTTACGACATCAAATTACATTTTACAATGTAAAATTTTACAATGTAAAAAACAAAATAAGATTTTTAAATAATTAATATTACATTTTTTACAAAAACATTCTGTGTAATGTATAAGTTGCTTAATTAGTCGTTTAATTAACAACCTGGCCCTTTTACTGAACAGCGTCGTGCAACTAGCGGCCAGGGTATAGGGTGACTATTTTGACCTGAGCATTTTTATATGTCGAACCAAATTTGTTGTTTGCCGACGCCACGACAGTTTCGAGAGTTTTTGAGCTGCGTAGCAGATATTGGAACTAAATTGAAATAAATAGACTAGGCAAGTAGTGATATATTGTCGATCCAGTTATTTGCCTAGCTGTTTGATCAAATGGCTGAATATAATTTAGACCGCTAGTTGAACAGCTATTTAGTAAAGAACATGCTGCTGCGACATATAGTATATTGGATTAATATCCAATGTCGTATAAATCTATTTCATAATGTTATTATTATGATGTTCTTTTATATTAATATATAAAACATATTATAATTACAGGATTTCAATAATACAAGTCTATCTGTAGCTCTCGACCAGCCATTGGAAGAGCCCACCCACTCTCTAGGAGATAATAAAGCCCGATCCTGGCAACAACGTTTACTCATAGCGGCCGCTAATGCTCAGTATACACGGCGTGTTATATTAACTAATATAAATAATACTTTTGAAAGGTAAATTGCAAAAAATATTAGATATTATAGTTGTTGGTACTTATTTTTCAATTTTTCATTATGGGAAAAAACAACACAGACGAAGACCAGACTGTCGTGGTACAGCGGCACAGCGTATAACTAAATCCGACGGTTGTGTTTTCAATTTTTACTTGAGGGAAAATGAATTATTTTTATCTCTTCGCTCTAGTAGAAAACAGCTATACGTTACGACGTTGAGTTTAGATCATCACATTTTCATTTATCTCTAAAATATACCAAAATTTACTTGAATGCAATCCGTCATCACAACTATATTATATTCAGTCAGGCTCTTAGCCTGACTGAATATTGAAATAATAAACTAACTAAACCAAATTATTTTAAAAATATAGTAAAATAAAAAATAAATATTCTTCCAAATTCCAGCTACGAGTTTCCAAAGCCGACATTAGCAATGCAGACCACCAAAGAAGCACTAAGTAATTTAGAATCAGGAATAGCAGAAACCTATTTAGAACACAAGGGAGATCCATTGGTGGGGACGATAGAGCCTAGCATGTATATGGGCAGACATAAGATAGACCCAGATGCAATTGTAGACGATGCGAGGCCTTATGTGTATGAAATAATTAATAATTTGATTGCTGTCCATGCTGAGGTGAGTGTAATTTTAGTCGTTATATATGGAAGTTTAAAGCTAATAATAATAAGAATTCTTTCTTTTATTATTTTTATAACAAAACTTTATTTAAAGGCATGAAAAAGCTTTATATAAATACATTTTGCCACGATATGTAAAGCAAAGTATAACAGGAAACTAACGTATGTGTAGTAGCAGTTTTAATTAAAATTATAATATTTATAATTTAAAATTAGTAATATATTATAATAATTATTATATTTTATCTTTAAAAATATATAATTTTTATTCTTATAATATAAAAAAAGTAATTTACAAACGTTTCAATAGATGGCGTTAGTGGTAAGTTAAATCGCGCTAGCGTTTGGTTGCGATGACTACACATATAGTTTTGGCGTATGTAAAAAAATTAACTTTGCGCAGAGGCAATATCGTAACCAATGAGGTTAATCCGAGGTGCGATTATTGCTAGTTGAAAACTTTACCAATACCCCGCCGTGTGGACGTGAAATACCGTCCGCTATGGCAATTTTTGAACGGCTGTAAAGGCCTAATTAATTACTTACATATATCAAAATCTTGACCCAATAAGGGAATAGGGACACGGACTAATGTATCGAATAGAAAATATCGATACTGTATAGTTCGTCAAAATCTTTATTGCATATGAATGACCTGGACATAGACGCCCGCTCACACTGCACCGCCGTCCGTCCGTTCCTTAATATGAAATATGAAATTATGAATATAATATCGTATGATAAACCGAAATTGCGTAGTAGAGCATATTTACCTCGTAATATTACGAATAATAATTAGTGTGTTAGTCTTAAGCAACATGCAAAATCAAGTTATGGATATGTAAATATATATTTTTTTTAATAAAATGGAAGTCTTATCTTCGTCAATCCATATTCAATCAAAAAATTCAAATTAAAAAAAATATTTTATTACCGTTTTATTTAAAACATTAATTAGTACATGCAAAAAAGTTTAAATAAAATTTAACAAATAACAAAGCAAGCATTTAAAACATATTGGTAAGAGAGATAGGGGAGACCTCGGTTGACCTTCGAAAACACAGTTTCAAAGAGCATGAGGATCTCCCGGAGGGCATGTATGAAGTGGTTGATGACATTGGACGAGGCGAAAGAGATATCTAGAGACCGTAGCGTTTGGCGCTGCGGTCTCTCTGACTACCCCGCTAGGGATAAAGCGTGAAGTTAAGTTAATTATATGCTTCTTTGAACTGTATAGTCTGAGCTCGATTGTACTTATAAAGATGTGCGGGTATAAATTGTGCGTTATGGTAAAGGGATACCTGTCTGATATTGAGTTAAATAATTTACCCAATATATTTTTTGGAATATAATCTTTAAGAAGTTTAAAAATTGTAATTTTTTTTATCCATATTGCATAGTATATAAGCTTCCATTACGAATATTGAATGCTTATGTTGTGTATGGATGTATATAGTATATTCATAAATATTACGGATCATTTGTGTATATTGTATATACATAAATATCATAGTTCATTAGTAATTTATAAAAAGTTTTTGCTTACCGGTCAGTCTCGAATTATTTTCGACACGATACAATACAATACAATATACTTAATTGCACGTAAAATTTACACAAATTTGATACAAAATAAGTAGAAACAACATGTACAATATGGCGAATGGCACGATGTTTGGAACAGCTGATTATTTTTAGATATTTAGATGTCCTCATAAAAGTTCCGTAAGTATTTTTTTCGTGAAAACGACAATAAAATAGCATGTTTAGAACTTATGTACGATGTGTTGAGGAAAAAAGGTAAATTAGACCTTAAACAATAACGAAATGCGCTTCAATGGGCGAAATTTAAAGAAAAGTGAAAATTAAAAATGTTATGATAGAGTTATTGATACGAGGAATATATAATAATAAAATTTAAGAAGAAGTATAGAAATAAGAAGAATTAGAGTTCTACGCATGAAGTACAAGTAAATAAATTATTTAAAGAAGTAATGAGTTTTTATTATGTATTTCCGATTTATCGTGAAAATGTTTACAACACTAACTGACAGTTATAACGGCGTTGAAAACTATGTCACCGTAGAATTAGATTGGCTAAAAAAAATAATATCTAAATAACATATAATCTTCACTCAACCCCCCCGGAGGGAGAGGGGAAACGGTGTC
The DNA here is from genome assembly GCA_021202915.1 of Heliconius himera. Lineage (NCBI taxonomy): Eukaryota > Metazoa > Arthropoda > Insecta > Lepidoptera > Nymphalidae > Heliconius > Heliconius himera. The sequence goes on along the minus strand of JAJHJA010000143.1, from coordinate 669,044 downwards.
AAAATTTTTTTCTATAAAAAAAAAAATCTTCCTATCGGCCCTATCCTGGGAGTCGTATCGAAGGTTGCCATCAGTGTGGTACAGTGGTCTTACGGGGGGTACCTTTTTTATAATTTGGCGACATAATTTTGTAAGCGATGGTTGTTCCTCACTAGCATCCTTGATCCTTTCCTCCCAGTTATCGGCGGCGGCCGACTCTAGTTCCAAGCGGATGCGCTCAATAAGACCGTTAAGTTCGGTTTTGGTGGCTGGCTCTCTGGATCTCTGCCATTCCAGGCGCTTTTTCTTCTTTTTCGCAATGAGCTCCATCATTCGCCTTGGGGTTGTGGGTAAATAATATCTAATATCTAAATCGGCAGGTGGATAGCATATGCGGCGCGTCGTGCTCGCGCTACGTGCGCGACATCAGCGAGACGGTGTGCGAGGAGGTGTCGCGCCTGTGCGCCGCGCCCGCGCCCGCGCCGCCCCCCGCGGCCTTCCGCGCGCGCCTCGAGGCCACGCTGCTGCGCCTGGCCTGCGCCGCGCACCTCACCAGGAAGGCAGAGTTAGTGTATTGTGGTTGAGTTGATACGTATAGTGACGGTGTGCGAGGAGGTGTCGCGCCTGTGCGCCGCACCGCCGCCCGCCGCCTTCCGCGCGCGCCTCGAGGCCACGCTGCTGCGCCTGGCCTGCGCCGCGCACCTCACCAGGAAGGCAGAGTTAGTGTATTGTATGCCTGTGAGCTCTACTTCACTTGATATGTTAGTGAAGAAAACTTCATTGGGTCGGTTATAAAAGCTACAAAAGCCGTGCGCACCTCCAGACCACCCTGTTGCTGTTTGCCTCAGCCCCGCTCGTCACTAGGCATCTATATGTACTGCATAGTTTTAAGTCTAATCTAAGAAAGTTTGTAGCAAAAGTTAGTTTAAGTCGTCGCTTACGTTCGTCAACTGCAATCTAATTGTATAAATAATTAACTTAAATATATTTATTATTATAATATAAACGTATTTAGAGACACGTAAACAAAGTGTCAACAATCATTTTTAACGTTTTTTAAAGTTTGGATAGAAAAATACTTATTAAGGAAAAGTATAAAACCCCTAATGTAGCGGGATTTGATCTGAGGCGCGGATTCAAACCCCGCTATGTTCAAATTTTTATATGTTTTCTTAATAAGTACCTACATGTCAATAGTCAATTGATCAACCTGCCGTGTGTGGGATACAGCGTGAAGCTGATTTTAATTCACAAAATCAACTGACATCACAGCAGAACAATACAGCGTCAATAAAATTCATACGAGATTTGAAAATCAGTTGAATAAAAAAAACTATCTCAGAGGTACAGCTTAGTATATGTGTTATTTTGACATTTAGATATATAGTAATATTTGTAGTTGGCTAAATTGTACATAATTTCATTTTGTTGTCGTTGTATGTGTGTTTTTATCCACTAATCCGTGTACACAAATATAATTAGTTCCAAAACTGAAAATTTATTTTAATATGATTACTTTTATTATTATGATAATGAAAATGTGTTTTATTTAAAAATGTAATGGAATAATAATTTACTTTCAGGAACTACCTCATTGAAACATTAGCGAGTATTCCGCCGCTACAAACAGAAGAGGAGAAAAAGTGAGTTTAAGGCGCTCACTTATTGTTCATTATATTATGCTATGATTTTTCATTTTAAATATAACTCTTGAAGAATTTAAAAACTAATTGAATAAAAAAATATATTTATAAAAACAAAAAGCCGACTGCATAAAACTAAAAAGAATATAAACAAGCTAGTTTATTAGGATTAACAGTCGGGACCTCTTTAAATTACGCAGGTTTCCTGGTAAAGATTTTATTGATTGAAAAATTACTTATAGGTCCCGACTGTTAATCCTAATAAACTATTGGGCTTGTTTATTTTCTTTTTAGTTTTATGCAGTCGGGGTTTTTGTTTTTACAAATATTTTATTTCATTTTTCACTTTTTTGTTAGATTTCCTTATGGTAATGATAATCATGATATACCTTTTTGAATCCAATCCTCGTATTGAGCACTTGAATTTAATAACCATATTGTGGTATTCGAAACGAAAAAAATTTATTAATTAAGTCCAATGGTTATTTATTCATTAAGTCCAATGGTTTACCACAGCCGCCATGATTGTTTTTTTTTAACGTCACCTATCTAAGAACACTTGGGCTGTTAATACGAATCTAAAGATATCTCAATTAAGTAAATCCGTCCAGCGGTTCTGGAGATATGAGGTAATAAAGAATATTACATACATACAAGATACGCGCGAAAAACATAACCCTTTCTTAGCAGTCGGGAAAAAGAACATTTTACACTTTGACTTTCTCGACTATCTTCAAATTCATTATGATATATTAAATTTTAAAATTCACGTTATTATTAAATTCCTTTTCAGACGTATGGACACCATCATTCAAGGCTTTAAAAAGCGAATGGAATTACAACTGGCGAGCCTCAATTGCAATATAGAGACTGTATAGTAAGCTATTTTTATCTAAGTAAATATTAGATATAATATTCGAGCCCGTAGTATTTACATACACTGTTATATTAATTTATTTTCTTAAATTACTCATTAATATCAATTATTTTAATTTTTCATATATTTTAAGGATTATTTAAAAATGTCATTATTTTAAATGAATGTAACATAAACTTGCATATAACTGTTTATTTATATTATTTACTCAATTAAACATGTAATGTTAAGTTATTTTTAAATAATCTACTACAATCATCGTGAAAACGAAATATATTGTTATAAATATTGTTAACTGTCTTGTTTTATTTTGTTGTAATTCTGCAAAGAGATAAAATGTGATTATTATAAATTTTCTTATTTAGAAAACGTATAAAATTTTTAACATAGTGGGACTCGAACCCGGGCCTCTTGGAATCTGACCAGACGCTTTAACCGCTAAGCCATACGTTTTCATCAAGCTACGTCGAAATTTTTATACGCTGAAATATTTTTTTGTTACACTTCAATATTGAAGTCTTTAAAAGTCAAATGCCGCAAGTATTCGTAGTTCACTTGAATAATATCTATAATAATACAGTTAAGCTAACGAAATAATATATTATGTTTACGTTCATAATTTCATAGTTATATTATGATTTGTTTTTACAACAATTTAACCATTTTCATTTATATGAACCTCACTTATAAAGTACTAAAATTTGGAGGCCGGTTATTTCTATTTTTATATTCGTACTTAAAATTTTTTAATCACTACAATTTTCCATTATATATTTTAAAAATTGATAAGGAAATTAAATTTTTAATATTTCATTTCCTCGAATGGTAATCGAACCCACAACCTATCGCGTTAACAGCCACACGCTTGTGCTCCACCACGACTGGCCCCTTAAATAATACGTTTTTATAATTTTATACAAAATACTTACATCAGCGGCCAGCTTATGTAGCATTTGCGCCATGCCAAAGCCTGTTTCTGCGACCATTTTACGGAAATAACCCTTTTTGTTTTGCAACAGAATGTGCGGATGATCGAACTCCACGAGATGACCCGCATCGAGAACTAATATCTGTTTAATATTAAAGAAATCTGCATAATATACGATTCAGAAAATAATATTTAATTATTTATAGATACTGCAAAATCTATACGTAATGATTGCTAACTTCACTTTGGTGATATAGTATTTTTTTTTAGAATACAGCTATCCTTCATTTAGCAGAGTAGGCATAGGGAACCTAGTGTTGAGTTTTTTCGTCCTTCACTTCCCGCTGAATTTTAGAGACATAAGGTGTTAAGTGACATGGCATGATGAATTGTTTTGAAAATATAAAATTATTCATTATCCCGAGTAGGAATCGAACCCACATCCGTCGCGTTTCAGTCACACGCTTGTGCCACTGTGCCACGACGCCCTCAAAACGATTTTATCCACATAAAAACCTACAATGTTTCACCCAGATATGTTTAATAAGTTTTGACCTTGACTTTATTATTCTAGAGTCATCAAATTTTAAGAAAGGGTTCCAAAAAATGTATTTATTTATATTTATAAAATTAGAAAGCATTATCATGATGAACACGCCATTACAAAATAACCATATAAATAAATTAATAAATACCTTATCAGAATCTATAACAGTGTGCAATCTATGTGCTATAGTAAGTACGGTGCAAGTCTTGAAATAATCTCTAATAGTATTCTGTATGAGGGCGTCGGTTTGTGCGTCCACGTTGGCCGTGGCCTCGTCTAATAGTAATATTTTGTCATTATTGACTATAGCCCTCGCTAAACACACGAGTTGTCGTTCGCCAACACTGAAGTTGGATCCGCAATCTGATACTTGCTTGTAGAGTGCGTCTAAAGATATTTGACATTTTGAGTTTGTTGTATTTTAGGAATTATTCGTTTTTAGGGTTCCGTAACGTGTAAGGAAAAAAGGAACCCTTATAAGATTACTTTGTTGTCCGTCTGTCTGTCAAGAGTCTTGAAATTATAGACCTAGAATTATGAAATTTGGTAGCTACCTACAGGCAGTACTACAGTAGTTAACCCTAAAAAATTATAGTCTTAAAAGGGGGACAAAATTTGCTATTAAAGCCGCTACTTCAAGTGAGTTATTAGGCGCAAGGGCTCTGGCTTAACTAAGCTTGAATATTAGAAAAGATATCGAGATCTTCAATTGTTGCACGGGACCCTCAGTGAGCGACCCCGACTCGCGCTTGTCCGGTTTTTATTAGCTTTACGCTATATCCCGCACAGCGGGGTAGGAAGAGGGACCTAATGAAAGTGAGATACATCGTTTCCGATTTTTCGCCGATTTCCAGCTTTGCGTAGGGTGTGGCGGTACTCAACGCTGCGGTTTGCCTCGTCACCAGGGTGAAGAAATGAAAATGTAAATTTAAATAAATATTTCATTTCCTCTAGTGGGTATCGAACCCATAACCAGTCGCGGTTACAGTCACTCACTTGTGCCTCTTGCGCCACGACTGGCCTCAGGATTTAGATTTACGTAGTTTTGAGGAATATTGCAACAAAAGCTTACATCGACGAAATATATTAAGTAAACGCTATATACAATTTTAACAGAATTATAAATTGTATGGTTTCTAATTCCCGGGTTTAAAAATAATTATCCAATAAGCTTAGACTTGTTGGTTATGATTACTATTATATTTATATATTTTTTTTTCATTTCATTATGGATAGATCGTTACCAACTCCGCCATCTTCTGATAAAAGTTCTACTTTGTCAAGGGCTCTAAGTAACAATTCGTCTGGATATTCATCAAACGGATCTAAGTTTTTTCTTAGAGTGCCACTAAATAATACTGGTTCCTACAATTGAATATTGATAGATAAAAATAGAGTCAATCTATGTTAATTTATACTATAATAGGATAAAAAATCAAATCAAAAATCAGCTTCACGCTGTATCCCGCACACAGCAGGGTAGGCAGAGGGAACCTTGTATTAAGAAACTCCGTTCCCCACTTTCTGCCGAATTCTGGAGGCATTCATTTCATCAAATGAGGATCGAACCCACAGCCAGTCGGTTTTACAATCACACTTCGTGCCGCTGCGCCACGACTGGTCTATATAATATTTTTGTGTGAAATAATAGGATAGGTTGGCAAAATTACTTATAATTGTTAAAATACATAATTTTTAATGAACCATCAGTTACGGTAACAGTTTACGGTGGAAAACGGATTGTCTTAACACTAGGCTTCCCCTACCTACTCTTCTATGCGGAATGCAGCACGATGATGAAAAAAAAGGGAAAAAAATAAAGATTTATGTTTCTTCTAATATATAATGATATATGTATAAATATTTTAATGATTATACTTTATTAATTATAAGTAGAAGACACCACGGCTCTTTTAAATCTTAAAAACTATGTTACATTGTCCTTATTGTGTGCTTATATAAAGACGTATGTCTTTTGTCTCACCTGAGGTATGATTGATATCTTTTGTCTTAGATACTTTAAATCTATAGATGTAATATCAATATCGTCAATCGTGATCGTTCCATCCAAATATGCCAAACGGAATAACGCTTGTATTATAGAAGACTTGCCGGCTCCGGTTCTGCCCACTATGCCTATCTGTCAATATATTAAATAATTATAATTAATTGTGTTGTCCGTGCCCACCCCAGAATAGTCCTGTGTCCAAACAACAAAAAATTTACTACTAATTTTTTTTTTCTAAAAATAAAAAAAATAAAAACATCAATTTACACGAAAATATCAATTCAAACCTAACGTCCTGGCCCCATTATAAGAACATATTTTTTTATTATTGTTCCGCGAATAGTGTAATAACAAACCTTTTCTTGAGGAAGTATGCGAAACTCTAAACTATTCAGAACGAAATCGCCATTGGGAATGTACTTCAAGCTTAAATTGTTGAAACTTATTGCACCTGCTGTAGGCCAATTTTCTGGTGGTTTTTGGGCAGATGTCTGAAAATTATATCTATATTTACTTTTGATGTATTAATTATTTTTACTAAATTCAAATACTAAACGTTAAAATTATTATTGTAGAATACGTCTAATAGCGTCTAGGTAATTGGAGAAATCACTATGTTAAAACCGATATGGACTTTGTTTTTAAGTTTTTTGCTGTCTCTGCGGTAAATATGTGTTGAATATTGATAATATTTTATTTCTATTTTTAAATGAAACATTTAACAACGCAATTTGCAACTTTACGACATTTTGTCGAACCAAATATTTTAAATTGATATATATTTTTTTGAACCACTTGTAATAAAATTAACAATGTTATATAAAGTTTTGCAGAATGCAATAGTGAAAACTGCATTTAAATCGGTTAATCCGTTTCTGAGATAAGCGTGACCAAACCCACAGACAAACAGACAAATTAAAAAAAACAATGTCGTGGGTTCTATTACATTAATAAATGCCCCCAGTAATAGTTTTTCTGATTTATCTTCCATGTACACATTACAGTACACTTTTAAATTTGTTCCAAGTATCATTCACACGCAAAAAGAAAAAAAAGTTATTTAGGAACGAGAAAAACAATTAAGTAACGCAATATTACAGTAGACTCCTTGGGTAGTTTAGTGTATTCTAAAACTCTTTCAACGCTCGTCATCTGGTTCTCCATTTCAGCGGACTGTCGCATTCCCCATTGGAATATACCAGTTAGCGATATAGACTGCGTTATAATAAGACCGACATGGCTGCCTTCGATATCTATTAACAAATATTTAATTATTTACAAAATTTTAATTTCAAATTTAAAATAATATTACTGTTAATGTATGTTTTGTTGTATAATTGTGGAAATTTTATTTTAATTAAATTTGGTGTACAGTTAGCTCTTCGGTCTTTTTGCTATAGCCAATTCTAAAGGTCACGCTATAGATTTTTTTTTTAGTTTAACGATGTATCCTGCATATAGTGTATGCAGAAGGAGCCTGGGAACCTAATATTAAAAGAATTCGTTCTCATTAAGAGACTCCGAAATAGGGAACTTTTTCCGCCGAATTTCGAGACATGTGTACAGTGGCGAAACTCGACGCCGCGCTTTGCTTCGACATCAACGCAAAGAAACGAAAATATTAAATATGTAATTTCCTTGATTGGGAATCGAATCTGCACCACGATTGACCTCCACTTGAATTTAGGCAAAAATAAGGAATAAAACTTTCAAATATAAAACTTTTACAATAGATTAAACTTCTAGTAGTACTAATCAGAAATGTGACTATAATTGAAGTATCTATTACAGTGTGTTTAACATTTTTATGTGTTATTCCACACTTAGGGAAAAAAATCTTCGCCTCTTCCAGGCGCGGGTTCGAGTCCCGCTACGTTCAAATTTTTATACGATTTCTAAATAAGTGTCTATTACAGTGATTAAAAAAGCCAATAATATCTAGGAAAGTTTCGAAAATGTTCTTAAGATAGAGTATCAGTATATTAAAGCCGTACCTGTCTTCATTAAGCAAGTGAAAGTCACACATATTATAAACAACAAGCATATGACATCAAGGAAGTATCCAAAGGCGCGGCTACAGGTGATGAACAGGTACCACGCTGAGCTGTGGAGGTCCTGGTGGCGGTCAAATTCCTTGGCAAGAAGTATTTCGGCCCCGAATGATCGAATTGTAGGTAAGCCCAATATTGTTGCATTGACATGTCCAAATACCGGACTTCGTGCTGTCAATTACGAAACTTTAAAAATATATACATATCTTTTTAATATACTATAATTTTTTTACTATATAAAATATAATTATAAATTAAGACATGATTTGTGGTACAATGGACTTGATCCACTCATAAACGCGATTTTGGTGGATTTGATCTCGAGGCAAAGAATCGTTACTCTGCTCTGATAAGGCAAAGAGTGTGGCATTAGTCACACAACACGTATCCTGTTTGGATTGAATTTAGCCTGAAAGTGGAAAGTGAAGTCTGATGACTCATACTAGTCATCATTCTTAGTTGCTATTTGTGGAATACAGGGTGAAGTTGAAAATTAAGTTACAGCTTGAATTCCAAACTAACTTATTCCTTCCAAGCGTTTGATAGCACCCGTCGTCCTCACATAGATCAAACGGAAAATATAAAATACTACGAGAGATGTAGCAATAGGTATAAGTAAGGCAACTTCAGTCATCAAAATGATTACAACAACACCAATTAAATTAAAAATTATCTGTGGAGAAAAAGTAATGGATTAACTTTAAAATATATCTATATTTAGTAGTATTTATTATTTTTAATTATTATAAAAAATAAAATCAAAATTAAATCATCTTTACGCTTTATCCCGCATACAGCAGCGTAGGCAGAGAGAACTTAATGTTAAGACACTCCGTTCCCTACTTTCCACCGATTTCTGGAGACATTGAGTGTTGAGTGGCGGAACTCAACGCTCCACGCTTTATCTCAACATCAGAGTGAAGCAACGGAAATATAAATTTAAATAAATATTTAATTTCCTCGAGAAGGGATCGAACCCACAACCATTAGCACTTGCGCCCTCGCGCCGCAACTTAATTTTTATAGTTGTTACTAAATAGGAAAAGATGGCGTCTACGATTTAAAATAGAACTATACACCCACTCTAAATCTGAAACTACCTTTCATCACACCATAACGAGCAGTTAACTGATATAAATTAATAAGTATCTATAAATGTTTAGATAAAAGTATATTAAATATAAATATTTTTTACTTGTAAACAATCTAACATAGCTTGAGGGAGCAATTCGTCAACTGAACCCATATCTTTGCTAAAACGATTTAGAATTCTCCCTGAAGGATTAGCATGGAAAAAACTCATAGGTGACAGTGAAATACATTCAAACATCATATCGTGTAATCTGTGAAGCATAACAATTACTTATCGTATTTAAAATCAAAAAATCAAATCAGCTTCACGCTGTATCCCGCACACAGCAGGGTAGGCAGAGGGAACCTAGTGTTAAGACACTCTGTTCCCCACTTTCCGCCGAATTTTGGAGGCATGGCGTGCTGAGTGGCGGAACTCAACGCCGCTCTTTGCCTCGACAACAGAACGAAGAAATAGAAATATAAATTTAAATAAATATTTCTTTTCCTCGAGTGGGGATCGAACCCACAACCGTCGCGTTACATTCACACTCTTGTGCCCCTGGGCCACGAAAGCCTCTTTGACCGACCTATCATATTTAAAAGGAAATATTTATTAACCAATTTTTTAATTTTTGGTTTTTAACTTTGAAATTCGAATATATATAATTGTTGTATATGTATTGTTATACAGATGTTATACAAATTATTTTAGTATCACTACGATAAGGTATAATCCCAGGTATTCCACCTAGTATGTACTAACACACTAACCCCTTAATGGGTAAGTTCCTATTAGATATGTTAACATTTCTTTTTTCAGCTTCATGCTGTATCTGATTTCCATTTTTGACCGAAATCGAGACATTGCGTGTCGAGTGGTAAAACTCAACGCTGCGCCTTGTCTTGTTACCAGAGCGGTGAACTGAAAATGTCGTTCATTCCTCCGAGTGGGAATCGAATCCACAACCGTCGTATAACAATGGCATTAAAATTTAAGTTAGGAAAATCCTTACTTTATTGATGACCTCATACACAAAGTAAAGAACAAGAAAGCTCGGATCAAAGCAATCGCTACTGTCGCTACTGTCAGTACACCAAAAATAACAACGAAGTCTTTCCGCGTCAAACCGTACTGTGACCATAGTAAATTGTCCATTGTCGCATCACCGGTTAAGTGGTCTTCTGCATGGCTCCTAAAAATAATAAACGACTTTTTCATAATTTTAATAGAAATTATATTGATTAAATATAATATAATTAGCTTTACGCTATATCCCGCACTCAGCGGGGTGGGCAGAGGTAACCTAGAGTTAAGACACACTTCATTAATTAATTAATTAATTAATTTTAATTAATTTTTAAGTAACTATAATATACTCTACATACATATATGAGGCCAGTCATGGCGTAGGGGCACGAGTGTGTGACTCTAAACACGACTAGTGGTGGGTGGTGGAATTATTTAATTTTATATTTTCATATAATCGCTCTTGGTGTCAAGACATAGCGCTGCGTTGAGTCCTCCCACTCAACACTAAGCAGAATTCGGCAGGAAATGGGGAAAAGAGTGTCTCAACACTAGCGTGATGTTGATATTTTACATATAAGTAGTTCTTTTTCGTAGCTTCTTAATTTTCGTAATTTTAAAGTAAGTTTTCATTTTACTTACCATCGACATATCCAATAATCACTCGCACTAGCAAAGAATTGGGCTAATACGAACATTATTAAGACAACAGAGAACAACACGCAGGTTGTATCGGCCAAGAAAAAATCCTTGTAGATTGAACCTTTGACTCTTCCAAAAGTTTGAATTTCCGCCTCTTGCTTTTGATCCTGCGACATATATTTATCCGTTAATTTAAATTGTTTCAATTTATGAAATTTATGAATTTAATCCAGCCAGTCGTGGCGCAGTGGCACGAATTGTGATTGTAAAACCGACTGGTTGTGAGTTCGATCCCCACTCGATGAGATGAAATATTAATAAGTTCTGCCACTCAATGCAAGCAATGCTTCCAGAATTCGGCAGAAAGTGGGGAACGGAGTGTCTTAACACTAGATTCCCTCTGCCTACCCTGTTGTGTGCGGGATACAGCGTGAAGCTGGTTTATTTATTTTTTACTTATAAATTTAATAAAATATATCAGTTTGATTACAGTAAAATTAAACATCAACGACCAATGCGACCAACGTGAAGGCTTTAAGCTTATTCCACTTGTGGGTTGCATTAATGTGTTAGAGGATGAATCTTCTTTTCGTATTTCGTGAGATTTATCTTGCATTAATTGTACAATAGGTAACTCCAGTTTCTATAACAAAAAAATATATTTTGTTTTATGAATTTATTGTTTTTATCATATATTCTGTATTGTAATTATAATTACAGATAGTTCATCATAGCTTCCTTCCGCAAAAATAGTACCATTCTCCATTACAACAATTTGATCTACAGATTTTATGAACTGCAGCTGATGCGTCACCAGTATGACAGTTTTATTTCCTAAGTATCTGGAACCATAAGTTAGTTTTAAGTAACTTTTAATTGTATTAAATTAAATGATATACTGACTATGATTTTCCTAAATAAAGATTGAAAATTTGCTACAGCCATTTAAATAAATATATATATTTTTTATTTAATTTATTTAAATGGCTAAATCCATTTAAGTTTGATTAAATAACAAAGATTTGCAGTTTTGTTTTTGAACAGAGGTTATTGAATTGTTAATCGTTTACCTTTTAATGCAATTTTCAAATATATGCCTTGCTACTTGTGTATCAACAGCTGACAGTGGGTCATCTAGTAAATAAATATCGGCCTGCAATTACAAAAATCTATTAGAAACCATTGTTAAAAGTAATGTAAAAAGCAAATTCACTCACAACCTCCAGTTAAGTGCATTATTGTGTAATTCCCGCGGGACAGGGATTTACACGATAAAACAAAACCTATTATTAAATGTAGTATCTTTGATAATAACATTTTGATATGTTGGACAGAGTACATAGTTTTAAAAAACATAAAATATTATAATGTTACATCTAAAAACCAGTGGCCACGTGTCATAATACAGCGCTTTAAAATCCAATTCTAATGTCAATATGGTATAAACCACCAGCATTCTCCCTTAAGGGGTTCACCTCGAGCACCTTTCCCCTATATCCAAACGGCAAGCGAAACAAGAACTCCTTCCTACCTCCTTGTAAACTGCTCGGGCTAAATTTATTCTCGCCCGCTGTCCTCCACTTAGAGATACACCACGTTCGCCAACTATCGTTTTATCGCCATGAATGAACAATGAAATGTCTCTTTCAAGCGCACATACTTTACATACTTCCATATATCGTGATTTTACAAAAGGCTGACCAAATAAAATATTCTGGCGCACGGAACCTTTTAATAGAAAATTTGTTAATAGAAGAGATTTAGGTGTGCTTTATCCACATAATCACACCGAATTCCTCATAACCACAGTAGTTATAAGGAATTCTGTGTTAACGTTAATAGTCTTACCCACAAAAAGCCATGGATCTTGGCTAGCATAACTAACACTGCCTATCACTTCCATACTTCCCATTAAACAGGGAAGCTCGCTGAGTATCATGTGTAACAAAGTTGATTTGCCCGAGCCAACAGCTCCAATTATTGTAGCTAGCGAACCAGAGTATACCTTGTAAATTATAAAAAATATTTAAACAATCTATGAGGCCAGTCGTGGAGCAGCGGCACAAGGTGTGACTGTAAAACCGGCTGGTTGTGGGTTCGATCCCCACTCGAGGAGATGAAATATTTACTTAAATTTATATTTCCATTTCTTCGCTCTGGTGTCGAGGTTAAGCGCGGAGTTGAGTTCTGCCACTCAACACGCAACGCCTCCAGAATTTGGCAGAAAGTGGGGAGCGGAGTGTAACACTGTGTAACACTAGGTTCCCTCTGCCTACCCTGCTTTGTGCGGGATACAGCGTGAAGCTGATTTATTTAAACAAGCTAGCTAACTAACATATGCTAGGGTAGGGAGGGATACATAGAAATAAGTATTAATGGTTTTTACTTCCAGGTTAACATTCACGACGTCGTTTTTCTCTGATGACATTATCCAACGACTGCATGATCCTTCAAATTTTATAGCGATCTGATCTTTGCGCAATCCTATATAACAATTTGACGATTAAAGTTATTTGCTTCAATTAATGTTACATACAATAAATGTATTGATTGAAACCTGACCTGACCTTTAATTTTATCTTGACTTTTGGATGAAGAAGCGCGCGGTTCGTTTCGTGGTGACTGTCTAATCGGTGGTCGTACGGGATTAACTTAATAAAAAAATTTTATAGTTAAATTGCTTAAATTTATTAGTGTTAAGTATATATATAGATCGAATCGACATGTATGTGTATAAAATATCTTACGCGGTATGAAAACACGTTTCTTAGGTTTTTCTTGAACTTCTCTAACATCGACTAATTGGTCTCTAGATGGTAACTGGCACTCTTCAATTAGTAAGAATGCATTAATTCTTTGTATAGCGACATACATTTCAGCTACCTACGATCAAATCATTAATATTACTATAGTTATATACCAAAATACAAATTTATTTCCTTGTAAAATTAATCCTTACCTGACCTACAGCTTGCGGAAAAAAGAGCGTCATTGTTTGTTTCATAATGTTATAATAGCATGTAAGAAAAAACACATTTTCGACTGTGATACGGTTGATATACATCACATAAAGTAAAACTGTGATGAAAATACTGAACCGTGATGTAAACATTATGAACGACATTACCACTCCTCGAATGTAGGAAGTCATTTTAATAAAATACATCTCCTGTCTGATAAAACACAAGTTGAAGATTATTTAGTCTATACTTATGATTAGGTACCTACTTGCAGAAAAAAAAATCTGCTTAGAAAGGATAGACAGATATCCTGTGCCGCAATAGCATAATTTAAAAGGCCAAACTCATTTTAAGATACAGATATCTCATTGAATGATGTTTTTTTTATAACATACTTTACTTACTTTAACCTGTGTATCTATGCATCTGACTATGAAACAATTTATTTTACCCATATTTTGCAATTTGCTAGAAAATTTAAATAGAATTGGCACACGTGTCTATATTTTCATAGCATGAATGTTCTTACAATGATGACCAGAATAACGAGGATATATTTTAACCGCATTTTGTAAATTATTTAGGCCAGTCGTGGCGCAGGGGCACAAAGTGTGACTGTAAGACTACAGACCACACACCACAGACTGGAGATCGAACCCACAACCAATTGGGTTCGATCTCCACTCGAAGAGATGAAATATTTACTTAATTTATATTTCCATTTCTTCGCTCTGGTCGAGGTTCGAGGCAAAGCGCGGCGTTGAGTTCTGCCACTCAACAATCGCAATTACTCCAGAATTCGGTAGAAAGTGGGGAACGGAGTGTCTTAACACCAGTTTCTCTCTGCCTACCCTGCTGTGTGCAAGATTTACCTATCAAAATCATATATTTAATTACAAGCAGAAAATATAAAATAGTTTAAGAAAAACTTAATTATATCGCACCTTCTCACAGTATCTATAATTTTTCTGAACGGTGTTTCCCAAGTGTACATTTTTATAACCTCCATGCCCATTATAATTTCTTCCATCAATCTAACTCGTTCATCAGACTTTAACGCCGTTCTTCTTCTATAATATGCCGTACGTGTACCAAGAAAAACTATAAAATTATAATCATTAATACAGCTTTAAATCTAATAATCTAAGTACCTTATTTTGTATTAAATTTATATGTATTTACCCTGAAATGGTACGACTGCTATAACAATCAACGCTCCATACACTGCCGATATACCCATTTCTCGATATAAATAAAAAGTCATAAGCTATAATAAAATATTATGTAGTTAATAGTATAAATGAAAATATTAAAAGATAAATATATTTTTTAGTCTTGCAATAAGTATGGCTTACCACGGTCTCCAAAGGTCCTATCCAAAGGTAATGAATAAAAAGTGGACCAGAATCAAAACGGTTTACGTCATTAGCCATAAGATTTACAACTAGGCCGCCACTGTTTTCGGACATCGCTTGAAGATTCACTTTTAATGACTAAAATTTAATTACTTTACCAATTATTATCCTTTGTATCGCTATTTAAAAAAAATCAGCTTCACGCTGTATCCCGTACACAGCAGGGTAGAGGGAACCTAGTGTTAAGACACTCCGTTCCCCACTTTCTGCCGAATTCTGGAGGCATTGCGTGTTGAGTGGCAGAAATCAACGCTGCGCTTTGGCCTCGACACCAGAGCAAAGAAATGGAAATATAAATTTAAGTAAATATTTCATCTCCTCGAGTGGGGATCGAACTCACAACCAGTCGATTTTACAGTCACACTTTATGCCACTGCGCCACGACTGGCCTCACTATTTCTGTCATGTAAATAAAATCACACCTTTCTATAAATAAGACTGCAAACTCCAACCCGCATTTTCATTCCTATATGCATTACACCCATCATGAACGGATGCTGGACCATAACATTTATCATACTGCAAAAAACAACCCCAAAAGAAAAAAATACTGCCTCTCCCCAAGTTACACCACTGGACATCTCATAATATTTATACAGCCGAGAAAAATAATTGTGATTAGATCTAAAATAAGAAGATATTTAATTTGAAAATGAGAGAACAAACTGTTAATTTAAAAACCAATAAAAGAATTGTTTAAATTTAACGTACACATTGCTTTGTAAATTCTGCGCTGGACTGTAATAGCGAAGCAATAGACCCAAAAATAAGGGCTGCTGCAATCTGGCAAAAGAATTAACCTTTAGTATCGATTCGTATATAATTTTATTTTTTACTTCTGTTCTATTAAACTAATTCTATAACTAAAACCTGAGTACAAACTCCATTGCCGCCAATATCAAACCGTACAACATTAATTCACAACCAAAGACTTTTGTCAATGCTTTCAATAAACTAGGCTTGCTATTGTCATTACGACTCCTATTTGTTTCTACTTCTTGCTCCCAAGCAGCTTGCAGCGTGTCGCCTAATGGGAAATATTTATTCTAATATTTTTTATATGAACAAAGAAAAAGTTTCACGTTTTAATTATTATTATAAAGAGACATACGTCACACGTATAACTTTTGAAAGCTGATTTACAAGTAAGTACACCTAAAAATTAAAGTCCAATTATACCTAAAATATCTGATCGGTGTTCAGGTAACGGTGCATATAGATCTTCTTCTTTTATGTCTCTGGTATATCCCAACATAAATGTCTCCAAGGTCCATCTGAATGTTATGATTATACATATATATGTTAAAAATATGAATGTTAAACATATAAATATGAATACACATTTAAACAATCTTTAACAGAAAAGAGAAGAAATTCCTTAGCAATCCGTGGATTTAAATAAGTGTCAGGTCCATGGCAATGTATAGATGATCTCTGAGAAGTGCTTAAGATTTGCGACCTACGTGACACTGTCCGGGCAACTCTCTACCTAACCAAATTTGGTTCTAATAAGGCCGCCTTTAAGTTACGTTCTAGAAATTCATTGATAGTTATAACGGTTATAAATAGGCCATGTTAGAAAGATTTCAGTGTTGTACTTGTCATTCCCGCGTGCGAAATATCTCTAAAGTTTAGAGTCGAAAGCTTATTTACTTTAAATGTATGCTTAAGTAGGTATGTGATCTTTAAGGGTCTTTACTTTCCATGGGAATTTTGGACCGGAGAGTAAAGGTAGACAATAAGTCACAATACATTAAATTATTACCTACTATAAAAATTAACCTACTATAAAAGCGGCCAACGCGCGGCGTCGTCCGCTTTTTTTATTTAAGCGTCATTAGGCAAAAGTGGTTGGTTATTTTAGTATAAATTTATTAGATTTTCATTTCAAAAATGTTTAGTTATTTCATATCTATTTAGGTACGTGAACATGGCAAACGCGGGTTTTCCCGCGTCCGCTCGGTTCAAACGTGTGTTTAAACGTTGCTTCATAGAGGAAGTCCTTTATAGGTTTAAGCGTTTTGGATAGACAACATTTTTTAAATAGTTTTGTTTGTCTTCATATTCTTCTTAAAAAGAAAGCACGCAAAGCACAATAAAACAAAGTACGTAACTAAAGGCTGTTAGAGGATTAGGTCTTTTTATTATTTTTAACCATTCTTTCCGAATATTTGTAATATATCGTACGGAAAAAAGTTCACTGCATTTTATACACATCGATGATACAATATTTTTTAACTATTTTAATCATTCAGTATAGCATAGTCGCTTAGTTGGATTTTAGCTTAGCTTCTCTTAGTACGGTCAAAAATCTTGGCTGCCCTGAAGCTAGCTGTAGATGACTGCGCATATTTGATTTAAAGTTTTTTCTCACTTTTGATTATTTTGTTCCCGAGTGAACAATGTATAAAAATTTAAAAAAATCTAACGAACGGCCACGACTTGATCGTACTGTTCTTTAACGATATATTGATATCTCAATCGTTTTTGAAGATAGGGAAAAACAGTTTCTTTTTCCTCGAGTAACCGATTTTTTTGATATGCTGATAACCCTGTCTGGATAACTATATGTTACAAAATATCTTACGTAGGCATCTAGGCACACTCATCAACACCAGAATGAGTATAAGAAACTACCATTTTTTTTTCTTTTCAGCATTTTACTACCCATTTTCCGCCAAATTCTGGAGAAATTGCATGTTGAGTGGGAGAACTCAACGGCGCGTTTCACTTCGACACCAGAGGGAAAAATGAAAATATTAAATATTTCATTTACTCAAGTGATCGATCGAATCAAATCGAACGATCTAATGCCTTTAGTAGTAATTATTAAATTAACATACCCAAAAGTGAGAATTGAAAATAAATTTGCTTTGTAGCGTGGATTTATATAACGTCTTTGTTTTGGCCCAGTATCCATTTTAATTTAATTAACTACAAAAATAGTTTTGACTTAAATATTTCTCACAATACCTATGAAAATATATGAAATATAAATTCGTGTTGGCTGCGGCGACTTTCTAAATTTATATAATTCCAAGTCAAGATTATTCCTGGCAGGTAGGTAAATATGTATGTGGTATATTTTATTAAAAAATATCAAGTATGTGTAGAGGTTTAAATTCAGGTAAAGACCTTTCATATATGAACTATTATTATTATTATTTAGGCCAGTCGTGGCGCAGAGGCTTGAAGTGTGACTGTAAAACCGACTGGTTGTGGGTTTGATCTCCACTCGAGGAGATGAAATATTTACTTAAATTTATATTTCCATTTCTTCTCCAAATAGAAAAGATTTATTTATTAAGCTAGACAGACAGCTTAAGCGCGGCGTTGAGTTCTACCACTCAACACGCAATGCCACCAGAATTCAGCAGAAAGTGGGGAACGGAGTGTCTTAACACTAGGTTCCCTCTGCCTACCCTGCTGAGTGCGGGATACAGCGTGAAGCTGATTTGATTTGATTTGATTTGATTTTATATATCAACTAATACGATTTGCAACTGTAGACAACAATCGCTTTACAGGGTATAACGTTGCCAGGAAATATCCACAATCATTTATAATGTGATTGACTGTACGTGCTCATATTAATAAGCCAATGCATAAAGTTTAGGCGGTACTTACGCAATAAAGTAATATAGTCCAACAAAGGTTTTATCAATCTGAAGAAATATTTTTGTAATTACTAAACGCGTCAAGCCTATATATAAGGCATGCCACGAATATTGTGAAACTTACTTATAAAATGGGTCGAAAATGTGTAATTGCTCTTTCGTGTTTATTTGTTTTTGTAGAGGTAAGTTAAATACTTTTAGTTTTTGCAAACTTACACAATTCTTTCACATTCCTGTTTTCATACAAGTATTAGTAAGTATTAAGAAAGGAGTATATGATAATAAGTTATTTTATAAAATTATGAAACGAATTTCCTAAGTTAACAATACACAGTGGGGATTAACATATAGTGACGAACTATGACAATATAGTGACGAGTGTCTTAATACTAGGTTCCCTCTGCCTACCCTACTGTGTGCGGGATACAGCGTGAAGCTAAAAAAACAATAAAATTAAATTATAACAACAAATTCTACCTTCTTGGCAGGTTTCTCGTGCACAATGCTACGGGAGAATGAGAAATTTAAACCAAATATATAGAGATCCTTACATTTGTACCTGCGAAGATCTACTATCTCTCATAAGTCTGACGCGAGGCATAGAAGAAGAAGAGACTGTTTCAACTCCAAGCCATCCCACAGGGTATCCAAGTAACTTTGAAGAACTAATAATGAAATTGGTTAATGCTCTAGTATATACTACAACACAGGTGACCCAGAACAAGTGTCATTGCTCACATTCAACTTCTCCAAATAATGGCTACGGAAGCTCTGGTTCATCAACATCAAACAACCCGGGGTATTCTCATTCAGGCGGTGGATTGATTGACCTTGGTCTTCTAAATTCAAACAAAAAGAATAATGTCTTGGATCTGGACCTTGGAGGGTCACATGTTCTAGGTGTGGGTTTGGGAGGAAAAGATAATGGTGGCCCTCAACGTTCATATAATAATGGGGGGCGACATGAAGATAGTGGCATAAATTTGGATCTTCTAAATACAAATAATAAGAATAATGTGGCTGATCTCGACATAGGGAAACAAAATATTTTGGGTGTTGGATTAGGAGATGGCAGTCGTAATAGCAATGCAAATACTGGGAGTGGACTTATTAATGTAGATTTATTGGATCCAAATCAACAGGGTAATGTCGTTGATTTAGATGTTAATAGACAACATGTATTAGGTGTTGCATTGGGAAATTGAAAATTTTAGTATTATAAATATTTAAAAGTATTACTTATAATGTTTGTTACTCGCAATATACTTAAAAATACAATAATAATCTATATATATAAAAGGACTTGTGCTGACTGACTGAGGTAAGACGCACGCAGAGCCGTAACGGCTGATGGTAGAAACGTGAAATTTGGGCAGATGTTTATTTTCATATTCTGGACATCCACTAAGAAGGGAATTTGAAAAATTTTAACCCTAAAGGGATGAAATAGGGGTTGAAAGTTTGTATGGAAAAAAATTTTAATCTGTACCGATTTTTATAAAATTTGAAATTCAGACTCTTTAAAATATTTCATTGAATACGTGTTTCATAGTTTTTAAGAATTCACCCCCTAAGGGTTCAAATAAGGGGTTGAAAGTTTATATGGAAAAATCTTTAAATTGCCACCGATTTTTATAAAAATTTAAATTCAGATTGTTAAAAGTATTTTATTGAACACGTGTTTCGTGGTTTTTTTAGAATTCACTCCTAATAAGCGGGCGAAGCCGCGCGCGCCCTCAGTGTAATATATAACTTCGTATTTCATTATTTAAATTAGTTTTTTTTGACCAAAAAATATATCTATGTAAAGACTTAAACAAAAAACATAAAGATTCATTACTTATTTAGAAAACGTATAAAAATTTGAACGCAGCGGGACTCGAACCCGCGCCTCCTGGAAACCGACCAGGCGCTCTGAACGCTTGGCTTAGTGGTCAGAGCGCCTGGTCGGTTTCCAGGAGGCGCGGGTTCGAGTCCCGCTGCGTTCAAATTTTTATACGTTTTCTAAATAAGTATTTTTCTTTCCTAAGTGTGGAATAACACTTTAAAAATGTTTAAAAATAAAGATTCATTGATTCATAGTGTTTGATGTTGTCTGTGGAATTTTGTATGTTATTAATTTTGTATATAAATAAATAAAATTTTAATAGCCAAAAGTAATTTTTATTTAACATCATTTAATTATTAATAAAAGAATATATCTATAGTAATATATTGTTGCTGTTGTTATTCCTTGTTTTTGGCGTTCCGGGCGTTCCAGTTGAACACTTATCACTTCTCCAATGTAACAGTAATTTACAAATCTTCGAGAAACGATTAGTAAGTTTTTCACTAAGCACTTTATTTACATTATCTAAGGGACCTGTGGAAAATATTCTTTTGCCATAAGTGCAAATAAAATCAAAGTAAAATAATGTGCCTTTCTGAACTTTGAATCTGTGATCTTTATTAATAATAAAAAAAATGCAATATTTTTTATAACAATTTGTAATGAACCTAACCGCTTTGATGGTACTTTATATTTTATACTTTATTATAGTACAACCCTTTGGGTATATGTGTTCTGTGAGTACAGTACAGTCAGTTGTCAAAGACTATATTTGACGTTTTCGTACGTTTAATATTTGAAGCTTGTTTTGTATTCGAACAAAATATTTAAAATTTTGTTAATAAAATGAATTTTATTAGGTAGCGTATATTTAAAAACTTAAAGTTTACATTTTGACTACCTTATGATATAGTGACAACATCATGGCTTCTGAAATTGACGCTTTAAAAACAAATGAAGTTTTACAAAGACGGAAGTTAAGACTACAACAAGTAAGGTTTTATATTACTAAGAAGAAAAAACATAATTCTTTCAACGATAAAAAAATATTTCATTTGATTTTAGGTTAGGGAACAATCAAAAGACATTGCTAAGAAGATTAGAGAACGCGCTAAGGTAGAAAAGTTGCGACATGTAACAGATATTAGTGCTAAGAAAGAAAAAGAATATATTGATTGTCAAGAGAAATTGGTTCGACGATTAGAATTATTATATTCTAAAAGCTTAAATAATGTTGGTACCAGTCATAAGACTGCTTTGGATGTTAACAGTCAAGGTAAGTTATTAATTATTTTAGAAAAAGTACTATAGAATATCACTTATCTGGCATATTAAAAACTGGAGGGTGTCAGATACTACAATATTTGGATTATATAGTAAGTACAATAATAAATAAAATAAAACATTTCATAAAGTTTAGCAGGTTTAGTTAGGCAGGTTAGCATAAATGTTTTGCAGGTTTTTAATACTTAACTGTAAATTTAAAAGTTATTATTATTAGAGAAGTCTGCTTACACATAAATGCATTTAAAGCTAGCAATGACATGCTTGAAAGTCATCTCTTAATTTTTTCAAGGAATTAGGAAGGAGGGTACAAGAGTATTTTATCTTTAAATTTATTAGTGGTGAATGAGTGTACTTTTATTTTTTATATGAATGGTAAAACAATTTAAATATAAGTATTAATTATATTTTAGAAATTCTAGAAACAAAAGACTTGTCAAAGTTACGTGGCAAAGAAGCTGTTGCTGAACTAAGAAAGAAAAAACAAGCACAATTAGATAAGCAAAAAAAAGTTTTAGATAGAAAATTGCAAGCAAGGTACATTTTTAAAATATTTATTGCACACTACAAATTACATCATAATATCTTTTTTATAAATAAATCTTATTTTATTTAAAAATATATGAAATAATATTAAAATTTATTGTTATTATTATAGACATAAATTAAAATGGTACATTGATTTTCCAGGGAAGTTGCAAATGAAATCAGTAGAGAAAAATCATCTTCTGTTGTTAGAAACCTAATGAAACAATCTTCAAAAACATCTGAGGACCCTTTGAATAAAACAGTTTCCAATACTGATGATATTGAAAAGGAAAAAGATTTTCAAACTACAAATATTACAGGAGTTAAACCTGATAAAGAAAAAGCTGATATGGGTACTCAATGGGAGTGTGATAAGCTACTTAATGAGTGGGAACCGAATGTACCTGCTTTATCTTTACCTAAAGAAGATAGTGTTAAAGAAACTGCAACAGAAAATGAAAGATTAGATAAAAGTAAAAGATTAAATCTTTTTGCTTTAAGCGATGAGATGCCATCAAGTCTACGTGGAGGCATTACAAATGTTCCTGAAAATATTCCAATGAAATCATCGTTGACACTAGTTTCTGAATACTTACAAAATAGAAATTTAAAGCTAAGACAACCAGAGCCGTACAAAAAGACATCAGATGATTTGCAAAGTATAAAACAGACAATTCAACATACTAGGTCGTCGAGAATTGATGGTAGTATAATTGATAATGTTTGCCATGTCCTTAATGAACAAGTTATGCCAGTGCCGTCATGGCATGCTGAGAGCTCTTCAGGCCCCTTTTATAATAATATGTATACAGATTGTTCACATAACAACTTTAAACTAGCTTTAAATAATATATGCACTTCTAAAATTTCTAATAATAATATTGAAAAAGACAAGCACTTTAAAAATATATGCTCTATAAAGAAAAACTGTAAATGCAGTATTCATAGGCAAAAAGGTGATAAAATAATAATAGGTGTAGAGTTTTAGTTTCATTAGTATTAACGTCACTTTGGTTTTAAATTCTGCATTTCTATTCATTTGGTTTGTGTATTTAATTCAGCTCATGCATAATAAAAACATTGTTCAACTAATTTAATTTATATTTAGGTAGTGATATTTATTATTGTCAACTTTTTATCCTTTAGGTGCATTTAATTTATTTTTCATTATTTTCTTTTATTTTCCTGCAAAGCAAGGTAGAGAGAACCTAATGTCAAACACTCCAGTAGTTTAAATCATTTTGTGTTATGTGAATGAATTAATTGTCGGACATGTCTTGCAAGAGAATGGAAATGGGAATAATTCATACTTCCAAGTGGGAATGGAGCTCACACACAACCACTGTCCCACTGAGCTACTGTGGCCTCTTCATATTTTGAATTAACAAATAATAAATATGTTTTTCTATTACAGACAAAGACAAATCTTCTAGATGTACTGAACCTGAAATATCTTTGAATAGAAAGAAATCTGTATCAGTTTACAATCATAATACTAGGGATATATTAGACATACAATATGGAGAACAAAACTTAGTTCAAAGAGATGGTAAATCTGAAGAAGATGCATACTCACAAGCTTTAAAAGAAACTATTAACATTAATGATATTTCAAAGGAACAACTTAATAAAAGACAGGAAAGTTTAAGGAACAAAGTGGCAGTAACAAGGCATAATGTTGACAAAGAATATAAGGATACTCTAGCCTTTTTAAATTCTCTGCCTAAAGATAAAGGGGACAGACCTATTGTAAGCAATTATAATTAATATCTTTATTTCATGGATATAGTAACTTATTTTGTTAAAAATTATATGTTAGATAGCTTGTTTATTTCGTAAAAAGAAAAAAACAGCTTCATTATTTTTTCCCCTACAGCGGGTAACCAAAGGGTACAATAAAATACTGTACTGTTTATTTAGAAAATGTATAAAAATTGTAACGTAGCAGAAATCGAACCCGAGCCTCCTGGAAACCGACCAGGCGCTCTGACCGCTAAGCCATTCGTTCTCATTGAGCTACGTCGAAATTTTTATACGCTTGTTACAACTTATTTATGTTGTTAGCATAGCTTTCCTAAGTGTGAAATAAACCTTTAAAAATGTTTAAAAATACTGTACTGTTTATGCAACTCAATCTATTTTTTTTAAATATTTTGAGTTGAGTAGTGAAACTGCCAGAGTGAAGAAATAAATTTAATTTATTCCCCTGAATGTGGTCAAATTAACAATCCCCTTATTTAAGTTTTTATTTTTCTTTTATTGTTAAGTAAATGATTTTAAACTTAATATAGGTATATTATTTTCACTCTTACTTTTTGTCTTTAAAAAAATTCCTTTATGTATGGGACATAGCTTACTATGTGTATTTAATAAATTTCCACAAGTAAGTTTAGATTTGTGTAAAATATATTATAAAACTAAGCTTACTATTCAATGGAAGACTATGTAACAATGACAGTGCATGATATTAAGTGCCGTTAATATTCACTTGGGAAGATAATGATCTCTATATAATATAATAATAATGTATATTTTAAATTATATTATTAAATTAAAAGAGCAACTGTTGAGTTTCTTGCTGGCTCAGCAGGACTGCCTTCCGAGTTTATGGTAGCTCTCTGTAGGACTATAACTACCAATATTTATATACAAACTTGACGGGTCCAAAGTCCTTGTAATGGCCTGATTCAATAAAGAATATTTTGATTTTGCAGAGAGCAGCATATATGGGAGATGAACAGCAACAGGCTTTAAATGACAAACATCAAAGGAAATTGCAACAAGAATATAAAAATATTGAAAAAGAACACTTGAAACATAAGTGTTGTAAGGTGATTAATATATTTTAAACTGCATAAACATACATATATTATGTGAAAAGTATATATATACATAAATTAAGTATAAAAAATATATATATTTTGTTAATTGCTTTTCTTCAGCATTCCAAAAGAAAATCACCAACATTAGGAAACATAAGAAGTAAATCAAAATCTCCAGTGAACACACAAGTTGGTAGAGATTTTGAATATTCCTGGATGCCGGTACCGGAAAGTGATGGAAGCCTTGCAATACATACTATACCTAATACTAGAAAGCGGGGGAATTCTGTGAAATTCAGCGGAACTGACAGCTATCATGAATATAGATCGCGCCATAAACACACTCCACCTACAAAAGAATCAAATGGCGATAAATCACATAAGAGACTAGTTGAAACAGTTATATTACAAAATGATTCCGATTACGAATCTTCTACACGATCTGAAATAAGCTCTGTAGAAAACCTTAGTCTAGATAAGAGTACATCGAAAGTTAATTCTAAAATTGAGGATGCGGAAAGAATAATTATTTATAAGATATTGGATTCAAAAAAAGATAAGAAGAGTAAAACAAAAAATAATAATTTGTCTAAAGCAGGCAAATCTTTAAGTGGTAAAGGTGATGATTTCAGACAAAAGACTCACGACAGCATTAAAACACCTCAAAACATAGAAAATACTGAAGGTATTTCTGTTGAACAATTACATGAAGGTAGGTTGTGACAGTGTAGTACTAGTTACTTATTTGTCTTTTGTGAGTCCAAAGAATAGTCTTTATTTTATTTTTAAAAAAATGTTTTTTAAATGAATATTTGGTACCATACTATTCTTGAGAAATGTTTACAGTCACATTATCATTTAAATTATGAATTTAATTAACTCAGCTCTATAATTTCAAACCCTTTTTGTTCTAGGTGTGTACAAAGCTGTGAGTAATGACGGGTAGGTTATATTTTTCTTATTATTTGTTAATATTCTTTTTATGCAGTCTAATAATAATGTTGTCCATTCTTCACTCTTTGCCATGATTCGAGACATTGTGTTAAGTAACTGAACTTAACGCCGCTCTTAATAGAGCTCAAAAATGGATACAATTAATTGTACTTGGTTAGGGAATTGTATCGACGACCATCGCGTTTATAGCCCCTGTTTATAGAAGCTGTCCCATTGTGTCACAATCCCCCGATATTATGGGACTCTAGGAGTAGTTAATGAGATATATGGTCCTATCACAAATAAGCAATTTTTTTCTCAAGATCTTTTATCATATATGAAAATTGCTTTAATTTATTTTCCCCTGTATCAAATCAGCTTTACGCTGTATCCCGCACACAGCAGGATAGGCAGAGCGAACCTAGTATTAAGAGACTCTGTTCCCCACTTCCCCTGTATCATTTATCTATTATCGCCTTTGTTCCTTAGACTGACTTACAATGTGACAAGTTGTTACACAGCAAATGTAGAAATGTGGCAAACATCCGCTGAACACAAGCCTTGGTGGTAATAATATTTGATATACTACAAAATATAATTAAATATTTTGGATTAGTGAGTCTGACTGTCGTGGTCGCTCGAGAAAATTACAAATAACATTATTTTTATTATCATATATTATATATAGTGCTGGTAAACATATAAACGGTTAGGTTCCGTCACTATACAAGACGCAATGGTTCGAGCCATAAGGCTATAAGGAATATGGCAGAAGGTGAAGGCTCTAAAGTGTTAAAATACAAGGTTGTACCTGCCTCTTGAAATTAATAAAAAATATATATAAATACTCTACGTATTTATATATATTTTAAACTCAATCAACCTTTACTAAGTTTTATACGTTAGAGAATAATGATGAAAATGTCTTGTATTGACTGATATGACGACGAGTAAGTTCACTTCTAAGTAAGCTCTTGACTGTGCTGGGTGTACACACCTCATTGTGACCTGGGGTCGCACATTGGTGACCGCAAACGACACACACACATATATATGTATATATCCGTCCTATTCGTCGGACGTCATTCCACTACATATACATATAAAGATGTGTTCTGGTAATTAAAATATTAAAGTTATTTTTTTAAATGTTTTTTTTTTAGGGATAATATAACTTCCATGTACTACCCGGAAGATCCAAAAGGTCAATCCAGAAATAATTGTAACGCAGATGAACAAATTAAGGAAACTAGAACTGCACAGTGCAATTGTGGTCAAAATATTGGCAATATCCTGAATAACAAAGGTATTTGTTATAATAAGTTATTATTTACTTTATTCCAGGCCAGGGCAATCGTAGTGCCTGGCACAAGCGTGCGACTGTATACGCGACAGGTTGTGAGTTCGATTCCCAACAGAGGAAATGAAATATTTAACATTTTCATTATCCTCGCACTGGTATGGATGCAAAGCGCGGCGTTGAGTTCCGCCGCTCAACACGCATTGCTTGTAGAATTCACTGGAAATTGTGGAACAAAAGAGTCTTAATGGAAATAAAGTGTCTTAACACTAGGATCCCAACTCCAGGATCATCTGCAAATGGCCATCTGCCAATCCTGCTAAAAAAAAACGTTGTCTACTACACATAACTGAAAATTTGTGTAAATAAATAACAAAATGATTATGGAATAAAAAATAAATTCAATATTATCACTGAGTAACATAAATCTTGTATTTTAAATTGTATTTTGATCTTTTTATGCATATTTACGTTTCTGTTTATCTTTTAGATCTTACAAAGGAAGGTGGAGATAACTCTGAAAGGTTAGTATAATTATCGTAGTTATCATTAATAAAATTACATTTCATGGTATTTTATATTACTTTCCCTCAAATAAGTTACCTAAATAGAATTATTGTTTTAGAACGACATCCGTAAATAAATGTAAATGTGGAAATGAAAACGTTAATTTAATGCAGCCGTCAGCAGCTACATCCACCACGTCGTTTCAGACTGCGCACAATAAAGCTACAAATGCCATCTCGGATAACGGTTTTCTTAAATTATTGGATGAAGGAGGTTTAGAAACGGGAAAATTTTATATTGGCGCATCTGGTTTCATTAAAGACGATAATTACGAAGTGGTTATACAGCTAAGAAAGAAGGAGGCAGAAAAGACAACCGATAAAAGTGACAAAATTGTATCGCAAACGGAAACGTCTATAAAAACAACTTCAGCAGCTGATCAAAATAAAACACAATCTAGAAATGATGAAAATGAAGTTTCAAAAGTGGATATGACCATACCGTCAAATATTACGGTGGATAAGGAAGTTCTTACAGAGAACACGAATGCAGAAGTAGTATTGCAAAATGAGGAAAACAATGAAAATAACGAACAGAATGCAATTGAATCAAATCAAACTAATAAATGTGAGAAGGCAGTGCATACTTCTTTTCAAGATTGTTACCCAATTCCTATAGCTAAATCTAAAACCGAAACTGTACATAGGCCAGCCACATCAACTTACACCCAAACTTCGTTTAATTCTTCGATACAGCGACCTGTTTTCATGCACATGAGTTCATCAACTTCTACTGCATATATGAGTCCCCCAGATATAATTCTGCCTAAGTTCCTAAGAAACAACTATGTTTTAAGTCAGGAGGAAATGTATGAGTCAGAAAACACTACTACTCAGTTAGATTCACAGTACGAAATTATAGGAAGTAGTAATTGTAAAGAACACAACAAAAATCTATTGAAAAAATGTACGTGTTCTAAAAAGATCACTCAAGAGAGAAAAAAAATCGCTACTCCACCAAATACGCCCAAAAATCCTAAAAGTAAATTACTTAGTGAGCCCACTGAAACAAAAAAGCGTAAATGTAAATGTCATAAATGTAAAAGTCGAAGTGAGACAAAAATATGCTCCAAATCCCACAATAGAAAATCGAATAGTTCTTTATACACAAAATCTTCAAAAGATGTTTTCCATATTAATCTAAAGTCATCTGCGTCAACGTTATCCAAACACAAAATTTCAAAATCATCTACAAAAAAACAATCGGACCAAAAACTTAACCCCCTTTTGAAGACATACATTCATAAACTCCTATCTCTTAATGAAGAAGGGTTAAAAGCAATAGAAATTATAAATCAAGATTGTAGTATACCGACAACACCAGGCAGCTCTATAATTAACTTACCAAGCAACAAAGACAAACAGCCACATTTAGAAAAGAAAATATCACTAGAACAAATAAAAAATACTCTAAAGAATCAAATTTTAAAAGATAATCTTGATAAAAGCCAAGATTTTACGAAAACAAAAAATACTGAGAGTCAAACTGATAAAGCTTATATAAGATCCATGAGATTAGCGAAAAAGAAGTCAATACATAAAGTTAAGTCTCTTAATATTTCAAAGCACATACAAAAAAAGGGCAAATGTCATACCCAACGTTCTGCTAATTTTTCTAAGACGATGACATCGACTTCTTCATGTACAAGAGAGGATAAACATGTAGAAAAGAACATTAACAGCAGGAGTAAGTCCTCCCCTACACCAAGGCCTTATGAAAACACCGAGTACAATAATAGTACAAGTTCGGATATGACAAATGGAGTTAATATAAGAACATACAAAAACGTCGGCAAAAGTAGAAATGTTCAAGCTGGTTCCGGTAATTTTTTACCAAAATCAACTTCAAAACATTCATTAAAATATTTTCCATTACCACGACAAACAATAGTGCCTTCAATGTCATCGGATTGTGAAACGATCAATAATACACTCCAAAAACATGCGAATGTACAGCAACAAATACCACCAGTTTTGACTAATCAAACTAACGATACAACAGATACTGAAATAAATTTTATGAAACTCGCAGAAGATAAGCTTCATAACATGGAAAAAATTGCAGATTTGACTGATAAATGTACTAAACGTTTATCTAACTTAGCAAAAGTACTAGAAGAAGTTAGGAGAAATAAATCTTTAATTTACACTCAAATCTCTACTTCAGATTCAAATTCGGAACCAGAAATTAGATCAGATAAAAGCGAGATAGCTATAACGCCTTCTCTTAATCCCAATGATTACTTGCAGGATAAAGGAGTACATGAAATTAACAATTCATTGACGACGAACTTATCGGAAAAAGGTTTACATATGACTGATCCTACAGAATTTACACCATTTTTAAAAGATATTCCTAAACCTGATAGCTTCAAAATTCCTTCTAATGCAACATCTCCTACGAGTGACATGCGACATAAAATAAATCTGAACGCTGACCACAAGGGTCCAAAATCAAGGGGAAGACCACCTCCTGCTTTAACAAGGGTAAATCTGAAGAGCGAACAAGAACCTTATGTAATACCACATGAACTCTCAACAGTTATAGAAGTGGATTCTCCAATGAGTGTTAAACTAAAGAATCAGTCTTCGCGTCATGATACTAAATTTGAAACATCTGACAAAACAAATAAAGCAAATGACGAAACTGATAACGTTAAACATATGACGATGGGCACATTTACAAAAAACAATGAACAACAGGTAAATCCAGATCTGTTGCATAATAGCGTTAACTTATTAAAACGTCAATCTAAACTAACATCCAATGAGTCGTCAGATGACTCCAAAATACGGATGATGGATATGAAACAATTTAATGAAATCATGTTAAAACCGTTTATTAGTCTACAAGATTATGCAAAACAATGCAATATTGGGCTCGATGAAGGATCTAATCTCGAAGATGTTGTAAAAGATGGCCCTGTGAACGATGAGTTAAGTTCCCTCCAATCAGATGGCAGCTTACCCGATGTAATTGCGGAACTTCTGAAACGAAATATTATTAGCGAACCTTTTAATTTTGACACAGCCTCTAATGTTAATTCAACCACAATGTCGACAGAGTCCACTTTGTCCCTGATAGCGTTATCAAAAGCAAGAAAAACTAAAAAGAAATCAGGTATAACATTAAAACACAAAGACCACTTGGAAGAAACCTCTGAATCGTTGAGCTTATCTTCTAATCCTGACTTGGAGCATGCATTTAAAAAGCTCGGAATGGGATGGGCTTCTTCTACATTGAAGAAAACTAAAGAGAGATTAGCACTATCATCGTCGTCAAATACTTCTAGTTGTAGCATGACACAGTTTAAACTTAAAAGTTTTAGCCAAGATGTTCCCGCATTTGGATCAGATTCATCATCACCCCTAGCCGACGTTTCAAATAAACGAGAAAAGAAAAAATCTCCTACAGAACAAAAAGAGAATTCAAAAAACGTCGTCCAGCAGACATCGTTAGCTAATTCGATGACCGTTAAAGAATTTCTAACTAACGTCCTCGCCAACAAAATAACTTTTAGTAACAAATCTGACCGAAACGAAACAAATCTTACCAATCCTGAGTTCATATCTCTTTACGAAACTAAAATTCCCGAAGATATGAAACTTACTAAGGTTCGAAATGAGGAGGAGCAATCAAGTGTGTCAAGTGCTAATAATAATAGAGCTCGAACTTCCACTCCGGTGCAGATTTTTAAATCCACAGCATATCAATCCAGCTCCACCTCTAATACATCCAACGGCTTGTTCAGTAACGCTGACGATATATCATCTGTTAAAGTGACATCGACCTCCATGCGCAATCATTCCACGTCCGACAAGGATGAACTGACCATTCCAAATTACAGTTTAAAAACAAGGAAAGGTTTCTCTGACCGCAGCAAAAGTGATTGATATTTTTCTAAATTATTTTTTAGTTATTTATGTGTTAGTAGGTATACATTTTTTTATATAAAGCTTTTTATGGCATGTTACTTAAAATGGATTGTTGTAAATTATTTTTATATGTATATTATGAATAAAATTATATATGGTTGTATTGGGATATTTCATTTATTTCAAATTTATTCTAAATCTTTTTGCAATGATCCTTTAATTTATTAACATGAAAAATAAGTAGTAACAAAGTTCATAAGTAACTAACTGGTAAGCAATTACCTGTAATAATTTAGCTTAATAATTTTAATTTTTTTATTGATTCTTAATCTTTACTAAAATATGATAAAATTACCATATTAATTAAAAAATTACAATTGTTCGATTGTTTATACGCTGCGCTCTGTCTTGGTACTAGAGTGAGTAAACGAAAATAGTAAAAACTTCACTTCCTCAAGTGGGAATCAAATCCAGAACCCTGCCTTCCTTCATATTCTTCTATAAAAATTAAGTAGTATTCTTATCAAATAATAAAGTATCAATTAGATATACATTTTATTATAATGAATTAATAATATTAATATTAGAAATAAATTGATATGGATAAATAAAAGATTTACAGTATGAAGCAAAATTTTTAATAAAATATTTTTGAAATTGTAAACATAATATTGACATTAATTATTTAAAGATTTCAAAAATTCTTCCAATCTGCACTGTATGTAAATACATAAGGCCTAGCCTTACATTGTATCTCCTTTTCATGTGGTAATGTTACATAAATTAAAAAATTGTTAACATAACTGTTATTATATGCTAAGATCACAGAACACAAAATTAATTCCTACGCTAATAATAAATTAACTTAATAATAAATTTCCTACTTATAGAATTGTTTGTGTCCAACAGATTTAAACTGAGATTGACTTGAGATTAATAAGTCTGTCAAAATTTTATTTACATAATTTAACTATAAATAAATAATTGAAGCTACATTTAAAATTGTTTTTAAGTAACCTTGAAGTTTATTCTTTTTTTTCATCTTTATATAAGTATCGTTGGGTCATGGAATAACCAATACCTATTGTAAGTGCTGCTACAACAGTTCCTTGGGCTGCAACTCTGAGTTGCATTAGAAACACACTTGTGCTCATTTTGCCTCTACTCTTGAACTTATAAGCACCATACCCGCACACACCTATCAACCCTAATATACCTGAAAATCAAATTATATATTTTTTAAAACTACATAAATTTTAAATAATTTGTTGGGAAATTAACTATTTTCATTTCCACTCTGGCAATACAAAGATTAGGAATGTGTTCTGCAATGGCATAATAAATGCAGTAGATAATATCTTGAATTCAAGCAAGAAAATGGAGTATGAAATTTAAAAAAACAACAATTTTGCGTTCTCATTTCTTTGATTAAACATACATTTAACATAGTATGTAGATAAAAGCCCAGATACATATATGTATGTTTAGGGGTATACTGAATAGCCATACTTAACAAAAACCATTGTCTAATCAGATAGGTACTTCATTAATATTACATAAACAATATTTCTAAATGTGATTATATGATATGAACTTACAACTACCTAATGCTAAAAATTTACAATATCAGAGTAATAAATACCTATAATCATAAAGGGTGAATCCTTCGATTTTCTTGCAAGGCGGTCTGCCTGAGATTCTTCATTATATTCAAATACTTTTTGTGGATTCATTTTGAGATTCAATCACACTAAAATATAGATCACAATGTCGTTAGAAAAAATATTTTTTCATTTGAGTAACTTACACGAAAATGTCTTATTTTTAATTATATAAGCGTAAATTAAAGTAAAATTGAAAAATATTTTACTGGCACATACTCAAAATATTGTTAAATAATATTTCGTAATACATATTCTTTCCATGCAATTTGAAATAATTAAGACAAGACAATATATTTGTAATTTTGTACCTTTAGCCAATTCAAGATTCACTTTATTATATAATTTTGAATAGGAACTTCAGTTTATTTAACCTTGCTCAAACTCACTCCATTTTTTCAGGATAAATTACGCAAGATTTGACATTGACATTAATGATTATTACTCATTAAGTAATTAGTACATGACATAAAATGTTAAAATATTAAGTAGATCGATCCGTATCTAAACTCGATATAGTCAACTGGGGTGAATAGAAATACTAACTATTCTATAGTTGTTGTCGCAATAATGAATACACAGTAAGTACCGTACGGTACATTTCTATAAGTTTTTTACGTAAAATATTTGAAAATTAAATAGTAGTAACAAGCAAAATATATTTAATTTATCATTTGAAATTTAATTTGCGTATTTTGTTATAAGTTATTTTCTTTTGTTGCAATTCCGGAGGTTCAAATGTTGTTATTCTTAATCTATATAATATTGACAAGTATAAATGTAACATTTTAAAAATAAAACAATAAAAATGTGTAACACATTTTTTAATGAACATATAAAAAAATACTATATTTAATAAAAAAAACTATATAGAGCAAAAAATTGCTTAAGGTAAAATAAGCTAAGTATAAATTGTAAAACAAATTTAATAACTCTTATTCTATAATAAACTTTTACAAAAATAAAAAAAAGTAGTATACTGAACTGTAGATAAAATACACTTTTAGTAAGATCAAATATTTATAATTAAAAATGTTTCTTATGTAATTTCATTATTAAGAATACAATATCAATTAATAAGGCAGTAAGTAATTTCTTAAGCACCGCAGACATGAATTTCATAAATATATATTAAGTACAAAGTGTTTTAGAAAAATATACGTCAGATGTAGTATTATAGAAATATGCAAGGTACCTTGCTTATTAGGTTATGCAACTAAAGATTAGTATATTTTACAACTCTAAGTAAAAAAAATAACTTTTTGCTTATAATTAACACCACAAAAATACATTAAAAGAGTACTTAATTATTCTTTAAGTGAGGGAATTGGTCCCAGCAACCATATGTATTTTTAGACTAATAGAAATTTACGAAAACATACTGAACTTGCTACTGAGTATTATAATTACGAATAATATCTTCTTATTTCTGCTAAAATAACTTCATAGCTTGACTCATCAATAATAATAAATCTTTTTGCTCTCCTACTAAAATAATAAATATCTCCTGTATAAATATCAAACCACAGTGCGTGAATGTGCAAGTCGTGTTTTTCTAATCGTTTTTTCAACATTCCGTATGAGGCGATGTTTTGAAGTTGTTGTAGAGTATTCACCTAAAACAAGAATTTGGTGTACCATTTTCAAAATATTCTATCAATATTTTTATTTAGACAAATGTTTGGTTTTACAATGAACTAGCTACTTTAAAAATATATTTTGTTGAACTTACCTGAGATAGCTTATCTTCAATACAAAATCTATTTTCAGGGTCGATGTATGCCACAAATTTTCTTTGTGGTGTTTCACCAGTAAAAAGCATTGGCTTCTCAAAATTACCTTTAATATCTAAGAATTTATTTAAACTTGTTTTCCCATGTGTACAAAGCCATGATTTTAGTGGAGAGATTCTTCTTTGTTCCTGATATTGAAGATAAAAGTTTTATACTTGCACTATCCTTATATTAATTTAAAAAATATATTATGGACTTACAAGATTGGATTCCTTGTCACTTTTTAATTTGTATAATAGATTCATTGCCTTACAATCGCTATGGCCACAAACTATAACATGTTTTATATCATTTATAATACAACTAAGTTCTAACCCGGCAGGTTCGCAACTCGTCATTTCATCTACGAAATGCTCAGAGTGTGGTATGAGATTTCCTGCGTTCCTTACTGAAAAATAAACATAGTTTGATAAATTACTAGTCTTACTTTAATGTAAAAAGCTTGTTGTTACTTACAAACTGAAACAACTAATAATAAAACTATTTTTTTCTACGTACCAACAAACATATCACCCACAGAAGTTTCTGTAAATCTAGTTGGAATCATTCGACTGTCCATACATGTATAGAATATAGCCTTCGGCTAAAATCATACAAAGATAAGAATATTTTGCTTAATCATATTTTCTTAAATTATTTTACATAAATTTAGGTTATGCCAGCTGTTTCTGGGAATGTCTTTACGTTTTACATTCTGTGGCATTTTTTATCTGTGTTCGCAAATGTCAACTGTCATGGTGTCATAACAATACATTTTAAGCGCTAATAATAAACTGTATTTATCTTAAAAAGTCCTTATTTTTACACACAGTTAAGCCAATAATTAATCAGAGTTCTTTATAAAATCTTAAAAGAATATTAAAGGTTAGTTGAGTCAACTTACCACAGGATTGTCTTTGACTTCTTGAAATTGTTTTACCATGCTCGCTCGATCCAAAACCCGATATCTCATTATGCCTCGTAAAATTCGGTCCATTTTTTGAATAAAATTAGCCTATCTAGGCTAAAATTACGCCGCAAATCAGTAAGTTCGAGCATGTGAATTGTCGCTACGTTTGACACTACTGACCTTCATTAGGCAAGCTTATCGCGGACTATACTTGCATAAGTAAAGAATTTTAATTCAAATGCGAGTATGAACTCGTTACGCTACGTTTAAAGATATGAGATTTATGTAATAGATTTGATGATAACAAATATTGTTATAAGTGGTTAAAAATTATTATAGGGAATTATACTAAATGTATTTAAAAAAAAAATTGAGATGTTTTTAAGTATATTTTGTTTGTTTTATATAGATGATTGCAGATAGCATTATTGGTGATGGAGCTAAACAAGAGAAAAAAGTTCCTGCACTTCCTGTGAATCATCGCTTTCTTGAGCCACAGAAAGCTGTAAAAACAATAACTGATATGGCTATTTGGGAAAAGTCTGAGGCTTATATGGAATATACAGGTTTTATTGCTACTTTAAATGAATCAATTAAAGGCAAACCCCTTTCAGTTGATTGCAAGATCTCGAGTAATGTGAACAAAATAGTTGATCTACTTCATAAAATTGAGAAAATAATTGATGAATTTCCACCTGTAGAGCAACCACAAAGATTTGGGAATTCTGCATTTCAAGACTGGTTAGCTAAAATAAAACAGAATTCTACACAGTTTCTCCAAGAAGCATTAGACATTCAATTGCATTTAGCTATTGCAGAAATAAAAGTGTATTTAGTAGAGAGTTTTGGTAATCCAACAAGGATTGATTATGGCACAGGTCATGAAATGTCATTTATTATGTTTCTTTGCTGTCTTTATAAAATTGGATATTTGAATACTGAAGATAATGTAGCTACTGTATTTTTAATATTTAATAAATATCTTCAAATTGCAAGAAAGTTACAACAGACTTATAGAATGGAGCCAGCCGGAAGCCATGGTGTTTGGAGTTTGGATGACTATCAATTTGTTCCATTTATTTGGGGTAGTTCTCAACTTATAGATCAACCAAGAATATATCCTCCTGGTAAATTTTTAGAAGATGATATAATTGACAAATATTCAGATGAATATATGTTCCTCTCATGTATAAAATATATTAAGGAAGTAAAAAAGGGTCCATTTGCTGAGCATTCTAATCAATTGTGGAGTATTAGTGCTGTTGGATCTTGGGCCAAAATAAACCAGGGTTTAATAAAAATGTACAAAAAGGAAGTACTTGCTAAGTTCCCAGTTATACAGCATGTGCTGTTTGGATCTCTTCTACCTATCCGTAGATTCTCAATTCAACACTAAAATAATATAATGATTTAAAGTATCCATTACCTTATAATAATTTATAACTTTCAACATAAGTAATTGTTTTATGTGTTTATGCATATTTTTTTACATATAAATATTTAGAAAAATTTACTCAGTATTACAGAAAATTTGCATATAAATATAAATTTATGTATGTTATTTTGATTGAAATCAAATTGGAAAATGTGATATTAAACTAGATATATTATAGTATCTTACTTTACTTTCTTTAGTTATGTGTAGGTTTTGAACTCATTCTGATACAAATCATATTTATATTTTAAATATATTGTTTTCCTTTTTACATTCATCCTGTTTAATTATTGTTATTCTTTCAGTGGGACAGCATCTGATAGGTATTTTTTCTTACTTTGAAGAATCATTGTATTTTAAATGAAAGTCTTTAAATTAATGATGTAATTTAAGTTATTATGTTATTGATGCAGGACATGAGAGCTGATGGACTAACTATCAAAAATATTGCTGTAGATCAAACTCTGGCAATAAAAGCTGGGATTAATCTCATGTAGAATAAGAAAGAGAAGGACCGCATATATTTCTTATTATATGTATTAGAAAACCCACTTTTTCAAACACTTTGCAGCAGTCAGTGGTTATAGACGTTGGTATATAATATCAGATATATGTGATTAAAGAGTTTCATTTAAAATGTGTAAGAATCATGAAAATCAAAGATCTTATAAATACATGTATATTTTTAATTTCCTTCACTCAATTTGTCTTGAATTATGTCAGAATATATGAAGTGACTTGATACTTACTTCTCCTTTTCTACTCTCTTTGAGGGACTAAGCGTGAAGTTATAAAAATTCTATCATTTGAGTCCAATGTCATACTAACTTTTGAGTGTTGCTGAAGATTGACAGCTGATATACAGATTTTTTATACTGCTATTTATTCTTAAAAGGAGAAACTTAAGTTTATTTAGTTCTGTGTATCCATTCATCCACTTGTTAGCGTAAGACTCCACTACCACCACTACAACAGTGTTCTAATTTATTCTTTACTTTTTTTATTCGACACCTCAATATTATGTCGACATGGACGTACACCTTACAAAGGGAAATGGCTTTTGAAAGGATTGCTATGATCTCAGATTTTAAAGAAATATATTGTATATTGTATAATCAATTGAATTTTTAACTCGTATGAAATATAATTATATTTAGGTCTATATTCTTTGTTCTCTTATTTTACATAAGTTCAGTACAATTTCCATGGATTCTTCCTACCACAAAATTTTAATTCTCGTTTAGACACGCGAAACCGAGTCCCATGATGAACAAAAATTAAGTCTTTTTTACCGTAGGTACTTATTCCTTCGTGTGCTCTCCATACAACGTGACATTTACAAAGTGAATGGTGCTCAACTGACACGCTCGAAACGCCAAAAACTAAGAGCCGAACTGAACAAAAATTCAGTTCTAATATATCTAATATATAACCTGCCCTTAACTAGAATCATAATTTCATAACTGAAGCTTATTATTTTAGCAATATTTAGTCAATAATACAACTATTATGTGAATAAAATAGCTTAATAGAAATTAGAGCTATATATTTTTTTTAAGTAAAGCTAAAGACATGAAACACTTTTAGTACGGTGTAATTCGTGGCCGCCCTGAAGTAAGGTAATCTGAACGAACTTCAGGGCGGCCAGGAATCGTTGATCGCTCTGTATATTCTTAATATTGGAGCCGGTTTCAATGTTTACTGTGCGATTCCATGTGCGTTGGGAGAGCGGAGGCCGGTTGGTCCGGGCCACTCCAAAGAAGTCTGGTGCCCACTGCAGAAATTTTACTAACCAAAAATTTTTATGATATGATATGAAAAGTTCAACCCAATGGTAGAAAATATCCAACAAGACTAATTAATACAAACAGTGTTTACAATACAAATTTTATTATACAATACAATATACAGAGTGTTTTTATCTACACCACTTTAAATGAAATAGTGTTTTCATTTAAAGTGGTGCAGACACCACTAACTTAACTACAAATAAATATAAAAGCCTAATAAAAATAAAACAAACAGAGATTTTGCTAAAAATGAAATAGTGATTTTTTCAAAGAAAATAATAAAATTATCGTTGTAAAATGAAACACCATTTATTAAGAATGACGCACACGGACACTACACATACTAACATATCAAAGACAACATCGCACACGTCTCATTCACGAAATTGAGTCGTAAGTATTGGCGGTAAAGACGAACATTGTTTGGGTTTATTAATTGTAAAAAAATGGTAATTGCGTAAAATACAACGAGAGATATCCCCTTCTCGTTCTGGTAGGTTTTTAGAGAATGAAAAGCGGCAGATCGGCGACGTTTAGTATTATTTTGTAGCAGTATCTGTTTACGTTATTGGTATCTATTCGTAATTGCGTCACACGAAATACAGTATGGATAAAAATCTGTTGATTTATCTATATTACGTTTTTTAGGTATGCGTTTAAAATATTTTACCCTGTATGTTGCCCCCGTTAAAAGAGCGCAGACGCCTTTCCACCTGCATCAATTATATTTATCTCATATTTTTACTTCAAAAACACGTCTTGAATAGAAAAATAATTCAAAGTACGACGATTACAACGATTTAGTATATCTTGTTTAGTCTGACTCCAATACAAACAATATTGCCTTAGCTAAGTAAATCGTGTAAAATATAGTATTTATATTTAAAACAATATAATTTTCCTCTTACTTTTATTGTTGGCTATATATCTATTTTTGGCCATTCCTAAAATTATTAAAGAAAATATTTTTCGTACAATCTTTGTAAAAATTATAAAATCATGCTTGGCCCTCCATAGCAACTGGTTTGAATTGACAACTAGAGCTATGACGTCACAATATAAGGCAAAGTCCATTTTATTGTTATTTGAATAGCGTTATAATTTTTGCTTTTTGATCGAATTTATTTCTCCATATCTGTCTGGTTTGTATTTAATATTGTTATATAATAAAATAAGTAATAAATAATTCAGGTTAAAGCTGATAAATCCAAAAATTATACATATAATGTTTCGTAGTTAAAAACTGCCTTTTATTTAATAAATAAACCTAACACAACATCTTCTTGTGCATTGTCTCTTAATAAAAATATAAAAAATGTTTTTTTTTTAAATTCTTTTGTATTTTTATTAAGCGAGCGAGAATAACAAAACTATTTTTACATTTAATAATATACAATCAAAATATATTATACGATGTAAATATTTTTCACAAAATTACAAAAATATACGACAGTACCTCCAATAAATTGTGAGTATTTGCACTTATACTTTTTCTATATTTAAAAAATTTTTTTTGTGGATATTGCAAAAAATACACAATTCTAGTTTAGTAATCTGATATGGCTATATATATTAAACATTGCTTATCATAATATTGTATCTATTATCACATGATAACAAAGATATAATAAATAATTAGGCATAATTTATTCGAAAAGTGAAAAATGCTTTGATGTAACTTAATTTCTATATTTTAAATATTATTTTAAAATGAAAACATAACAAATCCATGCTCACTGCAATATGCAATAATGTTAAAAAAAATTAACTAGGTATTCCGTAATTTGCATATGTCACCACACTAGTTGGCTCTGTTTTTATTTATTTAGTTTAAATTAGGAGATCAAGAATCTCATTCTTCTCTTTTTATATTATTTAAAGTTTAAGTGTCAATTTCTAAAGTATTTCTTCAGTATCTAGAACTGTCTTCTACATCACGTGCGACATGTAAAGCGTTTGCGTCTTCTGCCTCTGTGCTCAGGACGGTGCGCCGTGGTGCTTTACATGATATTATCTTGTATATTTCAATTTACGCAAATCATTCCAATTAATTATGCTTTGAAAATAATCTAATAATACAGCTTTACTCTACAAGTAATTCTAAAACGTATGACTTAGTGCTCGTTACTAGATATAACACTACTGCTAATTGCTTTAGGTTTGTTGAAATGGTTGTTGTAGAGAGTGTAAGCCATGCCGGCGGTGAGCGCGCCCACTACGAGGCCCTGTGAGATGACACGGAACTGCATGAGGTAGACACTGGTGCTCATCTTTCCTCTGTTCTTGTATGCGTAGGCTCCATAGCCGACAGCGGTTGCCAGGCCAGCCAATCCTATTAAAAAAAGAAAAAATATTAATCTCTTTCATATTGTACAATTATATTGTTAATTATTAATCCCATTGTGGTGCAGTGGAGCTCTGACTAGCTTAGGGCTATACATTTAGAGGAATATTTATTATTAATTGAGCGTTGAGTTCTGCCACTCAACACGCAATGCTTCTAGAATTCGGCGGAAAGTGGGGAAGTGAGTGTCTTAACACACTAACACACTAGATTCCTTCTTCCTACCCTGCTGTGTGTGGGATATAGCGAGAAGCTAAATTTATTTTAATTTCTCCGATATCTATAAAATAAACGTAAAGTGGACAATCAAAACGTCCTAACAATAAATTCTCATTATGTTTCCTGCTATATGTGGGAGGTGCATGTTAAATCTATTGTTATTGAGCATTTTATTATAAAATCGCATTCATTTAATATGTCATAATTGTAGTTAATTACGTTCAAGAGGAAATATCAAGGCGACAAGGACGTTCATGATTGTAAGCATTACGCCTGCACGTGACCAATGTAATCTATTTTTGTTACAGTATACATATAATATGTATACTGTAACTGTGACTGTAAAACTAAAATGTGACTGTAAAATCGACTGGTTGTGGGTTCGATCCCCACTCGAGGAAGTGAAATATTTATTTACATTGATATTTTCATTTCTTTGCTCTGGTGTCGAGGCAAAGCGCGGCGTTGAGTTCCGCCACTCAGCACGCAATGGCTCCAGAATTCGGCGGAAAGTGGGAAACTGAGTGTCTTCGCACTAAGTTCCCTCTGCCTACCCTGCTGTGTGCGGGATACAGTGTAAAGCTAATTTAATTAGATTTTTATACATATAATACCTATATGTCAATGCTATGGTCGTCAACTAACGCCAGCTGTAACGTTACGTTAGGCGTTATAACAGCCGTAAAGGATTTCCTATTAAAACCCACAGTTTACGCGAAGTAAAACCCTACCATTCCTCACTTACCTCAGTCATATCTTTGTAATGATTCTTACAAATTATGTTTATTATTCATAATAATAAAAAGAGACCATCGACGCGCAGTGGGACAGTTTCTTATTGGAAACGTAATAGTTGTGGTTCCGATCCACATTCGCGAGAACGTTTTTTTTTTTCTTTTCTCGTTCTGGTATATCTTTATAATGTACACATAATGTGTTCATGGAAAAATCATTAATTTTAACTAACAACATTTTATATTAATCAATCAGCAGACCGGTCAAATGTTTTTTTGCTTAAAATAGTATTTTATGTAAGCAAATTTGTAATGTAAATAAAACCGATTTGTTTATCGCAATACATTTACACTGCATCTATTATTTATTTATATTAAAGTAAAGTTCTTTCTGCGTAAAACTATTATATATCTTAAGCAAGAAGAACATTTTAAAAATTCCGTAGATTATCTACAATAAACCGCTTCCTGGCAATACTAGTATATATACATTTGCGTGGAAATTCCGCGCACTAAACGGAATTCCCAAAGTTCTAAAAGTAACAACTCGGGCCAACCTCCAACAATAAATACTAACATTAAATTATAGTTTATTTAGAGGCCAGTCGTGGCGCAGGAGCAAAATTGTGTAACTAAACGCGACTAACTGTTGGTTCGTCCCCCACTCGAGGAAATTAAATATTTATTTAAAATGTTTATTTTCACTTCTTCGCTTCTAGTGTCGAGGCAAAGCGAGGAGCGTTGAGCTCCTTTATACTCACACTAGCGGCTCGCCCACGGCTTCGCCCGCTTAAAATACATGATTATTGATTTAATAAGCAGAATTGATTGACAACTATAATGACTTCTAATATGTTTTTGTACGACATTATCGTCAAAGAATTGTTGATTGTTTTAAATAAAAAATACGACCATTGTTGATATTTAATATTTATAAAATATACATAAAGCTAATTATTTATTACACGTATATAATTTTGTAACTTTATGTTCTTTTTACCTATATAATATACTCTGTTAAATGTGCTGATGTCAGTGAATAATTTAATTTACTCATTCAGAAACAGCCTTAAATGTTAAATTATTGATTTGAAGGATTCATAATATTTTTTGTAAATTAACTGTAATAATTGCAAATTAACTCCTGTACAGTTACATATATTATATGAACGAACCAACCAAAAAATCGTTGTATTTACTTGATATTTCTTTCAAGATCGTTCTTTATCTCCGTGTTGAATTAATTAAGACTTCTTACAAATGACGATAACTTTTTTTTAATGAACCGATTTTGATGAACTAACTTTAGTATTTAAGTTGAGTTAAAACAAAACAATTGGTGAAATTTTCAAGTAAATCGGTTCAGTACTTTTAGAGAAAAATGCGGACAAAAATATGTCGACAG
Organism: Heliconius himera; assembly: GCA_021202915.1. Lineage (NCBI taxonomy): Eukaryota > Metazoa > Arthropoda > Insecta > Lepidoptera > Nymphalidae > Heliconius > Heliconius himera. The sequence goes on along the minus strand of JAJHJA010000143.1, from coordinate 624,869 downwards.
ACAGACAAGAAATTCAAAAAAATCTTTTTGCTTTCTATTATTCTTTTTAAGTGTCCCTCTATCCATTTCAGTCAAAATTACTAAATGTACAGACAAATTATTTTTACTGTCTTATTATATATAGAGATAAAATACACATTTAAAAAAATATAATTTATTCAATAGAAGTAAGAAGGGTAAAGAGTTCTTGAGTTATTGACTTTTTCATATGTACACAGCGTTCAATCAAGATCTCCAAAAGTGCCACGATTGCGTCATCATTACCATGAAGTTTTATATTATATAAATAATAATAAAACCCAAATACTATATACATCTATCAATCCGAGATTACCTAATTGATGGCTTTTAGCGATAGAGCCGGCTTGTATGTTTTTCCTTATCAAAAATGGAAGTAAAGTATATTTATATAGAACTAGTGTAGCGTTGTAACGTTTCAATCAATTCTAAATAGTATCAATATAATACGATCGGTAGCTAATCTGTAATTTTTTATATCGTCATGATGGCAGTATATATGATTTTAACAGGAAAAATATTACTAATATTCAAGTATAAGAATGCGGGAAGTAAAAAATAGTAGGTATAAGATAATTATCAAATACAACTCACCAACTACCATGAAAGGAGATTCTTTAGTTTTGCGCGCTAATCTTTCGCCCTGGCTTTCCTCGTGGTATTCAAAAATAGGTTTGTCTTGAGCCATTTTTTAATCTGTAAAATCCAAATTAAATTTTATTAAGAAACACTCCATATTAAAACATATTAAAAATTATATATTTAGTATTCTATTGTACTAAATTACATATATAGATATGAATCTCTATATTATTATGACGCACGTTGTTAAAGCATATTCCAAGAAAGGTTATGCAATTAGCTAACAAAATACAAGGAAAGAACAGACTACTCTATCAAAGCCGCTTAAAATGGCCGCACAATGTTTTAAATGTTTTATACTTAAATGTTACTTGATTAACTTTATGAGCGAATTCTATTAACTATTATAGTTATATAATAAACTAGAGTAGAACCTTGAAACAAGTCTGGATCGATAATGCTACTATATATTAACTAGTATCGATTTCATTTAATAATTAATTTGATCGAGCAACAGAAGAGATCAATGATTTTGTTTATCCAGGTGTAACACCAGCTGTTCCATATAGCGTGCAATAAGTAGGTATTTCTTCCGATAGGTATATACCTATCAGAAGAATAATTTCGCTGATTCGAGTGTAAAACACCAGTTGCAAATCATAACTAATTTAATTATCAATTCAACTTCAAATACAATAATAAAGTATAAAACAAATTATAGTAATATATTAATAATTTTAATTAAAAAGATTAAAACTCACTGTTATATGAAGTTCAAAGTCACTAGACTGGAGTTATCACCTTGGAACGCAAGATATCACTGAATGAATGTGAAACACAGCCCGATATACGTCCGCGAGGTGGTCGTGTACCGTGTGAAATGAAAAGGAAACTTCCCACCCGTGGATATAGCAAATTTTATCGGATGACGCAAGCCGTGTGTAATACTGCTCGTCTGAGAAATAAACCTGCATAAATATGAAATGTACGTTTGGCCGCTTGTTTTTAATAAAAAACGGTTAATGTTTGGATTGCTGTGGCTATAAATAATTGAGGGGAACAGTAGTGGCGGCAAGTCGAGCGAGAAACAAAGAACTGCCGTACCATCTTAACTTTTTTGGAACCATTTTGACGTATTTGAGAACCTCTGGATAGATTTAGAGTTTATAAATTTGTATTCTTTGCTTTTTTTGCTTGCTTTGCACACCAGGACCTCAAAATTTCAAACTTGTAGGAAATTATGTGAAAGAAAAGTTTCGATGTTTCGACTTTTCGGGGTAAATTTAATGGTATTTAGCCCAACCAAGCTATTATAGATATCGACATAAATCGGCTTTGGAAAAAATTATTCATGTAAAAAATGTAAAATGATGATGATGATGTCAAAAATTGAAGATCTGGAGTATCTGATGAAGACCCCTAAGAGCTCAGCTAAACTATGGGAGAAATGGAAATATAGGCGATATTCCCATTTCTACACTTGCCTTTGACTTGCATAAGCATAAAGAATATTCAACAGGCAGTTACATAAAATTTAACTAAGTATATTAATAAAAAAACGCACAGTAAAGAACTTTACACTAGTCTTGGCTTTCCTTAGAGATTTAATTACTTTTTATAGAGAAACAAACAGCTTAATCGAGACTTGGCTGATTTTTTACAGTGGGTGGATGGGATCCATTTTGAATGAAGTCAGTGAAATGTTAATTCGTCGCTTAACGTCGCTTAACATGCAAGCAATCTGAACTTAAACTACAAACCATGTTTATTAATTAGGCATATATGAAGCCGATGGTTCGACTTCACTCGGGGGACTGATTATATTTTAATTCTTGTCATGTACCCAGTTTAGTGAGATAAAGTGGGGCGTTAGTATTTGATACTTAACTAAATTGTGAATTAAGCGGAATTTTAATTATGTCTTTGACCAATCTAGGAATGTAAGAAAATAAAATACATTTACATATAAACCCTACGGTTTATATGTAAATGTATTTTTTTTTTCGTTTTCGTTTGGCGCTCCGTTCGATTTGTCTACCCCGCTAGGGATAAAGCGTGAAGCTAAGTTAAGTTAAGTTAAAAACATTCCTCAAAATGGTCTATCAAACCCACAACTGTTCCGAGTAATCAAACACCTGGAAACTAAGCTACGACGTCGTCCATGACCCTCAAAATCCTAATATTTAACCGAGCATGAATTTGGCATCATTCCCAATGCCGGTTTTATAATTTATATGTATATATAATATATACTTTCATTTCTGCGAAGCTCAGCGCTCGACTGTGGGAATACCCCGTACGTAACAAAATTAACAATCTTGTCGGCATACAGTAGTTCAGTTGCAACGGGAAAACGTATGAGTCACTAATATTATTTTAAATGCCATATATTAAGTAATACATAGATGTCAAAATTAATTGACGATTTTAAAATAAAAGGTGTAACTTTAATAAAAAATTTATTACTAAACAATGATATTAAAAATATTAACTATATTTTATTGAATCTTTTGTTATAAATATCTTGTGAATTTAGCTTCTCAAGCTGTTACAAATTATATTTGGTTATATTTATAACATCAAAAAAAAATTAAATCAGCTGCACGCTGCATCCTGCACACAGCAGGGTAGGCAAAGCGAACTTAGTGTTAAGACACTCCGTTCCCCACTTTCTGCTGTGCTGTGTAGAGTGGCAGAACTCAACGCCGCGCTTAACCTCGACACCAGAGCGAAGAAATGGAAAAATAAATTTAAGTAAATATTTTATCTCCTCGAGTGGGGATCCAACCCACAACCAATCGGTTTTACAGTCAAACCTCGTGCCACTGCGCCACGACTGGCCTCTCCATAACTCGATTTTATAACATCAGTTGTCATATTAAAAATTACGTCATTTTTAAAGTCACTATTCAGTGAAGGTCAAAATCATACAATGGTGCGTAGTTATACTGCCTACGTATTAAGAACTGGCGAGTAGCGACCCGTTCGTGGTTGCGCCTGCTTTACTTTCGAGTTTCGTGTACTGAATTACTTACGTGATATTTTACATTGGTATAACTTTATTATATGTTAATTGATTCAAATAAATCAAACGCTAAATGTTAAGTGAAAATTACCAAAATACAATATTGAAAACGGTACTTAAGTCAGTGAAGCCGTTTCTGATTTTTTGGGATTAGCGTGCACAAAGGCACAAAGAAACAGACAACCTAAATAAATCATTGTTATGGGTTCTATTACATTGGTAAATGCCCCTAATAACATATTTTCTTACATAACTTCCAGGTACAGACAGCGATCAGTTACAATACATATAATAAAATTGTAACTGATCGCTGTCTGTAGATGAAGAAAACCTCCATATAAATAAATTAGATACGATTTTTATAGTGATAAAACTCTTTAAACCAAACATTATTAGAAGACAAATGAATTGTAGTAAGAGTAATTTGGTATATTTTTAAATATTAGGTATGCTTTGAGTGATTTTTATTTAGTGTTTTTGTATCCACTCTTAGATACTTTTTTCTATACATTATTTTTTTTTCAGCTTTACGTAATTTTTACACATACCGCAGAGTTGACAGAGACACCGTTTCCCATTTTCCGTTAATTTTTTTTCGACGTATTATGATTGATTGGTTGACGGAATTCAACGCCGCGCAATGCTTTAGTGTCAGAGTGAACAAAAGGAAAATATTCATAAAATAAATAATTAATTCCACCACCCTACAATCGTCACTTCAGATGCTTGTGCTCCTGCGCCACGACGGTTTCATGAAATGGAATGAACAAGCGCACAGGTCACCTGGAGGTAAGTGTATATCGCCGCTCGTTGCCATTGTCGGAGCCTCAGCCGTTTCCGGCTTATCTAATAAAATTCTGTCTAAACTTATCCTGTTATATACGGAATGCAGCGTAAAGCTGAAAAAAAAAGATGACATTTTAATATCCTAAATGGTGGTCACCGCCATGACATTTAAACTTAGAAACAGTATTTCATATTCACTAGAGAAGTATTATAGATAGATCAGCTTGTAATAAAATTTGTTAGATAATTTTATCTTATTCGTAAATCTCAAAAAATAACCAAAGGTACACATATAAAAAATCGTCACGGAAGACGAAACATAATCAATGACTGTCAACTTTAGTTTATCATTTATCTGTGCGATATTAAAAAAAAAAACACTTATCAATTCAATCGCATTCAGACATACGTTAGAAGCACGATAGCGTTAATTTTTTTAGATAACAAAATATGAATAGGTGATAAACTGTTGCTAGTACATGCTGAGAGTCAATATCGTTATGCATGATGTAGAATCCATACCTATATTATAAATTCGAAAGTAACTCTGTCTGTCTGTCTGTCTGTCTGTCTGTCTGTGTCGCAATCAGGCCCAAACCGCTAATTCAATTGTGATAAAATACTCATATAGAGATACTTGAGGGTCTTCGGATGAACATAGGTTACTTTTTTTTCTCATATTTGTAATATTGTCAATGTATACTACAGTGGCGTAGCTAGGGTATTTGTTGCCTGGTGCGGCTTAGGACTTGGTGCCCTTTAAAATGGTCAAAATAATTTCAGATTTCAAACCACAGTAGAGTAGATATATAATTTTTTATTGCTTCAAAACTATAATAACTATATATAAGTTATAATGGGGGTACAATGGTGTGTCAAGTGGCGACGAATGCGGCGTTGGAGACCGCCACCCAACACGCCACGAGGTGGAGGACGGAGCTACAAATAGCTACGTGGAATGTAAGAGGAGGGATGGAAGAAAAGATGAATGAACTGTTAGATGTGATGGATGGTAGAGATTTGGATGTCGTCCGCGTGACTAAGACCTAGCGGAAGGGCAATAACACTACCGATTTACCGGGCAGTCGAGTCGCTTTCTGGGCCGGCGTACCAGAAAGCCAGCGGGGCTGTCAAGATGTAGATGTGCTATTATCCTCTCGATTGGTTCGTGCAACGGTTGAATACAAGGCGATCCACCCGGGACTTCTTTGGATTCGCTTTAAGCTGGGGATAACAAGAATATTCTTGTTAGCGGCGTATGCGCCAGTATCCTCAGCTCCATTAGGCGAACTCGAGGAGTTGAGTTTTGGGAGAGTGTCAGGGTGCGTTAGAGGGAATGAAAAATTAATAATATGTGGCGATTTGAATCGGAACTGCGCGAAGCGGTTACGAGGGAGGGGGTGGGAGTGGTCAGTATGGTGACAAGAAAATAAATGAGACTGGAAAGCTTATATTGGAAATTTGCAAGAAAAGGAATTTGTTTGTGGCAAACACGACGTTTGAACACAAATAAATTCACATGTATACATGGGAGCGAGCGGAAGGGAAAAGTATGATTGATTTATTCCTAGTGGATCAGCGTATTCGAAGCCAAGTTATAGACACTCGAGTGCTTAGTGGTTCTGAGCTGGGAACAGACCATTATCTAGTCGTTGCTAGAATAAGGGGTCTGTTTGCAGGTTGGCGCAACTACACAAGGTGTCCAAACTTGGAGTCGAATTATCGCATAAGAAACTAGAAGCTTCAAGATCCACCGATTAGAGAGGAATATCAAGAAAGAGTTTCCAAGAAGCTGATCTGGAAATGAAAGTATTGGAGTATGCTGGTAGAACCTTAGGGATTGCATGAAAGAAGCAGCAATAGAGGTATGTGGTAAAGAGAAAGAAGGAAGGCTTTACCAAAAACCGCGACGAATGGTGGGATGATGAAGTGGAAACTGCTATAAAAAGAAAAAAGTAAGCATGGCAGGATTATAAAGCCTCAGCTAAGGATAAAAGTATGAGAGAAATTAAAAAGAAACAGTATAAGCTACAAAATCACCAAACGAAAGTACTGATGAAGATGAAGCGTGAAAAGGCAGAGAATAAAAGAGACGAAAGGTTAACGAACAACTTCAGAGAAAACACGTAGCTTTTCTGACGAGAAGTTAGTGTTTCTCGAGGTTGCTTGCGAGGTTGCTTTCGAAGGACGATGAAATTTTAACGAAAGAACCACACATTTTGCAGCGATGGGCGGAATTTTACAAGGAGATGTATGAATGTGATGGAGTCCTCAGTCTCAAGTAACAGCGAAATGTTAAATCTTGATGTAGCTGATGGCGAAATCAGTATAAAAGAAGTTGAGAATGCAATACGAAGTCTGAAATGTGGTAAGGCAGCGAGAGCAGATGGAGTTATTGCCGAGATGATCGAATATGGTGGGCCACGCATCTTGAACTTGTTCTGGTTTTTGTGCAATTTATGCTGGAAATCAGTTGAGATCCCAGATGATTGGCGAGGTGCGTTCATCGTGCCTTTGTATAAAGGCACGACGAAAGACTGCGCAAACCATAGGGCTATCGGTTTGATTAGCTTGGGTAGTAAAGTTTAAAAAATAAATAAAATTAAATTAGCTTCACGCTGTATCCTGCACACAGCAGGGTAGGCAGAGGGAACCTAGTGTTAAGACACTCCGTTGCCCACTTTCTGCCGAATTCTGGAGGCATTGCGTGTTGAGTGGCAGAACTCAACGCCGCGCTTAACCTCGACACCAGAGCGAAGAAATGGAAGTATAAATTTAAGTAAATATTTCATCTCCTCGATTGGGGATCGAACCAACAACCAGTCGGTTTTGCAGTCACACCTCGTGCCGCTGCGCCACTACCAGCCTCAAGTAGTAAAGTTTATGCTAAAATATTAGCGAGAAGAATGCAAGAGAGATCTGAAAGGCCGTAGTAGGAGGCCCAAGGAGGCTTTAGACCTGGAAGAGGGTGTATCGATCAGATCTTTTCCCTCCGCTTGATCACAGAAAAATTTATAGCCGTTAACCAAAAAGTTTTCTGTGCTTTTGTAGACTTGGAAAAGGCGTTTGACAGAGTTGTAAGAGCGAAATTATGGAAGATACTACCCCGGTACAATGTGAGCGGGACGGGTAAAGTCCCTTTACAGTGATCACTCAGCCTGCGTGCGAGTAGGAGCTGGTGTGTCGCCCTGGTTTGACATCCGATCGGGTGTTAAACAAGGTTGTGCCATGTCAGCTTGGTTCCGGAGGGCAGCACACGATCGCCGCCTTCCGCCCTAATGAGCCAGAGGGCAGTCAGCTTGGGGAAGCTGGCCGCCTACTAACCTGGCCCCAGTAGTCTTGCGCAGGTTCCTCCCGCGCGCTACTCCGAGCAGGCCGTCGAGTGTGACCACACACCCTTGACTCCGCGACGTGCCTTGCAGGCTCCCGCCGCCGCGCTTCGCGGAAGACTATTGTCCCCGCGTCTCGCGGCCAGTGGCGGTCGAGGTCGAGGATCACCGATTGATTAGTGACCGACAATATGGTTTTCGCCATGGTCGCTCAACCGGTGATCTTCTAGTTTACCTTACCCATCGCTGGGCTGCGGCTATTGAAAGCAAGGGAGAGGGCCTGGCAGTTAGTTTGGACATGGCGAAGGCTTTTGATCGAGTGTGGCATGAGGCGCTCCTGGCTAAACTTCCATCCTATGGGCTTCCCGAGAATTTATGCAAGTGGATCGCCAGCTTTCTCACTGGGCGCAGCATCAAGGTCGCTGTCGACGGTTTTTGCTCTAATCATATGCCCGTGAACGCTGGCGTTCCCCAAGGCTGCGTGCTGTCTCCTACGCTGTTTCTTCTGCATATCAATGACATTTTAGAGGATTCTAGCATTTATTGCTATGCAGATGATAGCACGGTGGACGCTGTTACTCCGGCCGAGCAAGTCTTTCTCGGGAAAACGCCGAACAGTGCCGAAATAAACTTGTGTCTTCCGTTGAGGCATCCCTCAACAATGTCTCCTCATGGGGTGAAAGGAACCTAGTTCAGTTTAACCCCCTGAAGACACAAGTTTGCGCGTTAACCACAAAAAAAATCCCATTTATCGTCTCACCAGTCTTTCAGAACATTCCCCTTACAGCCGCGCCCAGTATCAGTATATTGGGCCTCAATGTTTCGAGTGACTGCCAGTATCGCGATCATTTGGAAAGCAAGGCCAAGTTGGCCTCGAAGAAACTGGGGGTCATCAACAAAGCGAGACGGTTCTTCACGCCAAAACACCGTTTGGCCCTATATAGGGCCCAGGTTCGGCCTGGAGTACTGTTCTCATCTCTGGGCTGGTGCACCCCAGTATCAGCTTGAACCATCGCATACAACGCAGAGCCATTCGAATCATTGGGGACCCAATAATCTGTGAAAGGCTTGATACTTTGGCTTTGCGTAGAGACGTTTCCTCGCTGTGCGTTCTCTATCGCATTTATCATGGGGAGTGTTCTGAAGAACTGTTTGACCTGTTACCTGCCGCCGAATTTTCTAACCGCACAGTACGATATAAGCTGAAATATCATCCACACCATCTGGATACGTGGCAATCCACTACTGTGCGGTTTCGTAGGAACTTCCTTCCACGCACCACGGAACTGTGGAATGGCCTACCCGCGGCAGTGTTTCCAGGTCGATATGACATGGGTACCTTCAAAAAGCGTGTCTATCTCCACCTTAAAGGCCGGCAACGCACCTGTAGCTCCTCTGGTGTTGCATGGGGCCGTGGGCGGCAGTAATCACTTACCATCAGGTGACCTGAACGAACGTTTGCCTGGTCCTTTTCCATAAAAAAAAAAAAGCTGTCTCCATGGAGTGAAACAAAGTAATATGGGAGTGAAAGTTGGCCTGAAGTGAAAGGTGACCTGAATGTGAATTGCCTGCTGTACGAAGATGATGCAGTGCTTATTGCATCATCAGAATGCGAGTTGCAGGCATTGGTCACCACTCTGAAAGAAGGGTGTGAAAATAATGGTCTAAGCCTCCATGCGAATAAGACAAAGGTTCTGAAATTCATCTCAAGGTCATTTTTGAAAGAAATGAAGAACGGACGCAAAATCAGTGTAAATGGTAAAATATTAGAATAGGTGAATATAATACGTGGGTATTACAGAAGAAGAATGAAAGAAAGATGAATGCCGTGGAGAATCTCTTCGTAGGATATGCGGAGTCAGCTTAGCTGATTGAATCCGTAATGAAGCGATACACAGAATGGCAGGTATTAGCGAGGTTGTCACGGTGAGAATGAAGAAGAACACGCTCAGCTGGTTTGGGCATGTCGAACGAATGAGTGATGAAATAATGGCAAAAAAGATTTATGATGGACAAGTGAGTGGTAAGAGAGATAGAGGGAGACCTCGGTTGACCTTCGAAAACACAGTATCAAAGATACTGGAGGAAAGTCAAATAAAAAGCATGAGGACTCCCCGGGCATGTATGAAGAGGTTGATAACAGTGGACAAGGCGAAAGAGGTATGTTGAGACTACGATCTCGCTACGGCATTTGGCGCTCCGTTCTCTCTGACTACCTCGCTAGGGATAAAGCGTGAAGCTAAGTTAAGTTATAAGTTATAACATTAGATTTTGGTAAAAAATATTGCAAAAATTTAAAACGGAGATTACGCGCTTTTTGACTAGCAAAGTCATTAATCACATTTTCAAAATCAATAGTATCGACTAGTTCATGTTCAATTGACATGATAGCGAGATTGTATTTTTCATTTTCATTCTCTTATTTTTTTGTACATTCCTTGATTCTTGATTGAAAAAAAAATAGAAGAATTGATCGTAGACTTTGTTGCCCCTTTCCATTTGTTGCCCGGTGCGACCGCACCGCTCGCACCCCCCCCAGCTACGCCACTGGTATACTAATATAAAATACTTTTTAGTTTGACAGGCAATTTATTCTGCCATCTTAATAACAACCGACCGTTGCTAAGCAACGGTTTGTAAAGTTTGTTGTTATAAGAAAACGTCACCCAAAATGAAACTTGCTTAACGCATACATGGCGTGTGCTGACTCAACCTTATGAGATACATAAAAACAATGTTTAACAAATATATTGTTCTTTAAATAATGTTTAAAAAAGTCCGCGATGGTATATGTTTATCTCTGAAGGTTGAGCAAAAGTAACCATTTTAATTAATTTACTTTATATTTATCGGGTTTTTGTTGTATGTATTTTCTATAATTTCATATTGATAATTTGATATTGATTGAAATTATAGTTTACTGTATAACATTCTAATAAATAATTAAGGAGATGTCACTGATTCGAAATTACCGACGCGAACGGGCGCGCGACGCGACTTTGACGGTTTTGTAAATTTTCATACATTTACGAACTACTGTTAATTTTTATGTAATTATTTGCTGTTTATAATTAATTTATAAACAGCAAATAATTAATTTGAGGCCGGTCGTGGCGCAACGGCACGAGGTGTGACTGCAAAACCGACCGGTTGTGGGTTCGATCCCCACTCGAAGAAATGAAATTTACTTAAATTTATATTTCCATTTTTTCGCTCTGGTGTCGAGGTTAACCGCGGCGTTGAGTTCTGCCACTCAACACGCAATGCCTCCAGAATTCGGCAGAAAGTGGGGAATGGAGTGTCTTAACACTAGGTTCCCTCTGCCTACCCTGCTGTGTGCGGGATACAGCGTGAAGCAAATTTTTTTTTTTTATAATTAATTTATACTTTTCTTTGGTTCTTCGCTTATTCGAGTAGTAGATTAGTTAGATTTTCATAAAATTCTTGGTGTAGTGTAAGTTGCGGCCCTGCGCGTCATCGGCATAATATTATTTAAGTATTTATTAATTAAGGAAAGAATTGTTGGTTATTTCATCTCGATTGGATGGTTATCTATACCGTTGCTATACACTTAAAAATTGTAGTTTTAGTTTTATGAGATTTTATTTGATATTGGTCGCAAAACTTATCATATTTAATGTAGAAAGGACTGTAGTTATTTCATATAGTATCTATGTACGCGCGCAAGGAAAACGTGTAAAAAGATTTTTCCCGGGTAAATCAGTAAAATCGATCACTGAAAGTCCAATAAAAATCAGGTCAGTTGCTCTGGACATTAGCTCGGGGAAATAGAAAGACAGACAGAGACAAAAAATATAATATTTTTTATTGTATTTGAGTATTATGTAAATAACCACATGCACTTACAAAAACATAGCACAACACATTCAATTTTAATTCTTTTAAATATTTATTTTACTTTGATGATATTAATAATGTAGCTGGTTTTGTTTAGTTTTTATTTTATTCATATTTTAAAATGATTACGTTTACTTATATTTTTTTTCATTTAAATTAGATACATAGTTTCAAAAACAATTTCATAAATATATCTAATAAGCATTCGTATAGTTCAAGCGGGCGAAGCCGCGTCCGGGTCCGCTAGTACCTAATATATTATAACTGAAGATAGAACATCTTATTTGAATTATTTTTATAAATCTATTTTGTATAAAGTAATTATGTTGTTGGGAAGTATCTATAAGAGATGGTTATGGGTACGATTCCAAATTGCTGTAAATAATATAAAATATTCAAAATCAAATTCGTTTACTGGGTCCCTTCCCTGTCTATCCCTCATAATGGTAGTATGGTATGTTCCATATTATATGTGGATAAAAATATTCTAATCAAAATGTGATTCTCTTCCTTTATTTGGCGCTAATGACTGTACGCAACTTCGTTTGAGTGGACGTTATTGAAACTTGCATGAAGTAACGGGCAAATACAATGTAGTATCAAGATATTCTGTTCTATATTTTCCACCAAAATTCGAGTCACTGCGTGCTGAGCTGCAAGTAAATACTACATTTTGTGGAACCCACTGTGTATCCGGTATATAGCAGGGTAGGCACAGGAAACCTAGTGTTAAGACACTCTGTTCCCCACTTTCCGCCTTATTTTTGAGATATTGCGTATTGAGTGACAGAATGTGGCTCGCCACATTTTTTCTTGATACGGGGAAATGAAAATAATTCTTATTCCTAAGTAACAATTGACTCTAAAACACTAGATATTTGGGAAGTATGTTCAGTAGAAATGCAAGAGATGGATGCGGAAAAGCGTATTGCTGCCGGTAACTGGTTTAACGGAGCCATAGATGCATTGATGAGACGGCGAAACGTCAGCAGAGCTGCGCGTTTGGCCGTACACAATTTAGTGTTGGTACCGACGCCTGTTATACGGCAGCGAAACGTGGGTATTACAGAAGAAGAATGAAAGAAAGATGAATTCAGCTTAGTTTAATCCGCAATGAAGAGATACACAGAATAGCAGGCATTAGGCCTATCTTCTTCCGCCGAATTCTTGAAATATTTTGCGGCTTGAGCGAGCGAATTTAAAATTAAATATTTCGTTCCCCGAGTTGAACCCACAACCGTTATGCTTACAGTCGCATGCTTCTGCCCCTGGGCCACGAAGGCCTCAATAATAGATAATTTTAAAATAAAATTTTGAGTTCTGCCACTCAACACGTAATGCCTGCAGAATTCGGCAGAAAGTGGGGAACGGAGTGTCTTAACACTAGGTTCCCTCTGCCTACCCTGCTGTGTGCGGGATACAAGCGTGAAGCTAATTTATTTTATTTAAAAATAAAACAATACATCTTAGACAATCTATGTATTTTAATATGCCAAAACATGTAACTTTAAAGTAAAATAACATTTTCTTAAAGAACAACAATTTGAAACGTAAAAATAACTCTTTTCAAATTTTATTATAAAACAATTTAAATAGCAATTTTATTACAATTTTGAACATATTTTAAAATTTTGTTGTACACGTATGATATGAAATTTAGTTTAAATATAAGAAAGTACTTTATATAGGTACTACGTAGTTAAAAAGCGAATTTATTTTCGTGTTTATTCACATTAAATATTTTTGTTGCATTTTTATACATAAAAAAGTAAGTAAATAAAAAATCAAATATTAATCAAATTAACTCGATTTTAGATGAGGCCAGTCGTGGCGCCAAGGCACAAAGTGTGCCTGTAAATCGACCTGGTTGTGGGTTAGATCCCCACTCGAGGAGATGAAATATTTATTTAAATTTATGTTTTCATTTCTTCGCTCTGATGTCGAGGCAAATCGCGGCGTTAAGTCACCAGAATTCGGCGGAAAGTGCGGCAACCGGAGTGTCTTTACACTAGGTTCCCTCTGCCTACCCTGCTGTGTGCGGGATACAGCGTGAAGCTGTAAAAAAAAAACTACTTTAGACATTATTAGATAAGATTAAGATATTAGAAAACAATTTGCAATCCAAAAATTACTAAATGTGAACAAACCTTTAAAGAATAAGCTATTACAAGCTAAAACAATTATAGATCACAGATTAAAACTTATGTTTATAATGAATGAATGAGTAATTATTATTGGTTTTAAACACCTAAATGTATCTAATAAAAAAACTACAGTACATCGAACAAGTCGTGGCCGCCTTGAAGTTAGCTACAGATGGTAGGGCTTTTCTTACTTTTTTTATATTTTCTTCTCAAGTTATGTCGCATAAGTTCCAAAAATTCTCCAGGACGGCCACAACTTGTTGATCGTACTGTACATACTATAAATTGGATAGCACTATATAATGTTACACAATCAGTTGTGTGATATAACTATTTTATAAGCAGGTATATTCTCTATATCATTTAAAGAGTAAGAAAACTGAAAATTTTAATAAAAATATTATTAAATTTAATGCAATCTAACTATTTAGAAATATGGTATGACATAATTTTTTATACGTAAAAGTAATAACTTAATAAACTAAACATTTAAACAAATATAAAGCTACACAAATTAATTAAATAAAAAATATCAGGTAAATAAGTTATTTTATGTTAGATTTTTTTTATGAACTCTTCAATATTCGGACTATTTTATATTTTTGTGGAAAAACGATGGATTTTACAATATACCTATAATATTTTTATTAAATAAAGCAAAATAAGATTATTCCACTGTTATATTTCTTATTGAATTTTATAAAACAATATATTTAAAAAAAAGAATCGAAGTATGTTGTGTAAACTACAACATAAGTGATGGTAAGTAATATATATTTTTTAAATTTATAATTATATAATCTAATTGTATGTGGGGGTTCCTAAAGGTATATTCCATATAATAATAAACAAATCATTTTAATCAGTATATCAAACAAAATAGGAAACTAATAGTTTTATTAATATATTACATATATTCAACAATATTTACACTTTGTTACGTAAAATTTTAATGGTATTTAAAAAAATTGACAAAATACAATACGGTCGACGAGTCGCGGCCTCGTGAAATCAGGTTTTCTGAACTTTCACAATGCTCACGTTGTGTACTCGAAAAGAAAATAATCATAAGTAAGACAATTCTTAAAATCAAACTTGCGAAGCTATCTACGGTAACTAAGGGGGCCACGACTCGTTGACCGTACTCTATATATACGTTACTTATTATGTCATGAAAGATATATTTTCTTAAAATATAAACTTCTAATTAATTTGGATGTGATACTGAAAAGCCCAATTTAATTTATATGGGTAACTAATTTTAAATTAAAACAAATAATATATTTCTTTATTGTAACGATTATTGGAATAAAGAATGACTTTTATAATTATTGTTTTTTTTTATATATGTTATCCCTTCATTCTTAACATTTTTCTGATCTTCAGTAAATGATTGTTGAGTGGCGAAACTCAGCGCCGAGCTATTTGATAAAGTCTAGAAAATAAGTATCTATAATATAATTATAATAATGTTATTAAGCTAATTAGAATTCAAAACTATGTTGCTCAATTAGACTCTGAAATTAAAATTGGTATTATATTAAAAACAAAACATTCCTACGTTTCTCACTTTTCTACTAAGGACGGCACTGAACACCGCGCTTAGTCGTATTACCAGAGTAGGGAACTGAGTGTCTTAACACGAGGTTCCCATGTTCCCTTTGCCTACACTGCTGTATGCAGGATACAGCAAAAAGCTAAAAAATAATAATGCTCATATTAAAACAATATAGTAAAAATTTGAAAAGTGTCAATTTCAAATATTTAGTAGTAAAACATATTAATTTTTCAAATTTAGCTCGTAATTTACTACATACACATTTATGTAATATATATATAGTACATTTTAAATTGAATATTATCTTCCATTTTGAATAGAATTATTTTTCACTTCCTTTCATTGATACTGGCTTGGGGCGCTCGAGGAAACTTTTTCTAATTTCTCAAAATGTTTTCTTGCATTTCTTATGTTTATTAGGGTTGCTTCAGACGGTATTTTTGGGTCCGACATTTCTACCATCACATACGTGTTGCTTGTGAAGCCATCTATGAAAGCTGCAAATACACTGTTTCTCACCTGAAATATAATGGATAATTTAAAAAAAATGGATACATTTTGTTAACCCATATAGACCCACCGTGCCCAAATGGGGACATTTATAAAAGTACCCTCGTTATTTTTATGTTTGTATGTTTATGCAGTTCATGTCTACAATTGTATCGATAAATGGTGTGCTTTATGTTGTGGCCGTAAAAGTAATTTAAAATACATTTATAATTAGTGAAGGCAAAAAGTAAGTATTTTTTATTCTTAACTTTTTCTTCTAGTGACGTTTGTTTTGGTACAAAACATACTCAATTACATAGTAAATTATATAATAAAATTACTTTTAAT
This sequence comes from Heliconius himera, assembly GCA_021202915.1. NCBI lineage: Eukaryota > Metazoa > Arthropoda > Insecta > Lepidoptera > Nymphalidae > Heliconius > Heliconius himera. The sequence goes on along the minus strand of JAJHJA010000143.1, from coordinate 608,732 downwards.
TAGAAAAGAAGAGTTGTAATAAGATAAATTTAGCTTTTACTATGCTGTCCCCAATTAGGGCCAATGGGCACATCAGAAGTAAAAAAATATTTTTTATTGGTAGGTTCATCTCAAGTTCATAATGACACGTAGGACATTTAGCGGTTGCTATAAAAACCAAAGTCTTCAAGAAGCAATTGAAGCTGTAATTATTGAAGAAGAAGACATCGGAGACGTAATTTTTAGTTGCGCTGCCTCCAGAACCAAGTGTGGTTACCGATAAAGAAGAAGGAGATGATGACAACATACAAAGCACTGCTAAAGACATACCAGGCAGGGTGGAAGTGTTTACTAATAGAGATAATCGACAAACGACTTATACTGACGAAACACTCTAGGAGCCAATCCTACAGAGCTTTTGGGTACAAGAGTAGTCAAACAACTACTCAACAAACTGGATACCAATGCTAGTGACCGTGTCATATACTTCAATAATTTTTTTACTGGTTACGTATTGCTCCGAGATTTACGACAGGCTGGTTATCGAACAACTGGTACTGTTCACGAAAGTAGAACTACAAATTGTCCTTTGACAGCAGTAAAGGATATGGAATTGAATGAAAACCGCTTTGACCAAGTCAACCAAATTTTATTTGTGCGATGGTTGGACAACAGCGTCTGCACAATGGGGTCAAATTTCGACAGCGTTCTTCCTCTGTGTAAAGTATGGATGAGAGATGAAGTGCTGTAGAAAAGAAAAAATTGGACGTTGGCATTCCGCACGTTTTTAAAACTGTAACAAGGATATGGGCGGGGTGGATCAGGCAGATCAATCTATTTCCCTGTATCGTACTGCTGTACGTGGTAAAAAATAATGGTGGGTTTTATTCACATACATGCTGGAAATTCATGGCGCCTATACCTACTAAGCAATACAAACAAGATGGATCAGCTTGATTTTCGTCGTTACATCAATCGTCACTATTTGAGAGACGGAAACAGCAGCGTATCTATGTGCCCAGCAGCTTCTGCAGTGCCAAGTCTGTAGCATGATGGGGTCACTACCTCCAAAAACTTTCCCAGCAACTAAGATGTGCAGTGTGAAGTGTGCCATAAAAGGCACGTTGGCAATGCAAAAAATGCTGTAAAACACTTTCCGTTGAAAAAAAAATGTTTCGAACATTTTCATACCACTTGAACCCAGTGGCCCCATTTGAAGACGACTTTTTTTTAATATTAAAATAAAGTAAAATAATTATTTTTTTACATATTTTATTTTATTACATCAGTATCTACCAATTATTACTTAAAAAAACTTCTTATTTACTGCTAGTTAAGGTATGAGTCTAAATGGGTTAATTTTAAATTAGCTTGCATGTAATAAATAAAGGGCTATTTTTATTTAAAAAATATTATAAATATCGTCCTTTTTTAATTAACATAACGTTATATAAAATACATTTATTTTTATTTTATTCTTAATTACAATAAATTTGTAAAAAATAAAAATAAATGATGTGAAAAGAAAGTGATGGGGCCGTGGCCCACAAGGGTGTGATTGTAACGCGACGGCTGTGGGTTCGATCCCCACTCGAGTGAATAAATTATTATGTATTAATATTTAAAAAAGCAAATAAACCTGGCGTTGAGTTCCACAACTCAACACGCAATGTCTAAAAAATCGTCGGAAAGTGGGCAACGGAGTGTCTTGGCAATAGTTTCTCTCTGCCTACCCTAATGTGATGGATAGAGCATAATTTATCTATTTACTTGAAATAATGTGAAATAAATAGCATACCTCCATACTTTGAAACTGAGCAGCAAGCTTAGAACAAGAAAGCTTGAATTGTTTTACAATATTAGATACTTTTTCAAAGCGATGAGCGTCGCGGTGCGGCCGCCGTTGGCAATGCGACACGACTAAAAATGTTGCACGCTCGAACAGTAACACCTAAAAAGAAATAAAAGCCGTGATAAACAAAAAAACATATTTATTTCTAATCCTACTACCTATATATTACATACTAGTGGCCCCCGCGTGGCTTCGCCGGCTTGTACAACACAATTATTTATTTTCCCATCTGAATTACTTTTGTGATGTAATAATAACATTATCATTTTAAAGACAATATCCACCAAACATTGATAGCTAAAGTTTTAGCTAATTTAATAAATAACCTATTTTGTAATAATATTGTGTTTAGGTCATTAGTATTTTATATACAAAATAAAATATATATTATATTTTTAACACAATATATGACAAAAAAGTTTTCTACGTAGTCCCATTGCATAAATCAATTGTCTGACTGTTGAACAAACCTAAACAAAATCTAAATCTCATCTCTTAATCCTGGTATTTCCCGGCACGGAGCGGAAATGTATTAAATACGCGTGCACAATTTAAAACAAATCGGACGGTAAGGAGAGGATCTAAATGGTTTTGTAAAATTGTCTTATAATCATAAATACATAGAAAGTATAGATAGAGATACAAGTCAAAAGTGGCAGATTTTCTTGCATGGCATTGTACGTAGGCAACTTAATGATTTAAAGAATAAAAATATACAATCAAACATAATCATTGCGCCATGGTGGCTATAGAGTATAGACTATACACTGCATTTTATTGGAGAAAGAGATTTGCATTTAAGAGAAAGAGAGAGAGAGTATAATGAATTTTCAAAATATATTATATTTTTGCAATTTTATAATGTAAAAAGAAATAAAAGAAAATAATTCGTTCTATATAGTGGTAATTGATCCTACATTCGTCGTCATTCGTCATATTTATAATCACACGCTATGCTGTTGCGGGACGAGTAAATAAATAAATATACATGATATGTTATTCAATATTATTTATTTCACTGGACTGTGACATTCAATGTGTCACACAGATATGTACAATATACATCATCTAAGGCTCGTATATATTAAAAACCGGTTTAGTGTATGAGATCGATCTTGAGATGCCGTTCATATATCCTTTACTATAATATAATAAAGCGGAAGAGTTTGTTGGTTTGTTTGTTTAAGCGCTAAGATCTCTGGATCTTCTGGACCAATTTATTTTTATTTTGTTTTGTAGACAGCCTACATTCCCCAGAAGTGATATAAGTTATATAATATTACTGTGTAAGTCTTAGTTAACCTTACATAACGAAATAACAATAATAATGAACGAATTGCTTTAAGCGCGCGCGGTGCAAAAAATTGTTGAATATATGTCAAGTACACTGTACGTCAAAAATGTTCTATTTTATTAGTTCTAAAAAAATTTCACGATACGGTATATGTATGGTAATGAAATAGATTCATTATTGATTATTATAAGTCATAATATTTTGACGATTCTTTTATTTATTTGAAAGCTAGTTCTCCTCGTGTGGTCCTTTTTAATTTGGTCCATTTTTGGCATGAGAAAATCACATAAGTCTTAAAAAAGATTTCGATATTTGTTTTTTATTGGAAAGAGTAGTTTGATGAAAGATTATATATCTATGCTTCCAGAACTTTTGTGCATCGTTCACTCCGGAAGAAAACAATCTAAACTAACAAAAATAATCTAACTAACTTTAGGCCACGACTCATTGACCGCACTTTACACAACACATTCTATGACTCATCATTTTTATCAATTTAATGTCGTATGGTTACGCTAAACAATTAATTGGTATAAATTTTAAATAGGTTTAAATAATAGCTCTGTTTTCTGTGCAATACTTTAGTGTCATTCCATGTGTTATGATTTTAAAACCAAGTGATTAGAATGATACAAGATCAAATTAACATACCATATAAAAAAATATATATTTGTAACATAGTTTGTTTTATTTTAAAATGATATTATAATGTATCAATTATCTTTTTAAATAAAATAATATGTGCAATTTCAAATTTAGTTATATTAAAAAAGATAACAAAAGTAAAAACGACGACGACGGTTATATGTTCGATTAACACTCAGGTGGAATAAATTATATAGTTTGTTAACTAGTTCTGCCACTGGGCACAAATTGTTTTGAAATTTGGCAGTGTGTGGGGAACGGAGTATCTTAACACTAGGTTCCCTCTGCCTACCTTACTATATGCGGTATATAGTGTGAAGCTAAAAAAACTTACCTCATCTGCATCAACTATAGCAGCAAACTGTTTGAGTGATGACTCCAGTGCTTTGACATTTGGTATTAATTTGTAGACTATACTGGACCAGGCCCTGGAAATATGTAAAAATGGATGAATATTTAATATATTATTATAACTAAATAGCCAATATATATATATATATATATATATATATATATATATATATATATATAGCTAATAGTATAACTAAGATATTTTAGTTAATCACTTTTGTTATAAAACAAAATGAAGCTCTTTAATAAGTCTACCTATATTTAATTTTAAAACAAATAAAAACAAAAACTTCATGTAGATCTTTAGAGCTTCAACTATTACATTCATTTAGAGGTCAGTTGTGGCACACGGGTTTAAGTGTGTGATTATAAGCGCTATAGGTTGTGAATCTACATGCAATGCCTTTAGAATTTGGCAGAAAGTGGGCGGAAAGCGGAGTGTCTTAACCCTGTTGTCTACACTGTTTTATGCAGGATACAGTGTGAAGGTTAAAAAAAGATCACATTAATATCAATTATACCATACAATCATTACATCATGTATATATATTCCAATAAGATTCTTTTTAAATTTCAGGCTTTGGCATTCCCATAGTAAAATAAGCAGTGAGAACCTAACATTAGGCACAATTTTTATTTACTTTCTTCCTTATTTGATATACAGCATGTTAAGTAGCGGAACTCAATAAGACACTATCTACCAGAGAGGAAAAATAAAAATAAATCATTGAGATATAATCTAATATAATATAATGGGAATAAAACCCGCAATAATTGCATTAGCAGATATATTTTAGCAGATTTGATAATATATCATTTGATGGTACAAAAATGAATATAAAGCAAAAATAAGGAATGGATTTTGCATGTTTGACATTATCCATAAAGTTTCAATTTCAATTGTCAGTGTAGTCTTGTTATTATAATTTTTTTATTATTCTTTTTAACCGAGCCTGATTGCAAAAACCTATAATAAATACAAAATTGTTGTCTATTTTATTTCATATATCAATCAATATAGAGATAACAAATCAATTTACGAATTTGCGAATATACTCATGGTTTTAGAAATATATTTCATTTTTGTTTCTTTTTGTTATTTAGCGTCACTCTGTATCCCACAGCAGGGTAGACAGAGGGAGAGGGAGGGGAGTGTAGAGACACTCCGAATTCTGGAGACATTGTGTGTTGAATGACGGGATTCAATATCTCTTTTGATAATTCAAATCAAAATTCAAAAATTTAATAGACTGTCACAAGATTTACACTTTAAGCCAACAATATACAAGATAATTACTTGTAAAGAGTTTCATCCCATATACTAGTTCTAAAACAGGTACATTCTAGTGGTTTAGAGAGCCTTTTTAAGTCTTCCTCACGAGTTTTGAAAATCTCTTCTCGTCTTTCTTCGGCAACTAGATCCATTTTATGTACCAGACAGAATATTCTGGCTTCTGGAGAGTTCTATAAGAATAAATATTTTTTTTGTTCATTGTGTTCAATTCAGTTCAGTCAGGCACTGTGCAGCAACGCCGTAATGGTTTTAAGCCCAATATTAATAAATACGAGACAAATCTATTGTATCCAATTTAAGAATGTGAAAGGCCTTGATTATAATGAAAAATGCAATGAGAAAACCTGACTGTAAGACACCTCACTCACTCTTTGTTCTGCACCCAAAATGGGGATTATGTGCTTTAAATGGTGGAATTCAAAGCCGCTCTTCACAATACCAGAGGAAAATTAAAATTATTAATTCCTCTGGGCTTGAGTTTACTTACCAGAGCATAGAAATAAAAATAATTGAATTTCAATAATTCCAAAGAGTAGAGATTGAACATTGCACAACCATAATATTTACATTGGCCTAAATAAGAAAAATGTGAAGAATTTAAAATTAAATATCTTATTGTTATGACTATGTAAATATTATTTATAATAAAATATTATTTAACAAACTTTGGAGTTAATCATACCTGCAGAATGGCTTCAAGACATGATTGATAGTAATGCATGTCTTTCTCCATCTCCCTGCTTTCAACATCAAACACATATATCAAGACTTCTACATTTCTGAATATATTATCTCTTTGTGATGCAAAATAATTCTCCATAAAAGCCTCCTGACCTCCACAGTCCCATAAATTGAGAACCAAATTACCCAGAAATCGGACATGAGAATGTTCCACATCAACTGAAAACAAAGAATTGTTTGAAATTATATCTCATAAAATAAGTAAAGAGTAGAATTTGTTTTGTTTTAAGACAGTCTGTTTCACCTTCCGCCATAATTCTTGAGACATTTCTTGTCAAGTGGCAGAATGTACACCACACTTTGCCTTGAAAACAGAGTGTAGAAATGAAAATAATTTATTCCCCAAATGGAAATCCAAATTACAAGCATTGTTTATATTGACATTGTGCAAAGGTGCCACAATGGCTTTAGTGAAATAATTTTAAATAAAATACAAATTTGTTATTGGTAAGGTTTAAGAATGTCAGACTTTTAATTTTAAAATTAAAATATATGATATTTTCATATTTACTTGTAGCACCAAGTCGTCGTGTGTCTCTTGCTATATAATTAGCAAATATTATGGATCTCATACTGGTTTTACCAGATCCACTTTTTCCCATCAAAAGAACCTTAAATAATAAAAAATATAGTTTTTAAATTAATTAAAACAATTTTACATTACAATTGTTTTTTAAATAAATCTTTAGGATTACCTTTTTCTTCATGGTGTTATATTAAAATATCTTGTGTAGGACGATCCAAAAAATTTTATGTTTGTATAAAAACACTTTTACTTATAATTTGATATAAATGAGCTAATAAATTTAGGTGGGTGAATAATAAAGCTGTATTAAAATTATAAAAACTTAATTTAATATATAGTAATCACTGAGGGTGAATGATAAATTTGTGTTACGTTTTTAATTATTGAGAATTGATATCATCACAAAAAAAATGAAATATGACAATTTCTTATTTGACACTTTTGGAGCATCTATGTTGCATACAACTATGATATAAGAAAATTAATAGAAATACTAATAGAATTAATAATAATAAAAAAAAATATTACAAAATATTTAATACATACTTTAAAAATCCATAATACCATTTTTTTTTTAAATATATATATTTTAGGTAAAAAAGTAAGTAAAAGAACAATAATTGTTCGCAATCATTGTATAAGTTTTTGCAGAAAAAAATATAATTTATATAATATTTACGTACGGTGCCGCATATGGTCATTTCTAAGTAATTTTCTATTCACATTATAAATTATTTGTAAACGAAATCAGAAATTATTTTTATCGGGAATTCTTTTGGTCATATGTGTTCTGTGGTGTGGACAGATGACATTGACTGTCAAAAGCATACTGATTACTGAATATAAAAACTAAGAACTTAATAATTACGAACTTGAGTCTGCAAATAAAACAAATATGACTGTGTCTCTTAGTATATAAATCTATTTGGACTAAAATATGGCGCGTCACAGAAATGTTAGAAATCGAAATTATTCGGATGAATACGACTACGATGATGTGTATGGACATTCTGTTGAAGAAGACAGCTGCTTATCGCCAAGTGATGCAGCTCAGTGGTTGTATGATCGTTCTGGTAACCAAAATGCTATATCAAATTTTTTAGACAGTCGTAACGATATTCAAGAAGAAAATGAAGATCCCGATACCACAGTTCCAGTTTTGGAACGACGGGAGTCTATGGATCTACGCGGCCTAAATTTAAGTGAAGATGATGAAGCAAAACTGATGTCATGTCTCGATGAGCTAAGAAATATTTTAGGAGATACAATACCAGAAAATATTTTAGTGCAATCTGTTTTGAATCATAATTTTAATTACAGCAACGCATTAGATGAAATATTGAATAATAAAGGTAAAAATTCAGAGGTAAATATTACCAAGACAGCCTTACAGCCTGTACCTGTAATAATTGAACCTAGTAAAGTTCCCAATGTAGTAGTTGACACTACACCGAAAGTTATTACCACAAAAGTAGAACCGAGTAAAATTGGGGTTATCAAAGGCTTTAAATTAGGAGATGAGAATCTTGGAAGTCAGCCTGGAACACCAAGAGATCAGTCTCCAGCCTCTAGAGAAAGAACTCCTTCTAGGACAGATCAAGTAGATGACAATAAAGTTATGAAAGTAAAAGAAAATAAAATAGATCCCAAAGCACAGTACACAAATGAAAGAGGTTCAGAAAAAGATCATTTATATATAGTTGTGATAGGTCATGTGGATGCAGGAAAATCTACTTTGATGGGTCGCCTTCTCTGTGATTTAGGTGAAGTAAGCCAGAGAACATTGCACAAGTATGAGCAAGAAAGTAAAAAAGTTGGGAAACAAAGTTTTATGTATGCTTGGGTATTGGATGAGACTGGTGAGGAAAGATTGAGGGGAATTACAATGGATGTAGGAAAAGCCCAATTTGAGACTAAAACAAAGAAAGTCATTATTCTAGATGCTCCAGGTCATGCAGATTTTATTCCAAATATGATCACAGGTGCGGGGCAAGCTGATGTTGCATTATTAGTAGTGGATGCAACTAGAGGGGAGTTTGAATCAGGTTTTGATCTTGGTGGACAAACAAGGGAACATGCTCTGTTAGTTAGATCACTTGGAGTTAATCAGCTGGCTGTTGCAGTAAACAAATTAGATACAAGCAGTTGGTCTCAAGATAGATTTAATGAAATTATTAAAAAGTTAAAAGCATTTTTAAAACAGGCCGGGTTTAAAGATTCTGATGTGACTTATGTTCCCTGTTCTGGTATGATTGGTGAGAATTTAGTGAATGCTCCAAAAGAACCCGACTTGCTAAAATGGTATGATGGACCTTGCTTGCTTGATGTTATTGACAAATTTAATGTGCCACAGAGACCAGTGTCAAAGCCTTTACGTATGTCAATTAATGATATATACAAAGGCACTGGCTCAGGATTTTGTGTGGCAGGACGTATTGAAAATGGACTTATTAACAAAGGAGATAAAGTTCTTGTTTGCCCTACAAAAGAAATGGCAGAAGTAAAAAGTTTGAGTATCAATGACTTGGTGAGCAATGTAGCATTTGCTGGTGATCAAGTCAGTGTCACTTTGTCAGGAGTAGAAATGCAGAATGTTGCTGTTGGATACATACTGAGTGATCCAATACAACAAGTACCAGTGACTTTACGATTTGAAGCTAGATTGGTGGTTTTTAATGTAAAAGTTCCAATAACTAAAGGTTTTCCTGTACTTATTCACCACCAGTCATTGGTAGAATCTGGTAATATAGTAAAATTAAAGGCATTGTTGAATAAGAGCACTGGAGAGGTGATGAAAAAGAAGCCTAGGTGCTTAGGCAATAATTCGGTGGCTGTTGTAGACGTAGAAGTTAGCAAGCCCATATGTATTGAGAGATATAAGGATGTCAAGGAATTAGGACGAGTCATGTTACGTGTTGCAGGAGTTACGATAGCTGCTGGCCTTGTGACAGATATTATTAGCATTTGATTGATCTGATACATAGCAAAATAATACAGCTTCTGATATTCATTCTTGTTTGATAGATAAATTTTGTGCCCCTCAGGTGCTGAGACATATTTATAAGGAACACCTGAAATATTATTGTACAATAATGTATTGTGCTTTACATAGAAATGGTTATAATTATTGCTAATAATTACTATTTATATAATGCTAATAAATGTTGATATAGTTGTATGTGACTTTTATTTTAATAAGCAAAATTTAATTATGAGAAATACATATATCTCATTTAGTATTACTTACATATTTTTTACTGATCACAAGTCTATTCATTTGGGTACAAGACAAACTATATTTATTTATAAATTTCATTCAGTCATATTTGTACCTTATTTTGAATTAGATAAATAAGTATAGTTATATGGAAAGGTAAAATAAAAAATATTTTTTACTCTATAATTTATTAGTTTTGAAAAGTGTTCAAAGTTTGAGAATAAAATGCTTTGATTTTACGTTTGAGTGTTTTTACATGTCAACTATTTATAAAAATAATTAAATTAGCTTCTCGCTGTATCCTATACACAGCACGGTAGGCAGAGGGAACCCAGTATTAAAACACTTCATTCCTCACTTTCTGCCGAATTCTGGAGGTATTGCGTGTTGAGTTGCGGAATGCAATGCCGCGGTTTGCCTCGATCGAAGAGCCAGAGCGAAGAAATGGAAATATAAATTTAAATAAATATTTCATTTCCTCGAGTGGGGATCGAACCTACAATCAGTTGATTTTACAGTCAGATTTTGTGCCCCTGCGCCACAATTGGCCTCAACTCAATACTCACTCTCAAGTATTTGACAAAAAATGATTAAAATAATTTAAAGAAAATAATTTAAGTCATTTATGATATTCGATTTATAATAAGTCTTAAAGGGTTATAAGTTCTACAGGCTTAGTTATATAGTATTATTTACATTTCTATTAGTGTGTTACTTTCATATTTTTTTTTCTTTTAGCATTTATGTCGGGTTCGGCTTCCTGCTATAGTTAGTAATATTCAAAAACACTTTTGTATCCATTTTGCTAAAATGTGTAACATTGATAATAGATGGAGCTACAATCGTGGCTTAAGGCGAGGTGCAAAATTAAGACTTGGAAGTGGAATATGGACATAATATATCCATATAAATTGAATAGTAATAGCCAATAAAAACATTTTTTAAAATTACTTTTTAAATTTTATGAACAAAACTAAAAAACAGAAGCAAAGCAGCATAGCAAAAGAAATCGATTAGCATTTCTTCTTTAAATAAAAGTTCATATTTGTTAAATCATTTTGCGTAACAAAAAATTGTAATGTTATTTCTTTTCCTTGTTCCCGTCAGTTTCACAGTATATTTGACAGCGAATCGAGACGACTGTCGTGAGTGTAACGAAATTTAATTTCCTTCTCATTTCCCAGTAGAGGTTGTTTTGTTTGTTTGGTAAAATTACTTGTTTCAGCTATGTATGCTTATAATCTAAATTACGATTACGTAATTTGGGCTTTATAAATAAGACATTTTACGTCAAATTCCACTTTTGTTCAACAGCACCAAAAACAAGTAAAATTTTTCCTTAATATTACACTTCTAACAATACTAACACACCTATATATTTCTGTTTTGTTTTGCTAAATCTCGTGAAATTCTCATTTACTATTATATTATTATTGTCAAAAAAAATCTGAGAAAAACGCCTCGTGAATATTAAAAGCAATATAACTACCGAAGATTTTTACGAGAAACACAGTAACCAAAAACCGATTTAAAAATTATGATGGCGTCGCTTACTTTGCCTTTAAACTTTTAAAACTAAGTAGTCTAGAGTAACGTCCCGTATAGCTCAGATAAAAAAAAAAAATTGAGAAAAACATATTGTACTTCGTCTGTACTGGCTGTTTAATAATAGGTAATACGAAGCAGCAGCAGTCAGTCACATAATGTACTAAAATAAATTAAATTTAGCATTCAGATTGAAATATCAAAACGTCGCGGCCATTTCCTAAGATCTGTGTATTTAATTATTTGTACCGGTTAAGCTGTAGTTGACGGCGCGATTTATTACCTACCAACTTATTTATAACATGCTTATTACCAAACAGAAATGTTAATTAGAGTTACTCTACTCCACGTCGACGGTTCAACGTAGGAAATTAAACCGTATTTAATTAACCCTCTTGTGGAACAATATGTTTAAATGTTTGCCGCGCTTACCGAATTTAATGTAATTAAAATTAAAATACGCCTACATGAGAGAAATATCGTAGAAAATATATTTCTATTTCGTATTATGTATGTATGTTTAAATCACTTATTGGTTATATTAATTTGTTAGTTTAAATTTTAATGAATTAAGAATAATATAATTAGAGGTCGAATTTTAATAACATAATTAGAGGTCGTCGTGGCCCAGAGGCACAAGTGAGTGGCTTTAAACGCGACGGTTATGAATTCGATTCTCAATCGGGGGAGTGAAATATTTAATAGTTTATTTCCTCGCTCTGGTAAATGGCAAAGCGCGGTGAGTTCCGCCACTCGAAATGCAATACATCAAAATTTGGCGAAAGTGGGGAACGGAAGTGTCACGTCACGTTATCTTAAGAACTTAATGATCTTGACAGAAGTACAGACAGAAAAAACAAAAGTAACAAATTTGTCATAATACAATTTTATGAACCAAACTAAAATACACAATCCTCTAAAACGATGGAATTGCTTTAAACATACCTAGATTTGCACGAAAAGTAATTTTGTAGGGACAGTTAAAATTAGAAACAATTTTCCCGTTGACAAATTAAATTTTGTTTTGCTATTTTCTTTTCTTATACTGTCATCCTTTTAAATCATGTATTTTAAACGACATCTTTTTTCAAAAGCTGAAAGTTCTGTATTTGTTCAGTGTGTATATTTTTTTGTTTTCACTCGATATCTTCGTCATTTGTTGATTTTCAAAATATTTTTTCATTTGAATGCGTTCGTGACTACTTTAAGAATAATTATTATAATCATCCTCCTGCTTCTGTCGACTGCTGAACGTAGTGTTAAGACACTCCGATCCTCACTTTCCACCGGATCTTCGATGCCCTGCGTGTTGAGCGTTGGAAATCAACTCTACGCCTTGCCTTGTTACCAAAGAAATGAGAAAATGAAAACATTAAATAACTGTTAATTATTTCCTCTCGTTGTAAGATTGGCTGTGATGGAGAGAACGGAATGTCTCTAGAATAAGAAAAAGGTGAAGTTGAAAAAATACGTAGTAAATACTGCTTGTACACACATACATTACAAATAATCGATTTGTAAGGGCAGCGCTACGTAGTATGTAGGCGTCGGAAATATTTAATTAAATTTTTTAATTTTTAATTTAAAAGTTGCAGTTAAAATGAAGCATTGTACCAAGTATTATGCAAAAGCATAAACTTTTAATAATGTTTAGCGTTGTTTTTAACTTAAGATAATAAATAACTATTAGGTTATTTTGTAATTTAATTTATTATAAACGCGGAAGCAAGTACCTACATTGTGGACAGACGATAATTATATTTACTCTGTAGTGGCAGACAGGCTACTCGTGGACGACGCGGTGACTGATCGGTTGTCTGACAGTGAGGGCCTGTACTCTGTAACATCCATTACTATATTACCCACATGCAGACATATAACCATGTAGGTGCATATAGTGTAAGCTTTTTTTTGTTTTATTCGTTTTCATAGATCTTTCATGTCGAAAAAGAGATAAATAGTAAACTCAGAATAGAGATGTGTACATTCGTTTTACATTTGTTTATTAAATTTTTCATAGTCACAATCAAGTAGCCAAGATAATACACCAGCAATTTGCTCTTCAATATTGTCTTGTGGAATTTGTGGTGCCTTACTATAGGTACGATCCCACATCTGTTCTTGAAAATAGCTGTGCTTTGCTGTATTGGGATCGGTCTATTATTACTGACAGGTATATTGTGGTCAAAAGACCTGATACTGATACTAGTAGACCGAGTGGCACGCCGCGCTGTGGTTGTTGACGTGGGATAGTACCCTCATGATGACAATATTTATTCAATAATATTTGGACTTATTACATTACCGCCATGTGGGATGTCAATGCAACTATCATTGTGCAATAGTGGTTTTAGTTAATGGCTTAATAGCGATAAGCCTCGACCAACTTCTTAAGAGGTTATCGCTTAGCTATTGGATCAAGAACTGGATGCAGAAGGCAGTTTTACTTGAGACGGAGTGTATTGTGAGAAAGTTTCTCTTTCTGAAGCCCTAGCCACCTATGGCTTGGACTAATGTCTCACAGTGTTTTTTTATATTTTTAAATGTATTTTTTATAACAATTTATATTTAAAAATGTAAAAAATATTTCTCTTATGTAATAGAAGTATAATGGTAATATTTATTATCTACATAATGAAATATAATAGAATATGAAGATGCTTTCTTCCCTCTCCCGTTTTTAATGAGCATCCCGCATTTACGTTGTACTCGAGAAATATAATACATAGCAGTATTAAACAACGAAAAGAAAATTAAAGTCTCAATAGAAAGACAATTAAAATTAATTCCAACGTACTTAAAAAGACCCTCCCTTACATAAAAATCAATAAAAAAAAATAATTATCAATATTTAGCTTACGCTTTGCTATAATATAACTTATATAATTTTTTTTATTGTACATTAGAATATGTCTACTTACTAAAGAGTCAATCTGAAAATTATATCTTTTTAAAATTTTAAATGATATTAGCGACAAATAAACAATTATCAACAGTAAATAGTAATAGTCTATACGTTGAGAGGTTCCTGATGCGACCGGTTTGTCGGTTCAAGCCCCACTCGAGGAAATAAAATATTTATTTAAATTTATATTTTTATTTCTCCACTCTGGTGTCGAGGCAAAGCGCAGTGTTTAGTTCCGTCACTCAACACGCAATGCCTCTAAAAATCGGCGGAAAGTGCGGAACGGAGTGTTTTAGCACTAGGTTTCCTCTGCCTACCCTCCTATGTGTGGGATACAGCGTGAAGCTGATAATTAATTTTTGATTTTGAATTTTATAGAAATTAAATTGTAATATTTTTAATTTCCTTTTATAACATTCCAAGACACAATTCCAAGGCCATAATTAAAAAAAAATACTGCGTACAGAGCTACCACATACAATGAGTAATTGACATGCTAATACTGTCATATTGTAGTATATACGCTAGTATGTAGATTGATTAATTAACGTAACAAAGCGGTACAAGAACTAATTAGGGCCCAAAGTGTGCTTAAGGCCTGGTATGCACTTAGTAAAGCCTGACCGCCTAATCTCGTAAGGGCTTTGGTACTCTGAACTCTGTTGAGACATTGCGGGCAAGTTTGGACTTGTTCTTACTGTTATTTGCTTTCTTTGCCTATGTTTTAGGTAATCAGTTAGTACATAAGTCAAATATAAGTATAGTAATAGTGTAAAACCGACTGGCTGTGGGTTCGATCCCCACTCGGGGAGATGAAATATTTACTTAAATTTATATTTCCATTTCTTCGCTCTGGTGTCGAGGACAAGCGCGGCGTTGAGTGCTGCCACTCAACACGCTATGTCTCCAGAATTCGGCAGAAAGTGGGGAACGGAGTGTCTTAACACTAGGTTCCCTCTGCCAACCCTGCTGCGGGATACAGCGTGAAGCTGATTTAATTTTTAATTTAATTTTAATAAGTCAAATATAAGTATAGTAAAAGCTGGTCGTTTATCATTTCTGTTATGTTTGTCTCTAATAGGGAAAAGATACAAAAACATTTTCAATATAAATTGATATTTTAATGTACGGAATTATAGATAAGGTGAGGTACAATTTTATGATTAATTTCATTTTCATAGTAAACTATTATATATCCATCGTCACTCAACACGCAATGCCTCCAGAATTCGGCAGAAAGTGGGGAACGGAGTGTCTTAACACTAGGTTCCCTCTGCCTACCTTGCTGTGTGCGGGATACAGCGTGAAGCTGATAATAAAAAAAAAGAAAACTATTATATATATTATGAAATATGTTTTAAGTATTAGTGACGTTCATTTAAATATAGATTAACATCTCTTGATGTATATGGCATATACTATATGCGGATTTCCCTCTCAGGAATCTAGTTCAGCTGGAAGCTGGAAATTAAATTAGAAAATGCCATACGAGTAACACATACATTCAACTTTTGTGATGAAATAAAAAATGCTGAATATTAATACATATAAAGCAGTTATTTCATTTGTTTCTCCTTAGATAAAATAAATTGTATCTATATATTTAATAATTATTAAGAAACCAGACCCTTATTAAGTAACGAGGCAATATTGAGGCCAAACGTGACGCAGGGGCGCAAGTGTATGTCTGTAAACGTGACAGGTTGTGGTTGTGGGTTTGATTCTCACTCGAGGAAATGAGATATATATATATTTTTATTATTATTTCTTAACACTACAGACACTTGGTCCGTACCCGTTTTTACTACCTTCTTAGACGAGTATATACCAGGATATATCTCACGCAGGGCGTAGGCGACTTCCATGGGACTTCTGAGAGTACACACTAAGTTTTGGGTCATGAAGACATGTGGCGGTCTATATAGGGTAGCTGATTTACATCTCCAATTATAAGTTGTTTCAGCAGAAATGCTTGATATGAAATGAAATATTTACTGTTTTCTTTTATTCGCTCTGGTGTCGTGACACTGTGTTGAGTTCCGCCACTCAACACGCAATACCTCCGGAATCCAGCGGAAAGTGGGTCTTAAATTGAACGGAGCTTTATAACACTAGGTCTCACGTTCCCACTACTATGTGCGGAATACAGCGTGAAGCTAAAATAATATTCTTTCATTCAGTCGAGTGTAGTATGAAATAGAATTCGATTTTACGTTTCAAAATGCAGTTTTTGGAACGATTCAAAAAAATACCTTCTTCATATACATAATTAAATATATATAAATATTAGAGGCCAGATGCACAAAGCGTGACTGTAAAATCGACTGGTTGTGGGTTCGATCCCTACTCGAGGAAATGAAATATTTATTTACAATTTATATTTTCATTTCTTTGCTCTGGTGTCGAGGCAAAGCGCGGCGTTGAGTTCCGCCATTCAACACGCAATGCCTCCAAAACTCAGCGGAAAGTCGGGAACGGAGAGTTTTAACACTAAGTTCCTTCTGCCTACCCTGCTGTGAGCGGGATATAGCGTGAAGCTTAAAAAAAAGAAAAAATATACATATAATTAATTCCATTACAAATCTTACATAATCAATATAAATCAACCGATCAACAAAAAGTAGTCAAGGTAAAAGCTAATAACAATAAAAGGAAAGTTAAAGCATTTCTACTGAAACAATTTTCGAAGGTAACAGCAAATCACTATTTAATGTAAACGTACTACATTCCAGTGCGGAGAGGTCGATAAGTGATTCAAGCTGAAACACAAGTTGGGAAGTGCATGGGAAGTTAATGGGCAAGTCTGGTTAAAGCTATTTACACGTCAGGACTTAATTGCCGTCTGAAGTTACTTGAGAACGTATAGATTCCATCTTGCTAACTTGTCATAGTATGAATGGTACTGTCGTAGCGCTTTTATGCGCAAGTTTGACGTTTAGTAAATAGTATTGGCATTATATTTGAAAACATCCAGTTATGGATAATATGAAATATTATATGGCTTTATAATCGTACGAATAATAATATATTAAATATTTCACATGCAATACGGAAAAAGGGGCGTAGGTGCAAAAGCTTGTGAATCTAATGGCGGCAGGCTGTAGTCTCGATTCCCAGTCGAAGGGATGAAATATTTTTCATTTTCATTGTTTTGCTCTGGTGTCGAGACGCGGCGTTGAGTTACGCCACTCAACACGCGATGCTTCCAGTATTCGGCGGAAAGTGAGGAGCGATGTATCTTCACATTAGGCTTCAGAGCACCCTGCTCCATGTGGAATGCAGTGTATGTAACTATAGCTTTTTTCAGCTCTACACTGTTCCCGCATGGAGCAATACTACTAGCAATAATAAATACTACTAATACTAATAACAATACACAAATCAATCAAAATTAGTTTTTTGTAATAAGATAAATACTCTGTATGTTATCTAATGTTGGATAAAACTTTTAGTTCTAACATTGCTTAAATTTATAATAGAGAACAATTTTTGAATTGATTATATAGATTGTGGCTCTGTCACTATAAAACTGAGTTAAATATCTCTACATTTCCTCTTTCTAACAATAATTTCCACAAAGACTTATACATATATAAAATATCACCAAATATAATACAAAATAAATACTATGGATGGATAGATTTTTTGATACACAGGTGCTACTTACAAGGGCACCTTCATTACTAAATATTAGAAGACGAAGGAACGGTAAACAAAGGCAAAGGTGTGCATCAAGTGGGATCTTTTCAATCTCACACGAATGGAGGTGTTACTCAGTAGGGATTTATCTCCATGCATCTTCATTCTTTGTTTCGATTTCAACTTTTATCATCGAGGCCATCGTGGCGCAGTAACAAAAGCGTGTGACTGTAAGCGCAACGGTTGCGGATTCGATTACTGTTCGTGGGAAAGAATTATGATTTATTAATATTACATTTCTTCACTCTGGTAACAAAGCGCAGCATGCACCAATAATATAGTAGTATTTTTTTATTATTAAATGTTGATCAACTTTAATTTTAAATCAATTGCCTCTTCATAGTTTATTTGCATTAATATTAAAAAACAAAAGTCGGTTATGTCGTACTGAATAGATTCAAGTAACAAATGCTAGAAATATATGTAAGTTTTGCAATTTTTGTCTGTCCTTCGATTGTTTGCTTTTTACATAAAAAGTACCTGACGGATTTTGATGTTTCCTTTTGGAGCATAGCATTTTATATGGCCACCTAATTCTGGCAAATTGTCTAAGCATTGAAAATATTATAATGTGAGAGATTTTATAAGGATTATTAAAGGTACAAACAATATTTTTAGCATTTTCTGTTACCATAAAAAATGACCAGTCAAAAAGGCCTGTCGTGGCGCAGCGGCACGAAGTGTGACTGTAAAATCGACTTGTTGTGGGTTCGATCCTCACTCGAGGAGATGAAATATTTACTTAAATTTATATTTCCATTTCTTCGCTCTGGTGTCGACGCTAAGCGCGGCATTGAGTTCTGCCACTCAACACGCAATGCCTCCAGAGTTCGCCAGAAAGAAGGGAACGGCGTGTCTTAACACTAGATTCCCTCTGCCTACCCTGCTGTGTGCGGGATATAGCGTGAAGCTGATAAATAAAAAATGAAATTGGAAGAAGGGTAGGTAAAGGAATTGTTTCCAATGGTGTACTCACCTAAACTTAAAAACATATGAATATAACGCCATAAGAAAAATTATTCAGCGCGAGCACCTTCAGAATTGAAGGTAGCTAGTTCAAGAACACCTGAAATCAGTCGATCATTGAAATCACACGTTTAAAGTATGCCATATTATTAACTTTTGTATATTGGTGTTTAAAAAAACGCAAAAAAATTTTTGGCGTAAAGTTTTGAAACTTGTATTACTTGTTGAAAAACCTGTTGAATATTGTGTTCAATTAAAAAACCAACTTAAAATCTCGTTAAGAAATTCCGCATATTGCAGTAAATAACGCGAAGTATTTCCTTTCATGTACCTACTTTTATAATGATATTACCATTACTACTTATAAGGCGTTTTTTTAAGTTAATAAATTTACTATCAATCCTTTTAAGATTTTAAATTACCAATTTTTGTTTTTTTTTTACCAAATTGAGTTTTTAGCATCTTTATTTTTTTGTATATTACAAAAATCGTAAAACATTAACTACGTTTCTAAACAAACTTTTTTTATTCGTACTAAGTATGCTTACTTATACTTCATAGTATTCATAAAAACAATCACTAATATCTTGTAATAAGTAGTTTTCTTAGGCGGTATGACGCGGTGGCACAGCGTGTGATTGTAAGCGCGATGGGGTGAGTTCAACACTTACGGGGAAGTTAATTATTTAAAATATTTATTTCTTCTTCTGGCAACAAAACATGTGCGCTGTTGAGACTCAAGCATGTGACTCAATGAGTAAAACAAATATATAAATTAAAAAAAAACCGGACAGGCGTGAGTTGGGCTTGCTCACTGAGGGTTCCGTAGAAAGTACTAGGTCTCGAGATATTTCTGAAATTCAAAACTTAGCTTAATGTATAATTTATTTTGATTTTTTCCCGAACTAGTCCCTGAACTACTCCCTGTTAATGCTAGCTGCCAAAATTAATAATTCTAACCCAACCGGAGGTATTCTATTAATTTTCCCTCTATAGCATTGAAGTACATATTTTTTTGCGATATTAACCGCAATAACATTTTTAAATTTATGCAGAAATACATTTTTTTAAGGAAATCCAGGGACCGTAGATCTGAGTGAATTTCAATTCGATATCTTCAAGAGTTTCTGAGATAAAGGTTCTTGACAGACAGACGGACGGACAACAAAGTAGTCTTGTAAAGGTTCGGTTTTTTCATAAAAGGTACGGAACCCTAAAAACAAAGACAAGACAACAATAGATCAAGGAAGCGTCTGTTTTTTTCATTTTCGTCTAAGAATTAAAAAATGTCTTAAAACTTTCTTTAATATTTGTTTAAAGTAACCTACCTGCTAATTTTATTATATTTACGTATCTGTAAGCTTTACGAAGTTGGATTTAATTTATTGGAAAATTTTCTAGTGTAACATATAGTACGAAAATCCATTCTCACCTGATTATTTTGGACAGAAAACTCGTTTCGCTGATACACCACATACATCAGGGAGATCCTCTATCTGCATTAGGTGGCAGGTGATATATTGTGCTCCCAACCGTATTACTGGGGATTCCTTGGCGAAGAAATATCTGAAGCTGTTTATTAAGTAAAATAGTAGGTTTTATTGTGGATATTGTCTAGTGGTCTGTCAGTGTAGTATAACATCTATATTAGTATAAAAAAGCGGAAGAGTGTGTTTGTTGGTTTGTTTGTTTGTTTAAGCGCTAAGATCTCTGGAACTACTGCTCGAATTTATTTTTATTGGTTTTGTATAAAAGCTACATTCTCCAGGAGTGCTATAGGCTGTATAACATTACGATTTAATTCTTAATTAGGCTTAAACAATTAAAAAACAATAATTAGGAACGCCATCGTATTACATTGGCCGCGTGCGCTGCAGAAATAGTTAAATATATATGTACTACAAAAACATTAGTTGTAAAATAAAGTCCGCGAGTCTCACAATAAGACGTTTTGTGACAAAAAAAAAATGAAAATTGCAAGGTGATATTTTAACGATTTTTATTTGACAAAGATATTGAAACTTACTAATAAAAGTGATTCCATCATCATGGAAATTTTATGAAGATAAGCTTTGGCTTTTATAGGATGTAATTTAGAAGTATACTTTTCGAGAAAAACGCTGAACCGTAAACGCAACGCTCTGTTTATGGCCGCAAGTATAGGTTCGAGTCCTGCGGGGGGCGCACTTTCCGCCGACTTCGTCCTCGAAAGCAGCCACGTTATGCCAGCAGTTTCTCAAAATTACAAAAAATGATTGAATGTATAATTAATAAAATCTGGAGATAACTTTTCATAAAAAAAAACTAAATATTCATAGTATTTGCAATTAAACAATAACAAAGTAGCTTTACACAAAAAACATTGAACTTATACAAGAAACAAATCCTTTTCGATAATATTTCGTATCCGATACCAATTACGATAACGTTTTTAGAGGGTTCAGCCCGCATTTCCTCGTCAACTGCAATTCGGCTCTATCACTGAACTGTTCCCATGCATGTGAACGTCTCTCGTCTCTGTCCACTCATGCATCAAGTAGAGACGCTCGTATTAGTAACAAGGCAATCAGTCTATTACGCAAATTAGACCTGTTATTGCGTTTAATGCGACAATTTGGTTTCTTGGTATTATCATTTACCCATATTTATCAATTGCTTTCGTTTGTAGCTGTATTGTTTTATTATAAATGACACGCTATATTTGTTATTTGGCGGCACGCTGTATCCCGCACACAGCCAGGTAGGTTGAGGGGACCTAGTGTTGAGACACTCCGTTTTTTATGAATCCTGGAGATATTGCGTGTCGAGGAGCGGAAATCAACGAAACGCTTTGCCTCGACACCAGAGTAAAGAAATTAAAATATTAAATATTTCATTTCCTTGAGTGCAAATCGAACCCACAACCTGTCGCGTTTATTTCTTATTTAATTATTGTTTATTAAGTCTTAGGTGTATTTAACTAAAGCACAAAAACACAATCGTTCACTACAGGTCGTTTCAAGTAACAGTTAGTTAATAATGGAAGATTTCGTTTAAATGAGTTCACAGTTTTAATTCTACATTTACCTCGTCTAAGTAGTATAGAGCTAGAGTCAAACTAATGTTTAATTCTAAAATATTGCATGAATTATTATAAAGGTTTAATATTGTTTAAATGCCAATTATATGTAATTATGATTCAGCCATTAAAATTATATTTAAAATGTTGTAAATATTAATCATTAAGATAAAAGATGTTGTATATATATACTAGTGAGGACGTCGTGGCCCAGGGGCACTAAGGAGTGATTGAAACGCGACGGTTGCGGGTTCGATCTCCACTCGAGGGAATAAATGATTATTTCTTAATATTTTCATTTCTTTGCTCTGGCACCAAGACAAAAGCCCGGCGTTGAGTTCCGCCACTCTACACGCTACGCTTGAATAATTCGGTGAAAAATGGGAAACGGAGTGTCTTAACATTATGTTCCCCCTGTCAACGCTGCTGTGTGCAGGATACAGCGTGAAGCTGGGATTATGACTAGTATATAAGTACATACAGTATATATCTAATATAGTGTCCAAAGTGACCTTATCTTTAGATCGTTCGTCTCTGGGGCCGGATTTAGCGAGCCATCAACCGATGACTAACCTTACCTAAATAATATATATTGGGACGGTTGAGATTAACATCTGTTACATTTATTAACTGTCTGGTTTTTATTAAGACATTAATTTGTCATATGAGTAACTTATTTAATTAAGACATAAATTTGTTAAGTATTAAACATTTTTTTTAATTAAGTATAGAAGCTTTTCACTATTAAAAGTTATTGTAAGTTTATATTGCATTGCACACAGAAGGGGGTGACTGAAAAAGCGACGGTTGTAGGTTCGATTACGGGGTAGGATAGAGTAGGTTTCACTTGCGGGAATAAATTATTATCGCACGAACGAACGAACTAACAGCAGAGCGTTAAATATTGCCATTCAACACGCAATACCTGAATAGAAATTGGTGGAAAGTGGGGAACAAAATGTGTTAACACTAGGTTCCCTCTGCCTACCCCGCTATATGTGGGTCAAGCCATATTAAACAGTAATTGAGTTCCTAATAAAGTAAACAAAACGAATTTTTGGAAACAAAATTGACTATAAAATTTTATAGTTCTTTGTACATATACCTAACAACACAAAAACGAGTTGATAATAAAAAAATCAAAAATAATATGACGCCTAATAAAATATTTTCGAGTTTTATATGCACACTGCTTTTAGTGTAACAATAAATGGAGCCGAAGCTTTGTCAAAAGAATATAAAATATAAATATATTTTCAATATTCTAGAACAAAAAACGTTTGTTTCAAAATATCGTATAATAGAATTTTTAGTTTAAAATATCGAGTCTCAAAATATAGTTAAAAGTTAAATTTAAAATACCTAGTCGGGTATTAAAATATACAGTTGTATGTATATTGTTCTGTTATCATAAGCCGTCGTGGCGCAGGTTTGATCACCACTAATTATAATGTATTAATTAATTCTCTCGAGTGGTGAATATTTTTATTTCTTGGCTATGGCACCAAGGCACAAAACCCGGTGTTGAGTTCCGCCATTCAACACGCAACGCCTTGAAAAATTCTGCGGATTAAAGAATAAGTATGTAGTTTTAATGCCACATTTACCTCATTGAAGTAGTATAGATCTATCAGCAGGGAACCCAGTGTTAAGACACTCCGTTTCCCACTTCCTCCTCCGAATATTGGAGGCATTGCGTGGCGGAACTCTACGATGCGCTTTGCCTCGATACCAGAGCGAAGAAATGTAAAATTTACATATAAGTAAATATTTTATTTCCTCAAGTGGGGATCGAACCCACAACCAGTACTGTCACAGTTTGTGCCCCTGCGCCACGACTGGCCTCGCTAATAGTAGAGTAGAGGCAAAGTAATGTTTATTTTAAAATATTGTATGAATTTATTATAAAGGTTTAATGTATTTATTAAATGCCAATCATATATAAACTTTTTCAGTCATTAGAATTGTAATTAAAATGTTGTTGCTTATACGGACTGTCTCAACACTAGGTTCCCTCTGACCACTCTGCTGCGGATACAGCGTGAAGTTTGTTTTAATTTAATTTATATTCACGCACCTCGTGAATAAAAGAAAAGAAATATTCTACTGATTCTTTAACATTACCTACACTGACATATTTTTTATTAATTTTCTTCTAAAGACTTAAAACTAAGTTGTTAAGTAAATAATTACTTTATAAATTATCTGTATCACATCGTTCGAATGAAATGTTTAACTCTAAAAGGAAATAATATACTAGAATTTTTTGCAATGCTGAATGCTTTTACACTTTATATTTGAGTAATAAATTGCTTTAATTCTCTTTTCGCCATTTACGGCTGAATCCGTTGCTGTGCTCGCTCACATTACAATTTTAAATGATGCGTCTTCACGGATGTGCTGGTTATTTTTTTTATTATTATTTTTTTGTGTTTATATATAGTATTTCAATTGTATTTTTCATTATTTATATTTATTTATTAACGTTATTTTAATAGATAGAACTAGCCACCATGACATAGTTAATAGCTATATAGATAAGCTAGCTTTATTCAGAATTTAAGTTAATACGAATTCATTAATCTAAAACAAGAGGCCTTCGTCGTGCAGGGGCACAAGCGTGAAACTGTAAAAGCGACAGGTTCGACTCCCACTTGAGGAAATTAAATATTTAATTTGAATACCGCCACTTAACACGCAATGCCTTAAGAATTTGGCAGAAAGTGGGGAATGGAGTGCATTAACCACTAGATTCCCAGGGTATCTCTGCTTATCCTGCTATGTGCGACATCGTGAAGCTGAAAAGGAATTAAAGCACAATTTTGAAGTTTTCGATTTAACCTAGGAACCTAGTGTTAAGACATTCCGTTCCCCACTTTCTGCCGAATTCTGAGGCATTGCGTATTGAGTGGCAGAACTCAACGCCGCGCTTTGCCTCGACACTAGAGCGATAGAATATAAATTTAAGTAAATATTTCATCTCCTCGAGTGGGGATCGAACCCACAACCAGTCGATTTTATAGTCACACTGTGTGCCCCTGCGCTATAACTGGCCTCAAAAAATTATAATAAAATAAATATATGTAATAAACTTGGATCTGCATTAATAATTACCTATTTAAATTTTTGCAACGATATAAAGTAGTTGCTTTTAGCTATAGTAATATTTAATAGAAATAGCCCACGCTTCTTTATACACTAAATCAATACACGATAAATGGAGCATGAGCTACATAAACTTATCACTAATAACTAAGATTTTGTTGATCTTTTATTAAATATAGTGAAAGACGACTGAGACTTGCTGATTTTCAATAGTCTACTTCTTACTGTGATAAATAATTTATAAATAAGCCAACCAATTGTGAAATTTAATTCTTATTTGAGTAAAATCTAAGTAACTTTCTGTAGCAAGTAAAAATATAATTATATTTTTCCTCGCTTTAATTTAATTTCACGACTTAATATTCTATTTATTGAATTCAGGAAAGCGGAGAAACTACTAACTCTTTTGACAATAGATTCTCTGTCAAATCTATTATGCGGAAAAAGCCGTTAAGAGAATTCTTCTTCGTCTAAAAACATCGTGTAAATTAAGTATTAATAAACATAAAAAAATCTTCTATTCCCGAGTACATCCAATCGAATCAACAGCTGTGGAGAAAATCATGTTCGTATCACTAAACGTTGCTTATATACTGAGGGCTTTGATAAAGGGACGGAAATGGCCCTTTCAGAGGGTTGAAACGCACTGCCGAATTAATACAGGAAATAGGTAATCACAACCCCGCCACTTCTATTCCAGCGCGAATGTACTTTGGAATGTGTAGTGGAATGGTTATTGAAGAAATTGGACTCTTTTCGGTCCATTCATATAATGAAACTGATGTTATGGACATTCATCGAATGGTGAATACAGAAATGAATTACATATAAAATAATGTTATGAGGGAAAAATAAAAGTATATATTTAAAATGTAATAATATGTATTTTTTTTTATTATTTGTAGAAATTGGGGCCATCGTGGCGCCAAGTGGCAATGTAAACAGGAAACGATGATCGTGGGTTTGAACCCCTTTCGGGGGAACGAGTTCCCAACTTTGAAGGACTAAGGCCCGTAAGTATTAACCGCTTTCAATTTTAAGTTTGCTTATGAAAGCGATTTTGAGATGTCGTTTTAATTTATATATATTATTAAATAAATTATTAAAATGATATCTCATGATAGATTACTGGCAGACACTCCACTACTGTGCCGTTTCATAGGAACTTCCTTCCACGCGCCACGCGACAGTGGAATAGCTTACCTGTACTGACAGTATTTCCAGGTCGATACGACATGGGTACCTTTAAAAACAGCGTCTATGTCCACCTTAAAGGCCGGCGACGCACCTGTAGCTCCTCTAGACGGAGTTTTAGAGCTCGTCCTAGCCGTGGGCGGTGGTGATTACTTACCGTCAGGTGACTCGTAAGTTCACAGTTCTGCCAATCAACACATAGTGTCTCGAATTCGGGCAAAAAGGGTAAAACAGTATATTTTCATAAAAAGGTTGAAAAAAATATGTACATACAACATATAGCGTAACCGTAGTCAAAACTTTTACTATGCACGTTGAAAACACGTACAATACGTGTTTCTAGATTTTTCTCTAAGCTTGAAAGCTTAAGTACTAAATCTGCCTCCACTTACAGAATTAAAGTAGAAAATATTTGTACTTCGCATTTGTGTATCAGCTCTTACCAAAGAGATTGTGCTTGTTACGCCTCGATTCACTCGACTTGAGCTTTGCGGACGACATCTGAATGCTTACATTGATATATGCACAAAAGCTTCAGAGACAGCAAAATATACAACGCGATTGATTCACAGCGGTTTGTTTTATGGGCCGCTAGTGGCTAGCCGCGGTTTTGCTTTCAAGTCAATTAGTTAATTATGTTTTCATTTCATTTATTATTATTTTTTTAAATAATCTTTTCATTTATTAATTAATCTTTTCATTTCTTCGCTCTAGCATCAAATCAAAATCACCGACGTTGAGTTGAGTTCATCAAACGGTCTCCGAAATATTTTGGGCGGTTTCCTTGGTTCCAGGTGTAAAATTCTTGCTTGCTTGAATTTGACAAAAACCTGTGTTCCTCCCGATTCTCTGCTTTCGTCAACCTAAAAGCAACATTTCTAATTAATTTTCTTTCACTAAATTGTAGGTATGAGTACAAACGATTATTGCAAAAAAACGAGATGAAATCAAGATACGTAACAGTTAATTTTTTTAATTTATAACATATATGTAATTATAAAATGTACTACAAAAGCAATGTAAAATATAAATGTATGCGACACCGCGTGATAATAAAATAAACAGGTATTTTTTATACAAAAATTTATCTACTAAATTATATACCTAAACAGATTTTATAAACGTTATAACATTAAGTATCGAACAAGAATGCCACGAATCCAGGATTTAAGAACGGAAAGTGACTCTGGTTACGCATAATTTAGGCCAACGAGTGACATGGATAGTGATATATCGATATAAGTTTATTTGGCGCCGTCTCCGTGATCGCAAAAAGAAGTCTCTTAATGTCGCTTCGAGTTGAAATTTAAATTGAACCTCACAAAATTCGGCCTGGTTTGGTAGAATTGTTGTAAAAACACCGCCTCGATATATATTACTCAAATTGTATTAATGGATAAACACGTAAAGGGTTTTTCGTACTATTGGTATTTTTATTAAGTGGAATCGAAATAAAAAAAATAAATAAATGGATTTTGCTTGTCATTGACGTTTTTGAGGCCAGTCGTGGCGCAGCGGCACGAGGTGTGACTGTAAAACCGACTGGTTGTGGGTTCGAGGTCCCCACTCGAGGAGATGACAAATTTAGTTAAATTTATATTTCCATTTCTTCGCTCTGGTGTCGAGGTGAAGCGCGGCGTTGAGTTGCAATGCCTCCAGAATTCGGCAGAAAGTGGGGAACGGAGTGTCTTAACAATAGGTTCCCTCTGCTTACCCTGCTGTGTGCGAGATACAGCGTGAAGCTGAAAATTGATGTTTTTTGATTTACATATGTATTTAAAATCGATTGTCTTGACTAAATCGATATCTACCTATAACTAAATAAGTAACCAAGAATTAATACAAACAGTAAATTTTTAACGACGAAGTTATAAACAGAAATTATATTTGTAAGTGAAGTATTTCTTAATGGTTGACAATAAACATTAAAGCGTAGCCGTGGTGCTTAAATACCAAAATTATTATGTGCCTATGTGCAATGTTATGCAAACATAAATAAAAGAAACAGAACAATAACAAAATTTTGAATGTTTGTAATAACTTCGTACTATTTTATTTTAAATAATCCTCTAAGTTAGTTATTTAATAAAAACTAGTAACCTTTCAGATATTTAATATGAACATTAATTAAAAAAAACCATAAAAGAATAGTAAAAAATAAAAAAAACAAACTTACAGTTTACCTAGACAAATATGAAATAAATAAACATTTTTCTTGCAAGCTCAATCAAATTAATTCCAAAAGACTTAAAATTACAATGCACAACAGCGTGGATAACCAAACTAAAAAACTATTCATTTTGATGGTTCTGTACCTCAAAAGAAAAAAACAGAATCCTTATAGGATCACTTTGTTGTCCGTCTGTCCGTTTTTAATTGTCATTATAAATGCACAACGCAGGCCATACTCAGCTGTATCGACTCATGTTTCATTTATCCCTTACACACAGCATTATGCCTCCATTCCCACCAAAAACTCTCTCTGTATCTGGTCTAGGGCAGGTACACAGTCCTAGGGCCAAAGGGCGCACCCATATTGATGGTTGCCGCTCGAGACCACGGCCAGATGGCCTTGATGCCGTTCCCCAGCGCCAGAAGAAAGGAGCTGGACTAGAGAATGCTTCAATACTAGCTCTTTAGTAAAGTAGGTTTAGAAACAATTGCACATATTTTGGAGCTCTTTAAACAATCATCAATCTTTCGTTTAAATATTTTTACATAAAAGAATAATAGGTACACTACCTATTACGTTGTTTATGATTTTTACCATTTAAGTATTCTGTTGTTTGTGTCGTTTGTTTAAGTAACGCAATTCAGTATATTAGATAAATAATTCAGT
Organism: Heliconius himera; assembly: GCA_021202915.1. Classification (NCBI taxonomy): domain Eukaryota; kingdom Metazoa; phylum Arthropoda; class Insecta; order Lepidoptera; family Nymphalidae; genus Heliconius; species Heliconius himera. The sequence continues at coordinate 579,522 of JAJHJA010000143.1, read as the reverse complement.
AGTTTAAGCGGGCGAAGCCGCGAATGGGTCGCTAGTACCTACTATACTTAAAAAAATATAATTATTATGATCTATAATTATTATGATCTTTCTCCGGCAGAAAGTCGGGAATGGAGTGTCTTAACACTAGGTTCCCTCTGCCTACCCTGCTGTGTGCGGGATACAGCGTGAAGCTAATTTAATTTTATTTAATTTATTATGATCTATCTAACCTGCAAAGCTTCATATTGTATCCCAGGTAGGCAGAGAGAGCCTAATGTTATGACACTCTGTTCTCCATTTACTGACGAATTTTGAAGACATTACATGTTGAGTGGCGGAACTCAACGCCGGGCGTTTGCCTTGGTGCAAGAGCGAAGAAATGAAGATATTAAAAGAAAATAATTCATTCTCTCGAGTGAGGATTCAACCCACAAACGTCGCGTTATAGTCACACCCTTGTGCAATTGCGCCACGCCGCTCTTAAAAAAATCAATGCATAAAATAATAAAATTAAAATTGAAAAATAATAATTATTTTTTAATTCTGAAAAAAAAACTTTACAATATGTTAAAATTCACTTTGTAAGCTAGCAACTCAATAAAGCTAGATTGAATAAAATACCTAGCACAAAACGCTCCTAATAAGTTTTAAAGGAAATCTTTTATAGCATTCAGATTAAATAATATTGTCTTTTCCCTTGCCGACGCAGTTCCCAACGGATTAATAAAATCCCTGGAGCCGGGAAACGGCAGTAAAATAAACGAACAAGACATATTGTAACCGTAGATTTTATCACGTAAAGGACTTTTCAAGATATCGTCGTAATATTTTAAATGTATCTCTAGTTATAACTTTTCTGCTTTGGAATAAGTTTTATGATCTGCTGAATTTCTTATTTATTTAAAAAAATATATATATTTTATAAATTCCTCTTTTAAAATATGTTAAAATACTTTCATCCAAATCTACAATATATATATAAAACTCGCTCCTTACTGAGCAAGACTGAGAGATAACGCTCACTCGAAATTACATAGCGTAGAAAACTGATAGTTGTCATATGGCTTCCTTGTGGAGTGTAGAGGAGCACCACAAAAGTAAGGTATCACAAAACTCCTACGGGAACGAGAAAAGATGTAATTTTATATTTTACGTCCTAAAATCCACGTAAAAATAGTTACGGCCGGTAAATAGTAATATATAAATGTATTTATGATGATGACATTCTTTTAAAAATATTAAAAAATCTACGTACAATATTTGCATACACTGTGTAGAATTAGTTTTATGTTTTAGAATGTTCATATATGCTGAAACAGCTCTCGCTAGGACTGTAAGCTGTATTTCAGCCGAACGGGCAGTTTCCGTAATCATTTTACTATTTGCAATTTCCGTAAAGAACGGAATGAACATACTTTTTAAATAAGTGTGTGACAGTTTTTTTTTATTTTTTACTATTCTTTTATGGTTTTTTTTTAAGTAATGTTCATATTAAATATCTGAAAGGTTAGTTTTTATTAAATAACTAACTTAGAGGATTATTTAAAATAAAATAGTACGAAGTTATTACAAACATTCAAAATTTTGTTTTTGTTCTGTTTCTTTTATTTATGTTTGCATAACATTGAACATAGGCACATAATAATTTAGGTATTTAAGCACCACGGCTACGCTTTAATGTTTATTGCCAACCATTAAGAATACTTCACTTACAAATATAATTTCTGTTTATAACTTCGTCGTTAAAAATTTACTGTTTGTATTCATTCTTGGTTACTTATTTAGTTATACTCATAGGTAGATATCGATTTAGTCAAGAAAATCGATTTTAAATATATATATATATATATATATATATATATATATATATATATATATATATATATATATATATATATATATATATATAAGAGCTCCAAAATATGTGCAATTGTTTCTAAACCTACTTTACTAAAGAGCTAGTATTGAAGCATTCTCTAGTCCAGCTCCTTTCTTCTGGCGCTGGGGAACGGCATCAAGGCCATCTGGCCGTGGTCTCGAGCGGCAACCATCAATATGGGTGCGCCCTTTGGCCCTAGGACTGTGTACCTGCCCTAGACCAGATACAGAGAGAGTTTTTGGTGGGAATGGAGGCCTAATACTGTGTGTAAGGGATAAATGAAACATGAGTCGATACAGCTGTGTATGGCCTGCGTTGTGCATTTATAATGACAATTAAAAACGGACAGACGGACAACAAAGTGATCCTATAAGGATTCTGTTTTTTTTCTTTTGAGGTACAGAACCATCAAAATGAATAGTTTTTTTTGTTTGGTTATCCACGCTGTTGTGCATTGTAATTTTAAGTCTTTTGGAATTAATTTGATTGAGCTTGCAAGAAAAATGTTTATTTATTTCATATTTGTCTAGGTAAACTGTAATTGCGCGCGCACTGCAAACGTAATTTTTCCCACATAAATTCCGGGTTAAAATATAGATTACATATTAGTACTAATACAATAACAAATCTATCATACACAAATTGCAAGAACTACGTAGCTGCTTGAGAAAGTTTCAACTTATAATGGAGAATATTAAATATTGAAATCTTTGTCGAGTTTTTTCTGTCATCACACAAACAATAATTGAAAACTTAAGATTTTCACTTTCTGCGCAATTTATGCTTTGAGTACAGGAGCCACGCCACTATGACGCGATTGCGTCATCAATTCTTATTATTCTACCCTGCAACTTATTTGTGAACGATGATATAAAAGGCTGCACGGGGGTTGTACATTCAGTCTTGGCTCTGGTGTGGGTCGGAGCACTACTCGTGCTGCACCACTGGCTAACCTCGACTATTAGGACAATTAATTATTTGATTAATTAATTGTTATTTTAATTATAAATGTGGTTAAGACCTATTTATAATTATCTACGTGAAGTCTTGGCTCTGGTGTGGTTCAGAGTACTACTCGTACTGTGCCACATAACCTCGACTATTCGGGTAATTGATTATTTAGTTAATCAATTATTATCGTAGTTATGAATGTGGTTAATACCTATTTGTAATTGCTTACTTTAGAAATCATTCAGTTATTTATGCCTTTAGCTACTATTTGAAACTACCATGCTAAAAGTATTTATGTTAAAATTGCTTTTTGTACATATGTCATGTGTTCACATGGGTGAGTAGAACAAAACTACTAAAATCCATGTAACTGATTAATAAAAATAGTTTTGTTTAATATTACTAAAACAATATTTATTTATAGTGGCAAAAACATGTCAATAAATACATACATTTCGTAAAGAATTACGAATATCACTCACGTAAGAGCCAATGTTATGAATTACCTAAACGTTAAAAAAAATATTAATATAATTAAATTAAAAAAATAAAAAAAAAATAAAAAAAATAAAAAAACACGTTAAAATAAATAACGTTATCACGTTATTTATTTATAACACGTTATTTATTTATAACACGTTATTTATTTATAACACGTTATTTATTTATAACACGTTATTTATTTATAACACGTTATTTATTTATAACACGTTATTTATTTATAACACGTTATTTATTTATAACACGTTATTTATTTATAACACGTTATTTATTTATAACACGTTATTTATTTATAACACGTTATTTATTTATAACACGTTATTTATTTATAACACGTTATTTATTTATAACACGTTATTTATTTATAACACGTTATTTATTTATAACACGTTATTTATTTATAACACGTTATATATTTATAACACGTTATATATTTATAACACGTTATATATTTATAACACGTTATTTATTTATAACACGTTATTTATTTATAACACGTTATTTATTTATAACACGTTATTTATTTATAACACGTTATTTATTTATAACACGTTATTTATTTATAACACGTTATTTATTTATAACACGTTATTTATTTATAACACGTTATTTATTTATAACACGTTATTTATTTATAACACGTTATTTATTTATAACACGTTATTTATTTATAACACGTTATTTATTTATAACACGTTATTTATTTATAACACGTTATATTAAATATAATTAAAGAAAAATTTTTACGTTTTTTTAAAAAAAATAAAATAAATATTTTATTATAAAATAATAATAATTTATAGTATAAGAAAAAAAAAAAGGAGTTCGGAAAAAAAAGGAGTTCGGAGAGTTCGGAGAGTTCGGAGAGTTCGGAGAGTTCGGAGAGTTCGGAGAGTTCGGAGAGTTCGGAGAGTTCGGAGAGTTCGGAGAGTTCGGAGAGTTCGGAGAGTTCGGAGAGTTCGGAGAGTTCGGAGAGTTCGGAGAGTTCGGAGAGTTCGGAGAGTTCGGAGAGTTCGGAGAGTTCGGAGAGTTCGGAGAGTTCGGAGAGTTCGGAGAGTTCGGAGAGTTCGGAGAGTTCGGAGAGTTCGGAGAGTTCGGAGAGTTCGGAGAGTTCGGAGAGTTCGGAGAGTTCGGAGAGTTCGGAGAGTTCGGAGAGTTCGGAGAGTTCGGAGAGTTCGGAGAGTTCGGAGAGTTCGGAGAGTTCGGAGAGTTCGGAGAGTTGGGAGAGTTCGGAGAGTTGGGAGAGTTCGGAGAGTTGGGAGAGTTGGGAGAGTTCGGAGAGTTCGGAGAGTTGGGAGAGTTCGGAGAGTTGGGAGAGTTGGGAGAGTTGGGAGAGTTGGGAGAGTTCGGAGAGTTCGGAGAGTTCGGAGAGTTGGGAGAGTTGGGAGAGTTCGGAGAGTTGGGAGAGTTCGGAGAGTTCGGAGAGTTGGGAGAGTTCGGAGAGTTGGGAGAGTTCGGAGAGTTGGGAGAGTTCGGAGAGTTGGGAGAGTTCGGAGAGTTGGGAGAGTTCGGAGAGTTGGGAGAGTTCGGAGAGTTGGGAGAGTTGGGAGAGTTGGGAGAGTTGGGAGAGTTGGGAGAGTTGGGAGAGTTGGGAGAGTTGGGAGAGTTGGGAGAGTTGGGAGAGTTGGGAGAGTTGGGAGAGTTGGGAGAGTTGGGAGAGTTGGGAGAGTTGGGAGAGTTGGGAGAGTTGGGAGAGTTGGGAGAGTTGGGAGAGTTGGGAGAGTTGGGAGAGTTGGGAGAGTTGGGAGAGTTGGGAGAGTTGGGAGAGTTGGGAGAGTTCGGAGAGTTGGGAGAGTTGGGAGAGTTGGGAGAGTTGGGAGAGTTGGGAGAGTTGGGAGGAGAGTTGGGAGAGTTGGGAGGAGAGTTGGGAGGAGAGTTGGGAGAGTTGGGAGGAGAGTTGGGAGAGTTGGGAGGAGAGTTGGGAGAGTTGGGAGGAGAGTTGGGAGAGTTTTTAATAAAAAATATAATTATGTTTTTATTCTGCTAAAATTTCTTTATACTCCATGAACTATTACTCTGGTAATATGTTTTTCCAATTTCTGTCACGTAGTTATATATACTCTACCACCTAACGGTGATCCGCATCAAAATCCGCTGGGACAAGACAAGACAAGGCCAGACAGAGGCGGAAGGCGTTCTTATTTTATAATATATAGAGATAAGACAATGTTTTATTCTATCACTAATACAGGCGGCAGATTTCTTATGATTTATAATCTATAGAGAAACTACACACTCTTTTTATGCTTTCACAATAATACATATATTTTGAGATGTCCCTCTGCCCTTCGATGGCGGCTCTGTTCTTGCACATTTTCCTTTGACAATTAGTAGCATAACTGTAACAGTTACACATGGTATCGTAAACTTTTTGTAGATATTAATGTCTTCTATAAAATTTTAGTAAATTACTTTGCCCTATTGTCAATAACTTCCACAGCGTACGCGATATAAGGTTTTATTGGTATTTTTTTATACGTTAATCGCCCAATTGTAAAAGAATTTTCCAAATCGGTCCTGTAGTTTCAGGGCCTATTCAATTCAAATAAAGAAACAAAACACCTAATCGGTTGTCTTCATAATGTTAGTGATATCGATGCAACTTCCCCCCCACTCTGCAGAGTTACTTACTCGCTATGGTGCGCGAGGCTACACTCCGTATTTTTTATGAAATAATAATTTCATGATTTTCTTTTAAAAATATCACATTTTTAAATTCGTTATATATTTTGAAAGGATTGTCCGATTTTGTTAATGTAAAAAGTACTTTACACATATTGAAATTATCTTTAATAAAATATCATTTAATAGAATAAGGATTAATGCAGAGGTATGAATAAAATGGTTTGATTATTGCCGGCACTTTCATCAACTTATAAAATATAAAAATGTAGGTATATTGTCATAACTATAGTAGTTGGACATATGGTATCGCGGTTTTTTATAGATATGATGCGTTCTATAATACTGTAGAACATTATTTTGTTCTATCATCAATAGTTTTCGCAGCGCACGCGATGATAAAAATTTTTAGATCAATTTCTTCACACCTTGGGTTACATTATTGCATTTTTCTTAGGGATCCCTATTTTTTTTGAAAATGTAATATAGCCTATGTGGGACGGTGAAGATGCAGCTTTCTAATAGCAAAAGAATTTTTGAAATTGGTCCGGTAGTTGTCGTGTGAAAACAAACATACATACATACATACAAAAATACAAATCTTACCTCTTTATAATATTATAGTAGGTATAAGAAAAGATTTTTTTATTTTAGCACCAACAGTTATAACAATACTATTTATTAACTTCAAGTAATTTGAGACGTCCCTATTGTTTTCTATGAAATTGTATACATTTATTTGGTAAGCGTGGGTTCTATTCATTATATGAAAATAATTTAAGTTAAAACAATTATTCCTTAAGTTACCGAGTGCACACCGTGGGCGCTACATTTGCATGGGCGTACATACAAGAGCTCATCTCTAAATCTGTTAATCCATTGTCTTAGTGTAGAGCTACACTAGTAGAGATAGTAATATTCACTGTGTTAATTTGATTTTGGATTTCATTTTACATTTTCATATATTTTTTTAGCCTCAAGATATATTTTCCATATGTATAGGGTAGGCAGAGGGAGCCTATTGTTAAGACACTCCTCTTGCCACTTTCCACAGTATCTTGTACTGTGATTTTGCGTGTTAAGTGGCGGAACTCATCGCCGCTCTTTTCTTTGTTACTTAAAATAAATGATGAATAATAATTCACTCCCCCGAGTAGGTATCGAACCCACAACCGTCGCGATTACAGTCACACACTAGTGCCACTGCGCAACGACGACATCAAAGCTAAATTTAAAATTTCTTATTTTGACTAACTTAGCTGCTAAATTTTCTCAAAGAAAATCTAAATAAATCTCAAACTTTCACAAGCTTTTTCAATACTGGATGGAACGCTTACTACACCAAGTACGTCTGGGTCTGCCCACACGTTCATAAATTATAAATTCAAACTCATTAAATGTAAAATTGCATGTCACAATGGCTTTAAAATAGGCATTTTGTTTTCCTTTTCCTATATGGAGATTCATATTCCTATCTATAAATTGCGTTATTAACGTTATGGTATGATAAAATAGTTATGGACGTTCCGAATCATAATCATATAACAAAATAGAACAGAAAAAAAATATAGTCAAAAACGTTATATTTTGGAACTCTTTTTAGTTTTACACTAATGGTTTGCAAGGTGGAAATGGTGGTGGACTGATAAGGTGTAGGAGGAGATAATTAATAAAAAGAAGTTTGCTTTTAGGGAATGGCAGCGACTCAACTTTCTTGAAGATAGGCTGGAGTACATAGTAGCAAAGTCTTCCAGTAAAAGAGCTGTAGCTGGCATAGCTAGAAGTGGTAGAAGGGCAGAAGCTCAAATACAAACTGGCATGTGCCCGGGATTAAAGACGCAAGGAGAGATGGTAAAGTTACTTCGAGGAGTTGCTGAACATCCATGTAGTCTTCATCACGACCCATCGCCTAAACTCGTACTTATTGATCTAAAAGTCTTTGACGGAAACCAGAATTGCTTTCATCGCTTTCATGAAGAATAGAAAAACGTTGGGACTTGATGATATTCCAATCGAAGCTTGGAAATCGTTGTGCTTTCTTGGTGTGCTCATACTTACTAATGTTTTTAACTATATCTTGAACACTGATGACGCATTACCCCTATTTACAAGGGAAGGGGTAGTGTTCAAGATTGTGGCAGTTATAAGAGCATTAAGCTTATGAGTGATACCATGAAGCTCTTTGAGCTGATCATCGACCTAAAGCTCCGGCTCGACTCCTCCTTGTTCTATGTAGTGCTCGATAATGTCTTGGCTCACATTCAAGAGCTGACCTGATCATCTCCATGGCTCATGATGTATGCCGATGACATAACACGTAACTCGGATTGCCCGCATACGTAAAACATTCATTTCAGGTAGTCTTGGAGTCCGTGACGTCCGTGACGAGGATAAACTCGAAGAACTTCGCCGAGATGGTTTGGCCACGTTACATGCTGACCTAACAACTATGTTGGATGCTAGTGCCTTGCTATATCAATCTCTGGAGTGAGATCTCCAGGACAATCAAGAAAGCGCTGGTTGGATCGCGTGATGCAGGACATGAGAGCTAATGGTCTAATCGCCGACGATGTTAAAGACCAGTCAAATGGAGTAGGTTTCAGTAAGAAAGTAGTTTCTGGCAAATGCCGGGAGTAATACCAAGAGGAAGAGAGTTATCTAATCTTTTCACTTTTTTGCAATGTAGGCAACATTGCAAAAAAGTGACTTGACACCGAGTTCAGTGTAAAGTATTTTTTTTGTTAGTGTTGCAAACGCCAATTCAATGCAAAAAAATCATATTAACCATGTATTATACTAACGTAAGCGAGTCGGTAGGTAGATTTTTTATATATAAACAACTGAGATGTACAGTTAACACAACGAAAAAAAAAATCTCCTTGAAAATAATATACCTTTATGTTAACATAATATGTATGTATGTATGTATATGAAACGGGTTCATAATTATTGGATGTTGTGTTCCACACGTTGCACTAAATGAAGCATATATTTTCTATAGCGCAGTACGTAATGATTTCGCAGAATATTTTATGAACCGTCATTTCCTCAGCCTTGTAGCTCTTAGTAACTGTGTATTGTCTTCTTATGTATTCTCGTAGCTTTCAAAGTCGTAAAATTAATGTGGTTGGAGTAAATATTTTACTATGCACCTATCTCTGTATTCTAAAAATAGTTTTCTTTCGTTTTTCTATACAAAAAGCACTTATTTGAAAAATAGAAAGGTAAACTCATGTCAAGAAACATTTCTCTATATTTCGCCCAAATTAGAGGCATCACACTTTAATATATAAGATATTTTAAAACAAATTTATAGTCAGACATTGTCTTACCTTGGGGTTTTTCTATGTTTAATTTTACTACTACTTACACTAAACAAACAACACTAGAATTAAAACTAAATAATAGATTTGAATGTTAAGTAATGGAAGGAAATATAAACCTTTTGAATTAATTAAACTTAATAAAATATTTCTATCTACTTGATTAGATTCTTAGCATTGCACGGCTTGTTTATGTTATCAGTTAGTTGTTTTCTCTTCGGGCCGTTTTCATGTTGTAGTCAAACTAAAAACAAGGTTTTATAGTTACTTTCTTCTTTTTACAATAATAGTTTAGTGGTCAATATAAACGCTTAATCATGATGGTTGTAGGTTCGTTTGTCACCAATTGGGACAAGGCTTACATCGAAATAGTTATTAACTTATAGACAATTTAATTATATGTATTCTCTTATATAAATATTTTTTACATATTAAAATGTATATGGAGTGTGAATTTATTTTAAATATCATAATTTGAATAGCTTATGTTTCTTATATAATATGCGGCGTCCCGAATATATCGGAGATAAAATGACTAAAAAAAATCTGTTAAAAAAAATATTAAAATTAAAAAGTTAAAGTTAAAGTTTCGTATATAGTAAAATAAAATTACATAATTTCGGACATTTCCAGAGCTGACAATTTTTTTATTACTTCAACAACATAAACACGATAATATCTTCAAAGCCAACAATTTATATGACAACTGCCGCTTTATGCTGATGTCGTTCACCAGTAAATTAGTAATATTAGTACATTTATGGATCTTTTAAAGGACCTGCTGGAGCTTTTCAAATTACAATGTCGGACGGACGATGTGCGGAAATGGCTGACTAATTGGTACTTGCCCGCTTTATACAAGGTATTATTAATATTGATTTAAATTTATGTTTTATATTATTTCACAAGAGTTAATTAATCAAAATAATCAACTTCATGCTGTATCTATACAGGATAGGTAGAGGGAACACAGTGTTAAGATACTCCGCCCCCCACTTTCCGCCAAATTTTCCGAGGCATTGCGTGTTGGCGAAACTCAACGCTGGCTTTGCCTTGTTGCCAGAGTGAGGAAATGGAAATAAACAATACTTCATCCGCTCGAGAGGAGATCGAATCCACAACCCTCGCTCTACAGTCACATTCTTTTGCCATTGCGGCACGACAGCCTCAACACGCCTGCTTTATATAATGTATATTATTATTATTATTGATTGAAATTTATGGTGTTTAATAATACTTCACTGGAATTGTATGAGTTAAATTTTAATTGTTCATCAACAGCAAATGAATTTTAAGCTTTTTACAACTGAAAATTAAAATTGGTGCGAATATGCGATGAAATACTGGAACGGTTGAAACGATCGATGTTAATTGAAGTGGGTAGAAGCCATACCCGACTACTATAGAGTACAGATCACTTAAAAATTCAATTCGTGTTCCAAATACACTAAAATGTAATACATTGTAGCTTCAATTTTTCGTGCACGATGTCGATAACAATTTTAGATGCACACGAATAAACTTTTTGTTTGTTCTTCTTAAACTTCAAACGCACGTATATTGAAACAAATGCGAAATCGTTCGTAAATAAAAATATGAAACGGTAGTCTGACAGTCTGAGTGCGTTTGAACCAGTCTGCTCCGGTCTTCGTCCAGGATCCTGTTTCAAATTGATATTTAGTCTCGCAATCTAATTGTTGTAGTTTTGTTTATTTTACAGTATATACTTAGAAGAGTATACTGGAGTGGCTACTATTAGATTTTGTTATTTATATAGATTTAATAATGCAATAACAAACGCATATCCGAATTTTTATTTTATTCAATTAATTATTATATCTGTTTCACGCATATCCTGCATATAGAAATATAGACATAGGGAACTTAATCTTAAGGTATTCTTTCATTCAAATCTTTCGAGCCGGGCTTTTGCTTGGTGGCAGAGCGAAGAAATGAAAATATAAATAAGCAATAATTCAATCCCTATCTGCATTCCCGAGTGTAGATCGAACCCACAACTGTCGCGTTACAGTCACACCCTTGTGCTTCTGCATCACGACGGCCTCAATTTTTTATAATTAATTAATTTATCTTTGAGGCCAGTCGTGGTACAAAGAAAATCGACTGGTTGTGTGTTCGATACCCACTCGAGAAAATGAGATATTTATTTACATTTATATTTTAATTTTTTCGCTCTAGTGTCGAGGCAAAGCGCGGCGCTGAGTTCCGCCATTCAACACGCAATGCCTCCAGAACTCGGCGGAAAGTGGGTAACGGAGTGTCTTAACATTAGGTTCCCTTTGCCTAACCTGCTGTGTGCGGTATACAGCGTGAAGCAGATTTAATTTAATTTATTTTTAATTAATTTATCTGTATTTATTAAATAATTATTTTTATCTCTATTTTATTTTCTGTTCCAATGACCTAAACTTACAATAATAATAGAGCCTCCAAATTTAATAATTTTAACTTTCCATATTACTCTGACATGCGACCAAACTGCCATTACCGAGTGACCGTTATACGCAATAATGTAATTTGAAAGCTATTATGCAAATCCATCGATATTTTTATAGACTTCGTTTGGCTAACAATGCTTGTGGTACAGACAGACGTTATTAGGCTAATATATATATACAATATATTAGAAGTCCGACCTCGCGGTCACCGTTACTTATCTTTTATATCTATAGCAGGGGCACCAAGTGTAACTGTAACTGGTTCTGGGTTCGATCCTCACTCGAAGAATTGAAATATTTATTTAAATTTATATTTCCTTTTTTTCGTACTGGTGACGCGGCTAAGCGCAGCGTTGAGTTTCGCCACTGAACACGCAATGCCTCCATAATTCGGCGGGAAGTGGGGAACGGAGTGTCTTAACACTAGGTTTCCTCTGCCTACCCTGCTGTGTGGAATACAGCGTGAAGCTAATTAATTTTTAATTTTTTTTTATAATAATATATTAGAAGTTCGACCTCGCGGTCACCGTTAGTTTTCTATTATATCTAACTTATGTTAATGTTGTTAGACGACATGCATGTTGTTAGATGATCTGATAGTGGCAATGTAAGCGACAAGGTATTATTGGATGGGCTGCTTTTTTATGTAAATGAATAAAATACTAATAATGGAATATATTATTTTTCTTTTCTTTACTATTATTACATATTTTAATGTACTTTTGTTTATCCTTAGATATTAATAACAAACAATTTTTATGTTATCCTTTTAGGGTTCCGTACCTTTTATGGAAAAAAGTAACCCCAATAAGGTTGTTTCCACTATTGTCCGCTCGTGCATCTGTCTGTATATCAGGTTTTATCTCAGGAAGAAAGTTTGGAGATATTAATTCAAACTCGCGCCTCCCGGAAACCGACCAAGTCGTTTTCCAGGAGGCGCGGGTTCGAGTCTCGCTACGTTCAAATTTTTATACGTGTTCTAAATAAGTATTTTTCTACATACATTTTTTAAATGAGTACCCTATTTTTACATTCAATAACAAAAAAATATTTAGTACACTACTAATTATGCTTTATTCATCGTTTCATAGCATCAATCAAAAGCAGCTATACAAAAAAGCTTTAAAATATTTTTTTTTCTCATATTTCGTTTTATTTTCTGTATTTTATTTTGTATACAAAATTTAAATGCAACTTACCGATTATAGTTATTACTCGAATTTTGTGATTGGTCATACCTTTGTTTAGCACTTGTGTATACTCGTGTCGAATCCGCTTCAAGGTTTCGCGATACAGATAATTGATCGAGGTCGTTGACCTCCTCTCAAAGTCATATCGATCAATTTCACGCCTAAATTATGACGCGATTTGATACTCCACCTAAAGTATAATGGGTAAATCTAACAAATCTAGACATTGTCTCATAACGAAAAAAAAATTATGCATAATAAAAATGACAAAAACGCCGCGTTGAGTTCCGCCACTAGTCAAAACTTTGTCAAAAATTGGGGAACGGAAGTGCCTTAATGGACAACGCAGTTTCCAGTGGCGTAGCTAGGGTATTTGCTGCCTGGTGCGGCTTAGGACTTGTTGCCCTTTAAAATGGTCAAAATAATTTCAGATTTCAAACCACAGTAGAGTAGATATATAATTTTTTATTGCTTCAAAACTATAATAACTATATATAAGTTATAATGGTGGTACAATGGTGTGTCAAGTGGCGACGAATGCGGCGTTGGAGACCGCCACCCAACACGCCACGAGGTGGAGGACGGAGCTACAAATAGCTACGTGGAATGTAAGAGGAGGGATGAAAGAAAAGATGAATGAATTATTAAATGCGATGGATGATAGAGATTTGGATGTCGTTTGTGTGACAGAGACCAAGCGAAAGGGCAATGACACGACCGATTTGCCGGGCAGTCGGGTCGCTTTCTGGGCCGGCGTACCAGAGAGCGAGCGGGGCTGTCAAGGTGTAGGTGTTATTGTCCTCTCGATTGGTTAGTGCAGCAGTTGAATACAAGGCGATCAACCCGAAACTGCTTTGGGTTCGCTTCAAGCTGGGGTTAACAAGAGTATTCTTGTTAGTGGCGTATGCGCCGGTATCCACAGCTCTATTAAGCGAACTCGAGGAGTTTTGGGAGAGTGTCAGGGATGTTCTAGGTAGCGTTAGAGGGAATGAAAAATTAATAATATGTGGCGATTTGAATCGGAACTGCGCGAAGCGGTTACGAGGGAGGGGGTGGGAGTGGTCAGTATGGTGACAAGAAAATAAATGAGACTGGAAAGCTTATATTGGAAATTTGCAAGAAAAGGAATTTGTTTGTGGCAAACACGACGTTTGAACACAAATAAATTCACATGTATACATGGGAGCGAGCGGAAGGGAAAAGTATGATTGATTTATTCCTAGTGGATCAGCGTATTCGAAGCCAAGTTATAGACACGCGAGTGTTTAGTGGTTCTGAGCTGGGAACAGACCATTATCTAGTCGTTGCTAGAATAAGGGGTCTGTTTGCAGGTTGGCGCAACTACACAAGGTGTCCAAACTTGGAGTCGAATTATCGCATAAGAAACTAGAAGCTTCAAGATCCACTGATTGGAGAGGAATATCAAGAAAGAGTTTCCAAGAAGCTAGACAGCAGCGAATCTGGAAATGAAAGTATTGGAGTATGCTGGTAGAACCTTAGCGATTGCATGAAAGAAGCAGCAATAGAGGTATGTGGTAAAGGGAAAGAAGGAAGGCTTTACCAAAAACCGCGACGAATGGTGGGATAATGAAGTGGAAACTGCTATAAAAAGAAAAAAGAAAGCATGGCAGGATTATAAAGCCTCAGCTAAGGATGAAAGTATGAGAGAAATTAAAAAGAAACAGTATAAGCTACAAAATCACCAAACGAAAGTACTCATGAAGATGAAGCGTGAAAAGGCAGAGAATAAAAGAGACGAAGGGTTAACGAACAACTTCAGAGAAAACACGTAGCTTTTCTGACGAGAAGTTAGTGTTTCTCGAGGTTGCTTGCGAGGTTGCTTTCGAAGGACGATGAAATTTTCACGAAAGAACCACACATTTTGCAGCGATGGGCGGAATTTTACAAGGAGATGTATGAATGTGATGGAGTCCTCAGTCTCAAGTAACAGCGAAATGTTAAATGTTGATGTAGCTGATGGCGAAATCAGTATAAAAGAAGTTGAGGCCACGCATTTTGGACTTGTTCTGGTTTTTGTGCAATTTATGCTGGAAATCAGGGGAGATCCCAGATGATTGGCGAGGTGCGTTCATCGTGCCTTTGTATAAAGGCACGATGAAAGACTGCGCAAACCGTAGGGCTATCGGTTTGATTAGCTTGGGTAGTAAAGTTTAAAAAAAAATAAAATTAAATTAGCTTCACACTGTATCCCGCACACAGCAGGGTAGGCAGAGGGAACCTAGTGTTAAGACACTCCGTTCCCCACTTTCTGCCGAATTCTGGAGGCATTGCGTGTTGAGTGGCAGAACTCAACGCCGCGCTTAAACTCGACACCAGAGCGAAGAAATGGAAATATAAATTTAAGTAAATATTTCATCTCCTCGAGTGGGGATCGAACCCACAACCAGTCGGTTTTGAAGTCACACCTCGTGCCGCTGCGCCACGACCGGCCTCAAGTAGTAAAGTTTATGCTAAAATATTAGCGAGAAGAATGCAAGAGAGATCTGAAAGGCCGTTGTAGGAGGCCCAAGGAGGCTTTAGACCTGGACGAGGGTGTATCGATCAGATCTTTTCCCTCCGCATGATCACGGAAAAATTTATAGCCGTTAACCAAAAAGTTTTCTGTGCTTTTGTAGACTTGGAAACGGCGTTTGACAGAGTTGTAAGAGCGAAATTATGGAAGATACTACCCCGGTACAATGTGAGCGGGACCCTTGCTGCAGACCGTAAAGTCTCTTTACAGAGATCACTCAGCCTGCGTGCGAGTAGGACCTGGCGTTTCGCCCTGGTTTGACATCCGATGGGGTGTTAAACAAGGTTGTGCCATGTCAGCTTGGTTCCGGAGGGCAGCACACGATCGCCGCCTTCCGCCCTAATGAGCCAGAGGGCGGTCAGCTTGGGGAAGCTGGCCGCCTACTAACCTGGCTCCAGTAGTCGCGCGCGTGCCTTGCAGGCTCCCGCCGCCGCGCTTCGCGGAAGACTATTGTCCCCGCGTCTCGCGGCCAGTGGCGGTCGAGGAGGAGCACCGTGAGATTTTAGTGGGTATTCGGACGGCCTACATCTGCCAGTCCGCAAGTCCCACATAACCCGCTCGAGTCCCCACTCGGGCCGGTATCCGTAACAGGATTTCCTCACGAAAAAAAAAATGTCAGCTTGGTTGTTCAATTTGTATTTGGATAGTCTGAAGTTAAGTTTAACCAAACAGCTGTTAGGCGAGCTCTGTCCTCTTTGGACATCCACAAGTCGAGCGGGCCAGATGGCATCTCTCCCTTAGTGCTCCGTTCCTCTGCTTCTGAGCTGACACCGGCGCTAACGCGTTTGTTTCGGCACTCTTACTCAGTCGGCGTTGTCCCAGACTCATGGAAGAGCGCTCTTATCCACCCGATCTCAAAGAAAGGAGATGGTTCCGATCCATCTAACTACAGGCCTATTGCTATCACCTCCCTGCTCTCAAAAGTCATGGAGAGCATTATCAATAGCCAGCTTTTGGTTTATCTAGAGGATCACCGATTGATTAGTGACCGACAATATGGCTTTCGCCATGGTCGCTCAACCGGTGATCTTCTAGTTTACTTTACCCATCGCTGGGCTGCGGCTATTGAAAGCAAGGGAGAGGGCCCGGCAGTTAGTTTGGACAAGGCGAAGGCCTTTGATCGAGTGTGGCATGAGGCGCTCCTGGCTAAACTTCCATCCTATGGGCTTCCCGAAAATTTATGCAAGTGGATCGCCAGCTTTCTCACTGGGCGCAGCATCAAGGTCGCTGTCGACGGTTTTTGCTCTAATCATATACCCGTGAACGCTGGCGTTCCCCAAGGCTGCGTGCTGTCCCCTACGTTGTTTCTTCTGCATATCAATGACATGTTAGAGGATTCTAGCATTCATTGCTATACAGATGATAGCACGGTGAACGCTGTTTACTCCGGCCGAGCAAGTCTTTCTCGGGAAAACGCCGAACAGTGCCGAAATAAACTTGTGTCTTCCGTTGAGGCATCCCTCAACAATGTCTCCTCATGGGGTGAAAGGAACCTAGTTCACTAAGTTTGCGCGTTAACCACAAAAAAAATCCCATTTATCGTCTCACCAGTCTTTCAGAACATTCCCCTTACAGCCGCGCCCAGTATCAGTATATTGGGCCTCAATGTTTCGAGTGACTGCCAGTATCGCGATCATTTGGAAAGCAAGGCCAAGTTGGCCTCGAAGAGACTGGGGGTCATCAACAGAGCGAGACGGTACTTCACGCCAAAACACCGTTTGGCCGGCAGGCAGGCAGGTTCGGCCTCATATGGAGTACTGTTCTCATCTCTGGGCTGGTTCACCTCAGTATCAGCTTGAACCATTCAATCGCATACAACGTAGAGCCATTCGAATCATTGGGGACCCAATAATCTGTGAAAGGCTTGATACTTTGGCTTTGTGTAGAGACGTTTCCTCGCTGTGCGTTCTCTATCGCATTTATCATGGGGAGTGTTCTGAAGAACTGTTTGACCTATTACCTGCCGCCGAATTTTCTAACCGCACAGTACGATATAAGCTGAAATATCATCCACACCACCTGGATACGTGGCAATCCACTACTGTGCGGTTTCGTAGGAACTTCCTTCCATGCACCACGGAACTGTGGAATGGCCTACCCGCGGCAGTGTTTCCAGGTCGATATGACATGAGTACCTTCAAAAAGCGCGTCTATCTCCACCTTAAAGGCCGGCAACGCACCTGTAGCTCCTCTGGTGTTGCACGGGGCCGTGGACGGCGGTAATCACTTACCATCAGGTGACCCGAACGCTCGTTTGCCTTGTCCTTTTCCCCAAAAAAAATAAAAAAGCTGTCTCCATGGAGTGAAACAAAGTAATATGGGAGTGAAAGTTGGCCTGAAGTGAAAGGTGACCTGAATGTGAATTGCCTGCTGTACGCAGATGATGCAGTGCTTATTGCATCATCAGAATGCGAGTTGCGGGCATTGGTCACCACTCTGAAAGAAGGGTGTGAAAATAATGGTCTAAGCCTCCATGCGAATAAGACAAAGGTTCTGAAATTCATCTCAAGGTCATTTTTGAAAGAAATGAAGAACGGACGCAAAATCAGTGTAAATGGTAAAATATTAGAATAGGTGAATGAAGTGGTATATTTGGGAAGATTGTTCAGTAGAGATGGAAAATACGGGATGGATGTGGAAAGGCGTATTGCTGCCGGTAACAGGGTTAATGGAGCCTTAGCTGCATTGATGTGACGGCGAAATGTCAGCACACCTGCGCGTTTGGCCATACACAATGCAGTGTTGGTACCGACGCTGTTAAACGACAGCAAAACGTGGGTATTACAGAAGAAGAATGAAAGAAAGATGAATGCCGTGGAGAATCTCTTCGTAGGATATGCGGAGTCAGCTTAGCCGATTGAATCCGTAATGAAGCGATACACAGAATGGCAGGTATTAGCGAGGATGTCACGGTGAGAATGAAGAAGAACACGCTCAGCTGATTTGGGCACGATGAAATAATGGCAAAAAAGATTTATGATGGACAAGTAAGTGGTAAGAGAGATAGAGGGAGACCTCGGTTGACCTTCGAAAACACAGTATCAAAGATACTGGAGGAAAGTCATATAAAAAGCATGAGGACTCCCCGGAGGGCATGTATGAAGAGGTTGATAACAGTGGACAAGGCGAAAGAGGTATGTTGAGACAACGGTCTCGCTACGGCGTTTGGCGTTCCGTTCACTCTGACTACCTCGCTAGGGATAAAGCGTGAAGCTAAGTTAAGTTATAAGTTATAACATTAGATTTTGGTAAAAAATATTGCAAAAATTTAAAACGGAGATTACGCGCTTTTTGACTAGCAAAGTCATTAATCACATTTTCAAAATCAATAGTATCGACTAGTTCATGTTCAATTGACATGATAGCGAGATTGTATTTTTCATTTTCATTCTCTTATTTTTCTTGTACATTCCTTGATTCTTGATTGAAAAAAAATTAGAAGAATTGATCATAGACTTTGTTGCCCCTTTCCATTTGTTGCTCGGTGCGACCGCACCGCTCGCACCCCCCCAGCTACGCCACTGGCAGTTTCTTAACACTAAGTTGTCAGGTTCCCTTTGTCTACCGTGCTATTTGCTAGATACAGCGTTAAGGTAAAAAAATATAATATAAGTTTTAACACGTTCACTACGTTACGTTATGAGATCTATAAAGCCACAAGCTTGACTTCAGCTTGGCCGAAAAAATCTCGCTTTTCCATTCAAATTTGCTACGACTGAGATAAATATATATTATCTTTTACAGCGTCTTGGTAATTTTTACTTAAACCTATACAATTTATTAATGTACAATTTATTCCTAATCAGTGAGGTTCAAATGCCGCAAAGTTGTTGAATATGAATAAAGACATTACCGTCCGATGTGTGGTTTAGTAGTAGACCTCACAGCCGGCGCCTCGGATCTGAGCTTGGTGATAACAAGTGTCGATACGAAGCCGATCTCCTCTTATTTTTACAATATTAATGTAAATAAAGTAATTATATACTACTTCTTCGATATTATATATAACGAGCATCCGCCACATGCTGTGAACGGCGGGTCGAGTTGAGCGAAGTTGTTGCGCAAAATTTTACGAAATTTTTGCGAAGATTTTACGAAATTTTGTGTTTAGTTAGTCTGCACACCCTGGGTTAGGTTAGTCAAAGTTCAATCTGTGTGCGTGAATTTCAAAACGCTCCACAGTTTATCTGCATGGGACACATTTTGACCATTTACTCAAAAACTACAATTACAATTATCACTAAACTACTTCGCTGAGGCTACCGTGTTGTCGACAACGTTTTCGCAATATTTCAGAGCTGCTGCAGGTTACATTCTAGGAGGAGTAGCATTACAACGAAACATACAATAAACTTTTAAATATAAGCTATATTAAAACTACAAATTTTATTTCAGATGTTTGTAAACAGGTACTGATTGAAGGGAGCGCTCTGTAGGTTGCTGCAGTAAGTTAGAGTTCACGTCAAAGAGCAGCCAGGCTGCAAAAAAAGAATCTTACTTTTTGCGTCCTATGAGACAAATCCAGTTTTGTTCCAAAAAAAAGTAATTGATCATTAAATAAGAAAACCTTATTGCTATTTTCTCTTTTATATGGGTAAAATTTTAAGAAAATATTGTCATTATTAAGTTGAGGCCAGTCGTGGCACAGGGGCCTAGTGTGTAGTGACTGTAAAAGCGACTGGTTGTGGTTCCATTTCTTCGCTCTGGTGTCGAGGCAAAGTACGGAATTAAGTTCGGCTGAACTCAACACGCAATGCCTCCCGAATTCGTCGAGGGAGGAACCGGTTCAGAAGTGTCCCCACTTCTGAACCGGTTCCCCCCACCGAGTGTCTTAACAGGATGTTTCCTCTGTCTATCCTGCTGTGTGTAGGATACAGCGGGAAGCTGGTTGAATTTTAATTTAAATAAGTTACATAAAGTGTTTTTTAAATTGACGTTTGTTGATATTTTAAATATAAATATAATTGTAATATTATTAATAGATACTATGTTAATACTCATAAAGAATAGCGAGAATATAAATTACAGTCCATGTCCATAAAATGTGACTAACAGCGAAACGGTCTTGCATTTGTTCCTCACTCAGGGTTTATTATAATTATTTTCATATTTCCGCTCTGGTAGCGATAGCGAGGCGTTTTGTTGTGTTCTACTACTTAACATGCAATGTATCAAATTTAGGCAGGAAATGGAGAACGGAGTGTCTTAGCACTAGGTTTCCTCTTTCTATCCTGGTATATGGGAAAAATCATGAAGCTGCCAAAAGTAGGTTCTTGAAAAATAAATGTTTACAAAGTCTACTGTAGTAGTTATGTATATTCATATGATGCCAAAACCATAAATGTGAAATGAGAGCCAAGTTCAATATAGAATAGCGGGACTTCACAGACACTCTCGTTGGTTTTTCAATCAACAAAAAAAAAACAAACAAACAAACAAAGTCTTCTGCTTTATTATATTAGATTAGTATAGATTTGGTGGTAAACAATTATCAGGTGCAATATTTAGGTTTAATTACATCTCGAGTAAATACAATAAGTTAAAACCTATATAAATCTCGTTTGAAGAATGGACAAAATTCGCATTATTCAATATTGAACTTGAAAACAATTCACATTTATGTTTTTATTACTTTTATTACATTAGAACATTACTATAAGAAAATAATAAAAAACTATGCTGTTTAAATTTTTACTGATAATATTAATAGTATAACTGAAAACTCATTTAGAATATACCATTCAATCAAAGCGTTTGTCGCTTGACTACTTCCAGATATTTTTTAAGTCAAATGATAATATTCTTTATATAAAGGTATTAAAGTCTAAAACATAATAATGAGCATTTTTTATTATTATAATAAAGCAAGACCAAGAATAGGAATAAATACAATAATATTTTATATGTATCGTGTCGGTCTGTCAGTTTTTTGCGAGTCTACATAAATTGGCTGAGTGCAGACAGTTGCTTCTCATTAAATATACTTGGAAAAAAGTATTTGAGAATATTATATAGCGAAAATATATATATATATATATATATATATATATATATATATATATATAACGTTTTTATAGTTCGTTTATTTAACTCTTGTCGTTATAGATACGTTTTGACTATATGCGATGGTAGGTTGATAGGAGTCTATCAAATTTCAGTTAAATTTATACTCTAAAGAGGAATGAAAAATTACTATCGATAAAGAACAGCGGAATTTAGGCAATCTTTTTAAATAAGTTTTCTTTTTTTAATTATAAAGATTTTGAAGTCTATAATAGCTAGATTAGAGTTATTTAAAACAACAACAAGGACAAGCGTGTGACTGTAAATGGGAAGGTTGTAGGTAGGATTTCTACTCAGGAAAATGAAAAAAATTATATATTCATTTTCTCACTCTGGTAACATGGCAAAGCGCGGCGTTGAGTTCTGCCACTCAACGTGTTATGGCTCCAGAATTCGACGAAAAGTGGGAAACAGAAATGTCTTAACACTAGGGTCCCCACTGCGGATAGATACTGCGTGATGCCAAATAAAATAAAATCGTATACTTTTTAATAATATCAAAAATATATAATAATATAAAATATATAATAAAATTATATAGTTTTTAATAGTATATAAATATATAATTCAAGTTCCGCATATAAAAGCTTACATCAGTTGAAAATACTGCAAATTGAATAATTTAACTTCACATACAAATATAATTTAATTTTGCATGTCAAACCAAAAGCTTAGGAATTAATATGTAAATGAGCGTATAAAATATTATGAACAATGTTTCGTGAACTAAACGTCGTGTTATTAAATTTTCGATTCGCTGATTTAATCATTTGCGTATATTGTGATACCTACAGTTTACAAAATATTGTAAATTATTTTAGTTCGGACATATGTCTAACACGTAGAGGTCTTTTAGAAGGTGATCATTTATTTCGTTGCGCAGAGGCACAGTCGTGTATCTATAAACGTGACGTGGTTGTGGCTTCGATGCCCAGTCGATGAGATGAAAAAAATAATTAATTTTTCTGGTGATGAGGCAAAACCCGGCGTTGAGGTACGCCACTTAACACGCAATGGCTCTCTGACGAAAATTAAGGCAGAAAAGTGTCTGTCTATATTGCTATGTGCAGGATACAGCGTGAAGCCAAAATAAATACTATTCGGCAGTAGGCAGGATCCGTACCTGAAGAACCACAGTAATTGTCCAGAGACTGGGGGGCTATTAAATATATGCATTACTAAACTGGGACTATGGAAAAAAGCATATAGGGTAACCTGGTCTATGAGTACGCAAGAGATAAGAGTACGCTACCCAAAATGCCGTGAAGTTGTTTATGATGCGCGGCTAATTTCAGTTGTAATGGGATCCAAGCGGCGTAAGGAAGTCCTGTGCAAAAAAAATATCAATTTCGTAGGAAAACATAGAAATTACCTAAGTTTTTAGGTTTTTACACAAAATGTTAAATGTTTTACCATTTAAAAAGTGTTATTGAGACAAAAATGCAATTATTTAGTACAATCGAAGTAAACTGTGAAGTATTCAAAGGCAATGCCTAAAACATGCGGCCAGAGTAATTGCGGTTGTCGCCAAGAGATGGCGATAAACTTCGCTTGTTTACAATTTGGCTAGAATGTGTATAAGTACTCAGTTGTGCATCTTATAAGAGTACGCGCGTACTCTTACATGCAATTATTTTTATTTTAGTTTTATGAACATATTTATTCTTATTCGTTGCAAATTAGAAAATAAAATTATAATGTACTCTATGTATTTATTCATTTTATTCACAGGATGTCTAGACGTGAAAGAAAAAGTGAAAGAAGTCTTTGTACTCCGGAACAGTGGCTCGAAGCTAGGAAGCACGTTGAGGCAGGCGAACCAAAGAGAGCAGTTGCCAAATCATTGGGGATGCATGAAGCCACTTTGCGGAAGAGACTGAACAGATCATCTCCAGCTTTAAGCTTGGGCAGGTATTCTAAAACCTTTTCCAGTGAGATGGAAATAGACCTGTGCAATTATATAAAGAAAGTAGATAATATGTTTTATGGATTGACCAGCAAAAAAATACGAGAAATTGCTTATGACTTTGCTGAGAAGAATGGAATGGCACATCGTTTTAACAAAGAAAAGAAAATGGCTGGTACGGAGTGGCTTCGACTGTTTTTGAAACGGCACCCTGATTTGTCGTTGCGTGCTCCAACTTCCACTAGCGTCGCTCGTGCAATAGGATTTAACAAGCCTCAATGCGATCGCTATTTTAGTAATCTAACAAAGTTGTTAGACACTTACAAGTTTCCACCTCATGTGATTTATAACATGGACGAAACCAGAATCTCTACAGTGACAAACAAAGCTCCTAAGGTGATATCGACAAAAGGAAAGCGTTGCGTTAACAAAATATCCAGTGCTGAACGTGGCATCAATGTGACACTGGTGACTGCAGTCGACGCGGCAGGGAATTTTATTCCACCAGCCTACATATTTCCACGTAAACGTATGAAGGCCGAGCTTTTAGATGGAGCCCCGCCATCTTCTATAGGAATGGTGTCAGACTCCAGTTATATCAATGGTGATTTATTTATTGACTGGTTGTCTCATTTTAAAGACCACGCAAAGCCTACCAAAGACAATCCAGTACTATTAATATTAGACAATCACACTTCACATTGCACCTTACATGCGGTCCATTTCTTCAGGGAAAACCACATCCATGCTTTGACCATACCACCTCACAGCAGTCATAAAACTCAGCCACTCGATCGCTGCATCTATAACAGCCTCAAGATTTTTTATGCATCCGAATGTGAAAAGTGGATGCGTAACCATCCTGGTCGAGTGATAACTGTGTATCAAATTGCGCAAATATTGACTCCGGTTTACCTTAAAGCAGCCACTCCTGCAAATGCTATTCAGAGCTTCAAGATATCTGGAATTCAACCGTTAAATCCGGACATTTTTGGAGAAGAGGATTTCTTGGCTAGTGCAGTAACTGAAAGGTCACTGAAAGAGTCTTATGAAATACAAATTTCCCAATCAGCTAATGATCTACCAGAACATATGCCTTTGGCAGAATCTCGTGACGAACCTATTGCAGAATCAGCTGATCATTTGGCACAAGATGGATCTTTGGCAGAATCGAATGAAGCACACATTTTCCAACTGACTAATGTTGTGCAACAAAACGTTGAGCATAATAATTATTTTCTAGGCAATTCTCCGAAGCCTTCGTGCTCAAAAAATTTTACACTTCTTCAACCTACGTTAGTTGAGACAGATAGAGCTCGTACACCACTTGCTTGTATTCAAAACGTTGAATCGCCTGTTGTCACACTTGAAGATGTAGCCCCCCCACCACGATCTAAATTTTTGTCAAGATCTCACCATAAAAGAGCTAAGTCAGATATTTTGAGTGGATCTCCATATAAACTGGCTCTCGAGGAAGCATCAAAGCTTTCTTCAAAGAAAGTATCAAAAAAGGATTTAAAGACTCTTTCTAAAAAGTTCAAAAGTGCCTTTAAAGTGCCAAAGAAAATGCCTAAAAAGAAGGTTTGGAGATGCCCATCATGTACTGAAATGTACGTGGACCCCCCCGCAGAGGACTGGATAGAATGTTTGAAATGCTCTGAATGGTGGCATGAAGCTTGCACAATGTATGAGGGTTTAGGACATTTTATTTGCCGGCTCTGCAAGGGACCATAAGTTAATCCATGATCCGCATACTTTTATCAACCTAGAAGCGTACTCTTACACAATAATATATGTAAGAGTACGCAATTCCCACTTGTGATTATTTTTGTTATCCTGAGAGTTTTAAAGTGTTTTTGTTATTTTTTCTGTTGTTTTATGTTATATGATTAGATTGTACACGCAATAAATGACTAGTTGATTTTTTTCATTGCATTTTGTTTCTTTTAGAATATTTTAAACCTTAAGTGAGTACTGCTAGACCAGGTACCCTAATAAAAAAAATTGCGTTTTTTATGTATAAATAATAATAATAATTGCGATTGTATTTTTTACTTACAAATTAAAACGGGACCAAACGGAACATTAAAATTATACATTGTTTATACAGTTATAGTTTTAATTAAAACAATTGAAAATGTTTTCTCGAAGCATGATACTTCAATTAACTGCAGTTATAATTGTCGCTCATATTTAAATTAAACAACACTAGTGTTAATATCTTACCTGACTTTATTACAAATTACCTTAAATACCATTTAAATTATATTATTATACATAGAGAGTGTGACTGTAAAACCGATTGGTTGTGGGTTCGTTCCCCACTCGAGGAGATGACATATTTACTTAAATTTATATTTCCGTTTCTTCGCTCTGGTGTCGAGGCGTGCGCGGCGTTGAGTTCTGCCACTCAACACACAATAACACTAGAATTCGGCAGAAAGTGGGGAACGGAGTGTCTTAACACTGGGTTCCCTCTGCCTACTCTGCTGTGTGCGGGATACAGCGTGAAGCTGATAAAAAAAAAATAAAAAAAATAATATTAATTTTGCTCTTATCCTATTATTTAATTAAAATAAGCGATTAATAAGGGTTCCGTTTTGTACTTTTGAAGTACGGAACTCTAAAAAAGGATAAATTGTAAGTAATTTTAATAATTTTATGGTAAATATGATTTATTGGTAAAATATAAGAAAATCCCAATTTGATTTATTTGGCAAGACAATAAGAATAAACCTTGCACCATTGTCAGTTTGCGGATCATTGACCCTCGGCCATGTTTTGATCCCGTATTGTCGCTGCTGATGTTATTATAATATTTTAGTACGACCTCTCTAGAAAATATATTTAGTATACTCCCAAAATTTTAAAATATATCTTATCATTTATTTATATTTTACATTTTGTGACGCAGAAATTTTGAAAGAAACACACACATTTCCTAAAACTGATCTAAGTCACTGTAGATCAGGGAAATAAAAAAAAAAAAAAAATTTGTCTTGTTTTGAGTTTGAGACTACCATATTCGATAATGTTACATAAAATAATGAACTAGAAGCATTAAAAATTTACACTCAAACTTAAATAATAAATACATATTTTTATATATTTAGTTATATATAGTTTTATCTAGCATCACTTAGAACACTACGGGCTATGTTGGTATTTGCCACGGATCATTGACACGACGAAGAGCGTACTTTAATTTTGCATTTTTGTTATTCTTGCTCTATTTCATACTGTTACTATATTCTTAGTAACTGTAGATTGATTGATTTTGAGGTTGAAATTAGTTTCTTTTGGTGCCTATAAAAATCCAGATTCGAAGTCAAAGCATTCAAAACATAAAAAAATAAAATATTTAATACTAGAGGGCGCGCGCGGCTTCGCCCGCTTATTAGGAGTGAATTCTTAAAAACCATGAAACACGTGTTCAATGAAATATTTTTAAGAGTCTGAATTTAAAATTTTATAAAAATCGGTACAGATTAAAAAAAAATTCCATACAAATTTTTCAATCCCTATTTCATCCCTTTAGGGTTAAAATTTTTCAAATTCCCTTCTTAGTGGATGTCCAGAATATGAAAATAAACATATGCCCAAATTTCACGTTTCTACCATCAACGGTTACGGCTCTGTGAGCGTCTTACCTCAGTCAGTCAGTACAAGTCCCTATATATATATATATATATATATATATATATATATATATATATATATATATATATATATATATATATATATATATATATAGGCATAGGGCAGAGGGCGCGACCGAGTCACGACAACGTCAGCTCCGTATTTTTCTTACTCTAAAAATACAAATAAGTGATACTTAATGCTAAAAAACTGTGCAATTACCGTACAAACAAGTGGTTACTGAAATGCATTATGGGCAAAGCCCAAGAACAGTGAACAATAAGTTAAAACGTGCATAATCAGTGAAGTGTAAAAGACAATAAAACCGAACTACCAGTGACATTTCTCGCGTAAAATAACTAACAGTGATCTACAAATAAATAAACAAAGTGTAAAAATTATAATTTACATGACTCCGGTGTAAAATTTTTAAAAATATAAAAAATTTGTAAAATCGATGCATGATTTCGCAATTTTCACTAACAACAGCGCCATCTAGAATTAAGTACTTAAAATCATAAAAATTGTTAGTAATCGACACCAAGATCGCCCCATTGTCTAGTACCTACTTAGGCCAACAGAGGGCATTACAAGCAGCAAAATAAGATAATCGGACTACTATATTATAAAATATAACATAAAAATTATGGAGGAAATCATGGATATACTGAAAAAAATTCAAAATGAGCTGAACGAACAAAAAGCAACAATCCTAGAATCAGCCGATAAAGTCACGGAACAAGTCACGCAAAATATAAATTACAAGTTGGAGGAAAAGTTCAAAATATTAGATGATAAGTACGAAAACCTCAAAGAGAAAGTAGAAAACCAAGAAAAAAGATTACACTTTCTTGAAAAGCAGTCAAGACAGAGGAACATCGTGATTTTTGGCTTAGCGGAAGTAGAAACTGATACATCGTATGTAAATCTAGAAAAAACCGTTTTAAGTTTCATTAATCAATACTTCTCTTTAAACCTGGAACGCAGAGATTTACAAGAAACTAGGAGAATAGGGAAGAAAGGTGAACATCCCCGACCAATCACCGTAACTTTTACCTCACTGGGCACAAAAATAGAAGTTTTTAAACAGAGGAGAGTTTTAAAAGATACCGCTTACTATATAAAGGACGACTATCCAAAGCACATTTTAGAGATAAGAAAGAAATTACAAGAGCAGTTAAAAATTGAGATGGAAAAAGGGAACTTCGGCAGTATCAAATACGACAAATTGATAATACACCACAGAAATACAAATATACCGAGACACCAGAAAAGAACCCTACCAATATCACCAAATTACAAAGATCCTACGCAATCGGAACTAAAGACGCAAGTTAATAAAAAGAACAAAACCCAAAAAGGACCGCATAGATCGTCGAGCCTATCAGAGGAAGTTATCAAACCAGGGATACTCAATTTCTTAACAGCTAAAAATCAAACCGCTGACAACCAAAACAATACATCGAACAAACAGACTAGTAAAAATACTAAGCAATAGCAATTACCGCCCTCTTCCACGGAAAACATATTACAAATAAAAACGACCACAAAATTACATCTTCCAAGCCGGTTGGTCCCCGTGGAAGATCACGACCAAAACCCTCCAGAGGAAATAGAAACTTTTGAAAACATTATAAAAAATAATCATAATAACATCTTATATATAGCGACTTACAATGTCAAAACTCTATCGACTTATTCACGCCTACTAGAATTAAAAGAAGCCTTAAGAAATGTTAAATATGACATCATTGGTGTCTCAGAAGTCAGAAAACTCGGCAATAAAATTGAAGAACACGACGAGTTCATTTTCTACCACATCGGAGAAACACCAGGACTATATGGAGTAGGCTTCATCATCAAAAAACATCTGAAAAAATATATAAGAAGTTTCAATGGACTGTCAGAGAGAGTAGCACTGTTAAAAATACATATTCATAATTTAGATTTAAGCATCATTCAAGCTTACGCTCCAACAGAGGCCTCAAAGGACGAAGAACTTGAACTTTTCTACACTATTATCAATGAAGCCATACAACTCGCAGGAAACAATATAATAGTCATGGGCGACTTTAATGCCAAAATTGGCCAACCGAGACCAAATGAAACCATCACCGGAAGCTACGGCTATGGAAATAGAAACAGTAGAGGAAATAGACTTATTGATTTCGCGTACGAGAATAATTTAGCCATTATGAACACTTTTTTCAAAAAAAATAATAAACAGAGATGGACTTGGAAATCACCTAATGGTAATACAAGAAATGAAATAGACTATATTTTAACAAACATACCTAGATACGTTAACAATATTCAGGTATTAAATATCAATTACCCTTCGGACCACAGACCTGTTAGGGCCGCTTTCAATATACTTCCGAGGACAAAAAATCGCAGCAAGTTTGGCCAATGCTTTAGATCACTTTTAAGGAACGAAGAAGAAGTGCAAATATACAGGGAATCTCTAAACAGCCACTCAGCAAAACTACTTGATCACTGCAACAACAGAGACTCTGTTCAAAAATACTACGATAAAATAACAAATGCAATAGACACCAGCCTGAAAAAAGTACAAGAGCTAACACTAAACGAAAATAAAATGAAAAACCAAGTAATAACAACACGAACAAAAGCACTGATCAGCAGAAGACAAGAAATACATAAGATAAAACCAAAACCAAAGGCTATTAAAAATGAATTAAAAGCACTTTACAAGCTTATAAGTAAACAAATTAACCAAGATTACAAAGATCACCGCACACAAACTATTGTAAAATGCCTTCACGAAACTGGGAGCGCCAAAAAAGCCTACAAGCAACTGAGAACACATAAATCATGGATCGAAGGACTGAAAAGCAAAACTAGCAGTACACAAGATAGGAAAGAAATCCTCAAAATAGCAACAGACTTCTACAAAAACCTCTATAGTTCGCCAAGTCACAGTAGTAAAATAGAAAGGACGAAACCAACGATTGATGAAAACGAAGTAGCCAAAGCAATTAAACTTCTAAAAACTGATAAAAGCCCAGGACCAGATAAGATCACTAACGAAGCAATAAAAATAGGATCAATGTATTTAGTTAAACCCCTAACCCGACTGTTCAACATGATACTGAACTACAAAAACTCTCCACGACAATGGTCTGAGTCGGAGATTATTTTACTATATAAAAAAGGAGATCCAAACAACATTAGTAATTATAGACCGATAAGCTTACTACCATCTTTATACAAACTTTTTTCCTCTATAATAGAGAAAAAAAATAAAAGAAACCACCGAAAAGTTCCAACCCAAGGAACAAGCAGGTTTCAGACGAGGTTTTTCTACTGTTGACCATATACACTCGCTAGAAATGATAATAGAAAAGTTCCAAGAGTTCAACAGACCACTCTATATTGTCTTTATTGACTATCAAAAAGCCTTCGACACTCTGCTCCATTCATCCATTTGGGAAGCTCTACTATCTCAAGAAGTGGCATTGGATTACATAGAAGTCATAAAAAACATCTACGACAACAGTACTAGCAGAGTAAAGTTGGAGAGCAACGGTCCAGTCATACAAATAAATAGAGGCGTAAGGCAAGGGGATCCGATCTCACCAACAATCTTCATAGCGGTACTAGAGTCAATCATCCGCAAACTGAACTGGGAGAAAGTCGGCATAAACATTAATGGTTATTATCTGAGCCACCTTAGGTTTGCTGACGATATAGTCCTGTTATCAGAAAACACAAGCCAACTACAACTGATGGTAAACGCTCTATATGAAGAAAGTCAAAAAGTAGGCTTGGAAATAAACCTAAATAAAACGAATATCATGACGAATCACACCAATTTACCTGTATATCTCAAAAATATGCCATTAACCTATGTAGATACCTACATTTACTTAGGTAAACAAATTTCATTTAACCAACATAATAATGAACTAGAAGTTGAGAGAAGAGTCAATATCACGTGGAAAAAGTTCTGGAGCCTCAAAGAAATTTTTAAAAGCGACATGCCAACGAAGTTGAAAAGCAAAGTTATGAACACCTGCATACTCCCTACACTAACATACGCCTGTCAAACATGGAAGTTTACTAGGAAATCTAAAAACAAAATCATAACAAGTCAAAGAAGTATGGAAAGAAGCATTCTGAAGATTAAGAAAATTAATAAAATCCGCCATACCGTTATAAGACAGAAAACCAAAGTCATTGACGCTCTTAGCCACTCACAGAAATTAAAATGGCGATGGGCTGGACATGTAGCCAGACTTACAGATAACCGCTGGACCATACAGACTACATCTTGGTTAGGACCATCCGGCCAAAGAAAAAGGGGCAGACCATATGCGCGCTGGGCAGATGACCTCACTAAAATAGCAGGTACTCACTGGATGCGACTAGCAAAGGACAGAGAAAAATGGTCATCTCTGGAGGAGGCCTTTACCTTCCATTGAGAGGGGTTCTTGCATCTAGAAATCCATCAAGAGATAAGATGGAAAAAAAAAAAAAAAAAAAAAAAAAAAAAAAAAAAAAAAAAAAAAAAAAAAAAAAAAAAAAAAAAAAAAAAAATCTAAAGAGTAATAGTATATATAAAAGAAAAAATATATTAAGTAGAGCAATTTAAAAAGAAAGAAAACAAAAAAATAAAAAAAATACGAAAAATAATTAAATATATATATAGATATATATGTGTGTAAAAAGTAACTATATAAATACATAATGTTAATAGTAATAGTATATATAATGTTTAAGTAATATGTGCATGTTATCTTTTGTTTACTCTGCAATTTTTTATTTCAATTTTCAAACTGTACTTTAGCAAGAAATAAAAGGCTTTTTATTTATTTATTTATATATATATATATATATATATATATAGATAATAATAAATAATTATGGATACAAGGTATTTCCAACGGGCCTACAGTTATGAATTTTGGCATGAAGTGAGAACTTACAATATAAATAAAGAAAACAATCTGAAAAGAGAAAATTTACAGATTTCATAAAAAAAAATATCTGTAGTTCATTCATACAAATTGAATAAAGCTAAAGCTTGTCAACTTTTATAAGTGGTACTTCCCGTTAATCTATAATACTTAAATTGGTACGAAAGCCTCGGTGGGCGAATCCGACTTGCATTTGACTGCTTTTTTTTATTATGACCAAAAAAAAATTTTTGGATATTGTTATTTTCTTTAAAAAATGTTAACAAATACACCTCATTCTTAACATTAATTTGTTATTTAATAATAAAATATTTCTTAAAATTTATTTGCCAAATATTATCATTGATTATATAATTTTATTAATTGATATTTTAATTGGGATTGCTTTTTAACTTAATCGATAACGAAAAATTTTAAATAAAATTCAGTTTCCAAAATAACCAAATGAATTAAGATTAATGTATCACCAAAATTCTCATCATTCTTAAAGCAAAATAACAATTTTCTTTTAGAGAAGCTTAAAAAATATGAAACACAGTCAAATTTTCAAAGCATATATTTAAATAAGCAAAACGCCAATACGACTAGGCGATGACAGACCTATTCCCGGCATTACCATTAATTACCATTTATCAAGTAAGATCTTTAGTAGACGAACAGACGGAAAATTTCTCAGGAACTCTCGAACAAGAAAAAGCGAGGAAAGCCTAACGACGGTAATTAGCGGCGCGATTGACAATTACACGTAATGTGAACAGGTCGGGCCGAGGTCGGAGGGTCTATTAGTTACACGTGACCCAAATACAAAGAAATAGTCGCAAAATATTCTATTTACTTTTTTTACGTGGACAGTGTGGTTTATTATAAAAGTTATTTAGATATATACGAGTACAAAAACGTACAAACGTACAAAAACGTTGATAAGATTAGTCCAATTAGTTCAATCATTAATATTGTAATAGAAAAAATATATTTTGTTAGCAAACTCCTGATTGAATTTGAATTTTCAATGTGTAAAATTAAGTTATTGTGTGCTTGTATGTACATATATGGAGTGACAAAGAAAATACCTGTCTCGTTAAATAAAGAGAGTAGAGAGAGGGAGAGGTGACTTGGATACACCACCGTCTTTATAAATCTACGTCGTGTAGGTCACGGTACGCGGTGATTAGGAAAAGACCTGTGTTAGTCTCTAAACTTTGAGCATCAAAGTGACCTGAAAAAGACCTGTATCTGTGTTAAGATAGGTGCGAGGTGGGTGAGAAAAGACTCTTGTCAGACTCAATATGAGCGTAGGGAAGACTCGGAAAAGACTTCTTTAAATACTATCAAGATACGTACGAGATAATTGAGAAAAGACTCTTGCTAAACTCTGTCTGAGTGTAGAGGTAACTCTGACTATCATTTAAATCTTACAGAATTCATGTAAATTGTATACATGTACTAAATAAAAATAAAAATAGTTTTCACAATTAGAGGCTGGGACTAGTTTGAACATGACTTACTACAGGCGGCAGTTCTGAGCAGTAGAGGCCGTGACCGTGGCCATGGCTGTGGGTGATAGCAAACTCGTGTAGAAGAGGGTAGATATAGATAGTAAATATCACTTATTGCAATTACGTAGGATCTCTTTCCGAATAATTTAGGAACAACGACAGACGATATGTGTTTTAATCTTCTTTTTATTTAAAAACGTTAACCGCTTCCGATTTTTAACACTTTGATATAAATATGTCTGTATATTTTTTTTCTTATCTTAAAGTATCTCGCACATTTAACAGGCAGTAAGAATCTTGTGTTTACCAATTTATTAGTTTCTGTAAATAAAATTATTATTTTAATAAAAAAGAAAATAAAAGCCGTGACGCAGGCATTTCTTCGCTCTGGTGACGAGACAAATCGCGACAATGAGTTTCGTCACTCATCACGCAACGCCTCCAGAATGTCTCTCTGAAAGTGGGTAACGCAGTGTCTTAACATTGGTCACCTACCCTGCTACATATAGGATACAGCGTGAAACTGAAAAAAAGACTATAGTATTCACTTACACATCGTGACTGTCAGCAAAAAAAGAGCTATAAAGTAACATTGTGAAACGTTTTCACTTTAATTCGTGTCAAAAGCTTATATAACAGCGATTGTTGAATGCCAATGTCAAGAATTGTATCGAGCGTGGGACGACAACGTCACCGCTACGTATAATAATATATAAGTATCAGTAGGGTGTATAGTTTTTTTTTTATTTATAGAGAGAGCCGTGGGTAGGTTATGGTTTGCACCAATTAGATTATTTCCTATCATTACAAGCCAATACGTAAATAAACACTGTATATACTTTTTATTATACAAGAGAAATAATTTTTACATTTTTAGATATAAATTGTAATAAAAAATATTTTTCAAAATATAAAAAAAAAACCGCTTTCGATGGTTGGACAAGGGTCCAAGCCATCGGTGGGTAGGGCTCCAGCGATAACCTCTTAAGATGTTAGTCGAGACTTTTCGCTATTAAACCGTTAACTAAAACCATTATCGGCACAATGATAGTTGCATTGACATGGGATGTCAATCAGTCATGGCAGTAATCTCATGGGCAAGGTCCAAATTTTATTGAATAAATATTGTCATCATGTGGGATAGTAATGTTAACAATCACAGCGCGTTGCGGCACTCGGTCTACTAATACTATATCAGGTCTATTGGCAACAATATACCTGTCAGTAATAATAGACCGATCCCAGTAGAGCAAAGCACAGCTATTATCTAGAGCAGACGTAGAATCGTACATATAGTAGGACACCTCTATTTCCACAAGTAAATATTGAAGAGCATGTTGCTGGTGTATTAATTGACTACTTGATTGTATCCATAATAATTGTCATCAAAAGCAAGATGAGAATAACTACAGATAATATGGCTAAAATCTTTCATAATACTCTGCTACTATAATAAGACTGCATACCTCGTCGTTATGGAGGTTCTTGATATACAAAAAGCCCCGAACTCCACACTTAACGGGATATACAGTCTCATTACAGATGAACGCGGATGGTGTATTCGCTATGTCGTCAACAACTTACGTATTTGGCGAGCTACAGAGTTTAACTCAGTCCGTGTTTATCTTTCAATACCAAAAGGCTAGGAACGGCATTACCCAACCGTTAGAAGCACTTTTAGACGACCAAAGAAGCGCTCCTTCACCAATTGCAAGAAATTTATAAGCCTCATCATCACCAAGGGTTCTGAAGGAAACAATGCGAAATACAAATATTGTCAGATCTTATCACACCCTCGCGAACTACATGCATGCTCGCACATTTATCGACGTCAAATTCTATCCTTATATCACTACTGAAAGTTAATCCTAATAAATTATTGGACTTGTTTATTTTCTTTTTAGTTTTATACAGTCGGGATTTTTGTTTTTATAAATATTTTTTTTATTATTGATCTCATTGGTGTTATATTTACTAGGCCAAAAGCCAGCAGTACCATCTGGATTCGGGATCTCAATCGTGTGATCCTGAATCCAGATGCTACACTTTCCCAGAATGTTCCCATTTTCTGTATACATTCCGATGGTTTTTTTGAAAAGTACTATTTTCATTATATTGATTCACCACTACCGTTCTCTATATCTTCTAATGCGTTTTGTCAATGCATAGAGTTTCTGTTTCAGGGAGTCAACACGGTCACACGTCACAACGTTAGCCATATTCTATAATCTGGATTTTAAATTTGTTCCAGCAAATGTTTTTACCATAAATAGCACGACCCATAAATTATTATTAATAAAAAAAAAAAAATACATCAGCTATACTGTGTCACGCACACAGCAGGGTAGGCAGAGGGAACCTAGTGTTAAAACACTCCGTTCCCCATTTTCTGTCGAATTCTGGAGGCATTACGTGTTGAGTGGCAGAACTCAACGACGCGCTTTGCCTCGACACCAAAGCGAAGAAATGGAAATATACATTTAAGTCTCTCTATCTATCTATATCTATAGTCTATCTCTTCCAGCGGGGATCGAACCCACAACCAGACGTTTTACAGTCATACTTTGTACCCCTGCGCCACGACTGGCCTCATTCTATTATTAATAAAGCAATTTATTAAAGTTTTTTTTTATATATTTAATTTTTTATCTTATTTCTTCTTTATTTTTTCAATATTTGATGCTAAATCTGACTGCATAATAACATAGATTGGCTTAGTTTGTGTAGACTTGCCAAGAGAATCAACTAGTAAAAGGTAGTCGTAGCTTTTAACTTTATTAACAATGTTTTACATATGACTAAAAAAAATGGTGATGTGAATATCATATTTTATTTAATAGGTTAAGTATATTTTATGAGCACTGATGCACGATATTTAAAAGTTCAAGGCCATTCAGCACAAATTTGTAAATGAAAAATAATGACATATTAAAAATAGTTTTGACTAAATTAGGTAAACATGGAAAACGACACGACGATGGCAACAACAAGGAAAAATGTTTCTTTGGATATCATTGAAAAATAAAATGTCACTGAGTTCTATTTGCCTTATAGAATCAAAATAAATCTAGGACAAATCAAAAATGATAAAATATACAAAAGCACTAACGTTAAAAGATATAATACAATTTTACATTAATTAATAACAGCAAATAGTCATGTACATCAATAGAAAAAATATGTCGACAATCTCAAGCTTTTTAGGTAGCGCATAATGTGAGTTTACTAATCGTTATCAACTCTGCGAGTCACGTAAGTAGGAATTCTAATTTCTTTTTGCATACTGCATTTTTTTGGAGTTTTAAAATTGAGTGTTTACACTGTGTCTTTTCTTTTAATAACGTTTTTATACTAGAAAATAAGTTTAGTAAGTTGAGATTAGTTACATTTTTAAATAAATTATGCGAAGATTTTTAGAAAGCGGCATTTAAACTGAATTAATTAACGTAGATATACTATGATCCTTTCAATTTAAAATGGAAAACCAAATTTCAATTTTTTTTACATTTCAGGCACATAATTGTAAAATTTTAAGATAACTTAAAAATATAGTTTGAGTATATTGATGTCAGTTGTAGAGCAGGGGCAAAGAGTGACTGTGAACGTGATAGGTTGTGGGGTTCAATTTCCATCAGAGAAAATGAAATATTTAATACTTTCATTTTTCACTCTGGTGTTGAGGCAAAGAGCGGCCTTAAGTTCTACCATTCAACACGCAATGTAGAAAATGCCTCTATAATTCGGCGGAAAATGGGGAACAGAGTGTCTTAACACTACTACTACTCTCTGTCTACCCTGCTGTGTGTAAAATATATTTTTTGTGCTATTTCTAATATTATGCGCATCATATTAAAACTAAACAACGTTTAGTTGTTTCACAACTTTGACGAACGTATTGCTGTTGCCTTTAGAGCGAGGCGTCTCTAAGCATTGCATAGCTTAAAGTACTTAGTAAGACGTACATAAGATAAAGCGTACAACGGTGTCATGTTACGCACTTTCTCTTCCTCATTCATATGGCATTTCTCATCATTTCAAAAGTAAGACTCATAAGATTACCCTTTTTAGCGTCACCCTGTATATCGAACATAGCAGAGTAGGCAGGGGAGACCTGGGTCACTTCGTTCCCATTTAGACTTTTCCGTTCCCCACTTTCTGCTGAATTCTTGAGGCATGGCGTGGATTGCGAAATTCAACGCCGCTCTTAGCTTCGTTACCAGAGCGAGAAAAGTTCCCTCTATCTATCCAGGTACACACATAGCAGGATTGCTATGTGGAGAATACAACGTGTAGCTATAAAAAGATCTAACGATGTTGTAAGTTTCGCCTAATTTATGTTAAGGTTGGTACTATAAATCATTTTATCTATAATGAAGCCTAAAATATTTATTTAGAAAACGTATAAAAAATGTAATCTAGCGGGATTTGAACCCGCGCCTCTTGGAAACCGTCTAAGCACTCTGATCACTATGCCATACGTTTTTAGCGAGCTACGTCTAAATTCTTATACGCTTGTTACAACTTATTTATGTTGTTAGCATCTCTGTAGAGGGATTTTTATAAATCTCCGCTACCTGAATAAGGATTTTTCTCCTAAGTGTGGAATAACACTAAAAAATTCAAAAATATAATACAGCCGTCGTGGCACAGTGTGACAGCATCCGAATATAAACAATATTTTTTTTAAGAACGATTCGGAGAATAATAATATCGGCCAGTAAGACACAATGTCTTATAAATTAAGCGGAAATTGGAGAATAGAGTGTCTTAACACCACTTTCCCCCTTTCAAAATGCGTGAACTTTAAATATCTTTCATAATGTTTTTAACTATATAAACAATTTAAAGTTAAATTCTGCAAAATTTGCAAACCAAAGAGACGAATGTTTGTGAAATTCTAATATGTATTCAAAGATTGTTTTCATGCATACAAACGAACGTTAGTACTGATGGAGTTATTAGATCAATATGGGAAACCGAAGCTTATTAGTTCGGTTTGGTTAAAACAAGTACGAGTTTCCGATAGAAACGTGTCCGGAATATGTACTGATTCAATTGTAATGTGATGCTGGGTCTGACTTCCTGTGAGTAATCTATGATTAATTGTTTGCTGTAATGTATATGAGAATTAAATATTATTTTTTTATCGTACAAGCAAAAATATTTTTATTCGAATATAAATAGTAGTTTATGCAAAAGATCTTGATCTAATTAAAAATTTGTAAAGAGTGAGAAATACTTATAGTTTACTTATGATTTTTTGCGCTATAGTCAGTACAATCAAGTTATTTTCTAAATAAATTAAAACGCTATAACACTCAATCTTATATTACAAATACAATATTATATTACGATAACGCAATTACTAAGGATTTATTTTTATCTAAACATAAACATAAACAGAAACAATATAATCTAATTTCCAAATACCTATGTATATATATAAATTGATATATGTTTATCTAAGTATCACTTGCCAACATATCAGTAATAATTAACTAAACTAACCTCCCCCAGATCAGTTGCAAATATTAACATTCTATGAAACGGAGCTGATATCGATTTATTTCGCTTAGATAAGCCTCTGGCAGACTTGATTTATAAGGTGCCGCACCAGATGTACCTCCTGGGCTCAAGATATATAGGCCGAGCAAGTCACGCGAAACTAATTGAGGAGGAACTAATATTAAACTAGAACATGAGGATAATTTTCTTTTATAAAAAGTTCTATAGATACAGTTTATCACGACTTTTTTGTTTTGTTTCACAGATATATTAGTAAGTACATAATGTGCATATAATGTTGTATGATCTGTAACCTGTGTATCCGAAAATAATGAAATATAGACTGGAAAAATACTTTAAATACTTAAAAATATATATATTTTCCTTTAAATTTGGAATAATACTTTAAAAATGTTAAAAAATGTTTAATAAATAGCATTCTCTCTTGCCAGACGATAATTCTTAGTAATTATGTTTGGGTAGCGGAAATTTCTAAAAATCTCCCTACTATCTTGCCTATGCTAAAAACATAAATAAGTTGTAACATGCGTATAAAATTTTCGAAGTAGCATGATGAAAACGTATGGCTTAGTGGTCAGAGCGCCTGGTCAGTTTCCAGGAGGAGCGAGTTTGAGTCCCGCTACGTTCAAATTTTTATACGTTTTCTAAATAAGTAGTAAGCGAATGTCGTTTTCGAGAATTGGTTTTTTG
Organism: Heliconius himera; assembly: GCA_021202915.1. Classification (NCBI taxonomy): domain Eukaryota; kingdom Metazoa; phylum Arthropoda; class Insecta; order Lepidoptera; family Nymphalidae; genus Heliconius; species Heliconius himera. The sequence goes on along the minus strand of JAJHJA010000143.1, from coordinate 539,822 downwards.
GGTGAAAGGTAGACTGAAGCTATAATGATCGGCTGACGGCCTGTGAGGAAGATCAGGCAGATAGACGCCTCGATGTCTTCGAGTGCCGCAGGTGGGACTATTGAGACACAGTTGAGTGTCTTTTTGTTAATAACCATGTCATATCCCGAACAAAGTCCTAAACAATCTTCTGATTCTATCATTTCTTTTTTAGTACTAATTTTCAATGCTCTTTTAGCAGGCTGCTCCTTCCCTACCGAATGGAAGGAAGCGACAGTCATAGGCATTCGCAAGCCTAGCAAACCCGGCCAATCTTCCCTCCTCTGCAGACCTGTCAGTCTCGTTAGCAGCTTAAGGAAAGTATACGAGAGAATCATTCTCACTAGTTTAAAAGAAAAAGTCACACAAAACAACTGTTCATCAATAAACACTCGTCCATATAGTTCAACGGCTAATGAAACCATCGCAAATATAAAATTTTTGAGATCGCGAAATACAGTTTTTTACAATAAAGTATCAACATAGTTATTATTTTTTATTGACCTATTTATTAGACTGAGATGATACTAGGGATCCCTCTCCAAAAAGGCCCCACTTCAAGTTAGTAAGTACGCATATGGTATTAAATACATATCAGACTATTAATCCTCAAAATTTCATCTTTGTTAAATTGACGTAGGTCTGGCGGCCCTGGGATCTTGGGCTAGATTACACTATGTTGAAAAACACTGTATATTAAGTTAAACAGTTAATTTTACAAAAAACTCATATATACACAACAATCTTTTAAAATGTCCATATACGCTATGAAGGCAATCGGTCTAAAATTTCGTCGTCGACAGTCACCATAAGTGATAGCATCATATAAAAATTTATTTATTAAGTAACCCGGCACGAGCCTCATTAGTTTAACAAAAACATTAATCAGATGCTTTCACACGAGATTAACGTGAAACAAATTGATGGCCGGCGCGTGGGCTGCTACTAGACATGTTTACGAGCCCGGAATCGCCTTAGAGACTGCGTCAATTAAAAGTGAAGAGGCTGGAAAATGCGCGCGCGCATCCCACGTGCGCGTCGTCACGATATCTCATTGATTTCTTTGAAGATTAAGCGTTATTGCTTATTTATTCATCTTACGTCACCGAACATATAAAGAGTTATTTATCGCCATGTCAACTTATAATTTAAGAAGATTTAAGTTCTTGAAAATTATCATGTATATATTTTTTAAGATGTCGGTGAAACGATCTACGATTTAACTAAACCGATTTTAAGTGCTGTCATAGAAAGTTCATACTACAATTAAAAAAGAAAAAACTTAATAATATATATTACCAAAATATATTTTAATATATTAGAGCCTAAATATAAAATATTTTAAGCTGAACGCGTGTTAATAAATTAAGACATAATCATTACTTTCATTAACATTCTTAACAATGAAGTGGGAAAATTCTTTGTTCTCAATTTCAACGTTAGAGAGATTAAAAGCTTATCGATTAATTACGAGGCTATGGGGGCAATAAATTAATTCTTTCAAATACATTTTCCGATCGCAGCGTTTCATTCGATTAATTCGATAATATCGTATCGGATCACTTAGATAAAATCTCTTTTTAACACATTTGGAATATTTAATTAAAATACTGACTATATCACTAACTGCTTATAAAGTACTGATTTTTAATAGTAATTATAGATTGGGTGACTAATTAACTAAACTTTTTAAATAAATCGGATTTAAGTTAGACACCCAATGATTATAAAGTAGTTATTTTAATATGGTTTTGTTATTAATCTTTTACATGAGCTCACCTTCCCAATTTCAACACCAGACTATAAATAAAAAATATTATTACGTGTCTTCGACAAATTAAAGGTGACTGCGTAAACTTTATTGTTAGTTTTTTTTTAAATCTCTCATGTAATAGGGAGAATGATGATCATCATAATTACAGCCTACTGGATGTAGGTTTTGAGGAACTCGAGAGATCTCCTGCGCTGCTTACATTGAGGGTTTCCTTGAACAGATTTGACCTTAATCCTTTCCGCCACACCGGATGATCGGTACTTCTCATTAAGTGTCCCGCTGATTACCACTTCAGCAATTCTTCGAGCTATGTCTGTAGCCTTTGTTCTCCTTATTTCTGATTCTCTCACGTAGGGCCCGCTGAGCAAGAATAATACAATTTATATATTATTATTTATTCTTCGTAATTACAGAATTGAATCTGTAAATTGTAAATTATATAAATAGATGATTGGAATGTTTTGTCGATTAGTACTTGCAATAAAGAAATATTATAACATATACTCGTGCGTCAGATCTCGATTGAATCATTTTATAGTTATTGTGATAAGTTTGTTTTAAACAGCTACGATGTGCTGTAAAGTATGTCAAATGCCAGATGTGTCCATTTTCTATGATTATGATAAAATACTATGCAAGTTTATTTATTACAGCCCTTGTTAGTATCGTTTATTAGCTGTTTTTTTTTCTCTTTAAAATTGTATCTAAGCAACAGTCATCGATCTCTTCTGTACTTATATAACTCGTAACAGATTTTGGACGGAACATTTTGGCAAGCTTTCCTTAATATTCGGTATTTGTTTTATTTCAATCGGTTTATACATAAAAAAGATTTATCTTTTCAAAGAATGTTGTTCGACAAAATTGCTATAAAAGCTTTACTTTTCTATGTTGTTTTTAAAATGATCTCATTATTAGAAAACAAAAGCAATGTTGATTAGTAAAATCAGCTTCACGCTGCATCCCGCACACAGCAAGTTAGGCAGAGGGAACCTAGTGTTAAGACACTCCGTTCCCCACTTTCCGCCGAGTTCTGGAGGCATTGCGTGTTGAGTGGCGGAACTCGACGCCGCCCTTTGCCTCGAATAGTAAATAAATAATTATTACATAGATCAAGCGGGCGAAGCCGCAAAGTCTGGTAATTAAAAAAAATGCATTGTAATATAATACCTTTCACACTATACTATAAGGTGCGTAGGTGTCGATATGAAATGCTAAGGGAATGGACTCCGGTAGTTATAACTAATGGGCTGATAAGCGTGGCCGACCGATTGCATCTTTGGTGGGTAATGGGTGCCATTTAACGTTGACCCTTCTAATTGATGATTTTCGCGTGACGTGACTTGTCTACTGTTAATTATATTAATACTGTCACGTCAAGCTCTGTCACGTTTTCTCTTAACTAGTGTGTGTTTTGTAGTTGAAATATTTTTTTTATTTTATAATTGCTGCAATTATGATATTAATATATTATATTTATATTTAGTTAAAACTACTTTATTAGATAAATATTATGTTAAAGTTGTTTGTTCCTTTTTTCATGACACTTGCTGTTGTTATAATTTGAGCGATTATACAAAATTGTAGTTATAATAATTAATTTTACTTAAAATTATTAATTTTGAGTTTATTTGGAGATGAAAATAATTTTAGTGTAATGTAAAACATATGTATGTAGGAGTATGCACATGTCTTAATGACTAACTAGGAAGAAAATCTCGATAGTTTAAAAATATCTTGTTTGTTTTATATTTATAGTAAATCATATAATATTGTATAAGCAACATATTTATATTAAACACAATATATATTTATTTCTTTAAAAGGAGAAAGGCTAGATTTTTTGCTTTTGACGTTTGCCTCAAATAAGAATAAACAAGTTATGATAATAATTAATTGAATTAAAGAAAAGATTTATATGTCAAAGTCTTTCAAAAATCTATAAACTCTATAACATTCTTACATTTAATTTGTTGAAATTTATTGATAATTTTATAGAACTCCAATGGCGGGTCTAGTAATATGGTCGATAAGAAATGAAGACGTAGGTGTATGGACATCATCTTAAAAGCTGCGGTATGATTGATAAAAATAGTTTTAAATTACATAATTATTCTTACTTACTGATGATTATCTATTTTATTAGAAAGTGCGTTAATGTTTAACAGACATCATGTGTTGTGGGCGTACATGATTTATAAGCGTTTCAAATGTCGCAAGAAATCAGTCATTTTCGACTTAAATTTTTGTTGTTTGTTTTTTTAAATTGTATCCTACTGATTTTTTAAGTTGTATCCTACACATAGCAGGTTAGGCAGAAGGAATTTAGGAACTTAGTGTTCAGACACTTCTGTTCTTCGATTTCCTTCGAATTCTGGTGGAATTGTGTGTTGAGTGGCGGAGCTCAACGTCGAGTTTTGACTCGTTACCAGAGCGAGTAAATGAAAATATTAAATACTTAATGTCCTAGAGTGGGAATCGGACCTACAATCTGTCACGTTTCGTTTATATTTTAATAATTATCACAAAATTATAAAGATAATAATATCGATTTTACAAAAGGTTGTAATTAAATTAGAATACTGTTCTTCAATTTGTCTAATAAAGGAGGAGCATAGTTAAAGTAATATAATTTAGTGTGCGTAATATACGTTACTTCACTGGGAAACAGCAAAAAATTGTTCCTTTATTTCCTAGAATACTGTTACATTTTGGCATGTCTATGACTAGATTTATTCCTCACACATTTTCCATATTTTTTAGCTTTTATCATCTATACATGTAAAAAAATTGTAACCGACCGCTGTTTGTATTAATGTAAGTTTTTTAAAGTTTTTGTCTGTTTGCCTATGCGCTTGTGCACGCTAATTTATAATAGTATTTTGGCAACCTTCAGCATAGCATAGTATTCAGTATTTGGATTAGTTGTTTCCATTAAAATTTGTTAATAAATAAAAAACTTACATCAATATAAAATATTTTGTTCTACAATAATTGTTTTATCGAATTAGTTGAAATTTTTATTTCCAATGTATATCCATACATATCTTTGAAATGATAATGTTAATAACCAAACTTTTACGAAAATATCCTTGAAGTGTATGCTTTCAAATAAAAAAAATAATTATCGGAATTGGTTGGCGTGATATTGAGTTATTCGTCCATTTGTCGCGCACATATCTAATGCAAATTAAAAACTTACGTGATTTTCTCATAGATACCATTGTTAGAAATTAACAAAAAAAATTAAAACAGCTATTAAATAAATAAAAAAAACATCATAATCGGTTCACCCAGTCAAAAGTTCTGAGGTAACAAACATAAAAAAAAACAAACGAATTGACAACCTCCTTTTCTTACAGAAGTCGTTTAAAAATATTTCACGCCCGAAGTGATTTAAATTGAAAATGGAATGTTTATTATCAAATAAATCCATATTTAACACACAAGTAATTGATAGTCGTCGTACATATAAATGAATTCGCCCTTCTTCCAAGCACAGCAATTGTATGCTTATAAAGCTTGTTATACACGGTGGCTGATATCACTACATATTTTTATTATTATTTTTCTGATCTATTATTAAAAAATAAAAATAAATCGGCCTCACACTATATCCCGTACACAGCAGGGTAGGCAGAGGGAACCTAGTGAAAGCCACTTCGTTCCCCACTTTCTGCCAAATTCTGGAGGCATTGCGTGTTAAGTGGCAGAACTCAACGCCGCGCTTTGCCTCGACACCAGAGCGAAGAAATGGAAATCTATTATTGGGGTATTTATTAACGTAACAGAACCCAAAATAATGTATTTTTAAAATTTTTGTGTTTGTTCTAGCTAATCTCAGAAACTGAGTATTCAATTTAAAAGCTGTTTTCACAGTGTGGTATTTTTGCCAACTTCCTTTAAAATTTGTTGTGTTTATTTTATTTCAATCGGTTCATAATTAAAAAAATATTTTAATATAAAATTTTATATAGATAAAAAATAAAATAAAAATTGTCTTTAATTTGATTGTCTTATTAGAACACGAAAGAAATTCAGATATTATTACTATAAATAATTGTGTAGTTAAAACGGGCGAAGCCGCGCGCGGTTGTTAGTTTAAATATAACTTTATTCGATCGACAAGCAATTAAGAAAATTTAGGTAACCACACCCAACTTATCTCCACTTTCAACTCACGCTGAATCTGGTTATTAATTACTTATCCGATGAATTGTGCACACATTTGTGAATATAGGTCATACGGATGAAATTTTAATATTTATAGAATTTAATTACTTATAAAATATAGCTAACGTGGCATATATGGTTGTTGACTGTAAACGATTATAATAAAGAGACAAACAAGATTAATAATAAAATTAAAATTGACGCATTGATAGGATTTTAAATGAATTGTATATTGTAAAAAAAGATAAAAAGATCTGTAAATTGAATTTATTCATTAATTATTTTCTGCATTGAGTACTTACATACTAAAATTTTATGTATTTTTTTCTTTATTTAGTACGAACAAAAAGTTTTCTTTCAAAATAATGTAGGAGTTTACGCACGCAACCATAAAATATGTGTACCTATAATTATTTCTTTTCATGTGCGAATTGTAAATTTTCTACATTATTAGGGGCCTAGTGTTTTGCAGTAGTTAAAATTATGTACACGTACAAATATATATTTTTTTTTCCGCACACAGTATGGTAGGTAGCGGCAACCTAGTGTCAAGACACTATGCTCTCGACTTTACGCTTAATTCTGGAGGCATTACGTGTTTAGTGGCGAAACTCAACGCAGCGCTGTGCCTCGACACTAGAGCAAAGAAATATTTAAAAAAAAAACAGCTTCCCAAGGTATCCTGCACATAGCAGGATAGGCAGAGGGAACCTAGTGTCAAGACACTACGCTCTCCACTTTCCGCCAAGTTCTGGAGGCATTGAGTGTTGAGTGGGGGAAGTCAACGTCGCGCTTTGCCTCGAGTGGAAATCGAACCCACGACGTCCTATACCTTTGTGCCACGACTGGCCTCAAATAAATATGTTCATACTAAATAGGCGACTACAAACCAGTACTCCCTATATAGTCCAGTATATACGAGGTCTTAGTGAGAGCACGTGTGGCTACAGTAAATTAATTGCTTCATATCTGTACTATTGCTATGAAACCTTCAATAATGCATATGAATTAGTCGTTGCTAAGACGTTCGTTCGTTTACATTTACATTCAAATTTACATGTATATACTATATATACATGTATTTGTAAACTGAAATTATGGAGAAAATTTATATTTCTTAATTTTTTTGTTATACTTTTTTTTCAGCTTTTACCTTTTTTATCTGCCGTTTTAACGGTCGTGCAAAGTGGAGTAGGTTGAGCTGGAAAGCAGACCCTGGAAGAGAGCGAGAGACTTTTTTTCAGCTTCACGCTGTATCAAGCCGATAGCAAAGTAGACAGAGGGTTCTAAGTAGCCCAGTGGTAAGACACTCCGTTCTACACTTTCCGCCGAATTCTTGAGGCATTGAGTGGCGGAACTCAAAGCCGCCAATTATTTTTATACATTGCTAACTTGAGTTAATTTAGTAAATTAATAAAATATAGTTTAAACATGCTTCATTTTTCATATTACCGAATCTAGTAAGTACTAAACTAGTAGTAGACATGGACTGAAAATTTAACAAAAAAAAATAATTAGCTTCACGCTGTATCCCGCACACAGCAGGATATTCAGAGGTAGCCTAGTGTTAAATTCAAATTCAAATTCAAATAAGACACTCCGTTCCCCACTTTCCGCTAAAATCTTGGGGCATTGCGTGCTGTGTGGCGGAACTCAACACCGCGTTTTGCCTCGACACCAGAGAGAAAAAATTAAAATATTAATTTAAATAAATATTTCATTTCCGAGAGTGGGGATCAAACCCATAACCGTAACATTACAGATCACACCCTTGTGCTCTTGGGCCACGACGACAACCTCAACCGGGCTGGAAATATAACATAACATTAATTAATTAAAAATATCCGCATTCATAATATTTTATAGTTAAATCTAATGATTATTATTTGCGATTATATGATCATAAGTTGTTCACCTTTAATGGTAAAAAGTTGCAGAGCGTTTGAAACGTTTTAAGTGGCTACGTCGTTATACGAGCCTAGTCTGTGGCATTATTAATTTACATATTACAAAGTCAAGGTATGTTTCTATTTTTAAATTAGTTTTTCTTGTAACTTCACGCTGTATCCCGCACATAGCAGCGAGGCACCGAGGGAACCCGGGAACCTGTGTTTAAGACACTCCGTTATAATTAAGACTCTTCCGTCCAATTTCCACCGAATTCTAATCCATATACCTGTTTTTTGTTCATTACCATAATTATGTCTACAATTCTGAAATAGTAAGTACATCGTTTTGTTCAACGTTTTACGGCGTTTTCCGGCGGCGTTCGACTGTCTGCGGTTTTAATAAGCATCGTGCGATTCCAGAATGCTTTCCAATCAATTTAGTGGTTGTTACTACCTTTTATGGGAATGGTTTACATGCTATAAACTTATTTTACGACAAAATTAAAGGTTTAAGTGCTAATGTACCTCATGCTTCATCTTCTAATAGAAAGTACAATGAATCTTAGATATAATAAACCAAGTTTAATACTTATTTTCTGTATAGAGGTTCAAGGTTCGATTTATCAAAGCGGGATATTATTTTATTGTTGAAGAAATAAATAATATAAATGGTATATTTTTATGAAGTCATTTAAAGGAATAATACATTGATTTTAATTTTATTTATATGCAAGACGCGATACTTACGATTTTTCATATTTGTGAAAAAATTAAAATATTCAGAAATATAGAAATTTTATATAAAAAATTGCATATGTTTTAAAAAAAACATTAACACTTTAAAAATTATACAGTACCTATAAAAAATATTAAATGAACATTTATTTATTCCGACAATAACAAAAAACGTGAAAATTATAAAGTTATTAGTGTAAATTTATTTTAATAAGAGAAAATGTATGCAAGATATGTGCATATATTTTATAATGTTTGGGATATTTCTAGGGTAAATTCGAAAAGACAACTAAATTAGGGATTTAATATTAAAACTTGCAAAACGTTTTTAGCATTTTCTTTTGTATAAATAAAGGTAAAAAATAGATAACCATGGTTGAGAGGGAACCTAATGTTAAGACCGTTCTTTTCTTACTTTTCTTTTAAATTGTATTCAAATTCAAAATATTCTTTATTCAAATAAACTCTTATAAGCACTTTTGAATCGTCAAATGAACATATAACGAAAAAAAAAGCTACCACCGGTTCGGAAGGCAGTTCTGCTGAGAAGAGCCGGCAAGAAACTCAACAGTTGCTCTTTTCAAAGTCAATGGTATAATATATCATTTTATTACATAAACTGGCAGCTATCCTGCATCACATTCAATATACATTAATTCCATACATGTTTATCCTCTAAATATTCTTGAACAGTGTAATAAGCTTTACTTGTTAGTATTTTTAATACTAAAGCTACTTTAAATTGTGGTAGTGGCAAACTTACGCCCAATATTAATAACCTATCTCCAACGTCAATCTTAGATTGTTTCATATATCTATCCAATCTCTAGATTCTATCTATCCAAGATATATGAAACAATCTAAGATTGACGTTGGAGATAGGTTATTAATATTGGGCGTTAGAATACACGGCAGAAGTTTATTATATACACGTATACTCAGACCCATAAAAGATTTGTTAACTTTTTGGAGGCGAAAACTTGGCGTAACAAGTTTATCTTTATTTCTCATTCCTATCGTATGTATATCACTATTTTTACTATGACACTGTACATTTTGCCGGACAAACAGAATATTATAATATACAAATTGTGAAGCAACAGTAATAATACCTGCATTTTTAAAAACATCTCGCAGAGAATCTCGAGCTCTCAGATTATAAATATATCTCACGGCTCTTTTTTGGAGAATAAATATTGAATTTATATCTGAAGCACTGCCCCATAGCAACATTCCATAAGATAATATACTATGAAAATTGTTATAGTAGACTAGTCGGGCAGTTTCAACGTCCGTCATTTGTCTTACTTTTTTAATGGCGAACGCTACAGAGCTGAGTTTATCCGCAAGTGTTTCCAGATGAGTGTTCCACTGGAGTTTGGAATCTATCGTTAAACCTAAGAAAATAGCTAACATGCTATATAAAAATAGCAAAAAAAGGTTAAAACTTATTATGGACCTATTTTTTACGTATTATGCGTTAATACGACATGCGGTTATAATCACAGTAGCACTACACTTGTCACGTCTGGCGGTTACTGTAGTTTTGTGGTCTGACATACATTAATAAGGTAGTCTCTATAAGCATGGAGACTCCAATGAGAGAGAGAGAAAGAGAGGAATTATGGTTTTCTCTTTAATGCTTTATCGCAACCAGAAATATTTCTTCTGCCCGGTATATGTATATGTAATTGTAAAAATAAATATTTATTTAATAAGTACGCTTTAGTGTAGATAATTAGAGAAGTAACAATAATAACATATTAACAGTAAGAGGACTACATACATATTTAAATGTCACCGGCCATTCCGTTTACAATAGAACCATGAACTAGGGGCCTTGATGCAAAAATTGTCAACTATTTCAAAAAACATAATTATATACTAATTATAATAAACTCAAGACATTTCCGAACGTAATCTTATTTTTTATCATGTATATTTTGGACTACCAGCATGTAAAATCTGATCAGAAATCATATATTATTTATTTATTTAAACCTAATAAATTGGTTTAAGGCGATATAAACTATTGCATTCTTTTTATCTACGTCTCTGTGAGTATATATTATCTATGTATGTGTATGTATCTGTACATGTTTCGTATTTTTACGACACATGCAAGATCTTTTTTGCTGCCGTCGTCCTACACAATGGAACCATGAGTTCGGGGCCTTTTTCGAAAATTGACCAAAACCAAGTGAGTGTAACCTAGAAAGGTTCCGTACTTAAAAATATTGGTAAGAAATATTGTGGTAATCCTTTTTTTATCAGGTCTAACTATATCAATAGGTAAATCTTATCAAAAATAAAATTAAAATTATGTATTGACATTTTATACGTTTTTTTTCTTTTTCTGTCCCAATTCCTACAGCAAAATCCATGATGCCTAAGCTGAGCTTTGCTTTTGTAAAAGTGTTCGTATATATTATAGTATAAATGTGACGTCAACTACGTTTATATTGTTTTTAAGACACATTTAATTTTTAATATTATATTTTTGCGTTCGAATTAAAAGTGAAAGAAGACTATTACTATAGAAGAGTGGAAAATGTGACGTAAAAGAGAACAAAAAAATTGTTGACACAACACTGTTCTTGAGGATCGAATGAAACGATATGATATAAACACATACGACATAATAGACAAGAGAAAAATTATGAGGATGTGGGCGACTCAGTAACATTATATCACACACATTTATTTATAATAGGCATCTGACTTATTACCTATTTAATAAAATAAAATAATAAATATAAGTACACATATACATTCTGATCTAATTTATCTAACATTACATATATCTTAAATTAACATTAGTAAATATAAATAAAATGTATATGTGTACTTATATTTATTATTTTATTTTATTAGTTAGATGCCTATTCTAAATAAATGTATGTGATATAACGTTACTGAGTCACCCACAAGGAAGTCAATATCTTTGGTTTATTTCTTAAAGCCTATGTTAGACAATTGTAAAATATGATCATATCAAAATAGATACTTGTATATTAAGAAAGTGGAGGTCGACTGAGATTGGCGTTTAATTGTGTTAAGAAACTAAATATTCTAATTTCTTATATATTGTTTATCTGTACAGTATTATAGTGTTTTTACTGTATATAGTTAATGACGACGATACAAGACTATTTAATATAATTATATTTATTTAATTTTTCAATAGAAATATTACTATTATCATAAAACAAAATCTTTCAGTACATTAATATTATAATTTCTTAAGGGTTTTTAAATTTTACTATGCAAATTTTTCTTTATTCGTAATTTTAGCTACAAATGAAATCCATTTGTCTACTTAAATAGTAACATTTTAAGTTCATACGTCACTCAAATTAACAGGGTAGGCAAAGTACGCCCAGCGTTAAAGCACCCCGATCTTCGTTTACCGTTCTTTTAAAAAAATTTACCGTTCTTTTAAAAAAAAAAACATTCTATATTAATTTTAGGATTGCGGGGCAGCGGGTAGCATAATTTATAAAAATTGGCTTTTCAGATTTATTCGTTTGTTTTTATTGTAGGTTATGACTTCGTGCCAAATTTTATAACTGTAGGTCCACGAGAAGTACTTTATAGGATTTGATTATGTGATAAATTTTATACAAAAACTAAGTATTTAATAAAATGCAACAAAAAATATGTAAAAATATTCATCTCTTTTGATTGCGTTGACTTAGCTTGCTTGATTTTTCTGGGCTTTATAGGACTGTAGATCAGAATATTTAAAATTAAATTCATCTTGAGATCTTCATATATCTCGAGATAAATAGTCTTAAGTCTTAATAAACAAAGTGATTCTATAAGGGTTCCGTTTTTTCCTTTTGAGGTACGGAACCCTAAAAAGTATTTGCATATTGAAAAATCAATCACTTTTTATATTAAAAAGGAATCTATACTAAAAACATAAAAGTACTTTTATTTCACTAGTCGTAAATGGTTCAATTAAGCAAAGTATTGAGCGTGCTTATAGCGTCAGTGCACAAAGCGCAGTATTAGAGGGTTAACCGTCAATCACTTTTGATCGTACTTTGATCATACATAATACATATTATGTTATATTTTTATTATCATTGCATTGCAGTGCTAATTAATTTTTTGTTACATTTTTTTTTACACCAAGACGTTGAGTTCCGCCACTCAACACGCAATGTCTCGAAAAATTCAGAGGAAACTGAGAACGAGGTGTCTTAACACTAGGTTCCCTTTGCCAATCCTGCTGTGTGCAGGATACAGCGTAAAACTGGTTTATTTATTTTTTTCATTTAATTGTTGTAATTATATCAATCGACGATCGACGGTAGTGGATTTGATTCCATTCGTGGGAATTAAAAATAATTTATTTATTAATCATTTCTTCGCCTTGGTAACAAGGAGAAGCACGGTTGAGTTCCACCACACACACGCTATACCTCGAAAATTCTATGAGAAGTGAAGAAACGCAGGATTTTAATCCTACGTTTCTTCACTTCTCACACTGTGCCTTCGTACACTGTGCCTTCTGAAAAAAAAATGTTCAAGTCATCGTGGCGCAGTGAGATAGCGTCTGACTATAAAGGCGATGGTTATGGGATTCATACACCACTCAATAATTAATATTTTAAATTCGGAAACTTCTATTGAATGTTTTCAAAAAATAAAGAATGTAACGTCTTGACACTATTTTTTCTCTGCGTAGCCTGTTATGCTAAATAAAACGTGAGGCGAAATGTCCAACCAAGTTTTCAGATTAGAAAATATTTCCTTTATCCTCATTTATTCTAATAATATAGTTTTTAGATCACAGACCTAATTCAATCTTACTTACAATTTCCTTGCCGTCCGTTTGGATAAAGCTAGGCTAATTGGCTCTAATTATTGATAATAGCCATTAATGAACTACCGCTGTCTTCAAAGGTTGCGTTCTGTATCCATGTATGATAAATGGGAAGAGATTTTTTTAAACCATCTGCAGGTACAATTAGCTCTTACAGCTTCACGTGAGAAAAGAATAAAAAATGATGGTTCTCATAGTGATTTTCTGGGATTTTTGTATGAAATATCATACAAAATTCTTAATAATATCTGTGATTTCCTCTATTGGGATCGGTCAATTATTACTGACAGGTATATTGTTGCTAATAGACCTGATATAGTATTAGTAGACCGAGTTGACGTTACTATACCACATGATGACAATCTCGTGGAAGCAGAAAAAGAAAATGGGATGTCAATGCGACTATCATTGTGGCATTATTGGTTTCAGTTAACGGCTTAATAGCCAAAAGCCTCGATCAACATATTAAGAAGTTAACGCTTAGCTGTTGGATCAAGAATCAGATGCAAAAAGCAGTTCTACGTGAGACGGCGCGGATTGTGAGAAGATTCCTCTCTCTAGAGTCCTAGCCACTGATGGCTTGGATCCTTGTCCCACCCTCGGAATAATGTTTTTTTAATATTTTTAAATGTGTTTTTTATAATGTAAAATTTATTTCTTTTACGTAATAAAAGTATATATTGTATAAAGAAATTAAAAATACGATCATGTCACGTCAAAAAAGCTTTTACATTAAACATTTTTTTATTATTTATTAATTTGCTATACAGGCACAGACTATAAAACGTCCTCTTTCATATGAAATACCTTTTGAGCTGGGAAAGCGGGAAATTCTAACGCGTATAATAAATTGTGCCATTTGGAAGTTACCAGAACTTTATTGGCAATTCAGCGAATAACCTTAGTAGGACGAGAAATTTACAACATTTGAGTGCCAAGTGCCTGCGCCATTTGTTCTTGGACAAATCATAATGTAATAAAGACTGTTAAATTGTAGACGTTTCTATGTTAATACGTAGATTAAATGCCTGCAAAAGAACTAATTGGCATTTTTATTCGCTAAATTTATATTCCAAGGCCAGTCGTGGCGCAGCGGCACGAAGTGTGATTGTAAAACCGACTGGTTGTGGGTTCGATCCCCATTCGAGGAGATGAAATATTTACTTAAATTTATATTTCAATTTGTTCTCTATGGTGTCGATATTAAGTCTTTTACAAGTGACTTTTCACTGTGAGTGAGACTTCGAGAGCCGTGAAACCGCGTAAAGGTGATGCTTGTGGGTTCGAATTCCACTCGGGGAAATGATTCCTTTTCTTCTCCTTGCTCTCAAGGCACAGTGCGGCGTTAGGCTCCATCACTCAACACTCAAAGAGGAGAATGGAGCGTTTGTTTATGACACTTGATTTGTTCAACCTACCATACTAAATGCGTTATTCACTGCGAAGGTAAATAATAATTTGTTTATTTTTAAAAATTTTGAAGTGTTATTTTCAATAAGGATAGAAATATATTTTTAGGGCATATTCCGGCATATTTGATGACAATGAAATTCACATTATTACTTAATTACTAAAAATAAATTTAAATAATGAAACTTTCATCATCTCTTAGAATCTATTCTTTATCATAAAATGTAGATATATATTTATTATTCTAATAAAATAAAATAATCTTTATTGCACACAAAAGATACAAATAGCACAAAATCATAAAAATATATGTTTGTAAGATGTATACAAAGGCGGTCTTATTGCTTCAAGCAATCTCTTACGGACAACCTTTGGCAAATGAAGGAATAAATTTAACAGAAGGAAGGAGAATAGCGTTATAGTACACATACATTAAAGAAAATATTATATAATAATAGTCAGAATGCAGCGGAAAGTGGGAAACGAAGTGTGTTAACATTAGGTTCCCTCTGCCTACTCTGCTATATGTGGGATACAGCGTGAAACTGATTTAATGTTAATAAAATAATATACATATGATAATAATTTCTCACTTGCTGCTTATTTTGTATCATGATTTATATCATACTCATTAAGAAAACGGATTTGAACCCGCGCCTCTTTGGAAACCGTCCAAGAGTTCGTCCGTTCAAATCCCGCTACTTTAAAATTTTTATGCATTTTCTTAACAAGTATTTTTATTACCGTATTTAAATATTTTCTACTATTGCAGAATAAAAATCTTTTGATAAAATAACTAATATATAAATTAATTAAATCAATAAATAAAAACAGAAAATTCCAAACAGAAAACGCATAATCAAACCTTGGATCACCGAAGGTCTTTTAGGTTGCATAAAAAACCGCAATAGGATTCACACACCATAAAATAATTATAAACTAGTGGTTGGTTCGATTCTCACTAGAGGAGATAAAATATTTACTTAAAGGTATATTTCTATTTTCTTCGCTCTGTTGTCGAGGCAAAGTGCGGCGTAGAGTTCCGCCACTCAACACGCAATGCTTCCAGAATTTGGCAGAAAGTAGGGAACGGAGTGTCTTAACACTAAGTTCCCTCAGCCACTCTGCTGTGTGCGGGATATAAATCAGTTCATTAATATAATAAAAAAAATAAAGAGAAAATATCAAAGGGAATTAATAAAATTACAAATATTACAAATAATAAAATAATCAATCAATCAATCAATCAGCTTCACGCTGTATCCCGCACACAGCAGGGTAGGCAGAGGGAACCTAGTGTTAAGACACTCCGTTCCCCACTTTCTGCCGAATTCTGGAGGCATTGCGTGTTGAGTGGCAGAACTCAACGCCGCGCTTAGCCTCGACACCAGAGCGAAGAAAATGGAAATATAAATTTAAGTAAATATTTCATCTCCTCGAGTGGGGATCGAAGCCACAACCAGTCGGTTTTACAGTCACACCTTGTGCCGCTGCGCCACGACTGACCTCAATAAAATAATGTGGATAAATATTAAAAATATAACCTATACTAATCAATCTAAGAATCGAATTACTATCAATGAAATCCTCTCTTCTACAAACACGCGCTTCTTACGACGCGTCGTAAGAAACATTGAGACTACGTTGTATTTTTGGGCAAGTTCTTTTCCAATATTTGCGAAATAGTTGTTAATTTTAATTAACTGTTTGTAGAAGAGAGGCCGTCGCGACGCCATAATCTACGATTGCCGCAAGTCAATTCTTTTATTATGATAGAAACAGACGTAGACAAAGTGAAAAGTATTCTGCTGGAACTAAAAACTCATAGGGCACTGAGTTAGGATAAATCTCAACACTATTCATTAAACAATTATGTAGAGATGTTGTTCCTGTAATCTTTTATTTTGCTAATCTTGGCTTCAGTAAGGGAGTTTTTCCAACTTTGTTCAAGCGAGCTAACATAATGCATGTTGAATACATCACACGCAGTTAGGGAATAAAGATGAAATTAGTAATAATAGACCTATTTCTCTTTTACCGTCGTCTAGAATAATCGAAAAACTTATCAATAAGAGCTTATTAAAATACTTAGAACATTTCCGAATACTTTCAGACTCTCAATATGATTTTAACCATGACATTTTCACGCACAAAGATCCTAGTGACCAAACATCTTGACAAGAGTGAGCTATGTCTAACATTTTTTTTTGGATATAAAAAAATAGTTAGACATTAGTCTTGGGATCTACGCTTATTACTACGTAAATCAGTTTTGTAATGTCATAAACGTAAAAGATGATGCTACAGCTGTTGCTTTTACTGGTAATTCGGCTGATGTTTAACTTTCTGCTGAACAAGGTTTAGCAAAATTCCCTTTTTAACCCTAACCGTTACTAAAACAAACTTTATATGTTTTAGTTAAATTGCAATTGTCTTACGATATTCTTACGATTAATAAGATACCATCTACTAAATATCTAGGTGTTTTTATAGACCAGAGATTATCCTGGTACTTACAAATTGATTAAGTTGCAAACAGAACAAGGAAATTAAGCTGGATATTTAGGAAATTCCGACACATAATGCCCAAAACAAAAAAAAGAAAGGGCACACACACATATACTCGTTCAACCTAACTTATTTTAAATGTAAAATGTTTTTATAATATTAAAATAGATATCTTAGGTACTGTATTGGAAGAGCGGGGTCTTCTAATGCAGGTGTTACTTGCTTTAAAAAAAAGACTTTCTGCGTTAAGCCTGTTGAACAAAAAAAACCTACGGCGTATAGCATCTAACAGGGTAGGCATAGGGAACCCAGTGATAAAATTGTATATAGAACCCACATTCATAGCATTTGCAATCAGATTTTGTACCGCTACGCCACGATAGCATAAAAGCAAAAATAGTAATACGCAAAACAAAACGTAATACAAAAGTAACTGTTACAGTAACCTAAAAGCTCAACGAGGGCACGCTCTTTACAAAAATTGAAATCTGAAACATTATTTCATAAAGTATGTACCATGAAAGTAAAAAAAAAATATCATTAAAAGAGATAAAGGTATGCACATTCTTTTTACCTTTACTCTCTTTTCCACTCATGGTAGGGTAGGCAGAAGAAACTTGAGAACATAGTGTTAAGACGCTTAAACTTCCCACTTTTTACCGAATTCTGGAGTCATTGCCTACTGAATGCCAGAACTGTGGGGATTGAACCCACAACAAGTCGCGTTTACAGTCACACACTTGTGCCTGCGCCACGACTAACCTCAATATTATAAAAATATTATATTTTTGTTCATAAAAATATCCTGTCTGCACTTATAATCGTTGCGTAAATCAGTTGAGCCGTTCTTAACAATCCTTTAGTCACGAAGATGACACGACTCGACATGACCCCTCTATACGGTTATCTAATTCATACACATTGAATTGGTTTGTATTTTTGTTTGTAATATCTGAGATCTGATGAATTTTTGCAGACTGTAAGAAATCGATAAAGTTCTGCTATTTTTTTATTATAATTAAGCAGGGTCACTAACACGTGAAACGCGACTCTAGAGAATGAATTATTATTTATTAATCTCTGTATCAATCTCTTGTATCAAAGCAAAAGTGCAGCGTTAAGTTCTGCAACTCAACACACAATGTCTCGAAAGTTGGCGGAAAATGGAGAACAGAGTGTTTACAATAAGTTCCGTCTTTCCCCCTGCTATATGCGGGATACGCCTTCATACATGCCCTCTGGGGGCTCTTTTGCTTTATACGTGACGTTTCTCCAGCAACTTAATAACTGATACTGTGTTTTCGCAGGTGAACCTCGGTCTCCCCCACTTCTTTTACCGCTTACTTTTCCATCACAACTCTTTTTTACCATTCTTTCATCATTCATTCGTTCGACGTGCCCAAGCTACCAAGGTACCATATTGCATTATGTACGGCAAAGCGTGCAGCTGTGCTAATGTTTCGCCGGCTCATCAATGCAGCTAAGGTTCCGTTAACCCTGTTTCTGACAGTAATATGCCTTTCTACATCCATCTCACACCTTCATTCTTTACTGAACGTACTTCCCAAATATACTACTTCATTCACTTGTTCTAATATCAAGACTTAGCCTTTCGCGTCATTATATTCGTACATCTTCTTGTAGAATTCCGTATTATAGCTGTAACTACGTAAATACCTTTTTTTTGGTTGATATTAAAATTTAAAAAATATTTTTTAAGTAAATACTTTCATGAAAATATATAGTTTTCCTCATTTCATGTTTTTGACTATTTATAATTTAAGATGACCTTAGGTTTTGTTTAGGAAATATAAAGAAAACTAGTACCTACCAAGATTATAATTAATTTCCGAACAATATCTACTTGTCGTACATATATATTATATATTTGTATGTAATATTTTGTTTTAGTATTCCTAAAACCAATTCGGAAACAAAGGAGAATTGTCGAAACAACAATATACTATGAAACAACAAAAGTAAAATTTACTGTAGTCTCCAGTTGTTGACTTACGGTCAAAACGAAGTTTAACCACTTGGAGTTGGGATATCATTTATTTTAATAAAAGCTATTATCCGAATAGCGAGTTCGCGAACAAACGTTATCACGTAGAAATCCTGTTATTTACCTCGATGCCGGTCGATTAGAAGTTTGCTAGTTTGGAAATCAAAGTTTGTGTAGGTTATATGTTATATCGCACTTGAAATACGGGCTTTTTATATATTTATTATAAGCTATGATTTTTCCTCACTCGAGGAAATGAAATATTTATTTAAATTGATATATTCATTTCTTCGCGCTGGTGTCGAGGCAAAGCGCGGCGCTGAGTTGCGCCACTCTACACGCAATGCCTCCAGAATTCGCCGGAAAGTGGGGAACGGAGTGTCTAACTACTAAATACTACGGAAATACTAGGTTCCCTCTGCCTGCTATGCTGTGTGCGGGATACTGCGTAAAATTGTCACTTCTTGCCAAATTTTATTATGCGGTGAATTTCATACAAAATGCAGCAAGATGATGCACGCTCGTATCTTTTAATTGCGTTGACATAGAAGCATGTTTTTCTGTGCTCCAAAGGTAGATCTGAATATTTGATATTAATTTCAGCTCGATACCTCTACGCAATCTCGAGACCAATAGTTGTGACAGACGGACAACAAATTGATCCTATAAGGGTTCCGTTTTGTCCTTTTGGGGAACGGAACTCTAAAAAATACATATTTTTAGTTTTCAAGCTACATTTAATTTAATACAGGAATAACTAGGCCAATTTAAATGGAGATATAAAACAGATTACATTAAAATAGGTATTGTTCTATTCAACAAATTTTGGATTAATGAATCGAGGCTAATTACTGACCAAGTGCATTCTACCGTATTTATAATTGCTTTCAATTGTTATTGGACGTTGAAAATTATAGGTAATATATTGAATATACATATTTCTGTAAATTAAATTTGGACTAGTTCAAAATTAAACATAAAATAGATATTTCTCTTTAACAAATTAATTTTTAACAAAAAAAAGCCGACTTCAAACAACGTACTAAAAAGTAAAAAATAATTTTACATAAAGTAAACCGTACTTCGATTTTGTTAAATAAAAATAATTAAAAAAGATTATATAATAATTACTATATATTTAATTAGGTATTAAAAATTAAATTAAATTAAATTAGCTTCACGCTATATCCCGCACACAGCAGGGCTGGCAGAGGGAGCCTAGTGCTAAGACACTCGGTTCCCCATTTTCTGCCGAATTCTCGAGGCATTGCTTGTTGAGTGGTGTAACTCAACGCCGCGTTTTACCTCCACACCAGAGCGAAGAAATAAAAATATTAAATATTTCATTTCTTCGAGTGGGAATCGAACTCACAACCAGTCGCCTAACAGTCAGTTACACATTTGTCCCCCTTCGCCATAACGGACCTCGTAAAATAATACTAAATATTACAAAAATTTGTAAAATAATACTAAATTTTATATTCAAAGACTAAAATAATAAAATATTCTTTAGATTAAAATGCAAGCGCATTTGTGTACTCTACACAATGCTTCGTATGAATAATACATCCTGAAAGGCCGCACCTTTGTTAAATTTAAAACAAACTACACAAAACAAAAGGTAGAGCATATAAGGTATTTTGTAAACGTAATATTTGAAAAATAAGAACTATGTTTTTTTTGCCTACAGTACTACTTATAGTTCATACGCGCTCTAAATGTTTTACATGCATTGCAGAATTTACTCGACATCTGTAGAACCCTTTTTACGTTTACGTTTTTTTTATTCTTTAATTAAGGTCGGTATAGTTTTTTTAGTAAGTTTTTGGTTAGTTAAAAAGCTTTTAAGAACTTAAAAAAATTACATATTTTACTTGGGACTTGATCGAATTATTCAAATTAAATATATCCAAAATCAACGGACTTTTCCGTAATATTCCGTATAGTCTCTTGTGCAAATACATAAAAAAATATTTCAAACAGTTCTCTCAATATTCTTAAGCAAATAAAAGATATAGAGAGATATAATTTTTCTTCTATAGATAAATATAAAGCATATATTTTAAACATTTTTAAAGTGTTAATCCACACTTAGGAAAGAAAAATAGTTATTTAGAAAACGTATAAAAAATTTAACTTAGCGGGACTCGAACCTGCGCCTCCTGGAAACCGACCAGTCAATAACTATAAAGCATATATTTACCCGACCGCGCGATGCAAGGGAGGGTCAATCAGTCTATATATATGTATGCATATGCATATGTATGTATTTTTGTTTCAATGTGGCATTGTAGAGGCAAAACGCATTGCCAATTTTAATTATTCTAACGTCGATCGATTCGCCTTAAACCATACCATCGTCACTCAAGGGCAAAGACATGCGACTAATAAAACTGTACCACAGACAGCATACGCCAGATTAAAATCAAATAAATCAGCTTCACGCTGTATCCCACACACAGCAGGGTAGGCAGAGGGAACTTAGTGTTAAGACACTCCGTTCCGCACTTTCCGCCGAGTTCTGGAGGCGTATTGTGAAGCAAATAAATCTTAACATGAAAGTGTGACAGATACTTATTTAGAAAGTCCTTAAGTGTGGAATAACACTTTATAAATGTTTAAAAAGTGTGACAGTTTTATTTATATGGTTAATTAAATTAAGCTGTAATGTATTTACCTGCGGCCTTGTCTAATAATACTAAGAGAATAAATTAGATAGGTCATTGTTTGTTCTTTAACTGTAAACATATACTTTAAAAAATACTTCCATTTTAAAAACTACTGACCCCGCTCGCAGCTTCGCCCGCTTCAACAACACAATTATTTATTTATTAAACACTAAATATTAAATATTAAGAGAAGTTTGCCTATAAACATTAGTGAAAACAGTTTTTATATAAGTTAAGTCGTCTCTGAGGGTAGCGTGCACAGACGCACGTAACACTTTTCGTTCTCCACTTTCCGCCGAATTCATTAGGCATTACGCGTTGAGTGGCGGAACTTAACGTCGTAAGAGTTTAACTCAAATTATATGATATAGTAATGGTGTATATTGCTGTTTTGTATTTTAAAAATAAAAAAAGACTCTTTCATGTGGGCTAAAGAAGCGGATTAATGTGTGATCTTAGATTAAATGTATTACCTAATCACAAATAGAATAAAATGCTCTAATCGGCCAACTAAACTTTGGTTTAATGCAAAAACAAACGATACTTCGAACAATAAAAATAATACTTTACATAATATTTATTATGTTAATTTATATCATCAATAAACACAAACTAAAAATACCTACACAATACATTTCTGTTTATTCCTGTTATATTTTTTAAATTATACACTCAGTGAACATTTCACGACAGTTTGCACCTGTCATAGACATAAATGAAATGGAGAATCACAAGTACGTCGACCCAAATGAGAGGAGTTTGTTTAAATAAAACCAATAATGTATGGTACAGAGTTTATTTTCATAATATAAACACACTATCTGTCCAATAATATTTACAAAAGGGTTTCATTTCGTATCTTCTTACCACAGTTATATTGCGTTTCTACAATAAAAGCAATATTCCATACAAATAAAAGATTTTAACTCTTTATATTTATTCTTGGTAAGGATAACACCGAAATATGAGAGATTCCTTGCATGGTCCTCACGCAAATTCAACAATATATTTATTATTTTTATAATTTACAAGCATTTCATTACCTCAGTGCACCATTACATGGTGACTAATAGCATAATATACGATTTTATAATTTTTACGTATTTTTATTGCAATTTATTTGGAACTTTAATAAAAAAGACTTATTATTACAAATAAGCCACAGATTATGAAATGTCATTGCGCATATTATGATATTATTGAGAAATATATTTAAAAAAATATGAAATAAAAAAGACGTTAAAAGAATTTAGGTATTAAATTATATTTCATACGAAGTTTATAAAAAAATAAATATACGCAATGGCTTTTCCACATTTACATAAATACAAAGCAATTTAAATTCTATACAAGATTATGCTTAAACTATTGATAAGACCTACTCAAACTGAATTTGAAAGAGAACAGAGATCTTCGATTTCATCTATCTACGTTCTTTTTCAAATAATAATAATAGTGCCTATAAAATTTAGGCCAACGTCTATAACTACTATATTTCCAGTGTTCGATCTGACTTTCGACTATATGCACATATTTGCTTATCATAACGCGTCGAGACGTGAATGGGACGCTTTACATAACTTGCACTCAAAAATAAATAATCGTTCGTGTACAAGATTTAAAATACACTTTATTGCTTTAGAACACTAAATAACATGTTTAGTAATAGCAATTTAGTTTATAGTAGTCGGTAATAAATATAAACAGTAATAAATGCTGCCAAAGTCACCCATAAAGCTTCCTATTCACGCTTCGACTGATGCATAATCTGCATCAACCTAAACCTACTAAATTTGTATCACATAATATTAGATTAATTCAAGATTTAAATATAGTTATAAATAATAATATTCGTAACATTAATATGGCAACAAAATATGTTACTAGCTAAGCACCTAGACCAGTAGGATTTATATATTTACATAACTGTACATTTTATATATTTGTTTATCACGTTCGTCTAATCTTTATTATTTTCTAATAAATTTATTGCCGATCAGCTAGTTACAATAGAGACTTCGTTGCTTTGCAAGAACAAAAATAGTATATTTCTTTTTATTCATAAAACAAGCGAAACTGTAAACGACAACTGAAATATAATGAAAAATGTACAATGCTAGAATTGTCAATTTTGTGCTTCCTGTTATTTGTTTTGTATGGAAAATCGATGTTCTCGCAAAGCACCAGGTTCATATAAAATATTACTCAGACAAAAATAAATTAGCCGGCGAAAATGGGCTTATTAGTTTTGTTCTTGTTAATTTCATCTAAAAGGAAGCTTGCTACTGTTATGACAATAGTCGCTAAGTCTTTGTTCCTATTAGATATGTTTAGTCGTTCACTTAACGTCAGTGAGTAAATTAATTCGAAAACGCATTTTTCATCAATCAACTACACAACTACGAAACAATCCACAGAGTAAAATCTAAATACAATAAAATATTCCCAATAATATTTACACTAGTAAAAGTTGATATGCTCTGTACACTATAATAAAGTGATATAATTTAAATGCATTTTTTTTTATTAATTATTTATATTTTTATACTCTGTAGTTAATTTTGTAAGCTTGTATTAACACTAGTTGAGACTAGCTACGCGTGACGCAGGACAATTATAATTTTCTAAATATTTCTTTTTTTTTTTAAATATTATAACACCAATTAATTAAATGTCTTTTAGATAATTTACAACTACTTTTTCGTAATTCACGAGTTAACGTTAGATTTTTTATGTTTACAATATAATTTTCATATCAGAGATTTTATGGAGATCATCCTAATAAAATTAAGAAACAAGATATAAAAGAAATGAAAAGTCAAGAATAATAAAACAGTAGAAGTTAAAACAACTACAACTTTTCACATCTTTAAGTGTCTCCTGAAATTGATGAATCCAATCTATAACCAAATTCAGTTATATTTGTACGTTATTAGATGTTATTAATTTAGAATGTCAAGATCAGGTTAACATTTTTAAAATGTTAAAATACTCATTTTAGTGGTTAGAATTGGATATCTATATATGTATGTTCATTCATATGAATGAACATACCCGTTCATTTAAATGTTTGGCAAATTATTTATAAGTCTCCCAATTAAGATTTTCTTAGATTTCTTTGATGTTATATGTAAATTTAATCGTTTACATTTGTACACTATTAAATTTCATATTTGTACTTTAGCCAATTACCTATATTTATCAATTAGTCCTTTCAATTAACAGTGTTTGCTTCGTCATTTTAATATAATTATCGCACTCATTCATTCATCATATTATTAGGACTACAGTCATTCCTGTACTTTTAGTCAAAATATTTCGCAAATATATGCAATCTCTGTTTATATAAAGTATAATAGGCTTAAAGTATGCAGAAGCAATATTAGTTTGAGATATGTCACAGATCTTACTCCGTTATCCTTGAAATTTGGTATGAGGTTTATATCTTTCATGTTGTTAATAATATTATAGTTTTCACTAAAAATGGAAAGCAGATCTGAATTTATACAAAAATCAACATAAAGAAAAAAAAACAAAAAGTTTTAAATTAATATACAATTTTAGTTAACTCTATAATATCAAATTCAGTCAAAATACTCATGTACATACATTCAGAAAGTACTTGAATAAAAGTTTTATTTTAAAAACACTTAATTGTTACACTAGTATTGATTGATAACAAAAATTTAAAAAAAAACGATCTCCATAATCTTGGATAGGTTTTTACCTGTATTTAAATCAAAGTTTAGAATGAAGTGACAATAACAGTAGTAATAATGATTGAGATGATTGGCCTGAATGCTGTAGCTGACGCCGTCCTGGGTGGCGAGGAGTATGTCGTTTCATCATATGTTCTGCTTCCTGTTGAAAAAAAAATATATAACATGTAAATGAAAATATAAATATAAATTTGTGTTAATGTGTCTCTTTGTCAGACTTTTCTTAAGCAGGAAACATTGTTGTTAAGAATTTAATATATTCTTTTCTCTAAAACGACTGTACGATTAGTTTAAATGTATTGGTCTAAGAACTGTATAAAACATACATTCATAATATGAAATCCGTGATATTTTAAAATGATTTTTAATGATTATTTCAATTCTTTATAGTATTGTTTTTGTGAATGTGCTGTTATTTAATACAAAATGTGTCTTATACGTTTTAATGACTAAAGAGATAAATAAGAGCGTCTTATATAAAAGGTCAACTCACCGATGCCTTCAGAACCTGAACCTTCCTCCCCAGAGCCTTCCGCATCATACGAGGCGTCATCATCAGTGTAACTGCGACCCGATCCTGATCCCTCATCACCTGCTTCATCACCTTGCATGAAGGCCTCAGCTGTAGGAGACGATGCCCAGGAGTGGGAGACTAGCATCTGTGATAATTTGGATTTGATATAGTATTTATACGAGACACAGAGTGTCTTAGCACTATGTTCTAACTGCCTTCTGCTACTGCCTATTTTTTATATAGCATTAATTCGATTTATTAATAAAGAAAACATGCTTAAATTGCGTTATAGTCCAGTAAACATTAAGGAATAGTTTAGAAGTTTTCACTATATAGGGGTTTAAGCTGCACTAGAGGTGATATTAAATTTAATAATGATGGTTCCCCCAAGCTTATTAGATAAAACGGACTATGTTGTTTAACGACTGAGCACATTATGTCTCTTAATGAGTGGAAAACATTGCCATTTAAAATTGATTCTTTACGTATATATTAAAAAAAAAAATAAATATATTAAAATTAAATTATGTTGTATTGTATTGTAAAATAAATGACAGAGAGGCTAATCATGGTTTGAATCTATGTATATATGTATCTAATTTTTTTTCAACTTCACGCTGTATCCCGCATAAAGCAAGTAGGCAGGGAGAACTCAGTGCTAAGATTCTCCGTTCCCTCCTTTCCGCAGAAAATATTAATAAATGTTTATTTTCATTCCCGTGAGTGGGGATCGAATCGACGACCGTCACGCTTACAGTAACTCTATCTATACTGGTAGTTAATAATTACCTATAAACAAAGCCAAATTGCGCTACTGCTTTACATAATATTTTTTGTAATAAATTTATTTAAACCTTACCATCATCAATTTATTCTCCCATAATAATTAAAAAGAAAAAATCCTAGCAGTTCAAAAAAATGTACTTAATAAAAAAAATCTTTTGCCTTACAACTTTTATTTAAAGGTGAAAAGAAGTGGTACACAACGATATCTAGATCTAGATAACCCACCTGTCTGGCCTGCCGCAGCCGGTCGCCTAAGGCCGCAACTTGGGAATCTTGGCTCGAGCTTGGAGCTACCTCGGGGTTGTACTTTTGATCGCTTATCGATGCCGACGCGACCAACGATTTTGTATATCTGTTCAAATATATTTCATTATTTGTAAAGTATGCATATATTTAATGCTGATGTTATATTATGCAATACGATTTATATTAGAAAATAATGATTTTCTCAATATAATAATATTTAATTGGTTTTTTTATGTGAAACTCTTAAGCTTATTATTATGTAATACAAGATTTATATATATTTAGTGGCATATATATTTTCTGGAAACCAGATGTTTCGAACACTTTGCAATACCTACTTATTTATGGGGGTTCTGGTTTCACAATCTAACCCCGATCACAAAGCAAGAAATAAATTTAAGATATACAATTAATCCGATTAAAAAATGTCATTAAAATTTATAAAAATCGTGAAAATGAAAGAGCTTATTATTAAAATAAGATACATTTTCTAACTTAGTAAAAAATAAAAAAAAACCAAACTCACTCTCCGATAGTAACTCCGTTCCAGCACTTCTCGTTGCCACTGTACGCGAAGTCCGGTTCATCGCACAGTCTATCTGAAAGTCCCGCAAAGAGTTTTTTACTTGACGCGAGACTTGCAGCGAATTGCAGTAATTCGGTATCAGGTGGCGGCGCTCGAAGTGCATCTCGTCTGGTCGCTCCCGGAGTGGGACGCGGGGAAGTGAGATTTGGAATGTCCACTGTTGACGGCGGCCCGCATTCTTGCCGTACCTACAGATTATAAATATAGGGTATAGAGTACTAAATTATATGGAGTTTAACGCCGTGATGGCGCACTGTGCAATGAAGAAGTTCACTTTTTTTTTGTCTATCAATCGGAAAAGCAATATTTAGTTTATTACGCGATGGAGGACACTGAAAAAATATTCTATTAATATATTAGTTATATTAAGTTAAAATAAATAATATCAATGGAACTTCGCAGATGAAATTTCCTCCTTTGATAGATATGTAGGTACATATATAACTAAATCATCATGATCAAAATTCATTCACACATTTGTTTGCCATTTCTCGTGGTTTACATAAGCACATATACCCTCATCATCACACCTGCCTTTCTACGGACAAACAGAAAAGTAACAGAGGTGTTGGACATAGGCCTCCCAAAAGTTGGCGATTGGAACTTGGACGGACGGCTTCAGAGAGGAGGTCTAGTCTGATAACATTTTTATACGTTTTTTAAAATATTTTTCCTATTTTAAAAATATTATTAATTTTAAAAAGTAAAAAGTTATTTTTTTATTTATTTTTGAACTTATTTAGTTTTATTTAGAACTTGGATGATTTCCAAGAGGAGCAGAATTTAAACACTTAAAATAATAATAATAAAAATAATATACACCCAATTGCTTTTCAAAGTAATAATACCCTGATCATTATCTTTTAAAACATTTTAATAATATAATATTTTCCTCTAATAATATAAATAGTCGCGACATTTTTCAAATAGCCGTCGCGTGTTAACTGATATGTGGATATTAAAACCAATTGCTAAATATATAGCGGAACGTTTTTAATCAACATAACCACCCACCGCATTAAAACATATACATTTAAATTTTAATAGCTGTATCTCAGATAGTAGTTATGTTGTATTTATATAGATAGATAAAAATAAATAAATTAGCTTCACGCTGTATCCCGCACACAGCAGGGTAGGCAGAGGGAACATAGTGTTAAGGCACTCCGTTCCCCACTTTCTGCCGAATTCTGGAGGCATTGCGTGTTGAGTGGCAGAACTCAACGCCGCGCTTAACCTCGACACCAGAGCGGAGAAATGGAAATATAAATTTAAGTAAATATTTCATCTCCTCGAGTGGGGATCGAACCCACAACCAGTCGGTTTTGCTTTCACACCTCGTGCCGCTGCGCCACGACCGGCCTCAATATATATATAGATAGATATAGAGATATATATATAACTCTTCTCTTCTCAGACATTTTAACTGGAGATTGTTACGAGACTTACAATCGTAATATTAAAATGGTGTAATATAATTGGCAGAAAAACATTGTAGTATGGCTATAATTGTAAACTGTGGAAGCCGTCCACTTAAGCTTTTTATGTTAATTACAGGTCTAGAAATGTGTTTTCGCTTTTCTTAAGAAATACTGGTAAATATAATGTTTAAAACTATTATATTATATTTTTTTTAGCTTTACGTTACATTCTGCTTTTAGCATGGTCGGCTCTAGAAATGTAGAGTAAAGACACTCCGTTCCCCATTTTCCTTAAATTTTCGAGACATTGCATGTTGAGTGGCGAGAATTCGTCACCACGTCACGGTCTAGATACCAGAATATGGAAATTAAAATAATTACATTTCTTTGATAAGGAATCGATCACAAAGCCATCCTGTTTACAATCAGACGTTACGTCACTGAGCCACAAAAAAATTATTGTAATTTTAACTTAAAAAACATAGATATTTCAACGTCACTCACCATTAAACTTAACAACACAAACATCACTTCAGACTAATCGACTAACAAACACAAAGCAGATATCGATATCACATACAATATGTCCAGCAACAAATCTCCAAGACAGCGTGCGGATATAGCCAGTGTGAACGCCCTCGCCGACGCGCGACACACGCAAATAAAACACGACACGCCACCGCAAATAGTCTTACGGCTATACACTGCGTTTATATACGTTGCATTCTAAAAATTGCACAAAATTATGCATAATAAGCCGTTCTGTGGCAGCCACTTCTGTGGACACCGACGTCCAGTCACAGATACTGATCGCTATGTGGATGTTATGTTTTAAAAACCACGTACGAAATTAAAGAGATAAAACTAAATGTAAGATATATTGTGTAGTTTAACCTCGGTGCTTTTATAGAGATATTTCGAAAAGTATGTATATATTTAATATAATTTTTTTAATGTATGATGTGTTTTTAACATTTAGGTTCGCTCTAGCTCCCATGCCATATGTGGAATACAGCGTGAAGCTTAAAAAAAACGTATAAAATGCAAAGTTGCTTTTTTAAGATGCTAGTAACTAGACTAGACCCAATAATACTGTCTATTTTATTTACGCTTCTCCTGTCGCCTATACAGAGACATCGCGTCGAGTGCTGGGGAATAGTAATCACACATTGTATAACACCTATAACTAAATTATTTTACACATAATAAAAATGCAACCTAGTAAAATTCAAAATTTAATTTCTTTCTTATTAGATATAGGTATATATATTTTTAAATTAACATTACTTTAAACTTTAGAGATATTTTTAAGTATAAATATTTAATTCAATTTAATTTATTGTAGAATTTAATCGGAACGCACTTTAGTAAAATAAATGATGTATAAAATACCTACATGCCATTTACGAAATTCTTATTAATTAAAACGGAGTTTATTTTTAAAATGAACATGTATTTATTTTATAGAAGCGACCGAACCGAAAGACTGGCCATAAAAAGTTAATATAAAAGCGATTCTAGATATTGAAGGCATTTCCCTGCGCAGGTGTATCTGTCGTAATTGCGCTTTTAAATAAAGAAAGATAATATTTTTTACTAAAGGTACTTTGAAAAATATCTTAAATATATATTTTATTATTGGTATCTGATTATACATTTTTGTTTAGGTTTCGATCCCATTCGAGGTAAAGGCTTATTGCGTATTAATATTTTCATATGGTAACTAGGGAAAGTGCGGCGTTAAGTTCCACGACACAACATGTAATGCTTCACCCGGCGGAAAGTGGGGAACTGAGTGTCTTAACACTGAGTTCTCCTAGCCTACTCTGCTTCACACTATATACGGGATACAGCAGCTGAAGCTGAAAAAAACTACGCAACAACCACTTATCAACTATAGGAAATCCATTTCGGAATGTTTTAAATAAGATATCTCTTTACAAAATAGTGACTAACACGATTGTTTCAATGTTTAATTGTATTAATTGTAACACCGTTCGCCTTTGTCCGTGCTGACATGACTCATACATACATACATTATTATCATCGAAGCAAAATAATTTTATGTTTTATATAAGCATTTGAAGAATAATAATATCAATCAAAAGTGGTTATTGCTAGGTTTAAAGTCACGAATTCTTATACTAATACTACACACGATAAAGCTAATTGTAGTGGAGGCTCAAATCCTACTGGAATATATATATATAAACAAAGCCCGGACTCCACTTAAGCGGCGGCGATGTGCAGTACGCTTTGCGTAGACAAGACAAGCTTAGCGGTCTCCACTGGAAACGAGAAGTGTGAAAAGAAATTCTATTGGTTGTTAAAAAACAGCGGAGAGACCGGTCGTCTCGTCTCGCTTTGGTGGAGTCCAGGCATTACTGTTATTTTCTTCCTTTTGGTAGACTAAGCGTGGCTATGAAGTCTCTTATTAATACAATTGGGAGGAAATTAGTAAACGGAGTGCTTTAACACTAGGAGGCCTCCACCTTGGTACGCAGGAAAAGCTTGATTCAACTTCTACTGGTATTTACAATGTAAACTGATTATGTTTCTACAGCATTGTAATATGAACTGCAAGGTTGAATTCTTTGACTTCAAATATAAAGGAAAGAAAGCGGAGAACGATAATATCACAACAAAGTGTGATTGTAAAACCGACTGGTTGTGGGTTCGATCCCCACTCATGGAGATGAAATATTTATTTAAAATGTATGTTTCCATTTCTTTGCTCTGGGGTCGAGGCAAAGCGCGACGTTGAGTTCTGCCACTCAACACGTAATGCCTCCAGAATTCGGCAAAAAGTGGGGAACGGAATGTCCTAACAATAGGTTCCCTGTGCCTACCCTGCAGTTTGCGGGATAAAGCGTGAAGCTGAATTATTCATAACAGTCAAAGCTTTTAGTACAGTTTACTTATACTTACATCCAAAATACTATTTTATTTATATTTACATACACACAACTACATGAGTTAATTAAATAATAATGACAAACAAGAAGATACTTTCGTTAACCGTCTACTTAAAATTATATTGCCTTTTATGGAGTGATTAAAGGCGGTGCTTTTATATTGGAAATAAAATACAATGTTTAAACTCTTATTGATTCGGTAGTTAGTAAATAAAATATGTTACTGTAATTTTTTACTTTGATAACTTTATATTTGAGGCCGGTCGTGGCGCAGCGACACGAGGTGTGACTGTAAAACCGACTGGTTGTGGGGTTCGATCCCCACTCGAGGAGATGAAATATTTACTAAAATTTATATTTCCATTTCTTCGCTCTGGTGTCGAGGTTAAACGCGGCGTTGAGTTCTGCCACTCAACACGCAATGCCTATCCAGCGCCATGTTTCAACCAGGGTAATATAAAGTTATAAAAAAAAATCAGCTTCACGCTGTATCCCGCACACTGCAGGGTAGGCAAAGGGCACCTATTGTTAAGACACTCCATTCCCCACGTTCAGCCGAAATGACGAAGCATTGCGTGTTGAGTGGCGGACCTAAGCGCCGCGCTTTGCCCCGACACCAGAGCAGAGAAATGAAAATATAAATTTAAATAAATATTTTATTATTCATATTTCATATTTTCACGCTTAACACGCTCGCTTTCACGTCGTATCAACGTGAAACATCTTCTATCCATCATTAATAGATTGTATCACATGTTTTAAAACAAACACACTACACACGTGGGCGTGGAGGAGGTGGATATAATTAAGATGGCATACGAAGAGCTGATGTCGGCATTGCGTCACAGCGGATGACGCGACAAAAACTAAAATCGAATCTATAGTAATGGACCCTATTACTTTTACAAAATGGCGTAATGTCAACAGCGTCGTGCATATAGAGGAAGGAGGTTTAATTGCTCTCCAGGTATTGAGAGCTTGTGTAATTTATATAAATTTAATTTAAATATCGGTATAGGTAAATTATTTTTTATTTCATATTACAAAATTATAGCGCTATAAAATTACTAAATCAGCTTCACGCTGTATCCCGCACACAGCAGGGTAGGCAGAGGGAACCTAATGTTAAGACACTCCGTTCCCCACTTTCTGCCGAATTTTGGAGGCATTGCGTGTTGAGTGGCAGAACTCAACGCCGCGCTTAACCTCGACACCAGAGCGAAGAAATAGAAATATACATTTAAGTAAATATTACATCTCCTCGAGTGGGGATCGAACCCACAACCAGTCGGTTTTACAGTCACACTTCGTGCCGCTGCACCACGACTGGCCTCAATTTGATTTGATTTTGATTTTATAAAATGATTAGTTTACGATTTTAAATATTTTAATTTACTTCTACAATATGATATTATGTAGACATCAAAAAATATTTGTTTATAAAAAGAACAGTTTTTGTGACATTGGAGAAGTGATTTTGTGCTCAACTGGCACGCCCGAACGCCATAATAAAAAGAACAGAATAGAAGAACAGTTTTTTTTCAGCTTCATCCAGCATATAGCAAAGTATTTTAATAAATTATTCTCTCTTGCCAAACGATAATTCTAAGTAATGATCTTTGGATAGCGTAAATTTGTAAAAATCTCCCTACAGAGATGTTAAAAAATGTAAAAATAAGTTGTAACAAGCGTATAAGAATTTCGACGTATGGCTTAGTTGGTCACAGCGCTTGGACAGTTTCCAAGAGGCGCAGGTTCAAATGCCCTTATATGAAATTTTTTATATGTTTTCTAAAAAAGTAATTATTCTTTTCTAAGTGAGAAATAACACTCATTATTTCATTTCCTCGACAGGAAATCGAATCCACAACCTGTCGCGTTTACAATCACACACTTGTGCCCCTGCGATAAAATATTCATTTTAATTTTAAGCATAACTATTCCCTCACTTTTTGCGTCTTACGCATTTAGCATACAAATAATATGAAATTTAAAACAGCCAGTAAATAACGAGGTGTGGTGACGGCTGATCGGCTTATCCGTTTCCTAGCTCAATTTGTCACGGCTACGGGCTAATACTGGCATAAGCCTGCATCCTCTGTAATATCGAATATATTATGGGTTTAATCGTGATTCATAATATTAGCGGTATTTAATCCGATATCAATTAATGTTTGCCCGGGTTTTGTGGGTCGACTCGATTATTATGAATATCGGGATATATATAAGATATAATTTTACAATGATCAAAAATCAACTTCACGCTGTATACCGCATAAAAGACCACTTTGCGTTAAGACACCCCGTTCCTCACTCTCTGCCGAATTTTTCGAGAGTGAAGAAATGAAAAATATAGTTACATAATAATTAATTTCCTTCGAGTGGGCATTGAACCTACGATCGTCGCGTTACCTCTACAGTCACGGCGGCCGCCACGGCGGCTTTAATTTTACAATCAATTAATATTATTCACATTTTTCTTAACTATACATGAACTGATGTAACTTTTTTATTTAGGTTTTAATTTATTTACTAGAGACCCGCTCGCGACTTCATCCGCTTGTGATCGGAAGTGAATCTAAAAATGAAAAAAAAGTGATGTAACTTTTTTATTTATGAATGACTCAATTGAAGTAAAAAATCGGGCACAAACACAGACAAATATTAGAAAAACCCGAATAATAATTTGTCTCATATATTTTTATTCATATCAGTTTCATTTTTATTATATGTATAGTTTTTTTATGACTTTTCAATCTCAAGAAGTTATAGTAAGGTAAATAAGCAGACTTCTTCAATATTTTTAACATTTTTAAAGTATTATTCCACGCTTAAAGAAAAATAAATAAATTAAAAAAATAAATTTATAGAAATTTAAAGAAAAATACTTATTTAGAAAACGTATAAAAATTTGAACATAGCGGGTCTGGAACCCGCGCCTCCTGGTACCGACCTTCTTCAATATTTATATTAGAAGCCATTCGTGATAGATACTTGAATTTATCTGAACATCAAAAGGTTATGAATCTATCAGGGCAAAGAAGAAGACATACCTATATACATACAAAGAATAAACCTGTTTCTTTACTTACGCCAATTGATTCAAGCCATACCTATTAAAGATGTCACGCTGTTAATAAATGAGTATTTCTATTAACTTTCACCTTTGATCTGAGTTATAGAAATAAAAGAAACCTGTCAATATAACTCCAGTAGTTGTGGGTAGAATTTACCATAACCACTATCGGAGGTCAATAAATAAAGGTGATGTGTCGGTACTTTAATAAATTGCGTGCTGGTTTTGTCTAGAACTGCGCCTACGCATGTCACGACCCAAACGACGAACTTATTCTAAGAGTTTATTGCACTGTTATTTTCTTTTTTATCGTTTTAAAGTGGAGTAAATTAGTTATTAATATTCTATTTAACACTCGATTTAAAGCTAGCTTTATTTCTCATGTTTTTTTATTATTATATAGATACTTGAACTAAAGAATAAACTAAAGATAACAAGCAACTTAAAATTTCCAGAAATATTTTTTTTCCTGTAACTATTCTCTAGATACAAATTACTTTTATAATAATATTTACCCAAAATGTGACATAAAATATTTGATCATCATACTAATATTATAAACGTGAATGTAAGGTTGTTTGTTACCCCTTCACGCCAAAATTACTCAACCGAAAAAAAGTAATATAGAACAAAACTCGTTTGGGTCTCTAGTATAAATATAAAATTCTATACAAAAAAATAGTAAAAAGTACGTTCAAACGTCATTAAAATAGCGCAAAGAAACAACAATAAAACTCAAGTATGGCGCAAAATACTTATTTCTACGCGGCGTTAGAGAAAGCAGACGTGGGCGGGCGCCGGCGCTACAACCTGACCCATCGTGGCTCGTAGCCGCATACCCAATGTCAATGACTTGTTAATATAACTATATATTATTCATTATTTTTATACTGTTACGTAAATTGATTGAGGCCGTCGCGACACATCGGCACAGGAGTGTGACTGTAACACAACGGTTGTTAGTTCGAATCCCACTTTGGAGAATTGATTATTATTTATTATTAATTTCATTTCGTTGCTCTGGCACCAAGGCAAAAGCACAGCGTTAAGTTCCGCCACTCAACACGCAATGTCTTGAAAAATTAAGCGGAAAGTGGGCAACGGAGTGTCTTAATACTAGGTTCCTTCTGTTTATCCTGCTGTGTGCAGGATACAGCGAGAAGCTAAATTATATCTATGTATTTTTAATTACGTTTTTTAGAAAACATAAAAATTTTAACGTAGCGGGATTTGAACCCGCGCCTCTTGGAAACCGTCGGCGCGGGTTTTTATTTGTTACGTAAATTATGCGTATTTATCCAAAATGAAGTCAACAAGTGTTGTGTTTATCTTGATAACTTTAGCATTTATTGACTATAAAATCTTATGATCTGATATGCAATATTAATTTATGGAGTGTAATCTTGTTGTAATTAAAATAGTCTAATTTTGTCGCCTCGAATTTCTTTTTGCTCCTAAACCAATTATGCTTGCACAATCTCTTCTCTTGCTCATCCTTGACTACGTTGATGTATGCTATTTGGATGTAACTGAGAAACTACTAAATAAGTTACAGCGTCTACAAAATATAGCAATACGTTTAATTTTTGATATGAGTAAGTGCGATCACGTCCCCCATTTTTGTGCTCAACGTAACATGTTCTTTCTGTACTTTTAACATACTCAATAATTTTCCTTCTTATCTTATCTTTGCTTTCGATTTTGCCTACTTCCTGATTCCATTCGGCCTAGACGTGCAGGGCGAAGAAATATTATTTCTTCGAGTGGAGATCGAATTCTCAAACCTTGTTGCAGCCTTGTGCCTCTACGCCACGACGGCCCAATGATAGAAGAAGCTTTTTGTTAAAACTAATTTAAATAAATATTTTTCTTTTATATTAAAAACACCCTTACCGTACCCTTAATCGAAATAGAATAACGCCGCAAACTTTAAAATAAATCCAGAGTAAAATGGAAACAACTGAATCCCCAGGGATTGGAACCAGAACCAATGCTATTACCATGAAAATTGAAAGTCAACATTTCACCGAGCGACTTCGAGCCTTTTATAATAAAAGCCTTTACCGACCTCGTAAAACTGCTTTGTGGAATAAATCTCTCTCATATACCTATATATTTGTGGAATAAATTTCTTTCAAATAGGTACCTATAGCTAGTTTAAAGTTTCATTGAGTTATTATAAACTTAACAGAACGTACCGAGCTATTTGTGAGTATTTTACTGTAATTAAGGAAGAATTAAGAGTTTTATTTTTGTGTATATTAGCTAAAAGTTTATTCGCTTTGAAATTATATTTTAGTTTGTAATTTTTTACTTTTTTTAAAGTGTCGTTTTTTTTATTTATAAAGTTAAAATTATTTTAAAATATTTGTATTATATTTCAGTGCCTATATAATTATTTCTGTATGATTTCTATAATAAACATAATTTAAATATCCTAAAATGTAGGTAAAACATTTAGATTCGTAATACATATGTAATAATAATATTAATACCCAATTATAAATATAGCACGACTTTACAACACAACAACTTCATAATAATTTTACAGCAAATTTATGTTTACTGCCACTGGAATATCAATCTACAAATTTATAGTTTTACTTTATAGACGAATACTCTATAAATATCTAGTATAAATTAGTAATAAAAAATAAAATACCTGTAATTTTATGGTTAACGAATCTTTTATTATGTTAATTGAATATTTAGAGTATCTATTCCAACCGATTCGTGTCAAAACGAAGTAGATTTAAACACTTCCGGCGTTGTACACCGGAATCATAAATTATGACGAATGGCATCCCGGAATTAGTGTCCTTGGTGACTGAGTGACATAATCATTGTTACGTGAGGTGAGTCAACGGATGTCTGTGTTTTGTCTGCTCCAACGCTAATACGACTCTATTGTTTTGCTTTTTGTTATATGAATCTTTGCACAGTTGGTGTTGTTCATTAGTTGTACCTTCATATATTTACTTTTAAGAGAGTCGTGGTGCAAGGGCACAAAGTTTGATTGCCAACGTGATTGGTTGTGGCTTCGATCCCCACCCGGGGAAATGAAATATTTAAAATACTTATTTCGAAAACGTATAAAAATTTGAACGTAGCGGGACTCGAACCCGCGCCTAATGGAAACCGACCACTAAGCCATACGTTCTCATCAAGCTACGTCGAAATTTTTATATGTTTAAAAATAATGAAATATTTATTTAAATTTATATTTTTATTTTTGTTCTCGTATCGAGACAAAGCGAGGCGTTGAGTTCTGCCACTAAACACGCAATGCCTCCAGAACGGAGGACGGAGGATCTTAACACTAGGTTAGGATACAGCGTGAAGCTGTTTTTCTGTACATGTAGAATTTGAAGGACAAACTTGTGCCGGAATGTTATACCTACTGCGAGTACGCTATAACAAAATCGGACTGTAATATATTTTCTTTAAAATTTTAGCATTAGAAAGTTAAAATAACGGTTTTCATTGTAATATAAACACAATATAACAACATTATTTTAAATATTGGCAACACTAAACAAATATGAAGGTAGCGGGAATACCCTAAAGTAGCAAAAAAAATTGTATTGTAAATGATTTCGAATATAAATCCTAATTTGTAAGAAATTAATATTATGTTTAGTTAAAGTGGTAAAGTAAGTATTTTACAATGATATTTAATGAGAATTGTACTCACATCCAGACAGACACTTCCTTTAATAATAATCTAAATAGTATAATAGCAGTAAACGGGCAACTGGAGACGTCAAAGTATATTTATAAAAGTATCATGTATGTTTTAAAATATGAATGGAATATGAATTTAAATATGTCGACCTCTATTCTGGACGGAACGGCTGAGATTTCATCGATATTATTTCTAACATTACCTAAGGTCACTTATGTTCAAGATTTTACTAGGGCACTATAATAATTTTATTGTGGACGTACTTATTGATATAATAACAGTATCCTTGAAAACTATAAACTTACTCAAGATTGGAATACTTTAAATGTGTCTAAGTAATTACGATATCTGTAAACTTCATTTTGAGTTCACAATTATCACTGAGGCCAGTCGTGGCGCAGCGGCACGAGGTGTGACTGTAAAACCGAC
The DNA here is from genome assembly GCA_021202915.1 of Heliconius himera. NCBI lineage: Eukaryota > Metazoa > Arthropoda > Insecta > Lepidoptera > Nymphalidae > Heliconius > Heliconius himera. The sequence goes on along the minus strand of JAJHJA010000143.1, from coordinate 500,430 downwards.
TGGTTGTGGGTTCGATCCCCACTCGAGGAGATGAAATATTTACTTAAATCGAGGTTAAGCGCGGCGTTGAGTTCTGCCACTCAGCACACAATGCTTCCAGAATTCGGCAGAAAGTGGGGAACGGAGTGTCTTAACACTAGGTTCCTGCTGCCTAACCTGCTGTGTGCGGGATACAGCGTGAAGCTGATAAAAAAAAATATCGTATTAGTTTTAAGTTTCAACCCACTTCTATATCGATTTTCCTCTCTCTATTAGTAAAATACGGAAGATTAGCAAAGGTCAAATATATAGACGACGCGAATAGAAATTAGGTAGGGTACATTGCACAAGACGATCAAACATGAATATAGTGGGATTATGCTTTATAACAACGGATTGTTCGAATATCGCTGTACGGGCTCGGTCGACCCGCGCCCACGTCTGACCTGCCTCGCCTACGACCATTCCACCTTCTTTATGGTCTCATAACATCGCGTAAACTTAATCTAAAGAAAGATTCTAAACTTTACGACGGCAAGATGAACTGCTCTAGCTCTTGAAATGGTGTGTTACCTGAGCTATTTATTATTGTAATTGTCGAAATTAAAGAATATTCATTTTAGGAATATCGCTTATCATTTATTATAAGTTTTATAGTAATTTTCTAGTAAATTCTGTTTACTCCTACTGGGATATCAATCCATAAATAAAAAATAAAATTGACTAATTTAATAATTTTCATAAAACATTTAAAAGAAAGATGAGGATTCAGATGCAGTAAACATATACTCGTACATATAAAACTACGGACATCGTAGTTTAAATATAGCATTTTTATTTGCTGGCCTAAAACCGACTAGCTGGTAAAACCGACTAGTTGTGGGTTCGATCCCCACTCGATGAGATGAAATATTTACTTAAATTTATATATCCACTTCTTCGCTCTGGTGTCGAGGTTAAGCGCGGCGTTGAATTCTGCCACTCAACACGCAATGCCTCCAGAATTCGGCAGAAAGTGGGGAACGGAGTGTCTTAACACTAGGCTCCCTCTGCCTACCCTGCTGTGTGCAGGATACAGCATGAAGCGTTAATTTTAATTTTATTTTTATTCTTTAGTTTTCTTTATCGTCACATACAAAAGAGTTGCATAACAATGTAAGATTTAAAGCACATTATTTAAGCTCACCCCGTACAGTGTGGCTAAAGCGATAACCGTAAAATAATTGAAATGTGCCGTTCAATGGATTTCTCTTGTGTGGCGTCCAGCCAACTTCTACATCGACGTATAGTGTGAAAGGTTTGATAACTTTATCGAAAACAAAACAAGTGCTGAATAAATATTTTTGGAAACTAATGACTCTATCACGGTGAGAATGAAGAAGAACGTGCTCAGCTGCAAAAAAGATTTATGATGGAAAAGTGAGCGGTAAGAGAGGTAGGGGGAGACCTCGGTTGCCAATCGAAAACACAGTATCAAAGATACTGGAGGAAGGTCACGTAAAAAGCATTAGGATTCCCCGGAGGGCGTGTATGAAGAGGTTGATGACAGTGGACGAGGCGAAAGAGGTATGCAGAGACCGTAGCGTTTGGCGCTCCGTTCTCTCTGACTACCCCGCTAGGGATAAAGCGAGAAGTTAGTATGACTATATGTAACAAGATATGACATAACTCTTATATGCTGCTGTGGATTTCATGCTAAAATAGCGTGCAAAATATGCTTTTCCGATTACTAACCGGTAGGAAGGTAAATCAGGTGAAATTATAGTATACACAGTAAATATATACTATAGTAAATATATTATCGTGCAGAAAATTATCTGGTTCAACACGAACGAACGAATCGTATGCCAAAACATTTCTAAAGTTCGAAAAGTTTATTTTACATTGTTGAGCGTAATTTACGGCCGCAAATGAATTTGGCTGGAAACTAAGCAAGTCGCTGTGCGAGTTCGGAATATAGATTCGGTGTAATGCAACCAATAAATTAATACTAATAGGGTAATATATTGGGTATATATTATTTATTTTATATATGTTTTATTATTTCAATACAGTTATTACTCTAGATTTTAATTGTAAAATAAGATGGCTCTACTACCTCTATCTTTAAACAGCAAAGTCCCAGTTATATAGCAATTAAAAAAAAACTAAAATCTCATAATCACACCCAAATAAGACATTAAATACTCTATTATAAAACCGTTATAAGGAAAATGTGTTATGTAACACTTGGTCGGCATCATGTTGGGCATTCGCAAATATATGTACGGAGTGGTGCATAAATTAAAAGTTCCATCTTGTTTCAAGATCCAAGCCGCCTCCGAGCACACTCCAAACGTGTTTTGCGTCTCAACGAGGCACACCGAGAAAAGTTTCAAAGACAATTAGGTAAAATTATCAGAACGATCATTTAACAAGTAATTGTCGCAAAATTCTGTAGGTACACGAAGAAATATACGTTTCATGTCATTAATTCATTCACGAAATAAAAAGTTCCTTCACATCAATTTGTCCAAGTTGTTTCTTGGAATCGGTGAAGTTCATAACCGCTAAAGTTTAATATTCATGATTTTTCTTTTAAATAATATAATTAATTAGTGTTTTGGAGTATTATAAAAAATATATTTTAAGTTACTGTCAATTAGTATTTTAAAATCCAATACTAAGAATTAAAATTTCCAGGTCAGTTGTGGCGTAAGGGCACAAGTGTGTGACTGGTTGTGAGTTCGATCTCCACTCGAGGAAATGATATTTAATATTTTCATTTCTTTGATCTGATGTCGAAGCAGAGCGCGAGTTCCGCCATTCAAAACGCAATCACTCCAGAATTCAGTGGCAAAATGGGAAACGGAGTGTCTCAAGCGTTAAGGTTCCCTATGCCCCCCCCCCCTCCCCCCCTGCGACATGAAGGATACAGCGTGAAGCCGATTTGATTTTAAGAAAGAAAACTTTTATATTTCTTTACGTACCTTCTTCTCTAATATGACGTGGTTTTCCAGTGCGTGCATAATCGCCTCAGAGACTTTGGCGTCCAAAGCTCTCAATACAGCGTCGGCGTCAGCCCGCGCGAGGCGTTCGACTCCCTCCACGTAACCCGCCCAAGGAGCGTCGAGTTCTACTACTAAAGAACCTATACACCTGTCGAGAAAAAAACTGATTAACATATATACTTAGATATAACAAAAACGTAATGGGTCGGTATATGGAAAATATATAAGAAGAAATGTTATTAGGGGTCTTTATTAATGTAACAGAACCCAAACTAATCATTTTTGTCTGTTTATCTGTGCGTTTATTCCAGCTAATCTCAAAAAAAAAAATCTTTTAATCGATTCACAAATAAAAATATTTGTGTTGACTATCAATGTATGAAACATGAAAAGCTAAAGTTTTAGCCAATTCAATAAAATACTTATTTTGTAGCAATATTGTCGCATGCATCTCTTTATTTTGGCAGATCTTTTTTTTGTGAAAAAAAAAACCCATTAAAATAAATAAAATTTAAATTTATTGTCTTTAAAAGATAATATTATTAAATCACGAAAATAATTGAGATAAGAAAGTAAAAAAATGAGTTTTTAAAAGCCACACGGGGGCCACTAGTATGTAACAAAATCTACACAAAAAAACTATCTACAGTTATTACAATAAATGATTCATCCAGTATTTGAATGCTTACAATAAAATATATTTATTTTTACTAAGTATTCAGCGTATATTTTTATATATGAACCGTATAAATAATATGTTCCCTAGGTAGCTCCTTTCGCGAGATTAATGTGGCTGCTCTAAAAACTGGTGCATAAATTCAACGCTTTACTCAACATTAAATAAGGTACTTATTCATGCCTTAAACTGTTTCGCAGCTTATTTTGTAACAATTTAAGTATAAAATATTTATTTTCTATTTTAAGTAGCAACTCAGAGGCCGTCGTGGTGCAGAGGCACAAGAGTATGATTGTAACACCATGGAAATAATTATTATTTATTAATATGTTATTTTCTTCATTCCGGCAAAAGCCCAAAAGCCCGGCGTTGAGTTAAGCCACCCAACACGCAATGCCTCAAAAATTTCGGTGGAAAGTGGGGAATGAAGTGTTTTAAATTTAATACTAGATTCCCTCTGGCTACCCTGCTGTGTGTGGGATACAGCGTGAAACTGATTTAATTTAATTTAATTTAAAATCGCAATATTTTAGTTCAACAGTTTAAGTATAAAAATGCGTAAGTATAACAAATTCATTGTCATATAATTTGTAAGATATTAAAATAAATTATTTATTCGAGAGATCTAGTGGTTGTTTAGTGACGCGAGGGACTTGGGTTCATTCCCAATATGGGTAATGTGATAAGAGTTAGTATATCATAGAAGATAGGTAAGTCTGCTAGATGTGAAAAGTTAAACTTAATCATGATTTAAGCACATAGATTTTGTAAACAAAAATTTCATTCTTTCTTTTCTCATATAGCCACTAAGGAGGTACTTTAGACTTTTTCGCTTGTAATTTTCTACATAACTTTCAGCTTAATAAATGTTCCTTTTAAAACTTTGGTGGTATAAAATATTAAAATTTATTATTATTGTCTACGGAAAGTAGAACGAAGTTGTTTACCACTAACAAGAGATTGGATGGCTTAATTATAAACTAAACATGTAAATTCCTAAAACAACTTGGAAAATTGGATGAATGAAACAAATAAGTAAATTTGTTTATTTTTACACCCCTATGTAAGTAGACGTACTCTACTTAACAAGACTGTATAAAAAAAATAATTAAATCAGCTTCAAACGCTGTATCCTGCATACAGCAGGGGGCAAGCAGAGGGAACCTAACGTTAAGACATTCCGTTTCCCACTTTCCACCGAATTCTGAAAACAAGTTAAGTAGCGGAACTCAACGCCGCACTTTACCTTGACACCAGAACGAAGAAATTAAAAATTTTAATAGATATTTCAATTTCCTCGAGTGGTGATCGAACCCACAACCAGTTCCTGCCTTTACAGTTACACTTTGTGCCCCTGCGCCTATATATATTATTGTTATATCTAAATATATTATAATTTACATGCAACGATCGAGTATCGCGTCCTACATACATACATATAATATAATCAACCCTTCCCTTTCATAATGAGTAATCCCCGTATGCTCTCAACGACAGTATTTTGAATAGCTTTGTATCAACCCTTGCAAATAGTTCTTTTATATAATTCGAGTCGAGCACACCTCATCGAGACTCAAGGGGACCTTTCTACCGTTATTACTTCAAACCGTAGAACTACAACAATAAAAATATATATTTTTTATTCTTAGGCCCTTTGCGTTATGCAAGGATTTTATTTAATTATTTTTATAAAATTATTGTATTGAGAGATAAATTAGATCAGGTAAATGATACATTGAAGTATTTTTATTAACTATTAACTATTAAATATTAACTTAATATAAAACTTAACACGGTGGCGCAGTACATAAAAGTTTTAGCTTCATATCGCATTTGGGGGAAAATTTGTTTTAAGAGATATTTCTTAATAAGCTTATATAACGGTAAATTTATATTTTTATATTTTGAAATCTCAGAAAACTTTATCTATTTAGAATTTTTAATTTTTTTTTCCTGTTAAGAACTTCGAGCTATTTGGATACACATAACATATAACTCAAGCATCAAACTCTAAAAGGACATACCTCCAACCTAATACAATTTACCTCTCCACCAGTCCTCGATCTTCAAAGGACAAAAGCCATTACAAACAAGACAACTCACCCCCTAGCCACATTCAGGCAGTAATTCCGACATGGACTGACGTCGTGTCCTTTGCATCGGGAACAGCCTCCCATGTGGAGCAATTTGTTGGAGCACTCTTCGTCCATAGTGGAGAGCACTTTCTCACTCGCAGCAAGAGCGCTCGCGCCCACTACTAGCACTTGCAACAGCGCTCGGGCCGCTTCCAGCGACCGTGACAGTGAGGCTCCCAGCTGTTTGGACAGACCACTCGGTTTTAACAAAGATTTAGTTGTTTTATTTATTTAAAATTTTATTATAATAACAATATGTTTATTTAGAAAACGTATAAAAATTTGAAGCGCAGCGGGACTCGAACCCGCGCCTCTTGGAAACCGACAAGTAACACTTTAAAAATGTTTAAAAACATTATGATTTTTAGATTTTACAATGCCTACATATACATAACACGTTATTGCCTGTAAATTTAATTTTCGATAAAATTATTGTATTGATAGTTCAAGAAAGAGTAGGCGACAAAAAATATAAAGAAATTGTATTAACGTAGATAAGATTAGGCATTGTAAATTTACCTGTTGTGGAACATCTCCAAAAGGCTGGACAGCATCGTATGCGTCTTTCAAGCACGCTTCATACTCTGGAACGAACTGCTTTGTATCCAGCCTGAGCACGTTTTGGTAAGCTACCGGGAATACCTCCCGAAAGAATTTCTTTGTGCTTAAAGCCATGTCCTTGGGTGGTGGTCCTAAGTAGTCCATGTTAGTGTCATCCCCCTCCGTATTTGGCTTGAGGATAAATCTAATGTCATCGTAGAGAGCGCCGAGTGGCACGTGCGTTCTAGTTGCGTGACTTTTATATAATTGTGAAAATAGGACTGACGTCTTGTTCTGTGATTGATACGACAATCCTGTTAGGTGCTCTGTGGACAAAATACATATAGTTTATTAGAAATATTATTTGAAATATATACTTGAGTACCTATTATATAAGGAATAAGTAAAAATAACTTTATAAATTTATTTAGAAAAGCTCATCTCGATCAAAGCTTCATCAAAGATTCTATTGTCATATGTACGTGTGTGTCTGTGTGTGTATTGTCAGGTGTTTAATTTGAATTCTGACTATAACAATATGAACGAACTAACTAAATATATTATAATTATCTCATTAAATATAGGCACCAGTACACTGCCGCAGTAATAAACACTAACACAAACTAGAAACTGGTGCTGTTTGTACAAAACTGTGGTATTAAACAAGCCTGTGTAAATAGTCGTTAGGAAACATCTCTTTGGTATTTGATTATACGACACCTGGTGCTTGGCTCCACTGCGTTATCTCGTTGGAATGCAGGAGCGAGCCAAAGGGATCAACGCCTCCCCACATTCCCATGTCAAGATATAAATTCATCCTAAACACTTAAAGGTACCTTAAAGTGAGGTGCCCCAGCCCACCGACGAATAGGAACCTACCTAATTAACCCTACCGACTCGTTCTATTTAATTAAACTGCCTTATCTTATGTGTTATCTTTGCTTTAATTCGAAGCAAATTAAGATTGCGTGAAGCTAGTGGTATTTGAAAATATTTAGAAGGGTGTGGAACGCCTTTGATGTCTACGTCTCCGTTACGGTCTTTGAGGGAACGCATTCAAAACTGCTCCGGAGCGAATACAAGCATGTTTAGGATTAATGTGTGTGTGTGTGTGTGTGTTGCTTCCTTTTAACGGAATAAAAACGTTTTTTATTCAGTTAAAAGTTTCAATAAAGAATTAAATTTAAGTGCTTTAGGAGGCCGATCCCGTTACATATTGTTGTTATGATTTTTTTTAGCTTCACGTAGTATCCCGTACAAAGTAATAGAGAGAATCTAGTATTGAGACACTCTTTTCCACTCCGTTGAATCCCGTTGAATTCTGCAGGCATTGCGTTTTGAGTAGCGGAACTTAACGCCGCGTCTTGCCTTGACACCAGAGTGAAGAAATGAATATATTAAATATTTCATTTGCTCGAGTGGGAATTGAATCCACAACCTATCGCGTTTACAGTCACACTTTGTGCCCTGCACCGCGACCGACCTCCGTTATATTATTTATAAAATTATATTAAATGTAAGATAAACTCTCGACATTCTAGAAAATAAAATTGCAAATCGCTTCCATCTAAAGTATTGAACGCTTTGATCATTCATTTAAAAAAGGAACCGTAATAAACTAATAATATGAAACGGAACCTTAATAATGAGAAAAAAATATCAAATACAAGAAAATGTTTAATAAAAACATCTTCTCTTCATTTTTAATTCTCAGTTTACATAGACTTTTAAAGGTACTTTTATTAATTTAAGATATAAATTAAATCAAAAAAATCTAATCAGCTTCACGCTGTATCCCGCACACAGCAGGGTAGGCAGAGGGAACTTAGTGTTAAAACACTCGAGTCCCCACTTTCCGCCGAAATCTGGAGGTATTGCGTGTTAAGTGGCGGAACTCAACGCCGCGCTTTACCTCGACACCAGAGCGAAGAAATAAAAATATAAATTTAAATAAATATTTAATTTCCTCAAGTGGGGATCGAAGCCACAACCAGTCGATTGCAGTCACACTTTGTGCCTCTGCGCTACGACTGGCCTTATTATTTCAGATATTTATGTAGATATATCAAAATTATATCGATATGGACAAATTTCTTACTATAACAAATACCTATTGGAAAAAAATATAACAAGAAAGACGTCAATAACAATTTTGTTGTCTGTATACTAAACTTCCAACATTCGCCTACCATTTCGTAACGAATAAGACAATGAATGGATGACTTGGTCTGAATACTTGAAATTCCTGAGAGACTAATTTATACCTACATGCATATGTATAAAGATTTAATTGAATTTTGTTACTTCCAGCATCCGCTGTATCCCGCATATACCAGGGTAGGCAGAGGAAACCTAGTGTTAAGACACTCAGTTCATCACTTTCCGCCGAATTTTCGAGGCATTGCATATTGAGTGGCGGAAATCAACGATGCGCTTTTTGTCTTGGTACCAGAGCGAAGAAATGAAAATATTCATAAATAATAATTAATTTCCTCGAATGGGGATCGAATCTACTACCGTTGTGTTACAGTCACACGTTTGTCCCCTGCGCCACGAGGGCTTCATTTTTATTAGAAAAGTGGATAAAATAAATATATATTCCAAAAATAAATCTTTAGCATTTTATTTTACGACGGGTAGCTCGATAAATGTCATTCGTCTTTTCACTGAAGACCTCCAGACGCCCTTCGAGAGATCTACGTACATACATAGTATGTAGAGGGCTGATACAAAACAAGACATGATGTTAGAATAAATTGAAAATATATGAAATTCATATTGATTAAGATTGTTTTTATTATTAATGAATTGGATATTGAGTAAAGTTCTTAATGTATATTTAGTAAATAAAGGTTAAAAAGATTATTTATTAAGTTTAATATAATTTGTCGTAAGCAATTGTATTGATGTACTTATAATTTTTTTTTCAGCAACACGCATGGAGCAGGCAGGGTAAGTAGAGTGACCCTAGTGTTTAGACACTCCATTGCCCACTTTGCGCCGAATTCTGAAGGCATTGTGTGTTGAGTGGCTAAGTTCAACGTCGCACTTTCCTTCGACACCAGAGCGAAAAATGAAAATATACATTTAAATAAATATTTCATTTCCTCAAGTGGGAATCGAACCCTCAACCAGTCGCGTTTATAGTCACACACACTTGCGCCACAGATATTGAATTGATGTAGTAATGATCGTTTCTAATCTTTCTTAAGTATATTTTCTTTTTATTTATAAACTAATCTGTGCTTAATTTTACATAAAGTTGTGCTATTTCTGTGTCAAAAATATTAAATTTATAGTTCTGGTTGTTAAAGAATTTTGTGTATCGTGATGAACAGCAATTACAAGAATATTTGATACTAACGTTTGTTAATGTCCAAAGATTATGAAATATTGCAAGATATAACACGTCATAGACAAAGAGAACGGGCGTAATTATGGAATATTTCTTGTGAAAAATACTACAATATTTTTGGAAGTTTCATTAGCATTTTTAAAACTAAAAGAAGTTAAAAATATACACGAACTAAATAAATCCAGCTCCAATTTCACATAGATTCGGAGTTGTAATTAGTAATGTTAATGTTTACAGAGATTGTTCAGAAATGAGAGCGTTCAGCTTCAGATTTGGAATCTTGACTACTTTGAATATTTTAATTATTCATGTTACATAATTAACCAAGTAAGTAACTCGTGCGAACGGATTTTAGGGTTGCGTATTCTTAAGGAAAAAAAAGAACCCTTATATGATCACTCTGTTGTCTGTCTGTCAGGAGCCTTTATCTCAGGAAGTTGAGTCTCAGTAGTTGAAATTCAAGCGATTCCTTGATTTCCTCAAACAAGATATGACCGTTTATATCACAAAAACCACATATTGCAACTCTATAAAAGAATTAAAAAAATCATAGGATACTACCGGTTGACCTAGAATTATGAAATTCGGCAACTAGCATCTACAGGTAGTAAGTATTATTTTAGGAAAAAAATGTGGAAACTATACATTTGTGGTTAAATTCTAAAAAGTAATGACGTTAATGAGGGTTGGCTGGGGGGGCTGGCTAAATTTGGTATTAAAGCAGCTAGTCACAGTGAAAATCAGATGAAAGGGAAGTTAAGTTAAGCTAGGCTAAGTTTGAATTTCGGATGGGCGAGCCCGACTCGCGCTTGTCCAGTTTTTTATTTTCTAACGACTTGTTTTCGATAGACAATTAATTATGTACTGTAAATTTTATTTATATAATTGTACGTAACTGGAGTAAACCACGCACAAAGTATAAAACATTGCTCGAGCTTGCCCACTAACCAATTAAGCTCAAGCTCTCTTGTTGTTTATACTATTTTTACGGATTATGTTGTTTTTTTTTCTAACCTTACGCTCTATCCCCAAACAGTAGGGTAAGCAGAGGGAACCTGGAAACCTAATGTTAATTGCCACTACGACATTTACGTTTCCAGTTTCAGCCGAATTCTGGAGATATTGCGTGTTGAATGGCTGAACTCAATGTGACGCTATTCAGAGCGTTACCAGAGCAATGAAAATATTAAATATTTCATTTCCTCGAGTGGGAATCGAATCTAAAATCTGTCGCGCACAGCACAGTTTTTTCACTGTGCCACGACAGGCCTCTTGTTGAGAATATATTAAAAAATAATATAGGTCTTTCATAAAAGACATTTAAAATGATAATTTGCAAATGTAACATAAATTTACAAACATAATATTTATTTCTCTACATATGCTGTTAACAAATAAATGAGTTTAAATGTGGGTTTAAGTGGAAAAAATTATATGTCGTTTTTCATAAGCTGCTGTGTATCTCGTAAAGAGCGAAAAGGTCGCCTGATATTAAGTCGTTGTGGCTGGATTAGAATATCCCTTTGGTAACCTTTGGGGATCTTTGTTATGATCACGCAAAAATGGTATTTACTTTTTTTAAAAATAACTAACTATATTAATAAAGCAATATTATTATTATTTTTATGAAAAATAAACGAAAAATATTTTTTCGAAAGATATTTTTATGAAAAATAAATACTCGCCACTTAGTGCCACAAAAATATACAAATTTTTTTTTGCGTCACACTGTATCCTGCACACAGCAGGTTAAGTATAAGAACATTGGTATCAAGACACTCCATTCCCCATTTTCCATCGAATTTTAGAGGCATTTCGTGTTCAGTTGCGGAACTTCACGCTATAGAGGCTAAATGTGGCGCGTAGAGAGTCGATTCCCACTCGGGGAAATGAAATATTTATTATTTTCATTTCTTTGCTCTGGTGTTGAGGCAAAGCGCGGCATTGAGTTCTGCCATTCAACACGCAGAAAGTGTTGAACAGAGCGTCTTAACACTAGGTTCCCTCTACCTACCCTGCTGTGTGCGGAATACAGCGTGAAGCTGAAAAAAAAATGATTCTCGGTAGGGACTCCAATATAATTGAAGCATGGCTGTCAGTATAGGCGATATTACTCTTATGATTTAATGAAGGACGATCATGGCGGTCGCTGTCGCGGCCCCATGAACACAATAGACTTAACCTCTCCATAACATGTTAATAAGCTTTATTTTGCAAACTTTATAACGACTCTCGTGCTATATTTATTATTGTTAAACCTTTATTGGTATAGAGGCTTTACTGGTAACGTCACGGTCGTAGGTTCGATTCCCACTCGTGGGAATGAATTATTATTTATTAACATTTACATTTCTTCGCTCTGGTACCAAGGCAAAAACACGTAAAATTCGGTGGAAAATGTGTCTTAACACTAGTTCCCTCTGCATATCCTGCTGAACGCGGGATACAGCGTGAAGCTGGAATCTTTATTGGGTTTACATTGCAGCTTGCCTCTGAATAACCAACGCATGTTTGAAATTGTCTAGTGATAGTCAATTTCGTATTTAAATTTGTAGCATATTAATGTAACGGTACATACATACAATATTCTATTTTACTGTGTATCACTCACTTTTGGTCTATTAGCTTCACGCTGTATCATGCACATAGTAGGGTAGGCAAAGGGAGGCTCGGTATAAAGATAATCTGTTAATCACGTTACTCCCAATTTTAGAGACTTAGCGTTTTGTTTGACGGGACTCAATGCTACGCTTCATAATTTACCAGAAGGAAGAACTGAAGATAATTTATTCCACCGAGTAGAATCCTAATCCACAACCACCTCTCCTGTCAGGCTCTGTGCCACTGAGCCACGACGACCTCATTTACATAATTTTAACTTTGTTTGTATATTTATGTTCAATATTTGGAAAAACCAATGATTTTACGTCAAATTGTGTCGCTTTAAAGTGCATTACATATCGACAAACAATACATCGTTCATATAACTTTATCATTAATTATCGTATCGAAATGATTAATAGGTTCCCGCGCAATAGGACTAGTGATGTTAAGGACAAAGGACCCTACCACTACACTTGTAGTACTTCCCTTTACTAAAACAGAGGGTGGGCACATTGTTCTAAACCTGCTCATTATAAAGGTCATTGAACTCGCTAAAGTTGTTTCGCTATACATTTCATTTCTTTATCGATGCCCGCAAAGGAAAGAAATACTTGCTTTACCTTTTACTCGAGCACTATAATTATTATAAATAATACTTGGAAATTCATAAAAACTTATAAATAACTAAGTTTAAAGTTTGTTTAAATAACCATATTATTAATATAATAAGTGCAATGTATGTTTTGTAAAAATTAGGCCATCGTGGCGCAAGGGTGCAAAAGTGTGCGTGTAACGCGGCGGTTGTAGGTTCGATCTCGACTCCAGGGAAAATTAATTATTTTCATTTCTTCATTCTAGCACCAAGGCAAAAGCCCGGCGTTGAGTTCCGCCAGTTAACACGCAACGGCTCAAAAAAATCGGCGGTCAGTGGGGAACGAAGTGTTTTAACACTAGGTTTCTTCTACCTACCTTGCTGTATACGGGATACAGCATGAAGCTGATTTATTTGATTTTATGTTTTGTACATAGTTTAGGAGTCGGCCATTGTTGATAAATGTTTACTACAACAACAACAATAGTTTAATTAATTCAAATATATACTCATATCTCTAAAACAATTTGTTTTAATGTTGTTATGTAAAATATATTGGAAGATAAGCAAAATAACTATACAAGTTATTGATAGAGCACAAATATGATTGTATAAATTGTATTTAGTACACGGTATTAGTAATAAATTGTCAATTTTAATAAAATTACATTTCTGCGCCACTATTATTGCACGTGTATATTCTAAAATGGAGAAGAGAAGAAAATTTAGATGTTGCTTTAGGAAAAAAAAATATAATTCAAATATTACTAATTTTATTTCTGTCGTTTAGGTATAAAGTAGATAATCAAACTGATACTGATCCCTAGTTAAATTACAATTTAGTTAAGCGATCTCTTATTATAAATTTTACTGCCTTCCAGTTAATACATAATTTAAAAAAATAAAAAAATAATCTATTGATCGGTCATTTTTTAGCTTCACGCTGTGCCTCGCACATAGCATGGGAGGCAGAGGGAATCTGTGGAGAGACCAGTATTATGACACTCCGTTCCCATTAAGACCCCAATCCGTTCCCCACTTTCTGCCAAATTCTGAAGGCAATGTGGTTGAGTGGCAGTACCCAACGCCACTATTTCACTCGACCGTAGAACGAAGAAATGAAAATATTAAATATTTTTAAACACGCTGTATCCCGCACACAGCAGGGTAGGCAGAGGGAACCTAGTGTTAAGACACTCCGTTCCCCACTTTCTGCCGAATTCTGGAGGCATTGCGTGTTGAGTGGCAGAACTCAACGCCGCGCTTAACCTCGACACCAGAGCGAAGAAATGGAAATATAAATTTTACGTAAATATTTCATCTTCTCGAGTGGGGATCGAACCCACAACCAGTCGGTTTTGCAGTCACACCTCGTCCCGCTGCGCCACGACCGGCCTCGAATCGAACCCACAACCTGTCGCGTTTACAGTAACACCCTTGTGCCATGACTGAACGAACTATAACAATGTATTTCTACTTAAAACCTTTAAGACGCATAACAATATAATACTAGTTATCAAACTATGAGAATATATATCACGAAAGCCTATTATTTTAAACTTTTACAATGGGAACCACATTTTACGACTCCTCATATCGTATTCACTAAATTAATCTATATCATAAAACTGACTGTAAAACAGTAGAGCATACAATAGTATAAACATTTGATGCATAACGACACTTGGCCAAGTATTTGGGAAGTTAATAGCTGTCTGTACTCATTAAATTTTATTGAATATAAAGATTTTGTAAATAAAACTGATTTGTTATAGGTTTGGGTGTTTCGTGTGCTCCAATATTCAATAAGGCGGCTATAAATTTCATTTATGCTAATTCGTTTGCGTTCTCCGTGTGCCTACATGATATCTATAAAAAATGGAGATTTTACTCTTGTTAAATATATATATATATAGTATTCGGTGGCAAGTGGAGAACGGAGTGTCCTAATATTAGATTTTCATGTTTGATCTGCCTACCCTGCTATTTGCAAATTACAGAGTGAAGTTAACACAACACAAGTTAACATTAACTTTAGGTTTACATAACCCGACGCCAGTCCAAGACGCCGTAAATTGGGAACCCAACGAAAGATTATAGGTTATATTAATTTATAACATAGATTCAATCCATTACTTGAAGCAACCAACGATCATGTTTATATAAATTATTTGCTCCTAAAGAACGATGTGTGTTCGAGCAAAATAATTATAGGCACACATAACCCCCGTGGACCAATATTTACGATGGTAGGAACCACCGGTGACACTACAGTGCCCAATTTGCCGACGCTTGAGTGTTTGATAAACAAGTGTCGTTGTCCATCCCAACCCAAGTATTTATTGTTCATACTTCCCCCATAAGTTTATTGTTTTATATTGAAATTTTACACGCCAAATTAAACACAATAGCCCATGTATACAAGTGTCAAAGTTCTATGTGATTTTTTGTATTCATAAGTGATAGGTTGGGAGGGTTGGTCTGATCCGAAACATTTGGTGATTGTTTACTGCAGCGATCGGTCGTTATTCAAAAACAAACCGTCTATAATCTAATGGAATGGATGTATCGAAATATTGTTTATTGTTTTTTTAGGATTTGTGTTAATTTTAAAATAAAATATATAAAAATCAGCTTCACGCTGTATCCCGCACACAGCAGGGGAGGCAGAGGGAACCTAGTGTTAAGACACTCCGTTCCCCACTTTCTGCCGAATTCTGGAGGTATTGCGTGTTGAGTGGCAGAACTCAACGCCGCATTTAACCTCGACACCAGAGCGAAGAAATGGAAATATAAATTTAAGTAAATATTTCATCTCCTCGAGTGGGGATCGATCCCACAACCAGTCGGTTTTACAATCATACCTCGTGCCGCTGCGCCACGACTGGCCTCAACTAAAATATATATTTTTTTAAATAAAGTAAAGCTAAACAATTTAGATTCCTAGTAGAAAAGATTCCTAGTAGTAGAAGAGTTAATAAACTGTACTAAATATACACGATTAATCTGATGAAAGAGTTTCGTTTAAATTTTTTTAAAAAAAACGGGAAAATCAAAGATTTTATTGTCATTAAGCTTTTAGGAGAAAACATTAAACTTTCCTTGTCTCGCAATATGTAGAAAATTAAAATTTGCAATTCTTTCTAATGATTTACGAAGTTAATTAATTAATAAAAAAATATTCCAATATCAAAATATTTTTTCTAACAGTTTAAAATGAACTCTATAAATATGAGCTTATTTGGACTGTTGCTTAACTCCTTATCGATCCGCAATTGGCTGGAACGTAGACAAATTTTGTACATATTCTGTTTAGATGATGATTTAAGGCCAGTCGTGGCGCAGGGACAAAAATGTGACTGTAAAATAGACCGTGTGGGTTCGATCCCCACTCGAGGAAACGAAATATTTATTTACATTTACATTTTCATTTCTTCGCTCTGATGTCGAGGCGAAGCGCGGCGTTGAGTTCCGCCACTCAACATGCATTGCCTCCAAAATTCCGCGGAAAGTGAGGAATGGAGTGTCTTAACACTAGGTTCCTTCTGTCTTCTCTACTGTGTGCGGCAGACAGCGTGAAGCGGACTTTTATTTTTTTTTTTTTTTCTATAAATATGATCTCCATTACTTATTCCGACCGTTGCTTTTGACCGATTAACTCCTTATCGATCTGTAATTGGCTGGAACGTAGACAACTTTGTACGTATTTTGTTTAGATGATTGATTTAAATATAGATATTTGTTTTACAAAATACATATTATCACGATGGTGTCATTATGTGTACTTTAATATTTTACTGATGTTATAAACATAAAATTAATAATTTTATTTATTATCAAAATATTTTTGAAAAGAAACATTTATTACTATTTGGAACATATTATATTCAATTTTGCAAGCTCAGTGACAAAATACTTGAGAAATAACAGAATTCGATCCCCACTCGAGGAGATGAAATATTTACTTAAATTTATATTTCCATTTCTTCGCTCTGGTGTCTAGGTTAAGCGCGGCGTTGAGTGCTGCCACTCAACACGCAATGCCTCCAGAATTCGGCAGAAAGTGGGGAACGGAATGTCTTAACACTAGGTTCCCTCTGCCTACTCTGCTTTGTGCGGGATACAGCGTGAAGCTGATTTAACAAAACCAAGGAGGTTAAGTAAATTGCAAGGGTAGTACAGCTTAACAAAAACATTTCGTATGTAGAATGAATTTAAATATACATTGTTTACGTAATGAGGTTTGTTACAACCGCAAAACCGTTCTTAAATTACAAAACAACTCTACAACTCTAGAGTTGTTCAAAACAAATTGTTTTCTAGGTTCTTGAGATTTATTCAACCAAAAACCTTAATAAGTTTCAAATTATTATGAAAATCTACTGTACCGGGACGTCTCTATTTTATTTCTGACTAATTAATGGTTGTGGGTTCAAATACAATTTGAAACTTGCGTATAGTTAGGTTAGACAAAGAGAACTTAGAGAACAGAGTATCTTAGTACTCCGTTTTCCTTTTCTCGCTCTGGTAGCGAGCCAAAGCGCGGCGTTGAGATCCGTCATACGTAACGTCTCAAAAATGGGGCATATAATGGGGAACCTTTTGCCTACCTTGCTATAAGCGATATAAAACGTGAGACTATTTATTTATTATTATCAATAAAAGTTATTATAAAAATCACGTCTCAACACAAGATATTAATAATGTTTCTATATAAACGAGAAGTATATATATTTTTTCCACTTCTAGCAATGACGCATCGTTATATTATGTCGTTCACCTCAGACTGTGATAGTTCAATACTTATTCATATATTTAATCGCAATTAAAAACAAAAACTACTTCAATATTATGCAATTAATTAAGACTTCGTTTTACACTACTACTGCCGGGTGTAATTTAATTTGTTACAAAAACACTAAATTTACAATTTTATATTTATATATTAAAATTTTTAATTAAACAGAATTGTATATAGATAAATACGTCAAAGAGTTCTGGTTCGTAGTGGTCTGTTTTGTGAAATGTTTAGGAATAAAGATTAAACTATATAGGTAGGGTACGGCAAGACAATGCAAACAAAGGCACTAATCAGCTTCACGCTGTATCCCGCACACAGCAGGGTAGACAGTGGGAACTTAGTGTTAAGACACTCCGTTCCCCACTTTCTGCCGAATTCTGGAAGCATTGCGTGTTGAGTGGCAGAACTCAACGCCTCCCTTTGCCTCGACACCAGAGCGAAGAAATGGAAATATACATTTTAAGTTAATATTTCATTTCCTCAAGTGGAGATCGAACCCACAACCAGTCGCTTTTACAGTCACACTTTGTGCCCCTGCGCCACGACTGGCCACACTACACCTAGCCTACTGTTTTCTTTAATATCTTATATACTTTTTTTATTTTTTCTTTCAAATGTAGAGAAACATCTTACTTTTTCGAAGTGTACTTGGCTATTAAAACAGAATTTCTGGATTTAATTCGTTCATATAGGATCTTTTTTTTTACTCTGTTTCTATTTAGGGACTTTTTAAATAAATCAGGAGGGAGCTTTGGAATAGCTTTATTTATCATAATGTAAGAATGTCAGCTTATAAATAGGGACAATTAATAAACGGCTCTGGACTCTAAGATTATAAATTCCATATCTATGAATAAAAACGGCATCTCAAGACCGATCTCAGACTTGAGAACGATTATAAATACGGGCCTATGTGTGAGATTATTTATTGAACACTGTAATATGACATTTTTATATGGCTATAATTATAACAGTAGAACTATTATAATTATACATAAATGTAAATGACTCAAATTTTTCTAAAAACTTTATATATTTACAATTTGAAATTTCAGTCATAGCGCAGGGGAATAAGCGTGTGACTGTAAACGCGATAGGTCATGGGTTCGATTCCCACTCTAAAAAACGATAATAATTTCTCCGCACTGGTGTCGAGGCAAAACGTTGCGTTGAGTTCCGCCACTCAACACGCAATGTCTCTAGAATTCGCCAAAAAGAGAGTTTCGTAGAGTGTCTTAACACTAAGTTCTCTCTGTCTATTCTGCTACATGCGGAATTCAGCGTGACGCTGATACATTTAACTTATTTTAATTTAGTAGAAATCAATAATTGCTTCATAAAAAATTACCTTGTAGTATCCTTTTGGTGGCCAACAGGAGTTCCGTGATGGGTCTTGTCACGGTCGCCACACGTTCTGCTGCAGTTCTTCGAAGTACATTACGTAAATGCACCTCCCGACCCCTCCCGCAACATTGTCCTTCACATACTGAACCTGCGGAAATATAACATATTGGAATTAGGAAATAGATATTTAAATTCTTTGATAATTTGACTTGTTTTTTTTTAGAGTTCCGTACCTTTTAAGGAAAAAAGTCTACCCGTCTGTCTGTCTGTGTGTCTGTCAAGAGTCTATATTCCGCGTTCCTGAGAACGCTTGGAGATAAAGATTTGAAATTCAAACCATATAATCAAATCTTTCAAGACAAATCAAATTTCCTAAAAAAAATGTATTTCTACCTTTACTTAAAAAAAAGATATGGCCGCTTATATCGCAAAAAACACGTATTTCGACACTATAAAGGGTATCAAACTTAATAGTACTTCCGGTTGACCAAAAATTATTAAATTTGGCAGCTAGCAGCAACAGCTAGTACTAATTCAAGAAAAAATCTTATTTTATTCAAGTGAGATATCAGATGAGAGGGCTATGGCAAAGCTAAGCTTGAATTTCAATAAAAGCTCGTGACGCTCAATTTTTATACGGAACCATCGGTGGGCGAGACCGACTAGTGCTTTTCCATTTTTTTTGTTACAATTGAAGAAATCCTCTAGAATTTTACGGAAAGTGGGAAACGAAGTGTCTTAACACTAGGCTCCCTCTGCTTACTCTGCTACATTAAGGAGACAATGTAAAATAGAGCATCCCATTATATTATATCAAAGTTCTACCAAGTTAGACGATATATTTATGTGATTTTTTGCTTTAATTTTCTACGGACCTGCCTCTGTCGTGCACTATATCATAATTATGCATTTGTTTAACACTTCGAGGTTTGCATATATTTAAATATAAGAAGAGCGATACTGTGGAATGCAAATACAAAAGTGAATGTAAGGTTTTAGGGTGACCAAAACTTTAAAAAATAAGTAGGCATTTTTAAATATTGGAATCCTATACAATATTATTATATTATTACTGTACTCTGTAATATTTGTATCAGTAAGTTAAGAAAAAATAAAATAAAAAAAAACAACATTTCAACAATTCTTAATTGCTTAACACTCTTTTGTTTCTTTAAAATATCTGTACAATTTTAGTTTTTAATAGCGCAATTTCGCTAGCTTTTGCTATGAATCAGAAAACGACGCGACATTTGATAAGAAAACAGTGTAAAAAGGGTTGAAATTGCACGCTTTGTAGAGCGTGAGGTGGCCGAGCTTTATTTATTTGAGAGTTTTGGAGCTCGGCCAAGAGTAATCAGTGTTGAGAGACAAGTGATTTTTCAGAACAAGTCTTGGAAACAACGGCTGTCAGAAACAGCGACACTCGTCTATATAAAATTATTTAGTCTCGTTTATATTTTTAACTTTTTTTTTTTAAATAACTAAATGTTGTTTTTAAATTGAATATAAAAAAGTATGTTCAAATTATAAATTGAAAAATGTTCTTTGAAATGTTTCATAATTAATTACAAGTTTACTTTTCGTGATTTTTGTATTTTTTTTTGTATAAAAATTAAGATTTTTTTTTTAATAGAAATAAAATAGTAATCAAACAAAAAAATGTTGGCATTGTTTCCCATGCCAATATAAAAATACTGATTACAAAAATATATCTAATTTACACTCGAGTGTCCGCGGTCCACGAGATTTGGCACATTGTCGTCGTATGTGAACGCCCGCCCTGGTTCAAGGCCAAGTACCTATTGCTTTGTAAATCAATTTAATCATAATTTTTCATTGCATTTTAAACCTTCTTTTATTAAATTTAAGAAACATACTATTTCTTAACGAAACTCTTTAGTATTTATATTTTTAAACGTACAATATGAACACAGATAACATATTGTAATTGATATAAAATTTAATTAACATTTAATTCTGTAACGTGTTTTTAAAAGATAACGTTATATTAATATTTTATCTAATTATTAACAAAAACAACGATTATAATATCAGAATAGTTTATTTAATTATCAATTTATAGTAAAAAATATATTCATATTATAATCTTTGATAGGTATTTAATGTATAATAAATTCTATATTAATAAAGTCAAGGTAAAATTAGACGTAAAATCCACCAAAGGAAAAAGAGGCACTCAGATTTTTATAATATTAGATAAATAAAATCTCTAGTGTATTTTGAGACTCAAAACCATCGCGTAAATTCACAGCCATAGTAAAAGTGGCATAATATTAAAAGTAAATATTTTACATTTCATATAATAAAGTACGATTCGAGTTCTCGGGTCTCTACTGAGGGTTTAGTAATTCAGTTGCATAATTGTAGGCCACGGGAAGTACGAATTATGAGAATTACCAATTTATACAAGAGTTGAGCATTGCGTCTCAACACGCAATGCTCAACTCAACACCAGACTTTGCCTCGACACCAAAGCAAGGAAATGAAAGTATTACATATTTCATATTCTCGAGTGGGATTCGAACCCACAATCCTGCGCCACGACTGGCCCCTAATAATAAAAAATATCGCTTACTACACATACATAAATACATACAGACTCATACAGATGTTACATTTCACGTATGGCTATGTAAAAACAAATATGCTCCATCGTTCACAATAATAGCTAGTGTAATAATGATAGGTCACGTCAGCCGGCGACCGGCGCCAAGGTCGCAGCCGCAGACAGACCGGTGCCGGTTCGACACCCTACTCGGGTAGACGGGTTATTTATACCTATGTACGTGTTAAAAGTGGAATATAGTAGGTACATTCCTATGACATATTTGCAGCTTATCTAGATTCTATTATTAGAAATAATGTATGAGAAATACATATTATTACATGTTCCTATAGAGATGAGGCCGTCGTCGCTGGGCACAAGGGTGCGACTGTATCGGATCGAATCGGATCGGTTGTGGGTTCGATCCCCACTCGAGGGAATGAATTATTATTTATTCATATTTTGATTCCTTCGCTCTGGGAACAAAGCAAAACCCCGGCGTAGAGTTCCACCACTCAACACGCTATGCCTCGAAAAAAGTGTTTCAACACTAGATTCCCTTTGCCTATCCTGCTGGATACAGCGTGAAGCTTTGATGTGTTTTTTTATCTACATATATCGATATTAAATTTTATCTAAAATTATCAACAACACACAAGACGATGGTCACAAAAATCTTAGCCTATAAATAAACAACACCTTCAGGAACAATAAAAATACAATGATTTAACTTAATTTTATCTTGTCAACAATAAAATACACATACCCATTCGTTTATTGAGTGCTTATGTAGGTTTTAACAGAACTAGAGATGGGTAATAAAACTTAATTCAGAAATGTGATTCATATGTAGCGACATCGAGACAAATGCTCGAGCTTGCTTTTTTCTTTTATTTAACGCCAACGCAATGATTAAAATAAAATACTGTATTTAGAAAGCTTGAGCTCTGATGCAATCGGTGTTCAGTATATTATTTTATACAAAAAGCATCTTCACGCTGTATCCCGCACACAGAAAGGGAGGCAGAGGGAACCTAGTGTTAGGACACTCCGTTCTTCGCCGAATTCTGGAGGTGTCGCGTGTTTTAAAGTGTTATTCCACACTTAGGAAAGAAAAATACTTATTTAGAAAACGTTTAAAAATTTGAACGTAGCGGGACTCGAACCCGCACCTCCTGGAAACCGACCAGGACAAGGACCTGGTCGGTTTCTCATTTGCATTGTTTTTAAAATATTAAATTAGGCTTCATATTCTACGTCTAATAATATTAACAGAGTAAAAAATAGCTTAATATAACCACTCAGTTCTAATATTTAGCTGTTACTAAGCAAATATAGAAATGATTAAAACAGACAAAATATAATTAATATAATCGACTTTTTTTCATCGAGAAGAGCTTATTTATATTGAAAGCTGGATAAACCTTTGATTCTCTTTGCTCTTTATATTAAAATAATATTACCTTTAATATTTAATATAAAAATACTAATAATATTTTTTTTAAATCAAAGATTATTTATTTATTCTACTTATCAAAATGAAATAAGCAGCCAATTTATTGAAAATACGTTCAACCATAGCAACCTTATTCTCTTTGTCGTTTGCCAGTGAACTTAGGATTAAGATTAAAATGGGAGCTTTAAGCTCCATTTTCTTTTAGTAAGCTAATCAAAAACACGAATCAAATTTCAGTTAAAATGTAAAATATTTATATTAGTATTTCAACAGATAATACAATAAAAATATTTTATTCGAGTTAATATCGATATGCGTAGTCGCTATATGATAATCGATTTAATCGTGAATAAAGATGATATCTATTTGAAAGTTTTCAAAGCAGTAAAAACCCACTATAATAGGTTTTATATAGGTGTATTAATATACTAAAATGCAGAGTACGGCCACGTGCGGTGTGGTCGTTTAATAATCGTAAAACTGTAAGTATGGTGTTGATGGTCTATTCCAATGTTATTGCAGTTACTAGATAATCAGTAAAATATCCACCAAACTAAAAATGTCACGTTCAGTTTAATTTATTATTTTTATTTTAGTATCTATTAATCAGAGATATATGTAAAATAGTCGTGGCGCAGCGCTCAAAGTGGTACTGTAAACGCGATAGGTTATGGGTTCGATTCCCAGTTGAGGAAATAAAATACTTAAAAATGTAAATTGTTCGCTCTGGTGTTAAGGCATCGAGTTCCACGCAAAGCAGTTGGCTCTAGGAAGGATCGGAAAATGGAGAACGGAGTGTGTCAACATACACACACACACACACACTAACACGCACACAAACACACACACACACACACACACACCCAAACATACAAATACACATACAGACACACGCACACTACACCTAACAGGTATATAATATTAAGATAATATTGGTACTTGTATATATTTTAAATTTTTGGTAAGTATCTTTATAATATTTGCATTACTAGAACTGAAAGGCGGCGCCATGACGTCAGTAAGGAAGTAGATATTTGGTTGCACGCCATGGTTGTAGTCTAATCTCAGTTAAATATTTAATTGTATTTAAAGCTCAGGCTGACTGAAACGATTCACTTTAAATATTAGCACTTATATACATTATTTTTATTGGACTGTTTGTTAAATAAATAGCAAAACTCAACGCCAGTCCATAGAAGCAGATATAGGAAAAACCAATATTTCAAATGACGGTGACTTCACCCGCTTCGACTAAAGTAACATACTATGTTAATATTTCACGTATAAACCTTCTTGTATCATACTATATATCTGTCTATTGCTGAAAGCTGCATTAACATCCGGCTATTTCTTTATAGGATTTTCACGAAGATCCTACGATCTATATATAGATCTATAGAACCTATAGGATCTAATTTTGATTAAACAATAATTAGAAATGGTAAACAAGCGATAAACTCGAACTATAAGGTGTTCATGTTTAGTTTCTTGGTGCATTTCGTATGTAACTTACTTACATGATTCATTCAATAACAAATCCCTTTATAGTGCACTGTTAACAAACATGCCAGCTACCTAAAAATATATTAGTATTTTATATTTATAATATTGATTGAGACCGTCGTGACTCAGGGGTGTGACTGTAAATGCGATGGTTGTGGGCTCGAATCCGGAAAGAATCCCACTTTAGAGAATAAAAATTCAATATTATCATTTTCTTCTCGCTGTAGTGACAAGGCAAAGTCTATAAATTTTGCGGAAAGTGGGGTCCCTACTCTGTTCTATGGAAAATATATCGTGATGCTTAAAAGAATATTGTTTGATTTATGCTTTTATATTTTAAAACACACACACGTTATATATATACACAAAAAATATATATTTTTTTATTATATAAGTAAGAAATAAATAAGATATATTATTACTTGTACTTCATAAGGAAATTATATAAATCAACTTATTAAACAAGTATAAAATGCATTTATTCATTAGTAATATTATTTCCTTTTTATTGACATACCTATATAATTATCTTCATATAAATATTCGTCACCAGTTATTTTTTTACTTTAAAAGATTTCACAAGATTAAATAATTGACTGTATTTAAAAAATAAATAACTTTTCCGCAGACAGGGTAGGCAAAAGCAAAAAACTTTTTGTTTTCTGTTGAATGGCGGATTTTAACGTCGCGTTTTATGTACTTAAGCAGAGAAATACAAATAATTTAAATAAAATAATTCTCCTGTATGGGGATTGAGCCCACTACTATTCAAACGCTTCCCCACTGCGCCACAACGCCCTCAATAAATACCTATATAAATAAACCTAAATTTAATTAAAACTCATGTAAATACATAAAATATATTGAATTCAGAAATACAGGCGCTAATATACCCGATATGCTTTACGGTTAGAGTTACGGCTTGTGGCACTTCATTTAATTCACTATAAACGTTAACTATGTTTACCTAAACGTGAACTATTTTGAACTACACTCAAATAGCATCAGCACTAACCACGACGTGGGCTCAATTAAAACTTTCAGCCTAATATGTAGTTTTAAATTAGTTTAAAAAAAAGAAAATATAGAAATTTTACAATTATTTAATAATATATTGTATATTCTCGATTCATTGCCGCATAAAAAACTCAAATCGAAATAATTAAATCAGTTTCAAGGACTTAAGACTTAGAACTTAAGACATTATGTTGAGTAGCGGAACTCAACACCGCGCTTTGCCTCGACACCAGAGCAAAGAAATGAAAATATTAAATATTTTATTTCTTCTAGTGGAGGTCGAACCCACAACCATTAGCGTTTACAGTCACGCACTTGTGCCTCTACACCACGACTGGCCTCAATATAAAAAAACAATAAAAAAGCATTTAACTTAAAAATCAATTAAATTTTATACTACAATTTAAACATTTCAGCTCAATCACGTTTTACAATAAAAAAAATCGATTAAAACCAATACTGGCTGACTGCAGAAAACAAGGCAATCCTCCAGTAAATACGTCATCGTTTCCCAAACCAAACGAAACGGTAAGCACAAACTACGATCGCCATTAACAAACAATAATTACACGGGAACAATCACTGGCGCGGGCTGAATGCGGATGTGTGAAACATCAATGCGGATCTCATAGCGACCCCAATTTGAACGGCGGCTATCTGCATCCATTCCGCATAGGAATATTCAGCTTTCATGTTTTATCTCAGCTGAAGGGTATCGA
Organism: Heliconius himera; assembly: GCA_021202915.1. Classification (NCBI taxonomy): domain Eukaryota; kingdom Metazoa; phylum Arthropoda; class Insecta; order Lepidoptera; family Nymphalidae; genus Heliconius; species Heliconius himera. The sequence continues at coordinate 474,153 of JAJHJA010000143.1, read as the reverse complement.
AGCAACAAAACTTCTGTTGGCTAAGATTTCTGGCGCGTATGTAGGTATGTGTTGTTTTGCGTACGCCAGCCAACTGGTAATATTGAAAAATATATATGTATTTTTTTTAATCACGCTGTATCCCGCACACTGCAGGGTAGGCAGAGGGAATCTAGTGTTAAGACACTCCGTTCCGCTCTTTCTGGCAAATTCTGGAGGCATTGCGTGTTGAGTGGCAGGACTCAACGCCGCGCTTGTCCTGGACACAAGAGCGAAGAAATAGAAATATAAATTTAAGTAAATATTTCATCTCCTCGAGTGGGAATCAAACCCACAACCAGTCGGTTTTCCAGTCCCACTTTGTGCCCCTGCGCCACGACTGGCCTCAAATCTTGAAAAATAATGTAGAGGATAAATGTGCATCGATATTTATTTATATCGATCTTTTACCTGTAGCCTCCCCTTCGTGATCAAAAGGAAAAAGCTAAGCTAAGCTATATATAAGTCATGACACATTCTATGTACCTTAACCAACTATAGGTAAATAGGTACAGCTAGGTACAGTGGGTTACTTTTAAAACGATTAACGTGACGTAATAAAGCCGTATATATCCTTTCTCGAAAAGGATATAAAGGTGTTAAACACACAAAAAAGACTTAAGAGTCTTTATGCCATCATCATCTATATGCCAAATATATTATTTTTTACAGATAAATCCTTCAAAAGAAATAATAATGATAATTTACTGTACCGTATTTGTACAATAAAATTCTGCAAATTTTCCATATCTCTCGTACTTTACGAGGTAGATATGTAGATTATAAATCACACCCTCTTCCCTTTCCGCCCTCATAAAAACATTGTATCTGGGTGTCGGCCAAAACGTAAAATTTTGTCTCACCATATTTCAAAATAACAACTCCAGGAAAATTCGAACCAACAGCCATCGTCTACAGCCACAGACATCCTAATTACACCACGAAGGCTTCATTTTTAACACAAGTATTGTTTATATTTAATTGAAATTATTTGAAAGCATTTTATTAATGAGGCCAGTCGTGACGTAGCGGCACGTTGTGTGTCTGTAAAACCGACTGGTTGTGGGTTCGATCCCCACTCGAGGAGATTAAATATTTACTTAAATTTATATTTCCATTTCTTCACTCTGGTGTCGAGGCTAAGCGCGGCGTTGAGTTCTGCCACTCAACACGCAATGCCTCCAGAATTCGGCAGAAAGTGGGGAACGGAGGCCTTAACACTAGGTTCCCTCTGCCTACCCTGCTGTGTGCGGGTTACAGCGTGAAGCTGAATTTTTTATTAAAAAGTAGAGTGCTTTTCATACAAATTTCTTCCTTTGTGTATATAATAGAACTTATTACGAGTTTAGAAAATATCTCGGGCGAGGTTTTAGAGCAAATATCCTAGTATATCTCTATCTCTCACGTCGACATATGATTACGGATCTAGACTCACTCGAGTCAGTTGAATAGAATAAGCCTGCCTGGATAAGCTTAAAATGATATGACTATTTTCTTTATATTAGATCGTATATTACGTTTTCTTATTTAAAGTGTGTATATATTAGAATTTGAATGATTTTATATTATTTTGTATGATAGAAAATATTAAACTACTATAGTAAATATACTATTTCTGGTTAAATATAAAGAGTTGTATGTTTATATACTAAAACGACGCGATTGTGACGTCGCTCGCTAGAAATAGCTAAAAAAATTTTATACTAATTTAAATGAATTTCATGTAAAATCTAGATTATATTATAATTTTAAGCTCTGAATGTTAAGGGAAGTTAAATATAATAGTGACGACGGTTAAGCCAATTTTGAGATTAGCATGAATAAACGTACAGGCAAACAGACAAGACGACAAAAAAAAATCAATATCTTTTACTTTGACAAATGGCACCCAATAATAGATTTTTCATACATATATCTTCCATGTAAAGTATCCAATAAAATATCCAAATAACTAAAATAAGCTATTTCGATTATTTCACTACATTATTTAACTTTCAATACATTAGTATCAACGAAGTTGTTTTAGAACATGCCGTAAGGTGAAATTTACTTTCGTAAAGGTAAAATAGTTAGACTTAGAGGTAAATATTTGTAATCACTACGGTGTATACTGTGTAGTGTAGACACAGAAAGCGGGCGAAGCGGAGTTCGAGCTGACGTGGTGTTAATTTATTTATTGTTAGTAGTTAGTTCCAGGCTGCAAATTGCACCTTTACGTACTTACTTGCAGTCGCGTCTTTCGCTTTAGTTAAATACTAGACTAGGTTTTGATGTAGAGTTTTAGGTTTGATTTAATGTATGTTTTATATTTCTGTTCGTTGTATATGTAGAGGCCGTGGTGGCGCAGTCGCACAACGTTTACAATCAAACGCGACGCGGTTGTAGGTTCGATTCCCACTGGGGGAATGATTTTTTTCAGGTTACAAAACAAGCGGCGGCAAGGTTTGAAGTGTCTTAATACGAGATTAATTGATCTGCATACCTTACCTTGATTCAGCCGAAGCTAAAAAGCCATATAAGGTGCTAATTATTAACACATTTTAGTGATAAAAGTCAAGTAAAATGGCATTTCTCCATATATGTAAGAGCATTTTTTTCCATAAAGTAACCTTTTTTAAATAAATAAATAAATATGAATCCTTTAATAAAATTTTTGTGTTTTTTATTTTAATAAAATTATTACTTTTAATTTTATTAGCGACATTGAATGCACAGAAGTTTAATACCATATAATGAACTGACATAAACCAAATTGAAAATACTCACAAGGTGACTTGGCACTGTTTCAAATAGTTCAACATAAGATAGTTTTTGCATAACAAAAGTCCAACTATAAAACGTTAAACGGAATTTACAGCTAAGGTCAACAATTTAGCACTGCATTTCCGTCCTTGAAGGCCAAAGTTTAAAACTCAAACGTGCCATAATCGTACTTAAGAGGCGTTTTAATATTATAGTGACTAAGCGTCTACACAACACAGAAAGTTCTAAAGTATGTTGTAATTCCGTTGTTAAGTTTTATATGTTTTCTTTAGCTTCACGCTGTATCGCAGGGTCCAATAACAGGGAAACTGGGAACCTAGTGTTAGGATATTCCGTCCCTATTGAGATTCTTTTGATCCGCCGAATTCTGGTCGCATTGCGCATTAAGTAACGGAGTGCGAAAATGTAAAATATTAAATATTTCATTTCCTCGAGTGGGAACCGAACTTGTGCCCCTACGGCACAATATATTTTATTTATAGGATTGCTAAATCTATTGCTATATAATGTCTAATATCCTATTACAAATAAGTATACCTAGATCCAATGCTGATTTTACAATTTTACACGTATTATTTTGAATTGGGTTACTTTTATTATGATGATGTCATTTATTATATCTGAACTATGTTCAACATAATCATTTTAACTTCACGCTGTATCCTGTATATAGCAGGGTAAGTAAGGGTAACCTAGGAACCTATTGTAAGGAAATTCTGATTCCAATAAGACACTTCCGTTCCCCACTTTCCACCGAGTTCTGGAGTCACTGTGTGTTGAATGGCAGAAGTCAACGCCGCGTAATAATAATCATTTTATTATTTATCAATTATTAACAATATTATTCTATGTTGCAAGTGCACATACGGATGCTGTGATTTGTGTTTATCTCTTTTTACAATATTTATATATGTAATAAATAATACATTTAGATTAAATTATTCTATAAGCGCTATCAATCGGAAACTTTAATGATATTCATTTTATAAACATGATTTGCATAATTAAATAATTCAATAAACAAACATACATATTAGCACCCATTTAATAAATAATATATAGAAGATAAATACCATTTAACATTCCACAAAGTTATATAAGAAAATTATAAAACTAATCTTTTACAAGATTTTGCAAATATATATTTAAAAATCGATTCGATTGTGTTATAGAAGTGCCTGTACAGATTTATTATATAAATAAAATAAAATAAATTAGTTTAACGTTGTATCCCGCACACATCAGAGTAGGCAGAGAGAGCCTAGTGTTAAAACATTCCGTTCTTCACTTTCCACCGAATTCTGAAAGCATTGCGAGCTGAGTGACGAAACAGCAGAGCGAAAAATGAAAATAGAAATTTAAAAAAATATATTACTTCCTCGAGTAGGGATTGAACCCACAACCAGTCGCGTTTACAGTCATTTTGCGCCACGACTGGCCTCGTACAGTAGTTTTCCACTCCACTTCAAAAAATATTTGACGTTTTTTAATGATAATGATGTTTTAAAGTAGTTCCATCCCTTATTCATGATATAGCTAGTTTTATGTCAAGAGTCATTTGGAGGCATTAGCGCTGGTTCGGATAAGGGCTCGCTGTAGCCTCGTCTTTCATTACCAACGCAGATTTCGTTCCGTAGTTTTGGGACAACATTTACAAGTAGCTACTCACTTTGGACATTTACATAAATTTTAGATTGAAACGTTCAATTTGTAATTTAAATAATTTAATTCATTTTAAATAGGAATTTGATGAAATGAAATACGTTTAATAATATAATAATCAGCTTCACACTGTACCCCTCATATAGTAGGGTTGGCAGAGGGAACCTAGTGTTAGGACACTCCGTTGCACACTTTCCGCCGAATTTTTCGATGCTTTGCGTGTTGTGGGGGAGAACTCAATGTTGAATTTGATGAAAGTTTTTGTCAGAGCGAAGAAATGAAAATATTAATAAGATATTCCCCCGTGTGTGGATAGAACCCACAACCGTCTTGTTACAGTCATATCCTTGCGCCCCTGCGCCACGACGGCCTCCAATGATATCTTATGAAATGTAATATACTACATTCATAAAAAAGACTAAAGAATATGACTAAAATTAAAAATAAAAATTTAACAAAAATCCAATATGCGGGTTAAATAAAAACAAATTTCGGAGATGATGGTTTCAAAAGAGTTATTATTGAAGTATATCATATGACCCTTTCACGAGGCGATACATACATATGTCCGCAACCCGAGCCGCGTCGTCGGGGTATTGTGCGGGGTTCGTGTCAATACACGAACAAAGCGCGAAGTAATGCAATTTTTTGTAAGCATGCACCGCTATCATGTTAGTATTGAGTAGGTATAACATTTTTTTTTAATTCATTTTATAGTTAAATTTTATCATAAATAGTTAGATTTTAATAAATCTTTTTCCTTTTCTCTATTTTTCGCCATAAATGTCCTACGAAGAGTACTCATGTTTTTTACGTCCAGTACCTTTGATACTGTATTTTCGAAGGTCAATCAAGGTCTCCGCCTACCTCTCTTACCGCTCACTTTTCCTTTATAAATCTTTCTTGCCATTCTTTCATGATTCATTCGTTTGACGTATCAAAACCATCTAAGATTGTTCTTCTTCATTTCCACCGTGAAATCTTCGCTAGTACCTGTTATTCTGTGTATCTCTTAATCAGCTGAACTGACTCCCCATATCCACATTTCCACAGCAACAATCTTTCTTTCATTCTTCTTTTGACATACTCGAATTTTATTCTTATTATATAATATCACAATTTTTTTTTATTTGGACGTATCAGCAATATTAAAATGTTTGTCCCTATGAATGCAATTATAATTTATTTATTGAACATTTCTATATATATTTCTATATATATATATATATGTATATTTTAATTGAAAAAAATCTTATGCATTATTAATACTACTAAGTACCTATTAATAATATAAATGTTTACATAATGTATATTGAAATAAGACGCTGCTGACGCTCTGTCCTCATTCAAGGAATATTTTATGTAATTTTCAACCAATAATGCCTATATGTAATAAATTATACATTCCTAAACAAAAGTAAGTTGAGGCCGTCACGTCGTGGCGCAGGAGAACAAAGGTGTGATTGTAAAGCGACGGTTGTGGGTTCGATCCCCACTCGACAAAACGAATTATTAAATCAAAATTAAAAATTAAATTAGCTTCACGCTGTATCCTGCACACAGCAGAGTAGGCAGAGGGAACCTTGTGTTAAGACACTCCGTTGTTCACTTTCTGCCGAATTCTGGAAGCATTGCGTGTTGAGTGGCAGAACTCAACGCCGCGCTTAACCTCAACACCAGAGCGAAGAAATGGAAATATAAATTTAAGTAAATATTTCATCTGCTCGAGTGGGAATCGAACCTACAACCAGTTGGGCTTACAGTCACACCTCGTGCCGCTGCGCCACGACTGGCCTCAACGAATTTTTATTTACTAATATTTATATTTTCTTCGCTCTGGCATTAAGGAAAAAGCCCGGAGTTGAGTTTCGCAACTCAACACGCAATGCCTCGAAGAAACGTCGAAAAGTGGGAAACAGAGTGTCCTATATCTATGCCGATTTTAATTTTTAAAACAAAAATATTTAGTTAAGTTTACTAACAAAACAATGAAATATTTATTTCTAGAAAATAACTATAATATAACATCAATATATAAAGTGCTATGTCATCAATTCCTTTTAACGCCTTCGAATAAGCTTGTACGGAAACTCTCCTAAATGTATAAAATGGGGTTGGGTTCGGGTTATCCATTATTCAACATTACTACTGATTTTATATGACATCTATCAAAATAAAAAGGTTTTATGTTGTATCGACTTTTGCAAAAATACGATGATTTAACACAACAAAATTTAACGTTATTACCATAGAAGTTATGGTAGTATGATTTAAAAAATAGTAACCTTTGTAAAACTAAGAAAGTAAAAGCGATTTTCGAACTTCCTACATCTTCCTTGGAAGAGGCACGAGGCAAAGAGAATCAATTTAGTGGGATTTAAGGCCAGTACATACCAGAGACATCTTACATATAATAACACATTTTATAGTTATAAGGCCAGTGAGTGAGGCCAGTCGTGATACAGAGAAACAAACGTGTGACTGTAAGCGCTACAGGTTCGATTTCCACTCACGGAAATTAAATATTTATTATTTTCATTTCCTGGCTTTGAGTTCCGCCACCTAACACGTAATGCCTCCAGAATTGGTAGAAAAGTGGAGAACGGAGTGTAAACTACTGTACTGTAGCACTAAGTTCCCTCTCCCTACTCTGCTTATCTGTGCTATACAGTGTGAAGTTAAAAAAAACATATAGAAAGAAGTGATTTAATTGGAAACATTTGGAAAGAAATAAAATGATAATAAATAAAACGATATAGAAATAAAATGATAATCCAATTTACTTAGAAACTATAACAGTATACAAACCGTTATAGAATCATTATAAAAACTAAAAATAACAGGAACTGCATCAAATTAAATAACTTTTTTATTGGTAGAATTATTAATGGCATTGGTTTCTACGCCCACGCAGTAACTGAACAGTTAAATTATAAGCTGTTTATATTTTATTCATAATACGGTATTGATATATTATAATTAAAAACAGCTTCATGCTGTATCCCGCACACAGCAGGGTAGGCAGAGGGAACCTAATATTAACACTCCGTTCCCCACTTTCTGTCGAATTCAGGAGGCAACGCGTATTGAGTGGCACAATTCAACGCCGCGCTTTGTCTCGACACCAGAGCGAAGAAATGGAAATATAAATTTAAGTAAATATTGCATCTCCTCGAGTGGGGATCGAACCCACAACCAGTCGGTTTTATAGTCACACCTCGTGCCGCTGCGCCGCGACTGGCCTCTATATTATAATTTATACGAAATTATGGAAATAAATTACACTGTATCATACAGTAACAGCAGTGTAGGTAGAGTGAACCGAGGAATCTAGTGTTAAGACATTCTATTCCCATTTAGGTACTTCCTTGGTTCCTTGGTTCTGCTATATTATAAATTTATAAAGCATATAGCAAAATATGCAGAGTGAACCTAGTGTTAAGTCACTCTGCCCAATTTTTGAGACATTTAGTAAAAAAACCAAAAATGAAAAGAAAATAAAGCGGGAAAATTAAAAGAAACAATAATCAAGTTTACATTCCAACGCTATCGCACTATCCCACGAAGACCTCACTTTAAGAGGACCATATATGCTTTGGAAACTTATATTTTCAATAACAATAACAAAAATGTCTAAAAAAGTTATATTGGGATACAAAAATATGTAAAACAGTTTCGTATAGAAGCACAATCGATCGGTCGGCGCTTCGCTATCCTATTATTCATGTAAGCTGAGCCACAGCCGTTCTGCTTTTAAACTGTAATAAATCATTTCAGCCTTAGACGTTAACTGTTATTAAAATATTTTTTAACCTTTATTATATTTAAAATAATTAGAATGGAAATTAAAAGGACGTAATGATAGCATATTTTTTTTTCTATTATTTTAACTAAATAAACAGTTTATATTATTCTAATTTTTGGAGACATTTCGTTTTAAGTGACGAAACTCAACGCCGCGCTGTGCTTCTTTCCCAGATCAAGGAATTGAAAATATTAAAAAAAAATCTCGAGTGGGAATCGGTATCAATAACTTGTCGAGTATACAGTCGCAAGACTGTGCTCCTATGCCACGACTGGCTTCCATATAAAAATACTAACAATATTTTATCATTTATCGCTAAATTCAACGTAATATGAAGAGTTATTTTTGCCAGTGATTATTTCACGTGTAGTGCGAAAAACTCAGCAGGAGCTCTGCTAAAAAGGTACTTACCCATATTAAGTGAGTAAATGTCTGTAACACGACGTCTCCCACTGAGAAGAGTGTACAAGTATAACATATATGTATATTGACAGCTTTATTACATCTGAGTTTACGGCTTTATTGTATTAGCCTTTACTTTTAAGGTTCCGTATCTCTGAAGGTGAACACGGGACCCTTTTAGGATCATTTTGTTGTCAGTCTGTATGTCTGTCAAAGCCATTTATCTGTCTATCTATCTAATCAATGGATAAATACTTGTATCTTATGATACGAGCCTTTATGCATTTGCATTTGCTGCATTTTGTATGGACTTCGCTGCGTAATCAAAACCTATAGAGTACTTCCCATGGACCTACAGTTATGAAATTTGGTGGGAAGTAAGAATTTACCATAAAGATAAAGGAAAATTATCCCAAAAGTGAAATGCAGAATAATGTTTCTCCAAATGACATAGAAAATCTTTGTTTTATAAAATAATCTTCAGTCGTAACTGAACGTCCGATACGTCCGATTATTACCCAAAATTAAGGAAAAAACATATCGAAATATCTTTTAAAATATTGTATCTGTATTTATCAACGATAATAATAATCGATATATCTAATACCTACTATGTACGTTCCTAATAAATTGCGGTCAATTTTCACTGAGTCAACATTAATGCTACTTAATTCGATGTATCGATTTAATTGCTGATCACATACTATTGAATACATACTATCTAATAGGTATCTGTCTAATATATCCTATTATATGTAAATTTTTGTAACTGGCAACTCTCATGTTATAGATATTAAGTTTTAAATCAACGTTACAAAGAAATGAAAAATAAGAAGTTGAAAGCGAACGAAGGTTTCAGGTATAGGAGTTAAGTCCATGGTAAAACACTTGAGTCAATCAGTACCTGAAACAAAATAATATAGTGTTGTAATATACAATTATTTAAAAATTATATAAAAATCAAAATAATGTATGTACCTACATACGTTAAAATATAATAATAAATTACAAAAGAAAGATATATAAGACTAGTTTGCCGAGATGCATTTGGAATCAACTGGAATGGAAACAACGGTTGTGGGCTTGAGAGAATATTTAACTCACCTGGTACGCTTAGGCAAATTAAAATTAGACTCAACGTCAAACCAAACTGAGCGGAAAGGGTAGAGTGTAGAATAGAATGACTTATTATATTATGAATAAATAAACATACAAATGTATATTTTATTTATAAATTGCTAAATTAGCTACATAATACGTTGATTTCCACTACTTTACACGCAATGCCTCAAGCAATTGGCAGAAATAGGAGAACGGAAGTGTCAATGAGGAACAGAGTGTCTTAATATTGGGTTCCCAGGTCTCCAGATATAGTGTGAAGCAAAAAATTCATCAAAACTCGTAAAAATGGCATAAACAACAAAAGAAAATAACACTTAGCTAAATTGGCGTGCATTGTTTGCAGGACAAGCAACTGAAGTATGAAAGAGATGCATGGCAAATCCTTTACGTTACGTAGCGCTCACATATCCGGTATGCGGTCAAAGTAACGTTTGTGTACTGTAGAAATTGGATACATTCTAGGAACGTAGGAAGTTAAGCTGAAACAAATGTGACTAAATAGACTTCTAAGCCACAAGTTTACCGACAATTTGATTTTCATTTTTTTTTAATCACGCTGTATCCCGCACACAGCAGGGTAGGCAGAGGAAACCTAGGGTTAAGACAGTCCGTTCCCCACTTTCTGCCGAATTCTGGAGGCATTGCGTGTTGAGTGACAGAACTCAACGCCGCGCTTAGCCTCGACACCAGAGCAAAGAAATGAAAATATAAACTTAAGTAAATATTTCATCTCCTCGAGTGGGGAACCCACGACCAGTCAATTTCACAGTCACAATTTGATTTAAGTTCTATAAGTCTCATATTGTATGTAAAGTAAATATTCATAGTCTCCTTCTACGTTTTTAATCAAAAAATTACGCTAAAAATAGAAAATCGTTTAAATTATGTAACGTACGAGTATGTAGAAACTGCTCAAATTTTATGCTGTATTATATTTTTTTATGCAAGCCTCTTAAAGCAGCAAGCAGTAAGCTTTAAGTCATAAAATTTTAAGCCAATACTACGCTATTAAAACTTGAATAGCTATAATTTCACCAACTATATTTATCTCCAAATTAGAAAACAGAAATTGCATACTGCTTAAGAAAATGGACGCTTAAAAAACAAATACTAAGCGTGAAATACATGGAGAGATAGGTGTTATTGAAAATTCGTATAGTATTAAATTTATATATAGCTTCACGGTGTATCACGCATGTGGCAGGGAGAGAGAACCTAATGTTAGTTAAGACACTCCGCATCTTACTTTTCGCCGAAATCTGAAGACATTGCAGGATTATGTGGCGGAGTTGAACGCCGCGCTTTGCCTACTGACACCAGAGCGAAAAAACAAACACCGGTAGATACTAGCTGCCAAATTTAATCAAAAGGAACAGGCCATGATATAGGTAAATGATTTGAATTAGCATTTTTGACGAACAGACGAACTACAAAGTGATCTTATAAGCGTTGACAGCAGAATATATAAATTAAATTAAATTAGCTTCACGCTGTATCCCGCACACAGCAGGGTAGGCAGAGGGAACCTAGTATTATGACACTCCGTTCCCCACTTTCTGCCGAATTAGTAGAATATATATGTATATCAAATCAATATATTCCACAGTGAATCTTTCGTATATATTAATAATTTTAAGTTTCATTTAAAATGTGGCGGATACTTAAATGTCTCAAGAAAATTTCTAATTTCGTCGCAATTTGCAACACCCTCAAGAAATCCTGTCGTTACTCCGCAACTAATTTTAAGAACGTTGCACTTGTTTAAACATTGCAAGTAATAACTTGGGCGTAGGATTATGTGGTTTTAAATAAAATTGCGAAGAACTTTAAAATAAGTCAATCATTTTGTAAAAGATTTTTGTTTCAGCTTCACGCTGTATCCCGCAAACAGCAGGGTAGGCAGAGGGAACCTAGTTTTAAGACACTCCGTTTCCCACTTTCCGCCAAGTTTTGGAGGCATTGCGTGTTGAATGGCGGAAATCAATGCCGAGCTTTGCCACGACACCAGAGCAAAAAAATTAAAATATAAATGTAAATAAATATTTCATCTCTTCGAGCGGGGACCGAACCCACAACCAGTCGATTTTACAGTCACACATTGTGCCTCTGCGCCACGACTGGCCTCAAGAATAATTTAATTTAAATTAAAAGTAATACATTGTATATTTTAAATTTAAAATATTTATATAGTAATTTATATTCCAATCTCAAATTTTATCGTGTCCAAAATAAAAAAAAACGGATTCCATCGTTGTCTTTTTACAAATACTATCAGACAAGCGAACCGAAACTGAACGCCGCGGTCCATCTCATCCGATACAAGTCGGCGTCTCTTTTCGATGATCGAACTTTTCGCAAAAAAGTCCGTTAAGAGACACAAAGGTATTAGCAAAGGAGCAACAAGAACACGAACTGACGAGAAACGGGTTTCGTGCGTGAGAATGCACACTAATATATTCGCCATAAGACAATGCAACCTGCGCCGCGCCCGCAGCGTCGCCGCCTATGTGACTTATGCCTAACGTGGCCAGTTTTGAACGGGACTGTCCCGTTTTTCAGTGTCCCGATACATGCTACCGGGACGTAAGAATGTCTTGTTTTTACGGAATAGCACATAAATTTGTTTTCAAAAACGGAAGTATTGAATTATTTATCAAAGGTGTCACTTATACCTTAAAAAACACAATCTGATGTCGAGAGAAATTAAAGTTATCCTAAAAAAACGAAAGCACATCTCTAAAAAACAGAACGGGAAAGAAGGAATTTTGAACAGGACCGTCCCGGCGTCCCGATTTCGCTTGTGTGTACCGGTGTCTCCAACTTACGAAAAAAACCTGTCGTCCCGTTTTGATCCAAAAAACATGGTCATATTACTTATACCGTATGCACCTCCACAAACAATGACTTATAAATCCTATACTTCTTGACTGACATTAGGTTCCTAAATATTTCGAACACCAAACATACCTGTAAAATTTTTAAAAATAATTCAGCTACACGTGTATCCTTCACACAGTAGGCACACAAGCAGAGGGAACCTTGTGTAAAGACACTCCGTTGCCCACTTTCAGCCGAATTCTGGAAGCATTATGTATTGAAAGGCGGAAGTTAACGCCGCACGTTGCCTCGACACCAGAGCGAAGAAATGGAAATAAAAATTAAAGCAAATATTTCATTTCCTCGAGTGGGAATCGAACCCACAACCAGTCGCGCTTTCAACCACACTTTAAGCCCCAGCTCCACGACTGGCCTCATTCCTAACTGGACACTCCTGTAATGTGTTTATTTACATAAAACAATAGCCCATTCTAGCCCAAACGACGGCTGCACTTTGAGTCGCGTGTAACAAGACCTCGTTTCGTTAGAGTTTCAGATTTAAAATAAAACAAAAAGAAACTGTTCTGCAGTACAGAGTACGCTTGACCTGCAAATTGAAAGGCCACGACTGCAACATGCAGTCAGCCAAAATGTGCACTGCGCCGCCGATGGAGATATTAATTTAGCACTACAGAAAATTATTTTATTCCTTTTTCTCTTGAACCATCTTCCCAGCTGCCTATCGTTTTATTTCAATTGTCTCTGCGGGTGAATTGTCCTATTTCGGAGCACACTCACAAACCGTTCTGTTCTGACGTATAAATAAGGTCATATTTGTCGCATAATTCATCAATTACTTTATAGAAATGAGACTAAATGATATGTGATTATTACACTATTTTAATGGTTTCGTACGTTCAAAGAAAAAAACAGAAACTAGTAGGGTACCTACTCCAGGACCTACAGATATTAAATTTGGCACAAAGTGAGAACTTACAATACAAATAAAGGAAAAATCCGAACATTTAGTAAACATTTATACTTATTTCATAGAGAAAAAGTAAAAGTAGTAGTTTCTTTCATACAAAATTGATATGACAAATTTAAGTTTGTAAATTTTTATAAGTCGTACTTCCCCGTGACCTACAATCCTTTTAGGATTACGATAGGGAACCTTTCGGTGGGCAAGTTCAACTCGCATTTGACTGGTTTTATTTCTTATCAACATCGAACTCATATTATGTTGTATATCTATTAACATATTAGGTTTCGAGCAACCACATATTGTAATAGTAAGAAAGCTACTATAAATACTTAACTAAAGTGAGAATCATATTACGAATAAGAGCTGTCTGTTCCTTGATTGACTGAAATTAATTGTAATTACGTATCAAGTTACTCGGACCCTTGCGATTTTCAGCTCCATCGCCCCCATCCTCAGACGAGCAGACGACGGTGTTTAAAAATAATCGCCTTAATACAAAGTTTAATTTAAAAAAAATTAAATAAGCTTCACGCTGTATCCCGCATACAGCAGGGTAGGCAGAGGGAACTTAGTGTTAAGACACTCCGTTCCCACTTTCTGCCGAATTCTGGAGGCATTGCGTGTTGAGTGGCAGAATTTAACGCCGCGCTTTTGCCTGGACACCAGAGCGAAGAAATGGAAATATAAATTTAAGTAAATATTTCATCTCCTCGAGTGGAGATCGAACCCACAACTAGTCTATTTTATAGTCTGACTGGCCTCAAAGTTAAAGTTTCCTTTAACGTAACTAAATTCAAAATTTGCTAAATCTAAAATGAATTCTATTTACTTTTTGCTATTTACTTTTTTGTTAATTCGGTTAATATATCCCAAACTATCGTTATGAACACAGAAATATTAATTATATAAATTAACTTTAAATAATTAAGAAGAAAATTTAATATATAATTAAAAATAATACCCATTTTCCTTCAGTAAAAGGCAATTTTGGAACGTGATATTCCCTTGTAATTATACAAATAATGTTAAACCAGTACATTTAAATCAGCGCACGCTCTGGACTGTTTCCACAAAGCGGTGTAATTAAAAACAAACAGCCCGAGTGGACGAATTTATTTCAAAGTTTAATTAGTTAGTACTATGGCAATGGCCTATCAGTCAAATACAATATCGTAGTTATTTTTCTTTCTAAAAATTCGTTATGATATAGAAGTGGGGATTTCATTATTAATTATTTATAAGCACAAGGCATTAAGTGACATTTCTCTATTCTCTACCTATTTAAGAGTATTAAATTGACTGTTGACAGACAGATAATTCTAGTATTTCTACCTAGAACCACCATTGACTGTGGAACGAAGTTTCTTAACACTACAATACTTACTTAGGTTCCCTCTGCCTACCTTCTTGTATGAAGAATACAGCATAAAGTTGATTTTCTTTGTTTTTTCAGCAATTATAACTGTTTGCTCTAATGATACGAGTACACCCTCTTTACATATTTTATCTTAAAGAAAAATATAATTGAAACTACTTAACTCAGAATAAAAAAATTTCAAAAGATAAGAAAAAGACAAACTGTAAACACAGCAATACTAACAAACCGCCTATTTCAATTCATATAATGGGAATACCTTTCACGTCTCGGGAATCAAATGCGCATTTTACAAACAATTTTACACCTTATGTCTTTGTAATATGTGTGGATATCCCTCAGCATATCTAGTGAAACATTGGCATCTTTAACAGAACCAGAACTAATCATTCAACGACTTCGAGCTAGTGAGCGGTCGGTCGCACCCAGAATATTTTGCAATAACTATAAAATAATATTAAATGTTGAATCAATAAAGATATTATTGGAAACGAATAGAATTTTAAATTATCTATTAAAAATCAGCTTTTTAAGTCAGAGTTTTATGGCTGCAAAATTAACTTAAAAAGCTATTTAATTTAAATAAACTTTGTATGTACATCATACATCACACATACAATGTAAAAAACGCAGGTTCAGCCTTTTACCTATATAGCAGTTTACGCAGAGAGACTAATTTGTACCCATTTTCCGCTTGCCGCCCGAATTAGAAACATTCTAATCGATTGGCAAGTATTTCTTTCACGCTGTATCTCGTTTCATTATAAGTATAAAATTCAATGCGTAAACAGCACGGTAGGTAGAGGGAACATGGGAACCTAGTATTAAGACAGGCCGTTTCCTTTTAGACATTTCCGTTCCTCACTTTCCACCGAATTCCAAAAGTATTGCGTGTTAATTGGCGTAATGCCATGCTTCGTCTCAATACTAGAGGAAACAAATGAAAATATAAATTTGAAAAAATATTTCAATTCCTCGACTGAAAATCGAACCCACAACCTGTCGCGTTTGCGCCACGACTGGCTTACAGTATTTATGCATAAGTCATCAATCAAGTTTAATATAACTAAAAAATAATACGAAGTTATAAATTGTGGCTTAACGTGGAGTCATGCCCGGAAGACAGCAGATGGCAAGAATCGATTTGCAATCAGGAACGGCCGTATATCCACCTCACCTTGGCTTTCCATTAATATTTTACAGTCACCTTTCAGTAATATAATCTAAGCTTAGGCTTACAAACGAATTGGTGAAGCTTTTATACATTTCAGATGTTTTATATTAAATTAAGTCATTATTATTTTAGCTAAAAATAGATATAAATATGTCATTCAAAAAATCTCTTAAATTAAATGTAAGTATTCTTTTAAAATGCTAGACTCATTTTGATCCAGTATTTATTGCATAACGATTTCTTTATGCAATAAATTAATTAAAATTCTCCTAAAACAAGTGATTATTTATAGCATAATAAAGCCAACCAGTAATTTAACAAAAAATATATAACTATACTTTTTTTTAGATTCACGCTGTAGGTATCTCTGGGGCCGTTCAAGTATTACGCAAGCAGTTTTTTTGCAATTATTGACCCCCTCCTCCCCTATGTCATCAAAAATAAGCAATCCTCTTACCCCCTCCCCCAATGCTTACGTAAACATTGGCATATACATTTTTTTAAGGTATTTTTTATTGATATTTTATTTGTATCTACATATATAAAAGGACTTGTTCCCATTCACTGAGGTAAGACGCACGCACAACCGTAACCGCTGATAGTAGAAACATGAAATTTGGACAGATTTATATTTGGAAATCCACTAAGAAGGGAATTTGAAAAATTTTAACCCTACAGAAAGAAAAATTTTTCTGCTTACGTAATTACTAGCTAGACCCCCCCCCCCCACCCCCATGTCATCAAAAATAAGCAAACCCAAGACCCCCCCCGCCCCCCTACAGTGCTTACGTAATACTTGAACGGTCTCACGAAATCTCACGAAATCTCACGTAGCAGGGTATCCTCAGGCGGAGAGATCCAACATAAAGAGAAGTCTAAAAAGATTCTAAATACTTCATAATATAAATTAATAATAAAACAAAGCGCAGCGTTGAGTTCCGACAATCAACACACAATGCCTCCAGATTTCGGTGGAAAGTGGGGAACGAACTGTCTTAACACTAGATTCCCTCTACCTACCTGCTGCTATATTTTTTTTATTTTATAAATTAATAAGTAATTCTCTACAACGGTTCCAATAAAACACTTTTTGCAGTAATCTCTATTTTAATACTAGTAATACGTTAACGGGTTTAAAATTGACAGTCTCACTTATTTATTTACAGTAAACTTATAACGTGCGTTCTAAGTACAGCTAGCTACATCGAAGTGATGTATGTTTCTTTTCATTAAATATATAGTTGTAAATTCGATAATATATATTAAATTTATCGTCGTAGCGCAATGGAACAACACTTTATCGTAAACTAAACGGTAGTGGGTTCGATACCAACTGTCCTGCTCATGGGCGTACAAAAGAAATATTTTCGATTAGGACGGGAAGCGAAAAAGATTGAGTCTTGATAATATATTCTCTCTATCTACCATAATACTTACGTCATTCCACGTATACAGCATAAAGATGAAAGAAACAGAAAGAAATAGAAAATGCTTCAATAATAATATTGTTTATTTTCCTTAGCAATACAAATTGTCAATATTTTTCATGATTTTTTATTTCATTTTACACTCGTTGGATCGCAATATCCCGCAGAAGCCGTAATACAAGTTGGAACTAGCGTACGAACAATAGTAATTGATTAGTAAAGTTTTAGAGCTTCTCTTTTATAGTAAAAGGAAGAATAAGTTTTTTGTTTTTTTTTTATTATTTTCTTAAGCCATGACGTAACTATATTAGTTGAGTTGGAAAATAAAGTGACATATTACTCCACTAAACAAAATTATTACAAAATAGATATCTACAAAAAAAACCAAAGAAATATGGAAAAGAACTGACACCTATTGATGCTCTAATCAAGGTAAGAAATGCCAATTAAATATAGCAATTATACCGACTAGTTCATTTCTATATATAAAAATTCTTTTCAATTTTAATATTTCTGATCCGTGCTGTATATTGCGTAAGTATCTTGTTCAACTGGAACTCTCATCTCTTCTAAATACTACTCCAGCACAAAACGTACTAGTTATTGCAAATAACAAACAATCATATCTAAAGAAACTTCTTTTTGCTGACCTTTTTTCTGTCGGGATTTTTTACTTCCATTCCCAGTTATTAATGCTCCGAACACGTAATAAGTTATACTGATTTCGCTCGACGCTAAAATGAGGCGAGTAACATTCAGTGTATGAATTATGTATTGCCATTTGCAAAGCGAAGTCGTTTTAAGCGCGTTATTCCAAAGGTTAGAATCATAAAGAAATCAAATATTTTCACTAAAATGTTCTTAAATAATATTTTAAAATAAAAATAAATAAATCAGCTTCACGCTGTAACCCGCACACAGCAGGGTAGGCAGAGGGAACCTAGTGTTAAGACACTCCGTT
Source organism: Heliconius himera (assembly GCA_021202915.1). Classification (NCBI taxonomy): domain Eukaryota; kingdom Metazoa; phylum Arthropoda; class Insecta; order Lepidoptera; family Nymphalidae; genus Heliconius; species Heliconius himera. The sequence continues at coordinate 455,642 of JAJHJA010000143.1, read as the reverse complement.
CCCCACTTTACTACTACTACTTTGGCAGAACTCAACGCCGCGCTTAGCCTCGACACCAGAGCGAAGAAATGAAAATAAAAATTTAAGTAAATATTTCGTCTCCTCGTGGGGAGTGGGGATCGAACCCACAACCAGTCGGTTTTACAGTCACACTTCGTGCCACTGCGCTGCTGTAATATTTTAAGATTTAAAAAATACTAACTTACGTTTCTATAGATGCGGTACGGTATGTACATATATGAAAAATACTTATATACTATATAAGATATAGTATATAAGTATTTTTCATATTGTTATTCATATACCTATATGTTTTTTTTTATTCATGTAAAACTTAATTTATGACGAGTGTCAATTTTAGTAATATCGCAGCGTACCGCCATCTATGAATTAGTATCGCAACCAGAAATGTGACCGGAAACTAATGAATACGGGTATTTCTCGATCGGAAATAGAAGGGACCGGAAATTAATGAATACGGGTGTTATTTCTAGTCTCCAAATCCAACCTGGTCTGTATATATATATGTATGTAGGTATAAGGGGTTCGAGGACAACGTAGCGGCATTACCTTTATTACATGTAATTATTAAGTGAAATATGAAAGTGATTCTTGATAACTGAAATCAATGCTTTGAAAATCAGTCTTTAAGAAGTGTTTGTGATATCAGAAGTTGTGAAAATAGTTTTAAGGAGTGTTGAGTGTTGTCTGTGTGTAAGTGAAAAGTGAGGCGAATTATTCGCGTCACTTTTGTGGTGTCATTTAGTGGTTAATAGTTGAAGTTACTGTGATTTTTGTCATTATTAATTGTAAATATAGACAACAGAACTACATACTTCTGCCATTGTATTTACTTTTAACCCAAAAATTCTGACATATGTCTTCTACTAACTAATTACATCTTGAACAAAAACACAAAACTTTGAGAAACAATGTTCATAATTCTGGTTAAAGCTGCATTTAATTTCAGTACTTGACTTCTCAAGACCCAATTTATTTGCCTCTTTCCCGAGCTACGCTGGAGCACATTAACTCTAGCATTCATTTGTGTATTATTAATTTTACTTACGAAAGTAAATACTGTCAGTACGTATTTAACTTTTCACATTATGGATATTTAAAATGAAAAATGTAAAATATGTTTGTTTGTTTTGTTACTTCAGTTTCACGCTTCTTCTCCCATTTAACAGGGTAGACAGGAGGAACATATAGTTGAGGCACTCGATTCCTATCACTTAAATATTATACTTAAATATTTATATTTTTCAGAAAACATGCAAAAATTTTAATGTAGCGAAATTTGAACCCGCGCCTCTTGAACTCCAAATGATGTAGCCAACTAAGCCATACGTTCTCATTGAGCTACGTCGAAATTTTTACATACTTGATTCAACTTATTTTTGTTGCTCACATCTCTATAGATTTTACATTGCCGCTACCCAAAGGTAATTGCTTAGAATTATCAATATATAATAAATCATTTATATGTTTTCTAAAAAGTATATTTTTTACCTACGTCTGTAATAAAACTTTTAAAAATATCACAGCATCCCGCACACAGCTGGGTAGGAAGAAGGAACCTAGTGTTAAAATACTCAGTGCCTTGCGTGTTGAGTGGCGGAACTCAACGCCGCGCTTTGCCTCGACACCAAAGCGAAAAAATGAAAATATAAATATAAAAAAATATTTAATTTCTTCGTATGGGGATCCAATCCATAACCAGTCGATTTAAAAAGTCACACTGACCCCCTGCGCTGCGACTGACCTCTATTTTAAAATTGTAAAATATGTCTTCATTTCATATTTATTTCGTAAAAGAAAACATTGTCCCAATTACGACTACACATACAAGATTCCAGCCTGCAATTTTTGTATATCACCCAACAGCATCCATTTCAAGTAGTTATTATGTCAAAAGCACGAGTTCGTTGCATTATGAGAGAACAGAAACTAGAACATAGCCTTACCTAATTACGTCTCAAAACATTTGGTTGCGGGCCCACTAAAGTATAAAGTATATACTATATCTATATCTATAGTAAGGCCAGTCGTAGCGCAGTGGCACGAGGTCTGACTGTAAAACCGACTGGTTGTGGGTTCGATCCCCACTCGAGGAGATGAAATATTTACTTAAATTTATATTCCCATTTCTTCGCTCTGGTGTCGAGGTTAAGCGCGGCGTTGAGTTCTGCCACTCAACACGCAATGCCTCCAATATTCGGCAGAAAGTGGGGAACAGAGTGTCTTAACACTTGGTTCCCTCTGCCTACCCTGCTGTGTGCGGGATACAGCGTGAAGCTGATTTATTTTATTATATACTAGCGACCCACCCGCGGCTTCGCCCGCTTAAACTACTGAATTATTTGCTTAATATACTGAATTACGCTCCTTAAACAAACGACACAAACAACAGAATACTTAAATGGTAAAAGTCATAAACAACATATTACCGTAACTTCAAATTACTTAAACGAATGATGAAACCAAATATGTTGAAATTATAATTAAATTTAAGTTGCATTATAATTATTTAGAGATCTCGAAAATACATGCAATTGCTTTTAAACTTACTTTACTACAGAGCTAGCATTGAAGCATTCTCTCGTCCAGCTCCTTTCTTCAGGCGCAGGGGAACGGCATCAGGGCGTTGGCCTTTTGGCCGTGGTCTCAAGCGTCACCCATCCAATATGGGTGCATCGTTAGGGGGCCCTTTGGCTCTAGGACTGTGTACCTGCCCTAGAGCAGATACAGGGAGAAGAATTTTTGGTGGGATTGGAAGGATGATCAAATGCCATCTGCGCGGTTATCTCAGCCAGTGGAGACCCTCAGTCAGGAAGGCCCAGCTTAAGTGACCAGCGACCCAGGTGACTGTTCAGTAGTCGAATTCGGGAAAGGATAGAAAGTCACTCGGAAGACGACGTATGAATTCTGGCGGTTGGGTGTGCATCAGCGCGTAGTAACGCATTGGATCCGAGTTGGACCCTTACTATTTTTAGGTTGCGGTGAAGCGTGGTATTCCTCACATAGTATAGTGCCTGGTGCCTGGTGCCTTACTCGCTGGAGAGTGAAGTTCTGGACCACCTGCATTATTCCTCGTTGATTGGTACTGGCGTAGGTAAGATAAGGCCTGAACCACGCCTTGTAGTGTTATAGCTTCGTTCTCAGGGGTAGGTGGGATCTGAAGAGTGGTCGCAGCAGGAACATTGCGGTCCTCTCTGCATTGGAGGCTTTCTTGACTTGCCCTGTCATCGAAAGTCTTCAGTTAATAACACCTTTAAGATATTCGCTTTGCTGCTCCAGGGGACCTGCTGGCCCTGAAAGAAAGAAAGATAAGGCCTGAACCACGCCTTGTAGTGTTATAGCTTCGTTCTCAGGGGTAGGTGGGATCTGAAGAGTGGTCGCAGCAGGAACATTGCGGTCCTCGCTGCATTGGAGGCTTTCTTGACTTGCCCTGTCATCGAAAGTCTTCAGTTAATAACAACTTTAAGATATTCGCTTTGCTGCTCCAAGGGATCTGCTGGCCCTGCACGCTTAGCAAAGTATATAATCGGCTGTGTCTTGGCGACGTTAAGGGCAAGACTCTACTCCGTCAGCCAGTTCGGCACCAGGTCAAGCTAGAGTTTCTTGGTTGTTTGGTAGGGATTTAGAGTCTTCTAGTGGTCCGCTGCGTTGAGATGTCATCGGTGCTGCTACACTCTCCACTCTCACGTAAAATGTCCTATCAGGTAGGTAGTCGGTAAGGACATACGTGACGTTATGGTGCCGGCTCTGAGCACTTTGTAAAGTAGCCCCGGATAACACACACGGTCGAAAACTGGTGCTACGTCGAGAAACTATTCTCCTTTCGGTTAATCGCTGCTGCAGCGTAGTGGCCCGCTCTGGCCACCTGCCGAGTGGTTGAACGCCAGCTCGCCAAACTGCTTGCTTCGTGGTGCTGGAGAAGTGGAAGGAATAATTTCGCCACCACGCTGATGAGGGTTATAGGTCGGTAACCCTCAGGGCGTCGTGGGCTCTTCCCAGCCTTAGGCAACATGACCAGGCCCTCCTTTTACGCCCGGAGGAAAGGAGCCAGGTGGCCGTGGCGGTTCACTTTTATAAGCAATCGACGCGTGGCGGGCGTCGAGCCATATCGCAGCAAAGATTTTTTAGTAATGTAATTTAAATCTGTGTTACAGCTTCTAAAGTACTTATTAAAATGAAAAACAGTAAATGACAGTTTTTATCTACATTATATGGTCAAAGTAACTAATATACTTATTTATATGCCAAGAGTAAGGAATAAATGAAACATGAGTCGATACAGCTTTTTATAGCCTGCGTTATGCATTCATAATGACAATTAAAAACAACAAAGTGATCCTATAAGGATTCCGTTTTTTTTCCTTTTGAGGTACAGAATCCTAATATTGGATATTTCTTTAGTTTGGTTATCTATGCTGTTGTGCACTACATAATTATAGATTTAAGTCTCTTGGGAATTGATTTGATTCAGCTTGCAACAATTGTCATATTTAATAGAAAAATGTTTAGTTATTTCATATTTGTCTAGATATTTTTTTAGTAATTTTTCCCACATAAATTCCGCAATATTTCCGGCACAAAATATAGCTACTATTAGTTATTACAGCGCATTTAAGGTAAGAACATTTTAGAAAGTTGTTTAATTGAATAACACTAAAGAGTGATAAAATATTTAATATATAGATACAACATTAGTATCGATACTGTACTGGTAATAATAATTGAAAAAAATATATATACTACGGGATACCTTTGTATGCAAAGTTTAAAGCTGTTCATTATGACAGAATATAAAACGTATATGTATAGAATTATACACTCCTTTTATTGTTTTTAGTTTCGCGCTAGGCAGTGGGAACATAAGACACTTTGTTCCCCACTTTCCGCCGAATTTTTCGAGGCATTGCGTGTTAAGTGGCAATACTCAACGCCGGGCATATGCCTCGGTGCCAGAGCGAAGAAATAAAAATATATAGAAATAATAATTCATTCCCTTGAGTGGGAATCGAGCCCACAACCGACGCATTTCAGTCACACCCCTGTGCCCCTGGGCCTCGACGGCATTGACTCTTTTTATTCTATCACAATAATACGTATATTTTTTGATGTCCCTCTGCACTACGATAATACGAACTTTGAAAATTAGTTATTGTGCCATAACTCTAACAGTAACACGTGGTATCATAAACTTTTTGGAGATATTGATGTCTTCTATGAAATTTTAGTACATCACTTTGCTCTATTCTTAATAATTTCTACAGCGTACGCGATATAAGTTTTTTTTTAAACATTTTTTTACACGTTAATCGTCTAATTGTAAAAGAATTTTTCAAATCCCCTCTCGTAGTTTCGGGGCCTATTCGATTCAAATAAAGAAACTAACCTCTAATTGGCAGTCTTCATAATGTTAGAGATATCGATGCACCTCCTCCCGCCCTGCATAGTTACGGTGCGCGAGACTACACTCTGCATTTTTTATTATTACATGATTTTCTTTAGAGTGATATTTTTAAATTCGTTATATCTTTTGAATGAAACGTCCGATTTTGTTAATTTAAAAAGTACTTTACGCATATTGAAATTATCTTTAATAAAATATCATTTAATAGAATAAGAATCAATGTAGAGGTATGAATAAAATGGTTTGATTATTGCCGGCACTTTCATCAACTTATAAAATATAAAAAAACAGTTATATTGTCATAACTACAGTAGTTGGACATATGGTATCGCGGACTTTTTTATAGATATTGATGCGTTCTATAATACTGTAGAACATTATTTTGTTCTATCATCAATAGTTTTCGCAGCGCACGCGATGATAAAATTTTTAAGACCAATTTTTTCACACCTTGGGTCACATTATTGTATTTTTCGTAGAGATCCCTATTTTTTTTGAAAATGTAATATAGCCTATGTGGGACAGTGAAGATGCAGCTTTCTAACAGTGAAAGAATTTTTAAAATCCGTCTTGTAGTTTTTGTGTGAAAACAATACAAACATACATACAAAAATACAAATCTTACCTCTTTATAATATTAGTATAGATCTATAGTAGACATGGGCTCATTAAAATTCTGTGCATATCTCCGCCTGAGCAATACGGCAATCGGCGCTTTGTGCCAAGCAAATTGTGCATGAACCGGCAGTCAAAAGATCGCAATAAAAGATAAATTGTATGTATGTATTTATATGTGTGTGTGTGCGTGTGTGTGTGTGGTGCAGCGAAACAAAAGGCGGTAGGTATGTCTGTTTTACGTGAAATAATTATAGCAGAAAATCATTAAAGTTTCGTGTATTATATTATATTATAATGATATGGTATGTCGTGGAATGATGCTGATGCTTTTTAACGAACGAAGAGTATTTGTTTTCATTTATAAAGTTACTGCGTTATTTTTAACATCACCCTTTATTCTGTACACAGCAGGGTAGGCAGTGGGATTCTGGGATTCTAGTGAGTAAGACACTTCGTTCCCCATTTTCTGCCGAATTCCGGTGGCATTGCGTATTAAATCGTGGAACTCAACGCCACGCTTTTCCTCTAGACCAGAGCGAAGAAGTGAAAATATTAAATATTTCATTTCCTTCAGTGGGAATCGAACCCACAAGCTTGTGCACCTACGCCACGACCTGCCTCATGTAGTCGATATGATTTAAAATTATTATTTTGATCTCTCCTTGACGACATAATACCCGAAAGAAACAATAGCATAGTGTCTGTTCCTCAAATAAATTAGCATTTAATCACGTGCAAACCCATTCACAAATATATTTCGGTTTGGATAGAGCATCCAAAACGCCCACTATTTCTATTTTAAATGAATACGAGTACGCTAGTTACATACATACATTATGCATTGCTTGATTGATTTATTATCTTTAAATCGATCTAGTCTATACATATGTATAGGAAAATTATAACTAATCTCCGTCTGTACATGAAATATATATAAGAAAATCTACTACTATCTCAAAATCAGCTTACCCGATTTAAATGCAGTTTGCACTATAGTGTTTCGGTAAACTTTCCTTAACATGTAGTGTTATACAAAAGTACGTTCGTTCGAGTGTGTTCGACAAAATTGCTTCAAAATAACTTTTTTACTGAAACAGTTTTGAATGCATAAATATAGTTTTTAAATTATATTAGCTAGTATCTACCTAATTAAATACTAAGAATTTAATTTCAGAATTTACGTTTCAGTAAAAGCCTGGTTTCCTTTCCTTTCTTATTATACATTTATAAAACTTCAAGATTTTGTGTGTATATGTAATTTACAAATGAATATAAATAAATTATTTTATTTGAAATTGGAAAATATATGAATAAAGGTAATTTATTTATAATAAATTACATTATAAACGCTAAGAAAAGAGAATCAATATAGAGCTGACTGACCCCAGAGTCGATGGTGTTCCCAAACCAAAACACTCAGGACTAGGACCCTCGTCACGAAGTGTGACACGCAAAATGTGTCAAGGGCCAAGCTCAAAGGGTTCATGAAATCGCTCTCACGTTCAAAAGTGAAGACGCCATTCAGCTCTGTGAGAGCCGTCAAAGCTGGGAGTACTGTATAATGAAGGATGGATCCCATTTGCAAATTATTTCGTGTATATTTCGTTGTATCTTTTTTTTTTCGGGTTTACTCAGCATTTTTCAATGTTAAGACATAAGGCATACAAAATATAGACAATATTACTTTTTTTGATAATTTAAGTCTAGGTATATAATACAAGCTAGGTGGCTAACCACCACCACCTTTATTATTGCTGTACCGACGACGACAGATATGTAACTAAAATTATAAATACCATAGTAGCATTTATAAGTAAAATAGTCGTGTAGTGTCTTTACACTATATTTCTTAAGCCTATCCTGCTAAATCCGGGGTATGGTGTGAAGCTGAGTTCATTAAATTAAAAAACCGTATAAGAAACCCGGTTTTTATATTTTATATATTTTTATTTATATATATTTTTATATATTTTTTATTTATATTTTATATTAACTCAAAAGATTTCTTTAATCCAAAGACTAACATAATTCATAGCTTCTTACGTAATAAATACAGATGATTAAATATTAATTGGTATCACTTCTATAATCGATGCCGTGTCGTGACACGTGATTGATGACATCCTGTGACACCATTGTACCAACATATTATAGATGGAGACAATGCTTATAATGTTTTGATGGATCATCTGAATATTCATAGGCAAATTAATTATTATTTTAATTATTCAAGTTCGTTGAATAATATATTTAAGTCGCTTTAGTGTTAAAAAAAATTATCTAATTTTTTTTTCTAGCTTCACGCTGTATCCTGCATATAGTAAAGTAGGGTATAACCTAGTGTTGAGACACTCAGTTTCTCATTTTCGCTAAATTTTCGAGCAATTGCGTGTTGAGCGCCGGAACTCAACGCCGCGCTTTGCCTTGTCACTAGAGCGAAGAAACGAAAATATTGATAATTAATAATTCATTTTCCCGAGATGGAATCGAACCCTTAGCCGTCGAGCTTACGTCGTGGAATTTCTAATATAAATAAATTCGAGCTATGAACTACAGCAAGACATTTTTAAGACTTTCCTTTCTCAAAAGCGGAGTATTAAGGACAGTGCATGTCCATTTACGCTTATTATTTTCTTCAAAGGGAGGTATGCTTTGCATGCGACACTTGACACGCAGAGAGAAGCTCTTAGAAACGGACCTAGCCGAGTTGAGTCCACAATAAAATAATAAAAACCAATCCTGCCCAGACTGAGCCACGGGGGGTTTTGAGAATAACGGTCCGCAAAGGAATATTTACCGACAAATATTTATTTGGAAAACTTTGTAACACCAGATTCGTTTTCTAAGTGTTTCCTCGTTGTAATTCAGGGCCGTGGAATGATTTTTTTTTATTTTTTAATGGTGGATGCTTAGTTCTATAAGTCAAATTCCGAATGAAACATTTTTTTAAATTTCCTTTGGAGATTTCATTTTTTTATTAAAAAAATCGACATCACGTTGTATCCTGCTTCGATGGTAGGCAATAGGCAAAAGGAACCTAGTGTTAAGACACTCAATTTACCGCTTTCCATCGAGTTTTTCGGGGCATTGCGTGTTGGATGGCGGACCTCAACGCCGGGTTTTTAGCTAAGAAATGAAAATATTAAGAAATATTAATAATGGTTTCCATGATGATCTCTCGAGTTGGAATCGAACCCACAACGGTCGCGTTACAGTCAGTCAGTCGGCGCGACGTCTTCAGAAGTTTAACTTTTTTTACTTCAATATTTAATTAAGTAAATGAAATATAATCTATATCAAGCCAACACTAATTGGCAATCAAGGACGCGACTTACAAAAACGAAGAATAATTAATTTCCAACTAGAAGAGTCCTAAACAAACGGACCTCGAAGAATGCTAACAAAATCAAAACAGTTCCATTTTGTCTAAAGGATAAGTAAACAGCGCCTTAGGCTTCATTTTGCATTAATTGAGTTTGTTAAAGTTTAACACAAAATTGCAGTAAAGTTATAAAAAATAATATACACTAGCATTTATAATTATCCTTTATTTATAATGTATACACCTACTATCATTTAAAACAATAATAGAGTTGAAACTTAATATAATTATTCAAAATGTTTGATAAAAAAGGAAATTTTACTTTGGAAATTTCCTTAACAGCTATGTTTCACGTAATATATTAAAATCAACAAAAATAAATTTCTTCAAATATGTCAAACATTCTTTTTCTTTTTTTCACCTTCTAACTGTATCCAGCATATAGCAGGGTAGGCAAAGGGAACCTAGTGTTAACACACTCCGCTCCCTTCTGGAGGCATTGCGTGGTAAATGCCGGAACTCATTGCTGCGCTTTGCCTCGACACCAGAACAAAGAATTAAATAGAATATTTTAAAATGTAAAATATTTCATATCCTCGCGTGGGAATCAAACCCACAACCTATCGCGTTTATAGTCACACACTTGTGCCACTGCGCCACGACTGGCACCATAAAAAAACTCAAAGATACTATCGTACATTTATTCATATTTAGCTAAAATAAGTGAGTCACATCGACAGAGCACGGGCGCAGTCGCAGCGCCATTGCATGCACCACCGACGCTCGGCTTAAGTATAAATTCTTGTTGTCAGTCATGCATGAGTTGCTCTACGTAACGCATATTAAGTAGATTCCCTGAACAGATCTCTTGTTCTTACAAGTTTCTTCTAGACCAGGGGGCGACCAATGAGCACGACGTGCTTCCTGCGCAAAACCAATTAGGTTTTTTAAGCAGGCACTTCTTGAAACTTGTTTTCTAGAAGGCGTACGTGATGATGTAGTAGCGAATTGAGAAAACAATCACATTTTCAACTAAAGTTTATGAATTATGGTTACAGCATTTTGTATAGGCTATATATTAGATATATAGATAAGATAGGTTATTATTAAAATATGTAGATACAGAAATTAAATTTGAAAAGAAATCCATGAACAGTCGAAAAATTATAATTGATGTTTTCAAATAGAGAGGCCGGTCGTGGCGCAGCGGCACGAGGTGTGACTGCAAAACCGACTGGTTGTGGGTTCGATCCCCACTCGAGGAGATGAAATATTTACTTAAATTTATATTTCCATTTCTTCGCTCTGGTGTCGAGGTTAAGCGCGGCGTTGAGTTCTGCCACTCAACACGCAATGCCTTCAGAATTCGGCTAGGTTCCCTCTGCCTACCCTGCTGTGTGCGGGATACAGCGTGAAGCTAAAATAATAAATAAATAAATAAAATAAATGTTTTCAAATCGCTCATTCGACTATAGCAAATAAAATATTATTTAAAGCCGTCTTGGCGCACGACTATAAACGTGCGACTGCAAATTGGTTATGGGTTCGATTCTCACTCGGGGGGAATAAAATTCATTCTCACCAGAATGAGGTGATGATGCAATATGGCAAGGTTGAGTTCCAACACTCAACATGTCCCACGAGTTCGGCTGAAAGTGGGGAACTGGATTCTCACTGTGCTTAAAAAATATACGAAAGGCATTTTTACTTTACACATAGATATATTGTGCTTAGTTTTATAAGCCTTTGAAGTAGATACCATTTCTCTGTATTATTATCTATATATATAAAAGGACTTGTGCTGACTGACTGAGGCACGCAGAGCCGTAACCGCTGGTGGTAGAAACGTGAAATTTGGGCAGATGTTTATTTTTATATTCTGGACATCCACTAAGAAGGGAATTTGAAAAATGTTAACCCTAAAGGGATGAAATAGGGGTTGAAAGTTTGTATGGAAAAAAAAAATTATCTGCACCGATTTTTATAAAATTTGAAATTCAGACTCTTAAAAATATTTCATTGAACACGTGTTTCATGGTTTTTAAGAATTCACCCCCTAAGAGTTCAAATAAGGGGTTGAAAGTGTATATAGAAAAATCTTTAAATTGCCACCGTTTTTTATAAAAATTTAAAATCAGACTGTTAAAAATATTTTATTGAACACGTGTTTCGTGTTTGATATAAAATCATATAGGTGTAGGTACATAAACATACTTCTATTCTATAATTCAAAAAGCAAATTTCTGAAAACAAGCCTTTTGTTATATTCTACGTAATTAAATATTTAAAATACAATCTGACATACATATATATGAACAGTAGTTTTTAGAATTCATTGAAAAGATAATAATAGGTAACAGCAATCATGGTGTTATTCTAGTACTAGTACTAGTACGTACCAACAATTAAGAGTTCTGCGAAACAAGCGATGGCCATCTCGTTACAGCGATAGTCAGATTTTTCCTGTCACGCTCGACACTGGCTTATACTAGATAACTAGGTATAAGCCAACGTAATTATAAAAAAAAACATATTTGTAGTTCATTTCATATTTAATAAACTGTAGGTACTTCCTTCTTGTTCACCTACAATCCTGAATTGGTAAGGATGACCTAATTCGACTCGCACTTAACCAGTTTTTCCTTATTTTATACTAAAATATATTTTTAAAATGGTTCAAACCCACGAACTATCTTAATTTAAATTGAAGGACATCATACTGCCATACGTTCAAAATATTTATTTCATTTTATAAAAAGGTAGCAAACATAAAAATTTAATATTTATCTTTATCAAAAGTGGCATCTGAAAATAAAATGCGATTTCGCATAAGCAAAAGCTATTTCATTAGCCGCTTAATAACTCGACGGGACTGTGAGGAATGCCAAACAAAATAAAAAAAAAGGTTGTAAAAAACTTAATTTACATAAAATTCCACGAGCACCAAAGGGTATAGGATGTGATTTTACAAGTGATGGAGGTAGCAGATTAAGCTCTGTCTGCACAGACTGCACCGCTCTAAGCTTTTGTGGATTTTTTTCTAAAATATTGCTATTCGAATTCAAAGAAGCAATATAATAATTTTCTTGTCATTTTATTTTTTTTGTTTCACGCTCTAACCCGCACATAGCAGGGTAGGCAGAAGGAACCTGGGAGCCCAATGTTAAGACATTCCGTTCCCGTTAAAACACTTTGTCGCACTTGTCGAATTCTGGAGGAATTGCGTGTTAAGTGGAGAAACGGAGTGTGCCTGTTGCGTTTACCCCTACGACCCTTTATAGGTAATATTTTAAATTGTTACCCATTTTGAAATATCGATATACGTTAGACCGAACAAAATTATTAGTAGAATTGATGACTATTTCTATAAATACTTCTTCCGCTTAGTTATTGATCTTCTATTTACGTAACATTCGTAATACGAAATATACCAACAAACTTAATTTTTTTTTAGGCTAGTTGTGTTGCGACAGGTTATGGGTACGATACCCACTCGAGGAAATAAAATATTTCATACTTTTATTTATTCACTCTGGTGCCGAGACAAAACTGGGCGTTGAGTTCCGCCATTCAACACGCAATGCCTGCAGAATTCAACAGGAAGCGGAAAGCGGAGTATCTTAGCACTAGGCTTCCTTTGACTACACTGTTACATCAGGGATACCTACAGTGTAAAATAATAAACTATATGAACCGAATAAATTATATTGCTTTGGAATGTTCTCCTGTGTAATAGAACTATCCGGTGATACAAAATATTAAGTGAAAAATCTACAATAGTATTTAAACTTGCAACCATCTCGTTTAATCAGGGAAGTCGTTGTCATGTCAACCAATGTGCAATGCTCCAGAATTCGGTAGTGTTTAATGGGAACAGAGTGTCTTAACACTAAGTTCCAACTGCCAACCCGCCCGTGCGCGGGATACAGCGTGAAGCTGAAAAAAAAGAAAAAAAAAGCATACCAACGAGGAGGACCTTTAGTTCAAAGGCACTGCCGCCGCAAACAAGAAAATACATATCCGATAACGACATGTGATAATTCACGCGGGATCCGGACCGGCGCTCACTGAACACGTCGTACCTTATAAAGCAATCATTATTACGCCGGAGGCTTCGACTGCTGCAAACGTGTTTTCGCGGTATTAAAATGTATATAGTTTAATGAGATTTTATGTTAAACAGTGTGCACTGTCAATTATATAAAAAGTAAAAATTTGATACCGATGAGAATTTTCGAGGTGATCTAATAAATAGGTAGTTTATTTATAAAATCTTTTATTTATTATTGCAGAGGAAACCTGGGAACCTGTTGTTAAGTCACTCCGTTGTTAGAGTCTCCGTCTATGCATACATATACTATATATGATTATTTATTATTAAATCTTTTGTATATTACGTTTTTATCGGCACAAGCAAGTTTTAAAACCCTTATCCTTAGTCCACCAACCTAAACAAACACTAAGCGCAAACATGATAAGCTTAGAATATTAAAGTTAACGTGAAGTATTTCGCTTTATCAAATATCAGTAAAATTAAAAAGATGTTGATTTCTAAATAATTTAAACAACATATTCAAAATCTAGTAAATATTTTTAAAAAATCCCTAAAATATATATCACTACCTCATTTTGGCAAAGTGCTAGTAGCTCTTAAGTTACTAATTCGATTTTCATAAAACAAAACTAAGAATCTCCACGATGAACAAAGCTTTCTATTAAAAAAAAAGCATTCAAATCGGTTCCTTAATTCAGGAGTTACAGTGGCACAGACACACTGACACGTCAAACTTATACCACCTCTCCTTTTGCTTTGGGGCTTAAAAATTAAATTATTCTTAGTAAGTATAACAAGTATATTATAATAATAATAAAATTTTATCGGATTATTCGAACACAAAAAGCATTTTCGAATGAAATGTAAAGTACTCCTTGAAACATGTTTAATGTTTCTTAACTCAAACAAACGCTCATTTCAAAGTTTAATTAAAGTTTTTGTTGATGGAGCTGATTAAGTCGATAAAATCAGGGAGGTCGTTGTACCGTGTGGGCGAAACCAAGTTGATCTAATAAGAGACACCCTGATGCAGACGTAGAGATTATTTGTGATGATTTAGTGACCTACTTTTAATTTATAAACTAATTATATTTAGCTAAATTCATAATTTAGAGGCCAGTCGTGGCCAAGGAGGACAAGCGTGTGAATGTAAACGCGACTGGTTGTGAGTTCGATCCCCACTCGAGGAAATGAAATATTTATTTAAATTTATATTTTCATTTTTTTTCTTTTTGCGTTCCGCCATTCAATACGCAATGTTTAAAGAAGTCGGAGGAACATGGGGAACGGAGTGACTGAATACTAGGTTCCACTGCCTAGCGTAGGCAGAGGGCACCTACTTACTTACCTACTATGTGCAGGTACAGCTATATAGCTAGTAAATTCCTTATATGTGTTCCTTATACGTATGTATGTTTTTACAAACACTCAAAAATTGTACTTAAATCATAAACCAATGTAAACCAGTATAAAATAAAACCGGTAATCTAGCATAAAATTAATTATTGCCAGTACAACGGGAAATGGCCACTGATTTGGAAGGCCATTTCCCTGAAAAAACTAAGTAAAAACTCAACAGTCATTTTTTTCAAATAAAATCTCAATATAATGGTAGATACCTGTTCCGACTGCCTAGCAAAAAGATTTAAGAGCATAAAATTATTTATCAGTTAATTATTTTTCAGAAAAATAAAAATAAATTATAAAGAACCGTTGAGTCCGCTATGGGTTCGATACCCATTCGTGAATTAAATATTTAATGTTTTGATTTCCTCGCTCTGAGTTCCGCCACTCAACACGCATTGCCTCAAGAATTCCGCGAAAAGTGGAAAACGGTGTGTTTTAACACTAGGCTCCCAGGTATAGCGTGGAGCTAAAATAATATAAAGAATGCTAAATAATTGACTTAATTTTTAAAAAGTATTTGATTCTAATATTATTTTATTATTTCAACCCTAGTCGTGACCCTTACGACCGAAGTGCGAATACGAAATGAGGAAAACCTCAATAATCTCTTTTGCTGGAAGATTAGAAGTTTAAACATCTGTGCTCGTCGTTACAATGAATATTATATGACCGGATCCTGCCAGAGAGCTAGTGTGGTCGCACTAGACATTTATACTTCTTACTAAATTCAAACGTTTGTTAAATATTTAATATTTGCTTTACTTTTGTAATATCTTTTTCTATTTATGTAACATGACATGACAGGTTGTAGGTTTGATTCTCACTTGAGGAAATGAAATGTTTAATACTTTCATTTTCTCGCTCTAGTACCGCTTGCTCCAGGATTAGGTGGAAAGTGGGGAAGGGAAGTGACTTAATGGGAACGGAGTGTCTTAGTATTGTTCCCACGTTCCCTTTGCCTACTGTGCTAGGTGTGGGATACAGCGTAAAAAAATTAACGTTTACATCTTTAACTTCAGAGTGACTGTAAAACCTGCTGGTTGTGGGTTCGATCACCACTCGAGGAGATGAAATATTTACTTAAATTTATATTTCCATTTCTTCTCTCTGGAGTCGAGGCTAAGCGCGGCGTTTAGTTCTGCCACTCAACACGCAATACCTCCAGAATTCGGCAGAAAGTGGGGAACTGAGTGTCTTAACACTAGGTTCCCTCTGCCTACTCTGCTGCATGCGGGATACAGCGTAAAGCTGATCTTTAACTTATGTAAATAGTAGATAATTATGCCAAATTTAACTGCCGACAATTTGAAATTAATTGAACTTTTCAAGTTTTATTTACACTATAAAATGTAATGCGCTACGATACAGAACATAAAGTGTGTAATCATAATATTTGGTGGTTTTATGGTGAAAGTCACCTTCTGACCTCAAGTAAAATACACTTAATGTCTCACTTAAAATATTTTAAATACTTTTCTATCATAATTTTATTCATACCTTAATTAAAGAAGTATTTCGATTTCTTAAATAAATGTATCTACCAATTAACGTGTAAATGTAATAAATACTTACGTTTTTGAAAAAAACTTTCTTTATTATTATTTTACATTTAAATGCAGAAAAATATTTCTATATTTAAATGTAAAGAGACAGAAAATGTAAAGCACTTAAATGTTGAATTTAAAGCATTTTATTACTTGCACTGCGGGACTTGTTTTTAAAAAATTGCAGCTTGTGCGGTTGAGGTCTTTTTCGACCTCATATTGTACAGGTATAGGTAGGTATTATATAGGCGTGAAGTCTCTATGAGGCTCATTTCAACCTCAAACCACAGTGAATGTGTTAAGTGATTTTTTCCAAAGGTCTAGGGAATATGTTATATAAATAAATATAAAATATAAAGAATTTTAATCGAACCGTACACTTTCCATGCAGTTAAGAAATTGGACTATATGATAAATAAAAAATAATAAAACGTTTTAATATATTTAAAATAACAGGAAATACGTTTCCGTTACGTTTGCTTGAATAATTATAAAAAATAATTACGAAATATGAAGTTTTTAAGATTGGGCGTATATACATACATACATACAATTAGTACGAAAAAAAAAGAAACATTCTGAAAACATGTTGTTTAGAAATAGCATGACACACTCATTACTCAGACCTAGTTATTGCGGTAAATGGAACAACGTAATCGCTGAAAGGGGAGCATTCATTCACATAACGCTAGATAAATGAAGAATGAAATTAAAGACTTATCTTTTATGTAAATACCTAGCTCTTAGTTTAACATATCTATTATATATATTATAATAAATTAAATTTAAAAAATCAGCTTCACGCTGTATCCCGCACACAGCAGGGGAGGCAGAAGGAATCTAGTGTTAACACACTCCGTTCCCCACTTTCTGCCGAATTCTGGAGGCATTGCGTTTTGAGAGGCAGAACTCAGCGCCGCGCTTTGCCTCGACACCAGAGCGAAGAAATAGAAATATAAATTTAAGTAAATATTTCATCTCCTCGAGTGGGGATCGAACCCACAACCAGTCGGTTTTACAGTTGTTACACTTTGTGCCCCTGCGCCACGACTGGCCTTAAATGGTCACTCGATGAAAAGAAATAGTTAAAATCTGAATTTCTCCGCTCTGTTGCCGAGGCTAAACGCAGTATTGAGTACAACACACAATGCCTACAGAATTCGGTGAAAAAAGGGGAGCGAAGTGTCTTACCACTGGGCTCCCTCTGCCTATTCTACTATATACGGATACAGGATAAAGCTAAAAGAATTTAAAACGTAACAAAAGCTACAAAATTGGTTTCAATTCGATTTGAGCCATTTTATTTTGAAAATTATATATAAAAATTATTAGACGAAATGAAGAAATTGATGCGATAGAGACTAGATCAACTGTCTATTGAACTTCCAAAGACATATATATAAACGTACAGACAACACATATTTTACTTAAATTATTAAATCTTTTGAAATATATATATATAATAAAACCTATTAACTCTACATAATGGAGGTTACGGTTATTTTGCATAATTTTAAATTTTAATAAACGAATTTATGCTAATGTTAGTAATAATATTTCACGGGTTATATTTTAAATTGATTTGAACTAAGGTGTGTTCAATATTAGAAAGGAATTTTATATAACAATTGATAACTAAAAAAAAGGCGGATGACTCATATAAACCTTATGTGTGAAATCGTTTAAATATCCATATAATCAAAATAATGATGGCAAATTAAAGACTTTTGTATGATAATAGCGATATAATATTTTCATAAAATTCTTAGATATATTTACATTCTTTTTAATCGACTTCGGAAAGGAGGTTTGTCTTCTTTTTGTATGTTTGTCACGCAATTACTACGGAAATTGTAAATGTATTTTGATGATTGTTTTTTTTTTTGTAATTTAGAAGATCTATATCTAACTCATGCACTCGTAGTGTTTTTGTTAAATACTGTTAACATACATTTTTACATTTATTAAGTTACCTTAAAAAAGTAATTTTAACACATATTTTATATATTGCTACATATTAAAAAAGTAATGTACTTAGATATATTTAAATATTAATTCACTCATTCAAAAAAAAATTATATAACTGTTTAAGTTTAGTCCATAGTCCTTTCAAATATAATAAATATAAAAGTAAAATACGTTTTATACTAAATTGTTTATAACAAACTTTAATATATAATAAAAATATTATGGTATGTAAATTAATAGATAGTAACTATTAACATTCAATACTTTAAACTTCTTTTTTTTTAGCTTTAAGCTGTATCCTATCCTAACAAGATAAATAGAAAGGCAGAAGGAACATAGTATTTCAACACTCCTACTTAACTTAATTCAAATATTAAAGAAAATATATGTATGAAGGAATAACTTAACACTAAGCGTGAATTATAACGTCAGGAATACACGTTGACACCTTACAATAGAAGGCTAGATGCGTTATCGATGCAAATTAATACATAGAACAATGTATGCGCGGCATAATGATGTACAACGAAAACATATTATAATATAATGAGGTCGGTCTGTATACTATTGTTTAAAAAATAAAATATATAATAAGTAAATCAGTTTCACGCTGTATCCCGCATTCAGCAGGATAAGCACACACTCCGTTTCCCACTTTCCGCCGAATTTTTCGAGGCATTGCGTGTTGAGAGGCGAAACGCCGGTTTTCTGTCTTAGTGTCAGAGCGAAGAAATGAAAATGTTAATAAATAATACTTCTTTCCCTCAAGTGGGGGTCGAACCCACAACTGTCGCGTTACAGACACACTCTCGTGGCCCTGCTATTGGTATTGTTTAAACGCTCGCGAATATATTCGTTCGTATAATGGAAATTAACATAATATGTAAATGATTTTAATAAAATTTAAATGGACCAATAATTTTCTGATGTGAGAGAGCATTGAACTTACTGAAGTTTTCATAGTATGCATAGATACTTTATAAGTTAATGTGAAATTTTAATAAAATTTTATATATTTCTATTATATGTGTTTTTGTTATATATACAAAAAGATATGTAATTTTTTTTAATATAAATAAAAATACATTTTAAAATTACTCCTCTTCGCGAAACAAGGGATCAGCGGTGGCTAGAGAGAAGGACCTCCATACTCTTAAGCCCACTACGTATTTACCTGAGTACATATTAATGGGGAACGTAGTGTCTTAACACTAGGTTCCCTTTGCCTACCCTGCTGTGTGCGAGATACGGCGTGAAGCTGATTTAAAATAAAAATTTTGGATTACAGAAAAAATAAATGACTTCTTGACAACATTATCTTATTGTAACAGTCCATTTTAGCCATTTATGAAGATAGTTAGTAGAAGAAAATATCTTATTACCTAATATACTTGGAGGTAAGTACATTTGTAGAACTAAATGCTTCATTCTCAAGATGTCAGCGACATATAAAATTGGCAACTCTCCATCATTAAGTACTATTCTTACGAAAGGTTAACAACTGCTGTTACTTGTTTATAGTTAAACAAAACGCTGTTACGATTACAATACTTATGGTTTATTTTTGTAAAAATGTATTTATTAAAAGTTAATGAAATTTAATATTTTCATGCGTGTTGAGAGCGAAGATATTAAAATATAATTTTAAATGAAAATGTCATTTAATCGAGCAGGGCGTTTAAGACACACACTTGTGCCTCTGCATCACTTCAGAAAATGGGAAACGGAGTGTCTTAGCACTAGGTTTCCTCTTTCTACCGTACCGTAACGCGGGATACAGCGTGAAGCTGTTTTTTTTTTGTATCTATAGATATAATATAACAACTTTAACGGGAAACCGGATTCAATTATATATCATTATAACATTAAATAAAAAAATTGTAATTTCAATTGCTTTATCATATATTTACTTATGTCACGTCAAATGATAAGGCTTAATTGAAAAAAAGTTCTCACAGAGACTTGTTTGCCCGACAACGAAATCGAGGCCGATTCAAGTAATGAAACCATATAAGGAGAAGGTGTGTAGGCGCATGTAAGAGCTCAAACTGTAGTAATCCGCTAATAACATTTGATAATCTTGAAATATATAAGTAAATATTACAAAAGATAACGCTATTGAGGCCAGTCTGTAAGGGCTACAGGTTGTGAGTTCGATTCCCTCTCAAGGAAACGACATGTTTAATATTTTCATTTCTTCGGTCTGGTGCCGAGTTCCACCACTTAACACACAATGCCTCCAGAATTCAACGAAAAGTAGGGAGCGGAGTATGTTAACATTAGGCTCCCTCTGCCAACCCTGCTGTTTGCGGGATACAGCGTGAAGCTGAAAAAAATATCGCAATCAGTCGCATTGCATTGTATCACGAATTTTATGGTTTACGAGGTAATTATATTTTTTAAATTGCTACTTAAAGATGATAAATTGAGTAGATTATTAAAATTTAAAAAGACCTTTGATAAGGGTCTACATTTTCTTTTCCTTTTAAAAGCATGTACAGGATTGTTGTATATGGATCTGAAGGTACAGCATGTAGAAGGACATTAAACTTACTTATTTCTAAGTATAAAAAAAAATCTAACTTGATTTTTAAAATAATTAGTTTTCACGTCTATACTGTATTATTTCGGGTGAATAAAAAGAACCTTGAAATAAATACCATAACAATATATGCTAGGTCGCACATTCCACACATAGATCACATTCAGTGGAATCCTACTGTGGTTTTTTTTTTTGTTTGGAGACAAGATACTCTGTTACTTACGCTACTGACTCTAAATTGAGAATCATCCCCACGAATGGACATCGAACCTATAACCGTTGCGTACTACTAACAACATATTGTTAATTCTAAAATACTATTATAATAATTATTATTATATAAATAAGACAATTTCTGTTAAAAAAAAATCTATTCTACTTATATCGGCTTACTGAACACAGCAGTGTAGAAGTTCTAAGAGAAAGTTAGATTGTTAAAACTTATATGAGTATTCGTTCAAACTCAAACTGAAGACTCGCTCATACATCATTGATCAACTTGTCTAATAATTTTCAATTCCAAGATATTTTACACAGTAATAACCAATTTAGATTATTATTATTTTCATATTAAATATTATTAAAAGAATAAAATAACATTTTTAAAACATATATTTTTTATACAATATAATGCCGTAGATACGATGGTAGGTAACTCAATGTACTCATTTAATTTTTTAATTTTAAGTTAGAAATAATAAAATTAGAAATACATAACTCCTATCCTCACTTTTGTCATATGGGAATGCAACAATACGCCATGCTTGAGTCTAACGAGACTTTACACTGAGTGGGTTTCGAACTCACACCCATAATGCATATTAAGCAAATATTATCATATAAATATATTCTTATAAAACACAGTTGACGATCGCAACTAAAGTACAAATACTTATTTAAGGATGAGATCATCAATATCGAATAATCGTAATCTTTAAATCAAATAGTTATCTGGAGTCTCATCTGGCATACAATTGCAAAGCGTTTTTTGTGGTCCTAATAAAGAACATTTATTACTATTAATATCTGCGCGAGAATGTTATATACAATTTACACAGATAATTTAGTTTTGTTTTTGTTTTTTTTTTTATTCAGCTTCATCCTGTATCCTGCATGTAACAGGGTAGGTAGAGAGAACCTAGTGTTAAGACACTTCGTTCAATTTTCAGTCGAATTTCGTTGTGAGTATTGAGCAAGCATGCAGTGTTAAGCAAATGAAAATATTAATAAACAATAACTTATACCCCCAAATGGGAGTCGAACCCATAACCGTCACGTTATAGTCACAAGCTTACGCCTCTGCGCCTCAGACGGACAGACGATCAGAATAAATTATTTTACATTGCTTATTCAAGTCCTATTTTTTGCTAGGTTCAGTAAAAATTACTCAACATCTACGTAATAAATCCATGTGGAATAAAAAAAGCTAATTATTTTCAAACCAGTTTAGAAATACATTACCTAAGTCGAATCTTATACGTAGGTATTTAGTAAAAAATCTGACTGCACACCAATAAAATACGATTGGTGCTATTATCGAATGGAATCTGATCCGAATTACAAAATTTAAACATCCTTTTTAGCGTCCCCGTAGCGTGTATCCCGTACACAGCAGGGTAGGCAGAGGGAACCTAGTGTTAAGACACCCCGTACCATTCACAATTCTACTACGCCTCCACGTAGTACATTCTGGAAGCATTGCGTGTTGAGCGGCGAAACTTAACGCCGCGCTTTATCTCAGCACCAGAGCGGCGAAAATAAAAATATTAAACACTTTATTTCCTCGAGTGAGAATCAAACCCAGAAGTTGTCAAAGTCACATTTTTTCCGCCTCCGTCACAACTGGCTTCAGATATCCTATATAAGTTAAAAAAATAATTTGTGCATTATTAGGATTCAGTAACGCTATTTTGTCTGTTAATAACAGAGAAAATCAATGTTTTATCTTTCTACTAATCATATACTTGGCGCTCCCTAATTTTAGATTTTTCTAAGCACAAAGCATGTTGGATTGAGAAGTGCAATACTGCACAATCTAAATCTAATTTCATACCATAGAGTCACGGTCTAAATTCGGAATTATATCTCTCGAAATGTAAAAAAATAGGTTGTTTTCCTTGCAATAAAATAAATATAATAATTTAAATTTTAATTTGCTATGTGAACGTACAATAATCTTATACAGCATGTTTAACAATGTTGAAAAGCATAATTTTTCACAGCAGCCTCGGGCATACGGACGATGTAGCCCTTGAATACGAAATTGATTCCGAGAGGTTTTCATATTTCCCCTTACAAATAAGACTGTGACGAGTAATAACGTGTTAGGAATATTACAAAGAAATATTTCATTTGTATATCAATCTAAACATACATATATACAGTGTTTGTGTTTTGAGATATATTTCTCAATATATAAAGGACTTATTTTAAAGTATAATTTTAATATATTTTCCTTTATCATCTGTAGCTATATTTTTCTCATATGTTTACTTCACTTCTTATTAAAAGAAACAATGTAATTTATCATGAAAATGAAATAGAAATCTAAATAACAATAAAATAAAATTTTAATTACATTACTTCTATTACTATCTTAATAACAAAATATCAAAGAAACCTACAGAAAAAAACACTACAATCCATTTACACGCTTTCCAAAATACATCACTAAAGCACATCATTCAGAAACATTTAGCAGAAATAATAAACAAGCACTTCATTTCCAGCCGTCTACTCCACTCGTCTATATTTCAGTCTGCCCCAACTCACACCTAATACGTGTCGGGAATGCGATAGCAGTGTCGCAATGTGCCCCGGCCGGCTGGCTGGCTGGATCGCCCACACAAATGAAAAATTTTTCTCCTAAAATATATTTATTATATTATAAGAATTCTAACGTGCCGAAATAATATGACCTTTCTGGGATATATGTGTAAAAATATAGCTGTTGCTTTTTTTTCTTTGTTTTTTAGTGAAATATATCAAAATGGTTCAGTGTTAATAACTTACTATTGAATAGTAAAAAAACTAAATGTATTATTTTTAGAACACCTAACACGAAAGTTGTTAAAGCCGATGTACTCTTGAATGGTGAACCCGTAGATCCTGTCGATTCTACGGTATTTCTCGGTATCACCATAGACTCCAAATTACAGTGGGGACCCCATATTGATGGATTGGCGAATAGACTTAGCTCTGCAGCTTTCGCGGTCAAAAAAATTAGATCATTAACTGACGTAGAAACGGCTCGACTTGTTTACTTCAGTTACTTCCATAGTATTATGTCCTATGGGATTTTACTTTGGGGTAATGCAGCCGGTATCCAACCGATATTTGTCCTGCAGAAGCGAGCTATTCGTGCAATCTATAACTTAGGCCCTAAAGACTCCTTAAGGCAAAAGTTTAAAGAAATTAATATATTGACAGTTGCATCGCAATATATTTTTGAAAATATTATGTATGTTAAGAAAAACATTAATAATTTTACCAAAATTGGTGATTTTCATAATATTAACACTAGAAATAAGCATAATCTTGGTGCACCTGTAACTCGGTTGCATCGAATCCGTAATTCTTTTATGGGACAATGTGTACGCTTTTACAATATGATCTTAGAAAACGTCAGAGAATTTTCTATATCACGATTTAAAAAAATTGTGAAAAGACGTTTGTGTGTTAAAGGTTATTACCAAATTAATGATTTTGTAAATGATAACACGCCTTGGGAATGAAATGCTCGCTCCAGTCTGTTTCAAAGGTATCATTGTCACAAATAATTAAATATGTATTTGTTTAAAATTGATTTTAAAAAATAGGTCCCGCTGAGTTTCTTGCGCCGGTTCTTCTCAGGTCTGAGGCATTAATTTTAGTGAACTGGTGGTAAATTTGACGTTCAAAAAATGAAGCATGTAACTTCTTATTTTGAATAAAATTATTTGAATTTGAATTTGAATTTGAAACTATAAGCCAAAAGATTTGATGTATGATATTGAAGTATATCAAACTTTCTAAGATTTGATAAATTATATTATTTGTATAGCATATATCTTAACTCAACTATTTAAATTATACAAAAACAAAAACGAAAAAAAAATATTATTTTGCATAGTTGAAAGACAAAGACTTTTAGTACAAAATACAAATGCTTAATATCCGTTGTTGAGTTCCGCCTCTCAATACGCAGTGCCCCAAGAATTTGGCCAAAAGTGGGAATAGTTCCCAAAAAAAAAACATGCTTACAAATCTCATTATTCATTAATTTATAAGTAATTTAAATAACTTAGATTAAATAGCAAATTGTGAACCGGAGACCCTTCTTACCGGACATATCTGCTGGACATGGCGCGCTCTAGTTTCGGCGTATCACCTCGTGTCAATTTTATAAATGAGTGTCGTCCCTCGCCGCGACACCGACCGTGGGAGCGACGGACACTTGCTCCGGTACGTAACACGTACGTTATATGAGATAATCCTTCAATTTGAATAATTTGGACTTAATTAAGCAGTATAATAACCGTTTTTAAGAGGATTTATAATTTTTTTTATTCTCCCATTTCATGGTTTTAAGTTTCTAATTAAAAGACGCCGGAGCACAGGTACAAAAGCGTGTGACTGTAAACGCAACGGGTTCTGCGTTTGATTCCCATTCTAGCAAATGAAATATTTAATATTTTAATTTTTCATTAGTAAGGCGAAGCGCGGCGTTGACTTCCGTCACTTCCGACACGTCACAACATGCAATCAATTCAGAATTTGACAGAAAGTGGGGAGAGGAGTGTCTGAACACTAGGCTCCGTCTACCTTGCTACATGCTACATTAAGATCTTAAGAGTAGGTTCACAAACGTTCATCTAACATTCATAAACTATTAGAATAATCATTTTCAAAAGCTGAATTGATCACTAAATAACCTTTTGATTGCCAAACCCCACTGTCTGCAACAGTCAAGCAACGCAAACAAGCCTAAACAGGATTGCATGACCGTTTCTGATTGATATTGATAGCGGAAGACTTGTGTAGCTAGCCGACTAAATGGAGTATACCCTTAATAGAATATACTGTGTATTTCATATGGTTACATTCGAATTTAGCAACGTAACCTTTTTCCTTGTCAAGTTAATTGTATATTATAGAAAAGAGAATCCGTACAAGCGTTTAAATGTGAGCGTTTGGGGTTTTTTTTTGAGGAAAATATGTGTTTAAAAATATTTACTGATGTGATGTTTATTTTTATACGTGATAAAAGTTATGTATGGCACAATTTTTTTTTAAGTCACCAAAAAAGTCTTCAATGACGATGACACATACAAATTACCTCATGTAATTTGACTTTACCAATATCAAAAAAACCACATCAAAAGTAGGTATGCGGTTATAATGATACATTATAGTATTTTCATATTAAGTACAGTTGTACATAAAAAATATCTCATAAGCAGGACACACACCAATTGAGGTTATAATTTTATTTTAAATTTAATTATTTATACTAATTTTCGCTAACAATAACAAAATTAACTCTAAATTAATTCATAAGCTTATAATTATTTTATATATTTTAAGCGAATACAATCTCCGTACAAACTATAACAAAACATTAATTTATTAAAAAAATATCAAAACCAATTAAAAAAACCGGACAAGAGCGAGTCGCTCACTGCAAAGTTTTACAACCAAAAACAAGAGTAAAACCGATCTTTTACACAAACCCGAAAAATGACATGTCCGCCGCGCCGATGGGAAAAACTGGGAAGTTTTAAAACAGTTTAAAGTTGGTGAGAATCTGTAATTAAAACTTCAACTTGGCACCGACACCGATATTGCATTCTATTCACTGTAGACGTTATATGCATGCCGTATCTCGACACGACGCAATATGTTGCATGATGTTTTGTATGCGGCCAGTGACTCGTTCTTTATGATACCTACTCGCTTCCTTTTCAATGATACTTGATTTAAAGTTATAGTCACATCTAATTCTACATATACTTTGTTAAGGCTGGATTGAATGTACCTAAAATTGCATCAGTTTCACGCTTTATCCCGCTCACAGCAGTATAGGCAGAGGATATCCAGTGTTAAGACACTCCGTATCCAGAATTTGACGGTAAATGGAGACACTTACCGTCAAATTCTGGAGGCATTGCGATTTGAGCGGTGGAAGTCAAGGTCACGCTTTGCTTGAACACTACAGCGAAGAAATGAAAATATAAATTTAAATAAATATTTTATTTGATCGAACCCACAACCAGTCGCGTTTACAGTCACACTTTGTGCCCCTGCGCCACGACTGGCCTCACACAATCTTATAAAATTATGTATTTAAATTATTCCCTACACATAGACACGCGCTTATGCTATGGCAGAGCAAAGGTCACCTTGTAGCCTTCATTACCTGTAACAAAATATTTTTAATTAAATATACTATTGCAATTTCATAAGAAATTATTTAGGTCATATCATAACACATTATTTTGACTTTTCAAATATGCTATCAAATTGAACAGAATTAAAAAAAACGATAGCGAAATCTACGATTTTTTGTTTATCTTCGCACTGTATCCCAGCCAGCATATAGGGTAAGCAGAGAGAACCTAATTCGTTGTCATTCCCCATATTCCGCCGAATATTCGAGACATTGCGTATAGAGTAGCGGAACTTAACGCCGCGCTTTGGCTCGACACCAGAGCGAAGAAATGAAAATATAAATGTAAATAAATATTTTATTTCCTCGAGTGCGGATCGAACCCACAACCAGTCGATTTCACAGTCACATTTTGTGCCCCTGCGCCACGACTGGCCTCAATCAAATATACAATAATAATAATAAACAATCTCCTACCATATAATTTAAGCAAGAAAAACAATACAATCGAATCCATTATTGAAGGCGAGGGTTCGAGCTGTTCCAGCTTAATTAATCGCGCAGCCACTCAATAAGAGTTGTTTAGCGCCCAGTGTAATCGATATGGAGGCGTCCGTCTATCTGCCTCAGATCAGATCGAAGTCGAACTTCTATTACGGACTATTTGTGGGCGTATAACTTGGACACGTTTTTCGTTATAAAATTTTTAATATTATATCGTTAGCACAGTTTATATAAGATATTATATTAAACAAATACATTGTGTTAAATTGTGAAGGCATTTTTTATGGGTTTCACGCTGTATCCAGCATATAGCAAGATAGAAAAAGGGAACCCAGTGTTAAGACACTCTTTTCTTCATTTTTCGGCGAATTTTTAGTGGCATTGTGTATTGAGTGGTGAAACTCAACGCCGGGACTTCGCCTAGGTGCCAGAGAGAAAAATCGAAATAGGGATAGAACCCACAACCGTCACCTTACAGTCACATCCTTACCCCTGCGCCACGACGGCCACAACTATTTTATTTGCTTTGTTAGTATACAGAAAGAGTCACTCGTTTAAAATCGCACTTTATTGTGGCTATATTTCTTTGGGAACTTGAAAGGCGATAATAAAATAATCTCTTAACAAATTTAACAACTACCTGCTTCGTTCCTTTTACAAAATCTTCATTAGGACCAAAAGATAACACAAGGACCTCAGATTATTGTAAAAAGGAAGGTTAAGTTGGTATAGACAATTACAATTGGCAGGTAATAATACAAAACAAAACAATTTAGAGGTGTTCTAAAGAAAGAGATTATACAATTCAGAGTAGTTGTATTACATTGATAGTGGACATTTTTAATGTTAGAAATGTCCGTCGTTTTTTTATCCTTCTTAAAATCAAATCAGCTTCACGCTGTATCATCCGCACACAGCAGGGTAAGCAGAGGGGACCTAGTGTTAATAAAACACTCCGTTCCCCACTTACAGCCGAATTTTGGAGGCAACGCGTGTTGAATGGCGTAACTCAGCGCCGCGCTTTGCTTTGCGGATAAATGAAAATATAAATATAAATAAATATTTCACTTCGAGTGGGGATCGAACCCGCAACCAGTCGATTTTTACGCAATGCCTCCAGAACTCGGCGGAATGTGGGAAACGGAGTGTCTTAACACTAGGTTCCCTCTGCCTAATCTGCTGTGTGCGGGATACAGCGTGAAGCTGAAAAAAAAAGTTTCTACTAAGCCCGTTTATTACTTACTGTGTAAAAATGAAACAAACATTCATCTTCACAAAATCACATTAATAATATCATTATTAAGTAACATTTTTTATGAATATATTCTATAAAAATAAATATTATTAAAGCAACGCTTTTACTTATTAACATTATTACGATACGAAAAGCTGTTCATACCATATTTCACGAAGCTTATCTAATCCTTCCATTGTAAAGTAAAATTAAAAAGCGCCGTAATCCAAGGTTCCCGTTCCCGTACAATAAAGAGGAAGCTATTTGTATGTTGTCATATGCTCGTACGTCTTGAATCTTTTGGCGTACCTCGCCTTCGAATAGTAGGTCAAGGACAGGTTGTGGAACCTTGTCTCTTTTAAAGAAAATATACCATATGCTTTCCTATATTTCGATATTGTCAGAAATATCAAAGGAATTTTCTTTATCATATTAAGGAAATATCAATACTGTAAATCTTTACGTACATTTTTATGCCCCTGGGGTTATCAGTCTCAGTGAGTCCTACCCTGATGCCGGGTCAAGGCCAGAGAGATTTAGTTTCACGCTGTATCCCGCACATGGCGAGGGAACCTAGTGTTAAAATACTCCATTCCCATTACGTTACCCACTTTTCGCAGTATTGTGGAGACATTGCATGCAGATTAGTGGAACTCAACGCCGCGCTTTGCCTGGTCACCGCAAACAGTAAATATTAAGTAAATATTTCATTTGCCGAGTTGGAAACGTACACACAACAGCCGTCTGCTTGTGCTCCTGCACCACAAAGGCTCGATCAGTTATGAAGTTAATTAAGGGATGTAAGAATTGATATACAATTATCGTTGATATTGGTTATTAATCAAAATCAGCCATGTTGACTATCATAATACATACACATAAATACGTACTAGTATATTTTACTTATTATAAAGAATAAAAGCATGGAGGAGATCATTAAGTAATATAAGGTCGGGGCAAAAGTATTTTCGTATTGTTGATACAAAGAAAAATAGGTATATTTTTTTATTTATTTATAATATGTACGTGCCGTTTTGATAGATGACTTGTTACCATCTTATAAGTAGTGACATGATCTCATTACTGTAGAAATTTTGAGATTTTTGATTAAAAACATCTGACAGGTAGAGTACACGGTGTTTTTTTGAGGTTAGCTTTATGCTACCTAAAGAGTTCTGCAATGACCGAAACAGGTAGTAATCTGATGGAGCAAGGTCAAGGAGGTCAAGGAGGAGGAGGATGACACATCCCAGCCAAGCTCTCTCAATTTTTGCTGCGTGGCTATATTTGAGTGCGTTCTGGCATTGTCATGGTGGGACCCCATGCCTTTCTTATTCACCAGCTCCGGACGGTTTTACTCAATGCCTTTTTTTAACCTCATCAGTTGGTGACAGTAGAGGTTAGAATCGATTGGACGATTCCTTTGCAATCCCACCATACACAGAGCATCACTTTGTTCCGAGTCAGCCCGGGCTTTGCCGCGGGCTGTGGGGCTTGTCCATGCTTCGATCACGACCTTTTTCGCA
Source organism: Heliconius himera (assembly GCA_021202915.1). NCBI lineage: Eukaryota > Metazoa > Arthropoda > Insecta > Lepidoptera > Nymphalidae > Heliconius > Heliconius himera. The sequence goes on along the minus strand of JAJHJA010000143.1, from coordinate 425,134 downwards.
CATTCTTATCGTAAGTCACCCATTTTTCATCAGTCGTAATAAACTGTTTAAGAAATGGTTCGGCATTTTTACGTTTCAACAAAGTCTCACAAATGGAAACACGTTGCATTAGGTTTCACTCAGTGAGATCATGTAGTATCCAAAGGTATCCAAATTTCAAGTATTTTCTTGTACCCAGACTTCCCAGACTTTCGTAAATAACGTAAAACTGTTTTATGATCAACATCCAGTTCTTCAGCAATGTCGTAGCTTCTAATATGTCGATTTGCTCTACTTTCTCAAAGATGGCACTGATTTATCTGTGACATGGCGTCCAGAGCGAACCTCATCTTTCACACTAAAATTTCCACACTTGAAAAGCTTGAACCACATTTGTGCTACTCTTACTGATTCCACATTAAGCCCGTAAACTGCACAAATTTTATTTGGGGCGTTCGTTGTATTTTAATCTTTACATCTTTATGAATGTCATATTTAACGGTATTATAACCAGTCAGTTACATTCAGTACAGCCAAAGAGATTTGATTACTAATAATACATTCAAAATACGAAAATACTTTTGCCCCGACCTACTATGATAAGCCAACAGTAATTTAAATAAATTGAAATATGTGAAGAATTAATAAAATAATATGGTGATTGGATTTTATGTTCTAGGTCCGTTTTGCTAATTTAAATTATTTTTCCAATTAGCTAAAGTCACACCAAGAACTTAAATAATTTGTCATAATTAAATAACAATGAGGATTTCTTTTTATAGAAGGAACCTAGTGCTAAGACACTCCGTTCCGCGCTTTGCGATGCGATGATACCAGAGCGAACAAGTGAAGTCATTAACAAGTAATTCCCTGTCTCAGAATCGAACCCAGGACCGTCGAGCTTACAGTCACACACACGGCCCTTTCTTATTTAATAAATATATATTGTATTATACTATATATTGTAGTATACTATATATCGTATAAAGAATGTCACTTTCAGTCCTTACATTTCTTGACGATAACGAACGACGAAGACGATTTCGGAACTGACAGGAAGAGAGCCATTTCACTGTCACGGATAAATTGATTTAATCAAATCAAGCGATAAATTGCCTCTGAGCTCTGACTACCAGAACACGTCATATCACAGCCTATTCACATTTCGTACGTAATAGATGCTTATACTATTCTATTGTGGAGTTCGTGATGTGTTGTCATATTGCTATACCAGAAGGGATTTAGTGATTGGACTATTTTCCGCCGAATTCTGAAGGCATTGCGTGTTTACTTGGTTATTTAAGGCCAGTTGTGGCGCAGGGACACAAGCATGTGACTGTGAAAGCGAAAAGTTGTGGGTTCGATCCCTGATTCACTCCATATGAAATATTCATTAAATGTTGAATTTCATTTCTTTGCCCTGTTAACAAGGCAAAGCGGTGCCACTCAACACGCAATGCCTCAAAATTCAGCAAAAAGTGACGAACGAATTATCTTACCATCAGATTCCCTCTGCCTACCCCGCAGTATGCGGGATAGAACGTGAATCGAAAACAACTTAGGTATAATCGTACATAAAGATGCTCTACTTTCACTGCACGGTAGGTTCCTACTTAAAATCAATTGTTTTAAGTACGAAGCCCGTGTTCGCGTTTTCACGCGACCGCGTCCCCGACGGTAGACGTTAGTTAGTTGCGCGGCGGGACCATAAAATATATTTAGCACATCCTGTGACGTCACCAACTACAAAAACCACATGTTAGCGCGCTTCGACGTTTCTTAATTTGGCATTTAAAGCGGAAAGGAGAAAGTTTGCTTCATTATTAATTTTATTATTTGGCAAGTACCTATTTAGGGAGAGGCCGAAAACCGACAACGATACAGGTTGTGGGTTCGACAGCACTTCGAGAAAATGAAATATTTAATATTTTTACTTCCTGGCTCTGGTAACGAATCAAAGCGCATCGTTGAGTTGCGCCACTCAACATGCCTCCAGAATTCGATGGAAAGTGGGAAAAGGTAAATATCTTAATAGGAACGGAGTGTCTTAACATTAAGTTCTCAGCTTTTCACTGCCTAGCGTGCCTTCTATCTGCGGGATACAGCGTGAAGATAAATAAAAAAACCTTAGGGAAATCCAATTTAAAGCTAACTCGATTATATAAATGAGTAGGTAATTTAAATAAATGTAGGTCGGTATCTCGGCAGCCCACGAATATTTCGTTCCGATCCAGTTCCCCAGACGATTGGTACCGGCGTGGTCTGACCTTACGCGGTACTATTTACCTATCTAATTTATCTATAGCGTGGAGTCACTGTACTTTGCTCTAACTCACTATGTTAAATATTTATATTTATTGTATTAACTGATAATATAATACAAACATAATATTTATTCGTTAGGTTCTGCTTATCTTTCCGTATACTACGGGGAGACAGACAGAATCCAAGTTTCAGATATATAAAGCTAATTTTAGAGGGCAGTCGTCGGGCTGGGGCACAAGCGTGTGAAACGTGAAAGGCGACAGGTTTTGGGTTCGATTCCCATTCAAGGAAATTAAATGCTTAATATCTTCATTTCTTCTGGTGTCGAGGCAAAGCGCAGCATTGAATTTCGCCACTCAATTCGCAATGCCTCCAGTACCCAGCGGAAAATGAGGAACGGAAGTGATGTAATGGGAACGGAATGTCTTACCACTAGATTCCCTCTAAAAAAGCTCATTTTAAATATGAAAAACGCTCATGTAAAATAAAATTAATATACAATTAATATACAGCATACATTTTCTGTAAACTGGGCAATTTTAGGCCCACAAACCCTATATCAAGAATATACTAAAGACCTAGGTGATTCAGATTTAAATGACATAACAACTGTCTACCTAAAGTGCTAAAATATAACAAAACATTAAAATACGTTGAAGCAATTGTTATATTTTAGTGAAGCGTACATTTGACCTGTGCCATTCCGTGACTCACTCAATACGGGGTAACTAAATAGGAAACCCTCCGGGGATGAAACTGATATGGCCGCGGCCACCTGTCCTGTTCGATATAGGCACCGGCCACTAATAGCTGTGGTAAGCGTATTCCTTTGTTTAAAGACTATTAAACATAAATATTCCATAATAATATATATATGTATTTCTACTGACATTAAGACAAAGTTTTTTCTTAAAATCGGCGAAATTAATGAATAGTTTTTTTATAAATTGCGAGAAATAAAATTTATTTTTTCTTTTATTGGATTTAACTGATAAGATTTTCAATAAATTAATTATATATACATATTTACAATTCTTATTTTCGACTTTTTTTTATCAATCAAAAAAGGCAATCGACCTCGATGACTCATTCAGTAATCTGATATGAAGCCCGCGGGGGTGTAACCAATACGACGACCACTTGCTCTGGTCAATGTGACAACTGCTAATGGTTGCGGTCTACGAAGTTTAGGGGAACATAAATTTAATTAAAAAAAAACCGTTTCCACTACGTTTAGCTGTATGTGATATTGTTAATAGTAAAAATAAATACATTTTTTAATAAAATAAAATTTTATACAAATTTTCTATTATGATAATGTCCTATGATTTCAAAGTAGTTTACTCCCGTAATATAAAAGTTGTAATTAATATAAAGCTGAAAGTTCATTCGCTTCCAGCTATAGTGTCGATACGAGCGGAAAGGACGTACTGGAATAAGCAAAACTTTCTGTATACATCCTTTTTGAATGCATCTACTGCATATTATAAGCATAAAATATATTCATATTTAATATATTACTGCCATACAACTGTAATATGTTCTATAGCCCGGCGTTAAGAGCCGCCACTTAACACGCAATGCCTCGAAAAATTCGACGGAAGGTGGAGAACGGGGTGTCTTTACACTAGATTCCCTCTGCCTACCATGGTAAGTGAATCCCGATACAACGTGAAGCTGATTACCAATATAAAACATTTGATCTTGCTCTGTACGAGTCGTAAGAAATTTGATAAACGAGAAATACTGTAATGTCATAATTTTTTTATTAGCGTTGTCAGTGGCAGGCGCCGCCCCCACGGCTGCCTCTGGGGGGAGTTTAAATCTCAACTTCGTTATATTCTACCTTCTGACCTGCTTTTCCAAGATAACTTTTTACCTATAACGATAACTTAGAATCTGTTAAATTTTTAATCTACACTTTGGCAAAATCTTTTAATTTGAATTATATAATTTATTAGATGTAAAGAGGTTTTCATTTGATAGCCCAAATTTTGCATAAAAAAATATTATGTGGGGAACGGAGTGTCTTAACACTAGGTTGCCTCTGCCCTCTCTGCTGTGTGCGGGATACAGCGTCATTGCAAGAAAATAGCAATTTTAAATATATTTTATGTAGAAAAACGAGACATTGTAAAATACTTACATACAAATGCTTAAATTATACATTCCTATTTTGTATAAAATTAATGAAACTATTTTTAACTTCTTTTAGGAAAGAAAATATTATTTTATATTTATTTATTTAGGAAAATATTAAATTATTATTTAATATTAATAAATTACTTATATCCATAAAATATAATGTAAACGATAACCCATTTTCTTGCCTGATAGAACACGAGTATGCAGGGCAAGTCTAATGGACTCTCAAATAATTAGCACGGTCTTATCTTCGCTAATTAATTCAGAAGCTAGGACATTCACTCGGTATTTGATTTATCTATAGAGTTGAGTAAAGATTTTAAAATGTTTCAAAAGAATTCTTGCAACATTTTGTCTTTCCTGTCTTAACAAGGTGCATTTCTTAATTAATACTTGGAGCTTACATTTTCTAAATTATAATAAGATATTGTTGCTCTTGAGTGCCAAATATATAAATGAAAGAATATTTGAAGTCCATTATGACGCAGAGACACAAGCGTGAGACTGCATACGCGATAGGTTGTGGGTTCGATACCCATTCGGAGAAACGAAATATTTATTTTCATTTCTTCGCTCTAGTGTCAAGGCAAAGCGTCCTTTAGTTTCGCTATTCATTTTTTTTTATTCGAACGGACGGGCAACCGATTATATTAGAATATTTTTTACGTAGAGTTAACTGGACTGTCCTAGACTGTCCTATGTTGTATAATTGTCAGATAATACAAAATATTTAGGAGAAACCTACAATAGGATTTAAACTTACAAGTAGCTCTTTTAATCAGGGAAGTCGTTACTGCTACAAATTATTCTATTTTAAAATATGATTATTAAAATAAAACTATATAGACAAATAAGCTTTTAATAAAACCTAAAAAATCGAAACAAAGAAATTTCCATGCAACTAGGTAAATAAAAAAGAAAAACTCCACGATAATAACATCATCCAAAAGAAAGCTCACATTTAAAAGTTATCACCGCTAAAAGCGCTTGGAGTTGACAAAAGTTTTTAAATTATAGCCATTTCTGAAAATGTTCGACGGCTAAAGCACTACGGAATAATGGAACTGTATTAGCTGAACACCCTTTAGATATTTAAAAGCGGAAAGAGAAAGAGGAACTTGATAAAGAGAAGGCGACATTAACGCCTCAATCAGTCTCTACGATGAGAGGTCGTTAGCTGAGTTTTAACACTCTAAAGAGATTAAATGAGAATGTATTACCTTGAGGCCAGTCATGGCGCAGGGGCACAAAGTGTGACTGTGAATGTGACTGGCTGTGGGTTCAATCAAGGAAATGAAAGATTTGTTTAAATTTATATTTTTATGTCTTTGCGCTGACGTCGAGGCAAGCGCGGTGTTGAGTACCACCATTGAACAAGCAATGCCTACAGAATTGCGTGGAAAGTGGGGAACGCAGTGTCTAAACACTAGATTCCCTCTGCTCTACCCTGCTGCAGGATACAGCGTAAAGGTGATTTAATTTATTTTTTTTTATGTATTATCTTATGTTTTTAAAATTTATAGATATTAGAAGGAAATAGCCACGATACTAATCTTATAACTTCCGCTCCTATTTACAGGTGCTTATTAAGTACTCTTTATTTTTTTAGACTTCCCCTAATTAAGTTGCATTAATATGTAAATGCATAATTTCTTTTGTCAAAAACCATTACCGCATTCTTAACAGAATTAAATAAGAATTTGTAGTGTGTTGTCATTTTTGTATAACATTTATATTTTTTGCTTATATTAATATAATTTTGCTTCACGCTGTATCCTGAATGTAACAGAGTAGGCAGAGGCAGCGTAGTGTTAAGATTTTCCGCTCTCTACTTTCCGCCGACACTAGAGCGAAGATATGGAAATATTCAATATTTCATTTCCCCGAGTGGAAGTCGAATCCACAACCGGTCGCGTTGACAGTCACACGCTTGTGTCCCTGCGCCACTACTGACCTCAGGAACTTATATTCGTACGACTATTTTATCGCATTTACCCAATCAAGGGACGGAGTCAAAGAAAGCTACGTGCTATGCAAATTATGAAAAATCTATTGCTGTTTTTAAAACGCTGCACTTTACTTTTATAATGTTATTTTACATAAATTATAACAGCAACTACCGCGTAAAACATTATGTGGATTAAAATTCACTTTAAAAATATAATTCGCTTAAGTCTGATTGGTTGAAATTTACTTTCATTATTTTTAATTAAATATAATCTAAACATGGTAGTCAACATTTTTAAATATTTTTATATATTCTCTACTCTCTCTCTCTACTTCACGCTGTATCCCGCACACAGCAGGGTAGGCAGAGGGAACCTAGTGTTAAGACACTCCGATCCCCACTTTCTGCCGAATTCTGGAGGCATTGCGTGTTGAGTGGCAGAACTCAAAACCGCGCTTAGCCTCGACACCAGAGCGAAGAAATGGAAAATATATATTTAAATAAATATTTCATCACCTCGAGTGGTGATCGAACCCACAAGCAGTCGGTTTCGTGCCGCTGCGCCACGACTGGCCTCTTTGTTATATATATATATATATATACTCAAAAAAATATAAATGTATACCTTTTTATAAGTTGCATTAAATGTTAAAGGTTTATCTTAATTGCCATATAAATACTAAAATTTTAATTAAATATCTTCCAAGCTACCGAGAGTATTATTAGAATGATCCCAGGGCCCCCAAACCTACGTCATTTGAGCAAAGCTGAAATTTTGAGGATTAATAATCTAATATGTAGTTAAAAATCTACACATACTTACTAACTTGAAAGTAAATATTTCATGGCTCTTTCGGAGGTAGCGACTGCAACTTAAGACATACGCTCACCTACATTTAAGTAGAAACGCTCGTATTTAAATATGTTTTTAAGAATAATGTAAAAAATATATATTTATAATATTATAATATTATCAGACCGTCTACATGGGCTTTTAATCCGCTAACTAAAATCTGATGGCTCAATCATCCGCCCAGACAGAGATGTACCTTTATTTTTCGCTACCTCTGAAATGGGCCCACTTTTAAGTTAATGATTACGCATACTGTCTTAACTACATATTAGACTAATAGTCTTCAAAATTTCAGCTTTGCTAAAATGGCGTAAGTCTGGGATGCCTGGGATCTCGGGCTATATAATATTCATAATTGTCGTGCCAACTCGTAAGAGATAAGGCTTCGCAACTTACAAGAAGTATTTGTCAAAGCATATAAACAATTTCGGAACCTTCGGCGGTACCTGCGCCGTCGCAGGTACGACCCGACACAATGGCATTCCGAACAACCGAAATGAATCAAAATTTAATACGGCTCTTCCAATGATTTAAAGTATATACGTGATTCACTAAAACGTTCTAAAAAATGAATGTTAATTTTGTTTTAGGTTCACGCTGTATCTCGCACATAGCTGAATATGGGAACCTAGTGTTACGACACTCCAGTTTTTTACTTTCCACTGTATTCTGTTGCCTGAGCGAAGAAAATAAAATAATAAATATTTAATTTCATCGAGTCGGAATCGAACTTAAAACCTATTGCGTTAACAGTCGCACACTTGTAGCCCTGCGCCGAATGGCATTAAATACATTGTATAGAATAATAAAATTACATATATATCTAAATATAAAATAGAAAATAATACTATACTTATAAATTGCAAATGTCAAATAACTTTCTATAAGAATTGATAATGAAACGTGTATAGGTAAGCTGCAGCTGCTGCCTTTATATGCGGGCTGTTATGACCCGAGAGTCACGTTAGTTATTGTAAACTTAAAGAAAATATGTGCAAGAAGCCTTATTATTTCATATTGAAGAAATACTTATTATATTTGTATAATTAACTACAAAACATTTATCAGTTTTAAATAAACTACTAAGAGATCCATAGTAGTCTATTTAAATCTGATAAATTGCTTTGCTGCTTTTGAGGCCAGTCGTGGCGCAGCTGCACTATGTGTTACTGTTAACGCGACAGGTTGTGAGGTCCATATCCACTCGAGGAAATGAAATATTTAATGCTAAATTTTCTTTGCTCTGGTGACGAGGCAAAGCGCGGCGTTGAGTTTCGCAACTCAACACGCAATGCCTCTAGAATTCTGCGGAAAATGGAAAACGGAGTGTCTTAACACTAGGTTCCCTCTGCCTACCCTGCTGCGTGTGGGATACAAGATCGACGCTATAAGAATCACAAAACCACCACATCACGGTCAGCAAAAAAACCTAATCGCATGATTCACATTAAGAAAAGCGAAGTAGAAGATACCTGCTGTTCGCAGCGGGCACGATGACTGAGTCTACCAGCGGGTAATAAATTATAATGATAATACCCTATTGTTATTACTAGGGGATGATTTCATTAAGCCTGGAAAGGCATATTACTCGAGTACATCTTTACTAAATATATTTATTATCTTATCTTATAATTTATAATTAAAATAGAAATGTTCGCCATTTTTAATAAATGATGAAATATTTTCTACTGCAAAATGTTTTATTTCTATTTAATTGTAATTCCGGAAATATAACTACAAACGATGAAATAAAAGCTTAACAAGCGTTCCCAAGGGCTGGGATGTAAATTGATAATTTATGCCGAAACGTTGCCGATTGAGGTTTTTATCGATATTTCCAATTGCCCCGTTTTCCCTAAATGTCATTTACGACTGCGTTGAACGTGTTTATTGGAGTGAGCCAACAAGTCCTCCCCACTTAAACAACTGGTTCCATTATGTGTACGTGGAGCGGCGACCTCCCGCGCCGACGGGAACAATGAAAGTGAGAGAGGGCTGGAATGCGAGCGGGAGGGCAGTGGCGGCGAGGGGGGAGGGGAGGGGGGAGGCGCGGGACGCGGGGCAGTGTTCCCGGTTCCCAGGCGAGGAATGCCAGCGCGAGTAACAAAGCCTATCCGCCGCCATTCACCCCGCGCCCCTTTCTAGCTAGCGTTCCTACCAGACTCTACATTTCTCGTGAGTTTCCCCTAAAAAGGCGTTTACGATCGACAACTGATTCAATATTCTACTTGTCGCTGGCTCATTTTGAGTCATTCCTTCTTTCTATTAAATAATCTCTTACAGGGCCTGGTTACGTAGCGCGAAAATGATGTATTCATAATAATAAGCGATTGTTCCATTCATACTTGTAGTTCAGGGTCGGTGTCGGGTCGCACCAGCTGACTCTACATATCGCATTTTATTTACATTACACCATTTGAAATCATTAGTATAATGCCATACAGTCTCTACAATTAGCGTTATCAAATATAGTCTAAAGCTCTGAATTGATACGTATCACCCAGTGTGTCAGTTTACACGTACTTGGAGACAGTTGATAAAAATTTTATTATATTAATAATTTTATCTTGTTTTATTAAAATACCTACGCAAAAAGTAATAGGTTATCTTCATATGATAAACAATTACTTAGCTAATAAAGAAATAATTAATTTTAATAGAAAATTTATCGTTATGATAGAGTATACAATATTAGTTCTATTTTAGTATGTATTCTACGTAATCTAATGTAAAGTAGAGTCGTATATGAATACAGAAGAGGCGGTGTAATTCGCTTCTGAATGTTTTTGCATTGCTTGTAATGTTTAATCACCGCGAGCGCCACGCCGGCTGACGGCGCGCCGGTGGCATCAAACTCGCATTATATTGTCATTGGACGTTTTTTCTCTTCATTATTACATACTAACTAGATTTTTTTTTCAGCTTCACGCTGTATCCCGCACATAGCTGGGTAGGCAGAGAAAATCTTATGTTAAGACATTCCGTTCTTCATTTTACGCCGAATTCTAGAGGCATTGCATGTTGAATGACGAAACTCAACGACGCGCTTTACTTCGATACGAGAACGACGAAATGACAGTATTAAATATTTTATTTTTTCGAGTGGAAATCGAATCCGATACCAGTCACGCACCACGACTTAATGTACCAACCATACCAACTACTTAATGTCATTTTATATTAACAATAAAACTAGTGATGATCGAAAAGACCTTGTCGTTTTCCAGAACATAATTAGAATTATATCTATAAAAACGTAAATAACTTAAACAATAGCAATTCAAATAGTATCTATATAAAATATTAGTAGTCTATTTAATTTCTTTTACACACGGTTAGTTCATATAACGGTATATTATAAATATGTAAAGTATCAATCAATACTTATCTTGTATCTTAAACTGTCATGTCGATAATATAAGCGCGGTATAGTATAGGAATACTGTAATATAATTATGTTTTACCATCCATCAGCTGTCAAAGCTCACAACCGGAACCCGCTGGTGTATGTACAATGCAAATTCATACACGCAAGCAATACAGCTTATTAAACACTATTATTGTATGACAGAATAGCTGGCGAATTAAAATCTATTATATATAGAATTTGCCTTATGACTCTATTAGTAAATACATGTAGGTACTAGGTATATACTGAGAAAATGAATCATTGAAAATAATAAAAACGAGATTTGTAGAGTCATATGTTCGCATTCTTTTATTTAGGCTACTTTTAGTGTGATATATTCAAAAATATATTAAACAAAATATAAAAATAATTAGGAAAGTAACATTTAACTAAGTAAAATAATACGTTTTTAGGTTGTAAAGCTGTGTAAATTAGATATAATTGAAAGTGATCAGACACCGTCTGTAAGCAACGCGTGCGCCGGCGGCGGTCACTCGACACTCATCGCTTTATTTTAGTAATTTGACACTACTCTCTTATAAACATCACTATAGAAGTAAATGGATCAATTAACCTGTATTAAAGAAAACAAATTTAACAAAAAATACAGTGCATTTGGAAATTTTATTTTTAGTTAAATTCTATTCAAATTAGCAATAGTATTAAGTTGTTTAAACCAAAGAACTTAATATTGAAATAACTAAGAATAAGGAACAATTCAAAATAATGTTAATATATTATAATAATATGTACATTCGTGTGGACATTTCCATAATTTCTAGTAAGTGTCGTAATGTTGATAAATGTATAATTTATTGCCCCGAGACCTATACTTGCGTACTTGTAATTGCATTTTATTTTATTATTTTATGTATCGATTAAATTTATAAATAAGAGAAAAAAATATATATTATTTTATTTATATGTAGAGTACCTTATCATATTTTTTTGTGTGTGTGCACAAATATTATGCCTAAAATCTGTACCAATGACAATTAACAAATAAAGCTTCTGCCAAAAAAACAAAATTTCATAATTTATTTAGTATTTCATTAATTTAATATTAGAAAATATTAATATACCATTATATTTATTATACAACGTTGTTTAGTAAACGCACCTGGTTCATTGTCGCTATCATGAGCTGATATGTTGTGTCTCGCAAAGAACTGTTCAGATAGAGCACAGGAGGCCGCAGCGGCGGTCGCGGCTGTCACACACGCCGCAACCAACAAAACCACCACTAAATATTTCATGGTCACTAAAATCACTGGTACAAATAGTTAATATATATATATATATCAAACGAATTTATTTTTGGTACAGTACGAATATACACTCCCGATCGCGGAGCTATGTACGGGCACTCGACGCGCGTGCGACCACATCGGAGCGCCTTCCCGAACTGGTCACCCGTCAGTGAGGCGGCCGATCAGTGACACAGACTGCATCGTTATAAATTGGAAACGAAAATAAAATTAAAAAATATATATACGGAGAGAGCTAAAATCTACGTAGCTTTTTCATTATTTTCACATTTTCTTTTTCATTTTTAGATTTGCAACGAGAATTCCGCTGCATGGAAATAAATAAAAAAAGAAATCTGTCATTTTCATGAACAACATTTTTAAAATCTTTTAAAAAATAAGCAATATTTCAATAACCTACTACGATTTAATATTATTATAAATCGTTATAGCATACTATCTACAAAAGATTAAATAAACAATTATTATTTGCATTGTCCAACTAAATTAAAAAAAAACAATAACATTATATCTCTACATTATAGACATAGAGCTGTAAGCACTAACTCTACCATTTACATAATAAATATAGAATTAGAATTATGTAAATTTTTTTACTCCAAATCATCAATAAAAGTGAGGTAACAAAATAGCGTGCATTCTATAAATAAGGCTGTCGTCGTACTAGGTACGTGCTCCCTCGCGGCTGTATGCGACGATGCGCGCGCACTGATATCGAACCATTGCTGCACTAGCTGCCGAGTGCCGGCTGTCGGGGACTCGGAACAGGGACTTGAATGTGACATCTGATGTATCAGTAGGTATTATATTTATTTATTTTATTTGGATACGTAATAGTTTTTACGTTTTTTACATGCACAAAATTTATGCAAAAAATGTACAACATTTCAAGGTAAAAAAGGCACTTAATGCATTTTGGTGATATTTTTTGGTTTTAATACTAGTTTAACTTACTAAATATGTAATTTAAGCAGCAGCTGTATTAAGCTGCGGTAATAAACGTAGTATAAACAAATTATATTTTTATATAACAACCTTAGCATACATTGAATTAAACAAAATAAATCTAATTGAGACCAGACGTGGCGCAGGGGCACAAAGTGTGACTGTAAAATCGACTGGTTGTGGGTTCGATCGCTACTCGAGGAGATGAAATATTTACTTAAATTTTCATTTCCATTTCTTCGCTCTGGTATTAAGGCTAAGCGCGGCGTTGAGTTCTGTCACTCAACACGCAATGCCTCCGGAATTCGGCAGAAAGTGAGGAACGGAGTGTCTTAACACTAGTTTCACTCTGCCTACCCTGCTGTGAGCGGGATACAGCGTAAAGCTGATTTATTTATTTATTTAAATCAAATTTATTAATAAAGAAAAGATAAAGATAAGTAGACTGCAACTAAACTAAAAATTAAAAACAAAATAGTTTCTACATCCTAGTTCTTCTAGTGTAGGTTCCAATTCTAGGTCCCCTCCAACAAAAGTCTAGCTAAACCACAGTTAACACGCAAAGTTGCACCGGCGCCCAGTGACACTGCACATGTTGCACTATAAACTTAGTTTAACAAACGTATAAAGTGTATTCGACATTCCGCTGCCTTCAATAGTTTTAAATACTCGTCTCTGTTTGATTCATTGTGGTCTTGGTTTAGGTTTTAACTTTACTATAACATTTAAATAGTTGAAATTTGTTTTTTGAAATTTGGGAACAGGGTACGTTACGTATATAATGTATACTATTTGTACAATTAATGTGGCTGTAATCACGACGGGTTGTGGGTTCGATATAAGTTCGGGGAACTTAAATATTTACTTAAATTTATATTTTCATTTCTTCGCTTTAGTGTCGAAGCAAAGCGCGGCGTTGAGTTTCGTCAGTCAACACGCAATTTTTCCAGGATTCAGTGGAAAATCGGGAACCGAGTGTCTTAACACTAGATTCCTTCTGCCAACCCTGCCGTGTGCGGGATACAGAGTGAAGCTGAAAGTTTAAGGAATTTATAAGATTCTATATAAATTTGTAAATTTCAAAACTTAACAAAAAAATGGATTTCTTTACTTTACGTTTTAACATTCAGAGCAAGCGCCAAGTATTTCTCAGTAGTAGTACCAACAGAGACAATCGAAGTTGAGAAGCATACAAAACACTGCATTTTTTTTAACAATACACTCTAGACCGAAATGACCCATTCGGATGATGAATGCCGTTGAAACGCCATATTTTTAATTTATCACCCAATAGATAATCCAGGTAGGGAGGTTCATTGAGGCTCTTTGGGCCGCTCGCCGCCCGCCGCGTTGCTGTTGTTGCGAGCGGCGGCTTCTAACGCGTCGTCACAAGGTGTAGGAGATCGCGTATTGTATAATTATACAAAATAAAAAACCGTTAAAGATGCTCCTTTGCTACTGCCATCTCAATTTTGTGTGACTTAGAAGTAATACTGGCGCAATGGCACATGCGTGTGACTGTGAACGCAACGGTTGTGGATTCAATCTTCACTGGAGTGAATGAATTATTATTATTCTTTTTTTTATTTCTTCGTCCTGACAAGGCGAAGGCGAAGCGCGGCGTAGAGAGCGACCTAAAAATTTGACAGAAAATAGGAAACGGAGTGTTGTGACACTGGGTTGCCTCCGCCCACCCTACTGCTATATGTGGAATATAGCGTTAATCTGGAAAAAAATACTTAAAATATATAATTCTAAAATATTAAAAAAGTTTTATATTGGACCTCATATTTATACAAGCAAGCTAAGGTGTGCGTTAACTACAAGTGTTGCTAGTAATAAAATGGGACGTCTCATTTATTATTAACAAATATTTCGCGCTGAATACCTTTAAAATGATTCCAACGGAAGGCGCCACATTTATTTTATTCTATTTGTTGTATACAATAAGTAAGAAAGCACTTTGGCGGCCATTTTTTGCATTAGATGACAGGAAATTGTATGAATAAAGGGGAAAAAATGTTAAGCTGTGCATGCGTGTGGCACTAGCAGTTGCGCGCGTTTAAGTCTATTGTTTGCGAGTGCGCTTGCGCATCACCTTTACGACTATTATGTTTTTTTTCTTATAATCTTTTATATTATTTAATACATGCACTGTATAACTCATTTAGTAAATTATGACAATATTTTAAACATTTACAATATTTTAATATATTGTCACAAATTCCACTATCATACATCTGCTTATCTTGAAAAAAAAAACAACTATACGCTCTAAAGATATGTGCCTTCTGGGTGTTAGAATTTTTTAAAATGTAAATAGGCTTTTGATTAATTGGTATAAAATCTAATTACAGCGGCGTTTCCCGGATCTAATATAAGTATTAGTTTTTTTTATGTATATATAAAATAATTCATAATATCTAAATTCATTGATACCTTTTGACAATTCATCTGACGGTATTCAGCTAGAATTTAACGTGTGAAAAGTTGATAAACAAAATCCGAAATACGACGTGTCGTGAGGCGTGTCGTATCTTGTCGACACAAGCAAACGATTAGCAGTCGGCCAAAAAAATCTCAACAAAAACTGACAATGGTATCGGGACCATGAAAAATTCCAAATAAAACAACCATTGTAACGAACCGTTTTATAAGACTTGCTTAAATATGCACATATAATTCTGTGTACACATCATCAGAGATACATATATTTGTAGAGAATTTTAAGCACTTATAAAATACAAAGATAACAAAAAATAAATTATAAGTTTTTTAAGCTTTACACTGTATCCCGTAGATATCAGAGCAGGCAGAGGGTTAACTTAAGTTTCAAGCACTGCTATCTGCGGTTTTTTTTTAAATATATACGGTACATATACATTCCGGATGTATAAATTATTAAAAGCTTATATTAAAAAACTTATATAGGGAATGGAGTGTCATAGCTCTAGATTCCCTTTGCCCACCCTGCAGTGTGCGAGATATAGCTTGAAGCAGATTTTTCTTATATGTTCTTTATTACTCCATGATAATAGCTGAATATTTTAATACATTTATACACAAAACTTTATAAAAACGAACACAAAATAGGCTTGAATCCATTATAGGTATAGAACCAACGCTGCACCACATGTAGCCGTAGCTTAAGGGTGAAATATTGCGACGTCATCATTTACCTACGGATTTTGTAAACGCACATAATTGCCCGTATAATATTAATATGGCTGAAATATTACCTGTCGTCGATTTGACATGAACTCCTTTATTTTGGGCGAATTTAAATGTATTGAATGGGAATAATTATCAACGTGGAGGAAATTGATTTAATAATTGAGTACGGATTCTCAGCTATTATTTGTGTTATTAATTTTATATTAACACAATATTATTTGTAAAATACACACAGTTTTATTATGAACAAATCAGCTTCACGCTGTATCCCGCACACTGCAGGGTAGGCAGAGGGAACTCAGTGTAAGACACTCCGTTCCCCACTTTCTGCCAAATTCTGGAGGCTTTGCGTGCTAAGTGGCAGAACTCAACGCCGCGCTTTGCCTCGACATCAGAACGAAGAAATGGAAATATAAATTTAAGTAAATATTTCATCTCCTCGAGTGGGGATCGAACCCACAACCAGTTGGTTTTACAGTCACACTTTGTGCCGCTGCGCCACGACTGGCCTCTTTATTATGAACAAAATAAAATATAATAAGATGTTATTACAAACCAATTTCATAAAGTGAACATATTCACATACAACAAAATATACAACTTTTTCTGAAATAATATAATTCTACTTCAACATAACAGTAACCTCTTTATATGAATATTGTTAATTAAGTAGATATATATTTCAGCACAAAACTTACTTATTCATGGAAAAATAAATAAGAATAAAAAGAAATGTTAATAAAATAGTCCATTTTCCAAAGTGATTGGAAACGGTATTGTCGTTCAGTTAAGAGAAATAAACGCTCTATTGTTGGCGAGTTCCAAATCATTAATGTCGTGCAAAGAAATATCAAACAAAAGAAGGTAAAGAATAGACTTTTTTTCGCTCTCCTCAGCGTCTATGTTCCAGTTATGAAAAATGTTTATGTCATTTTTATTTATCGGTCGCTGCAGATGAATGGTCGTTGAACTCTGGAATATCCCTTATTCATGTACTCTAGACTAGTTTCTACTAAACGACAAGAATAAAAATATCTAAAACTATAATATAAATAAAAAAATGAAAAAGCCAGTCGTGGCATAGCATACCACAACTTTTCGCGTTTACATTCACAAGCTTGTACCTAGCTTGTGAATGTAAACGCGAAAAGTTGTGGGTTCGATTTTCACTCGAGGAAATTAAATATTTCATATTTTCATTTCTTCGCTGTAGTGTCGAGGCAAAACGCGGCATTGAGTTCCGCCACTCAATATACAAGTAAAGACATATTATATATCGAAACAGAATATATTATTAAAGGATACTTGAAATATTTTATGTAAAAATTAGCCAACCAAGTCTGTTCCACTCGGCGGGCGCGCGACCAGTCGTCCACAGATAACTAATAAAAAGAACGTCATAAAGCAAACACTGTACTCTATACAGCCCGAGCGAGCGTTCCCACCCTTCAAAGGCTGTCACCGCTGGAGATATGAGCCTAATTTATAATATCGCCTCCGTTGATACACCCGATAAAAAAACCGTCACACGAGATCACTTGATCATTACCAAGACGTTTTACTTTGTGCGTTGGAAATGTGTTAAAAATATGCTTTTTTGTCCTGTGAAATGTGGTATTTACTAATTAGATTGATTGCCTTTAGAAACAAACAATAAAGATATATTTTAAGTACTAGTTTTTAAATAAAATAAAATTGAAATCTCTATCAAGTTACGATAAAAGCATTATTCATACTGCCTAAAGTAGATTGCTTAGTATATTGTGGAATCCCTATAATAATACCGAACATTCCTAAACTATTTGTAATACTAAGATTCTGTATAGATATTATAATGGAACAAGTAGTGACGACTTCGAAGCTCGAAGCGCAAAAACAGCCCTGGGCGATACTTTGAAGAGCCGCGCGAGCTCCGCGCCTTTTAAATGTATACACAGGTAATCTACTAAATATATATTGAAATTTGATAAGAAAAGTTTAAAATTATAGTAATATATATATCTTTTATTATTTTGATTGTATTGTATAAAAGTGTGTGAGAAATTATAAGTAAGCCTATGCATGCATTTTAAATGTTTATGTAAATTAATGAATGTAAACTTAGCAAATATATGTCTTTATTCATGCACCCACAAGTTTGTACTAATTAAATAAATGCTAAATAAAATTGATAAAATTAGAATGTTTTGTATAAAATTATAAAATGAAAACACTCAGTTGTACAGGTAGATTGAAGTGGTTAAGAGTATTATAGACAGACCAAGCCGTCGGTAACTTACAACCTATTATTTTAAAAACAATATCTACGTATACTGAAAAGTAGTTTCAGCCTATTCAATAAAAAAACAGTTATTTATAGCAATTTTGTCGAACAATATTCTTCAAAACGGCACATTTTTTAAACATTAAGCAAACACTTAACGTTAAAGGAAGCTTCCTAAAATATAATAGTGAAAATTGCTATTAAAATCGAATAAAGCATTTCTCAGATCAGCGTAAATAAACGTACAGAAAAAAAAATTCAAAATTGTCTATTACTTTATTAATTTGGAGGTATCTCCAATAACATTATTACAAGTATAGATTTGAATGGGGTCAATTTCAGGGAAGGTCGTCACAAATCATCACAGCATCATGCGCCTCTAATTACCCTGGCTGCCATTCTGATGATAAAATCTCAATCTCCAAACTAATCCACTGGCTGTGTGACTAACTCGACAGGAATGCGTGCGAGCCCGGCGGGCGCGGGAGCAGGGGTGCCGCGGAAACCTGCTCGCTGAGAAAAAACGCCGAAAACCACATCTACTCAATATATATTCTACAAATGTAAGCTCTTTTACAAGTCAATAAGGAACTTAGTTCTGAATAACTTTAATAAAATGTTTAGTCCTTTTTGTAGAATAAGAAGTTAGCGCCGGCGACAGTGCACGCGCAATCGTGGTGGAGATTTCTTAGCGGATAACGCGTTCTTTATTGACGTTATATAGAAATTGGTTTAATTTGCAAATATATTAATAATTAAACATAGATTTAGTCTCATGTTTCCCTTGGATCCTCATAGCAAATATAAAGTTAGAGAAAATGTTAAATTCTTATATGGAAATCTGATCGTCCTTTGATAAATCACGCAATTGCCAGTTCTACGATAGCTATAACGTGCGACATTTCCCAACGGAACGGAACGGAACGGCGTTTTATATTTCGCCACAATGAGCATCCGTTGCGAACAACAAACTCTAGACAACACTAGCGCATCGCTTTACATAGCTATAGCTAGTTCTTAAGGTACCACACATAGAAGCTATAATGCGATAAATAAAAATCAATGTTAGAGACATAAAACATCTGAGAGCCCGACAACGCCACTGTAACACCTCGACGGAACTCGCAGTCCGACACTCTTCATAGAACGTACTGTTGTATGGGTGTAGAGCCTGTGAGGTAGAGCCTTTTGTTGGCAGACATCGGTCAGTAGAATTTTTAAACGGAATTATAGCTTATTTTTTTTTTAGAAACGTATAAAATTTTTAGGTCGTTGTGATGCAGGTGCAAGCGTGTGACTGTAACGCGAGGGTTGTGTGGTCGATACCCACTCGAGGTAATTAATTATAATTTATTAATATATTCATTTCTTTGCTCTTGTGCCAAGGCAAAATTACGCCGGCGTTGAGTTCCGCCGCTCAATACGCAATGTCTCGAAAACTCGGCAGAAAGTGTGAAACGTAGGGTAACAATACTCCCTCCCTACCCTGCTATATGTGTGATACAGTGAAGAAGCTGAAAAAAAAATAACGTAGCGTCCATTAAAGTTTAATAAAAATTTTGAAATATACACAGGCGTGTTCGCATATAAAAAAAGTCTGGGCTCTGGCACACTTTGAAATTTTATTCACGTTGAGTCACGTGTTGAAGCTGTCTAGAACATGAAAAATTGTGGGCAATTATATACAGATGAGATCCTGTTCTAGTTTAACATCATATCATGGTGACGGTTTCTTCTAGTAGTTGATATTGCTCCAAAATAATGAGTGTAAGTGGATAAACTGTTTTGTCAGAAAGACCGGTCTATTTCCTCAAAATTAAAATAAATTTAATTAAAATCAGCTTCACGCTGTATCCCGCACACAGCAGGGTAGGCAGAGGGAACCTAGTGTTCACACACTGTTCGGCACTTTACGCTGAGTTCTGAAGGCATTGCATGTTAAGTGGTGGAACTCAACGCCGCACATTGCCTTAACACCAGAACGAAAAAATGAAAATATAAATGTAAATAAATATTTCACTACTTCGAGTGGGGATCGAACCCACAACCAGTCGATTTTACAGTCACACTTTGCACCCCTGCGCCACGACTGGCCTGGAAATAAAAATAAGAAAAGAAAATAAAAAACATTGCGGGTAAATATATATTTCTATTTATTGGTGGATTGTGCAAAGAATATTCGTGCTAGTAATACAGCTATAAATCTTTCAGCCAACATTAATCATTGGAGAAACTTTGACGTTAGAAATTTCGCTTCGCTTTCCGAAACTTAACGTAAGGTGTACGCGGAAAAAGCTTTGAAAGCGAAAAAACAAGTAAATGATATCAGTATCGTTAGAAACATTTACAAAGTTAGCTTGTCGTTGATTCTTTATGTAAAATATCCGTTTTCAGTACATAGCAGTGTAGGCAGAGGGGACCTGAGAACCTAGTGTTAAGACACTCCTTTCTCCACCTTCCGCTGAATTCTTGCGACATTGAGTGTGGAATCGCGGAACTCAACACTCACGCTTTGTCTCGTTACCAGGGCAAGGACAAGGAAATATTATATATTTCTTATAATTATTAAGAAAACGTATAAAAATTGGAACGTAGCGGGATTTGAACCCGCGCTTCTTGGGAAACCATCAAGCCATACATTCTCATCGAGCTACGTCGGAAATCTTATACGCTTCTTTCAACTTATTTATGTTATTAGCATCTCTTGTTTTCTTAATAAGTATTTTTCTCTTCTAAGTGTGAATTAACATTTTAAAAATGTTAAAAAATATATATTTCTTTTCCCCGAGTAGAAATTGAACCCACAACCGTCGCGTTGCAGTCGCATGTTCGAGCCCTCAAAAACCCATTCATATTTAACGTTTCACTCGTAATCGGGTCAGCGCTGTCGAAAATGTTTTGTGCATTTTTAGACCACTTAATTGTTTGAGCACTGAGAAATATTTTCAACGAGTTGCGGTGATTTTATTTAATATAGCTTTGATGTGTGTGTATATAAAATATTTTAAAAAAATATGCATTTTATATAGCTATGACACATTGTGGTTAATAACAAAAATAATGTAAAGTTTTGCCTAAATAATCGACATAAACATTTTTTATTATAAAGTGCTTATGTAAAATAATCTAAACTTTTACCTAAATAGTAAAACATTTTTATAAAAAATATTAGGTAAATTATATTTATAACTTCTATATAATTTAATATTTACTTTAATAACTGGCGGATCACAGAGGTAATTCTGCAAATTTTGCATTCACTTCTATTCATTGGCAAGGCGAAGCGCGGTGCTGAGTTATGGCGTAACACGTAATGTCTCGACCTCGAGCAGAGAACCAAATTTGTTGGTTCTATCTGCCTACCCGAGACTACGTAAAAATTAGTAAAAACATTCTTTATTTACATATTTTGACAGCGAATTTCAAATTCAGTTTCTAGTTTAAAGCCAGCAAGTGGATAAAACGGTCAGTACAGACGCACGAGCTACCTTATATTTAAAAAATACCTGGTACTCAGAATGCATCATTATTGACCCTAAACCAGCTCTGCGTACAGTTGCGGTACTAATTTACTAAGTACTAAATATTCATATAATTTTGATAGTTACTTTACTAAACATAACATACATTTATAGTGAAATATGAAATTATAATTTCATTATGTATTATAATTTCTTTCATTATGGATGTGTAAAACTGTTGTGAATTTTAAATGAGAGGGCAACCGTGGCGCTGGGGTATAAGAGTGTCATTGTAAACGCGTTAGGTTGTGGGTTTGATTTCCCACTCGAGGAAATTAAATATTTATTATCTTCATTTTTTCGCTCCGGTGTGTGAGACAAAGCGTTGTGTTGAATTCCGCCAGTCAACATGCAATGCTTTCAGAATTCGGACGAGAGAAGTCTTAATACTATCTACGAGATACCTGAAAAAAAATCAAATTAAAGTTCGTACCTATATATGTATATTTAAAAAAAACAAAGTTTCTTTAAATGCTAGTTGCATTATTGAAATCAAGTCATAAGGACTACATTTCTATAATGTAACTCACAAATAACAAACATTTTTATTTACGTATCTGTCTTTCTTGTTAGTAATAGACCGGTTACTAAAAAAAATGGGGAAGATTTTTACCGGCTCAAATTTAGATTTTAATATAATTTAAATAAATTTAGAGGCCAGTCGTGGCGCAGCGGCACGAGGTGTGACTGTAAAACCGACTGGTTGTGGATTCGGCGTTGAGTTCTGCCACTCAACACGCAATGCCTCCAGAATTCGGCAGAAAGTGGGCAACGGGAGAGTCTTAACACTGGATTCCCTCTGCCTACCCTGCTGTGTGCGGGATACAGCGTGAAGCTGATTTTAATATAATTTAATTTACATACAATTTTGCAGATAAAAAATTGACTGATGCCACAATCTAGGGCTATTAGAAAAGTTCGCACAATACATACGACCGCCGCGTTGTAACCCGCTCGCCTCGTGACCTCTCTGCGTCACCTCTCTGTGTGACCTACATGTAAACGTGTAAAAACCAACGCTACCCTAAATCATGTGAAATATTACAAAAAATACTTTTATACGGGTTAAAGGTCTTGTAATTTATTAAAGGTTAAACCGCTAATAATTGTATGTGGAGAAAATTATTGATATTTATTTATTAAATATTATGGCCGGCCGAGGAGGGAGAGCTTGGGAGTTATATTTAAAATGGAAGATGTGAATTATTTAATGTTTTCTTAAATTTCTTCGCTCAGGTTACAAAGGCAAAGCTCGGCGTTGTGTTTTGAAATTTTGCCACTCAACGTCTTGTAAATTTAGTGGGAAGTGGTCAACGGAGTGTCTTATCACTAGATGCCCTAGATACAAAGAGAAGCTGGTACTTATGTATTTGTTTATTTGTCTTCTTTTAAAGGTAGATTGATGCGTTAAGCATGGTTAAATTTATTATTTTTGATACAATTTTTTTGTGCAGTTTATCGAAAATGTCAAACTTAAGTTTGCAAATATTTCAAAACAATTATAATGTCAAAACAACTGCTAAATAGTGCTACGAATAGATATAGATACTATACAATTCTCATTTACTTGAACACGATAACTTAAATATTAGACAAATACTCGTATATATTTATGATTTAGGTTTCTTTCTACCCGCAATTTACGACCACACGTCCAGATATTAATATGTTCATAATTTATGATCGTGCGTACATTATATTATGAATTATGTATCAAAATTGCCAATAAGTCGGACATGATCGCGAACGTGGCAGTAAATAGTTGTAGATCGTAAAAACGCAATAAACCACAGCCAGGGCCGGCCGGTGCCGGTGCTGGTGTGAGGCTACACGACTCTAAACAATGTGCTTCTTTACGACACCCATAACTCCGTGAGCTTTTACAGTTTTCATACATTTCGCATTTTGGTTTTCTATTGAATGTGAGAAATAAATTAATTTATGCGCAGGTATTCATGGGATGGTGGTTATTGCCAATTGATATTTTACTCGGCACTTGTAGTTGTCGTAATGGACGCTTCGCTGTGAACGAGGCATTCGAGTATCGAGCTTTTCATGTGAAATTGAATTAAATCCTTTTTGATATAATGCTATTCATTTATTTTTATTTATTCATCATCCGCATTTAGTACTTTTCGTCTGGTTTTAGGGTTCCGTACCTCAAAAGAGATAACGAAACCTTTATAGGATCATTTTGTTGTTCGTCTTTCAAGAAAATAAGTTCTTCTTATTTATCCAAAGATCGTTTGAAGGTAGGTGGGAAGTAATTACTATCTAATATCCAAGTCCGCGGTCTCTTGGAGCACAGAGAAAAAATAAGATTCTAAGCGAAAGCAAAGAAAAAGCGGTTTACTCCTCGATTTGCTGGTATGAAAATCTTTACTGTACTTCACATGACCTCTACAATTATGAAATTTGACAAACGAAAACGAAGTTTGTCTTTTATAAGTCACGTTACGTTAATGTACATTCATGAAAACCAAATTATACGGAACCGTCGGTGGACGAGACGGACTCGCACTTGGCCGATTTCTTGAACATTGTATGTTGGGTGACAAAATTTAACATCACATTTAAAAATACTAAAATAACGTTTAAATATAAATATTTCTGTGAACGAATTGAACTCATAATAATCATCACGTAAAACAACAATATAGATATTGACGTCATCATTTCGTCGACGTCGTCATCAGAGCAATTGAGTCTCTGACTTATTGTGATGGATGATTTTTTAATATATTTCAATATATGCATTTATATATATATATATATATATATATATATATATATATATATATATATATATATATATATATATATATATATATATATATATATATATATACTAGCGGCCCGCCCGCGGCTTCGCCCGATTAAGCTACTACACTGTACTTACACTGAATTACGTTCGTGTTTTAATATAACTAATATAACTATATTGTAGGTATGTTTGCAGCGCACTTAAGATTTCTAATGTGAAAATTATTAAAACTTCAAGTTTCATTATCGTAATTCCCATAATAATATTCAATTAAATGTTTGAAAAAAAAACAACTTATCGATATTTACAATAAAATCGTAACTCATCGATGTTTGTACATGGAAATTATAATAAATAAAATGTTATTACGAACATTTATGTAATAGAACTTGTTCAATTTGTCTGCTTGTCTGTGCGTTTGTTCACACTAATCTCAGAAACGGCTTAACTGATTTAAGTGCACTTTTGTATTTTAGCAAACTTCCCTTAACCTTTAGTAGATATTTGTTTTATTTTAATCGGTTCATAAATAAAAAAATTAAAACCACATTCACGCTGCATCCCGCCTATAGGAAACTTAGTGTTAAGACACTCCGTTCCCCACCGAATTCTGGAGGCATTGCGTGTTGAGTGGCGGAACTCAAGGCCGTCCTTTGTCTCGACACCAGAGCGAAGAAATGGAAATATACATTTTAAATAAATATTCCTTTTTTAAAACATTTTAGTGTTATTCCACACTTAGGACAGAAAAATACTTATTTAGAAAGAGGAAAGGAAGCCGCGCCTCCTGGAAACCGACCAGGTCGGTTTCCAGGAGGCGCGGGTTCAAGTCCCGCTGCGTTCAAATTTTTATACGTTTTCTAAATAAGTATAAATATTCCTTTCCTCGAGTGGGGATCAGTCGGTTTACAGTCACACTTTGTGCCCCTGCGCCACGACTGGCCTCAAATATTTATCTATTATTTACATATTAATACCAGTTGTAACGCGGAGGGAAGTTACTTTAAACGTGACGTTGATTTCCACTCGAAGAAATGAACTGGTATCGAGGCATAGTGGTGTTGCGTTCCGCCACTCAACAGGCAATGCCTCCAGAATTTGGAAACGGAGTGTTTTAACACTAGGTTCCCAGATGCCCTCTGCCTAGCATATCATTGAAGCTGAAATAAAATGTAGTACATATTTATAAAATTAACCTTAAAAAAATATTAAACGCAATAATCATTTCCATTAAAATAACAGCCGTAAAATGAAAACTAACTTAAGCCATTCCGTAATACCCCTATTACTTATTTGCGGCCTTAAGTCGCGCCATCAACGCGTACCAGGTAATGAAATTTACAATATATTATTAAAATAAATCACAAGAATGTAATTTTATTTCCTCGCCGAGGTAAATTACCTATTATTATTTTCCTTTCGCCATTTGCAGACTAGGGATTCGTAGAGTAGAGACATAATATACAAAAATCAAAATAAATATTGAAATTATACACTACTGGATACAAAAATAAAGACCATGTGTAAAAAATCATTTTATTCAATCAATCATCACCATTAAATCATTCACAAAATTACACAAAAAAACAAAATATTAAAAATCATTAAAAACACGAATACTACATAAAAGTAATTTTGGTCCGCACTTGGTTAACTTGCCAAACGTTGAGGTTCTCGTATTCTTCAATGCACGCGTCCACCTGGAGAAAGAAGACAAAATATGATTTATATGTAAAAAATATATTATATGCAAAAGGAATGCATCATGAAGAAAAAGGTCAAGAAGTAATAAAATATATTTATTTTATTTTCTTTAAATTTAATAAACAATTTTAAAAAACTAAAGCATTATTAAAAATCTAAGGTTTAATCGTCGTCTGAAAATGATATGACATTTCTCTTTTACACCATATACTATTGTCAATATATATACATGTAAATAGCATAACTATTATTTATTAATTATAAAAATCCTAAATCACGGTGGGAAAGCGCGGCGTTGAGTTTCACTACTCAACACATAATACCTCCAGAAATTGCAGAAAGTGGGGAACGGAGTGTCTTAACATTAGGTTCCCTCTGCCTACCCCGCTATGTGCGGGATACAGCGTAATGCTGAAAAAAAATCCTAAATATTACTTGTTTTGAAGCTACTCTAATCGTATAAAATATAATAAAAAAAACTGAAAACATTATAAAAAATAATCAATTACAATACCTATTTATCGTTAATTCTGTTGGGTGCAGCCTTGGTTAACTAGTGATTACGATAATCACAGTTTTAAAGTAATTATATTTAATATTAAAACACATAAATATAAACATTAAGTGGAAAAATAATAAACGAATATATAATATATTGTGTAAATATTTAATAACATGGCTATCGATGAGTTAACTTTAGTATTTAAATGTATTTATTTCTATTGTGTATTGTTTTTTTTAATTTGTAAAACGAAACTGCGACACGCAATAAAAGTGAGTGGAGGATTTTCATATATAATATCTGTTTGTCATAAATTCAAAAAATAGATAGTTTTATTGGATACTAGCGAAAAGCTCGCGTCTTCGCCTGTTTACTAATCTGAATTATTTTCGTGTTCTTATAATATTATTTTGAAAACAATTGGCTAAAACTTTAGTTTTTAATGTATGGACATTGAAAACTGAAACTTTAGCCAATTCAATAAAATAGTTATTTTATAGCACTTTCGAGACATTACATCTGCTGCTACTAGCGGCTTCACGGCGGCCACGACTCGTCGACCTTACTGTAAGTCCAGAGTGACTTCTGCATTTTCCACCAATATAGAGATTGGGTGACTAACTGACCTCAGCGTCTGACTTCATGAAAGATTTGAAACCATAAATCCATAAATGATTACCTGATCCGGCTTAAAGCCTTTATCGACACATCTCTCGATGACGTCAGCGACGCGTACACTGCGCGACGAGCCCGCCAGCTCGCGGACCACCGCGAATATACGGTCGGTGGCGCTGATGCCCCTGGATTTATTCATTATTTATTAATTTACACTAATATAACAAAGCTCAGTTTTAATCAGTTTGTTTATTTGATAACTCTAACCTCTAGAACTATCATCAGTCAGATTTTTAAAATATGTATATGATCACCACATTCATACGAGAATCTGTATTGGCATTGTAAATTCTTGGTTAGGCTTAAATATTAATATCATTTTTGATGACAAGGGATTGAAAAGACGATAATAAAAAATATATTACGAGCCATGACTTAATAAAGCTGTGGGTAATAACTTCTTTGACATTTGAATAACCAACTTTAGTTTTTGTTGTTTATTTTCAAATTACT
Source organism: Heliconius himera (assembly GCA_021202915.1). Classification (NCBI taxonomy): domain Eukaryota; kingdom Metazoa; phylum Arthropoda; class Insecta; order Lepidoptera; family Nymphalidae; genus Heliconius; species Heliconius himera. Next base: position 397,266 of record JAJHJA010000143.1, on the reverse strand, counting down.
TTCATTTTAGGTACAACCGATAATTCAAATATGCTTGCAACGTTTATTTGAATAAAGAAAAAATTTACTTATTTTATCATATTCATCTTATGTTGCTTTTGTAATAAGGCTTTTAACACACTGTTGAGTGGTGTATTTGGTTAAATTTAGGTACCTATATGATAATAATGTATAATATCCATGGATATACCTTTGTACATTTTCTTCTACGTGTTGGAGTGACTGTTTTGACATTTCCACTAGACGGATAGCTTCAGAAACATCTTCTTTCTCGACAACATCTGATAATCTACAATAATATATATAAAATTAATAAACATTATAAAAATACACTCTAAAAGGTTTTCTAATATAATTACTTTATTAACTTTAATATGGTGAATTTGACGGCGTTTTGTTGTATCTATTTGTATAACCAAAGCAGAAAGAAAGATAACATTTTGAATATAGATATAACATTCCTTTCTCAAGTGATAATAGAACCAACAACCTATGTACAGTCAGATGCAGTCCCACTCTGTCAATGGTATTAGTTTAATTTAATTGATTTAATTTAATTGGATGGTTTTTTTAGTTTCACATGCAGCAAGGTTCTCCCATTTCCACCCAATTTTAAGGACAGTGCGTGTTGAATGGCGGAACTCAAGGCCGGCCTTTGGCTTGTTATCAAACAAAGGATATGAAAATAATTCACTCCCCGGAATGGGAATCGAAACCGCAATCATCGCGTTTGAAGTCAGAGTAATTTCAAAATTTTATTATTATTATTAACTTAAATATTTTGGGCCGATTTCAAATATCAAAATATTTATTTTAGAATTATATATTTTTAAAAAAATTAAATAATGTATGATCTTTATAATACATACCTAAGCCTCGCCAGAGCAGTGGACAGACGCAGTATAGCGAGCAGGTTACGCGCCGACGTGAATGTGACGTCACGCGCGTTGCGCGCCTCACGACGCAGCTCTACGTACGATGCTGAAAATATTTAATTGTTACTATTTCAAGGACAAAAATTTTGGAATAAAAGTTGGAGAAATAACAATTAACATTTTTTTAAGTTAGTTGTTGGAATTCAAAATTTTATTTAAGGGATAAATAAAAAAATAAAGAGCACATTGTTTTTTGTACATTTAAGACAATACTATGGCATATGCCATCTTGCAGATAGGTGAATCGCGGCAGTCATGAAGTAGGGTTTGCTGAACATTTGTGCACTAAGGAAGAAAATAATCAAAAATAATCTCTAATTAATAGTTAAACTACGACTAACTTCAGGGCGGTCACGACTTGTCACTCTACTGTAAGTTGACTACATTCTATAATGCAAACAATCAATCAATATTATTCAGAGACATCGACTAGTCTGTACATGATCGTTCAGTTTAGTTCTTTTGTCATGGCGTTTCCAATGAATTCGGAATAAAATCTAATCTACCTATCTACAAAATATGAATACACAAAGAAGAACTCACACACGATGTAGTCGGCGAGCGCGCGCGGCACGGCGGGGTGCTTGCGGCGCGTGAGTGCGAGGTAGCGGCGCACGAGGCGCATGGGCAGCGCGCGCACGGCGCTGGGCGGCTGCGACGAGTGCTGGTGCACGTACGCGATGTGCTTGGCCAGCGACAGGTCCTTGTCCCTGTTCATGTTCATGGTGAATGACAAGTGGCCACTTTAATATATACTGACTGGATTTACATAACTCTTTATTTAATTTGAATTTTAATTTTAATATTAAAATCTTTCCTTGTCCTTTGTTTTAACATTTTCATTTCAGATAAACTATATGCATGTTTATCAAACTTCTCATGTTATAATATTTAGTAAAACATTTAAACAAACCTATTAGGTTTATCCTGTATAAGCCATAACAGATCGAATCTGGACAGCAAAGCGGCTGGCAGTTGTATATTCTGTTCGATAGTTCGTTTTGGATTGTATCTCCCATATGCGGGATTGGCCGCCGCTAGGATGGACACGCGGGCGTTTAGACACGTCATTATACCGGCCTGAAAGGGAATTTAAGTTTAAAATTTGTTATAGAATTTACCATAAAGTTATTGTTTTTTTTTAAGAAATAATATATTTTACTTATTAAAGTATATTTTTATTAAGAACATGATGCAGTGGTGTGGATAGCATTATGAAAGTATTTTATTTATCATTTCAAGTGTCTTTAAAAATATGGCCACTAGGTATCTTTGTCACATTTTATGATTATACATTCCATATATATGATAGAAATACAAGTGATTATAACTAAATCTAACTAATTTAAAATTAAATAACAAACCTTAGCAATACTAATAGTCTGTTGCTCCATAACTTCGTGTATAGCAGTGCGGTCGTTCTCCGCCATTTTATCGAACTCATCTATACAACAGACTCCCTGATCTGCTAGCACTAGGGCACCACCTTCTAACATCATTTCTCCAGTGAATGGATCCTATTGGTATAACAAACATTAAAAATATTGTATATTAAAATAGCAATAAAGCCGTTGTGGTAGTAGCACGGCGTCTAACTAAGCGTGAAAGTTAGGGGTTTGTTCCCCCTTTGGGGGAATATATTATTTTTATTTTCATTAACTCACTTTAGTAACAAGAAAAAGCACGGCGTTAAGTTTCGCCACCAACGCCAACAGGTTGCTACAACTCATTCATCCATCCATCATACTGTAAGTTAATATAAACCACCTTCAAGACAGCAGCAGTAAGACCAACTCCAGATGAACCCCTGCCAGTGGTGTACTGAGACCGAGGTGCGAGACGGTCGATGTAGTTAAGTAGCTGCGACTTGGCCACACCGGGGTCACCCATCAAGCAGATGTTGATGTTGCCACGAATCTTCATGCCGTTTGGACGCCTGGTGTAAATGTTGGGAATTTAATTATTAAGACTAATATATGCTTTTTATAATGAAATATATAAAATAATATTAACTATCTAGAGTCCGCCATTGCCACAATGGGATAGTGTCTGATAGTACAACAAGAACAGTTGAAGGTTAGATTCATACTCTCGTTCTTTAAATTATTTTATATTTCTTGCTCTGATAAACAAAGCGTGGCTTGGACTTGCGCAACATTCAAAGAATCAAAACATGGATGGAAAGTGAGGAATTACTGCTTTCATATTAAAGTCACTCCACCTTACACTGCTGTATGTGAGAAGTGGCAGCATGTAGCTAAATAAAAAAAAATCATATATATAATTGATATCTATTTATTAAAATCCATTGTCGCATGTGACTTTTTTAGCTTTACATTGTATCTCGCTGAGTAGGCGGAGAAAAACTAGTGTAAAGACATTCCGTTTCCATTAATACACTTCCGTTCCCACTCTATGCCGAATTCTGGAAGCATAGCGTGTTCAGCGAAGGAGCTCAACGTTGCGCTTTGCCTCCACAACAGAGTACAGAAAAGAAAATATTAAATATTTCATTTCCTAGCCCTGTGCTCCTTTGCTATGACTAGCTATCACTTAGATCATCCCTTGGAAAAATAATTGTATCTATATTGTTCCTTTTTTTTTTGGTTTTGTATGTTTTAAAAGCACAGTAGTTAGATCCCCTTAATCATTTTGTTTACTAGCCCTATTAGAAGAACATCTAAAAGATTTATTAACCTAAAGAAAAATACATACTTATCAACACCACCAACAAGCAAAAGCAACAACGCTTTCTTAACATCTTCATGCCCATATATTTCAGGGGCCAAACTGCGCGCCATTCTCGAATATAAATCATCGTCTGCAAGTTCTGATAACTCCTCTTCAGTCAGTGCTTCTGCCATTTCGCCTTCGTCACTTTGGTTTAAACAGGTTATACCCTATAATAATAATAACAAATTAATATTCTAGTAATGCAGCAAAACAATGTTTTACTGTAAACATGATGGTTGTGGGTTTGATTACCACTCAGGGATTTAATTATTTTCATTTCTACCGCGGCATTAAGTTCCTCTATTAAACAAGAAATGAATAATAAAACTAAAACTATAAATAATATAAAAATAAACATTCCAACACAACAACAACCGCGGCATTAAGTTCCTCTATTAAACAAGAAATGTATAATAAAACTAAAACCATAAATAATATAAAAATAAACACAAATACTAACATGAGCCTCCAAATATGTGTCAGACAGCAATCCCTGCACAATTTGCTTGAATCCCGCATTAAGTAGTGGTAGGAAGACACCAGTGACTGCCACATGGTCGCCGGGTTGAGCGCGCCTTGTTGTCTCACCGCGGCAGTAGATTGACAACTGACGTGGTATATGGCCGACTGGTACTTGATCAGACTGAAATTTTGGAATTTGTTAGTAAATGAGGGCAGTCGTGGCACAAAGACACAAGCATGCGACTATAAACGCGACAGGTTGTGCGTTCGATTCCCACTCGAAGAAAAAAAATAATATTTTCATTTCTTCACTGTAGTACTAAGGTAGAGCGCGGCGTTGAGTTCCGCCACTTAAGACATATTGCCTCCAGAATTCAGCAGAAAGTGGTGAATAAAAATGTCTTAAAGGTAATAGAGTGTATTAAAGACTAAGTTCCCAGGTTCCCTCTGCCTACTCTGCTTGTGTGGAATACATTGTTAAAATACAAGAAACAATATATCATAAAAAAAGATAAGAAAATGAAAATTCCAAACAGAAAATTACATAAGACTCACATGTTCTTGAATCTTCAACTCCTGAAACTTCTGAAAACGAGAGCCCCTGGTCTGCAAATGTAGTTGTCCAGCAGTCTTGTTCAGTCTACATTCATCAGCAGTACATGCTGGTGGAGGTGTGAATTGAAGGGATCTGACAGGCTGATAGATTTCTGCTCCGCAAGCACTGCATGAGTATGTTGCTACTATTAGAAGAGGCTTCACATCTGTGCATCTCGTTACTATACCTGAAAATTAAAATAAGATTGTTTGTATAATGAGAAATTTGATTATTGGAACTATGTGTAATGTGAGATATTGTGTGTTAGTGACCGGCATTCAATGCTGAGTTTTGTCCCATAGGATTGAACCCACAACTATTGTATTTAAATCAGATGCAATTCCACTGATCTATAATGGATCTTTTGTAAATGATTACATTAATTTATTTACTAAGCCAACAAACAAATTTTAATACATTGTAGAGGTTTTTGATAAATTGGTAGATGTTATTCAGAGATCACACAGTATTTGTTCCCTTGAGTAAAGATTTAACCTGTAACTATTACATTGCCTCTTTACCAGAGCAAGGAAATTGACAAATGATAAAAATATAGTATACATTATACAGGATGGAAGCGTCAGCGCTCCTTTTACGGGAACAGTATTCAGGATAAAATATTTCAAACCCGTAAAGAAATTAATCAAAATACTTCAGCAATTTAGACATAGGAGTTTTTTCATTTCATGATGTTCATCCATATCCACCTATATTCCGTGTGACGCAGTTACGCATAGATACCAATAACGTAAACATACAACTATATTATACAAAAATACTACTAAAGGTTAAACGACTTTGAACTTTGCCGCCAATACCTACAACTTGATTTCGGAATGAGGCGTATGCGGTAGTTTCCCTTTGATAGCTTTATGTCTGCGTGCGTCGTTCTTGACATGTGGCGTTTTATTTTACAACGATAATTGTATTATTTAGTTTGTTTGAAAAAATCACTCTTTGAATTTTGGGAAAAAAAAATAATTGTATGAGGCTTATATAGAATAGTTAAAACTGTGGTTCCTTTAAAGTGGTGCTTGCAAAAACGCTCTGTATAATATATAATAGTAAAATAAGTATAAGAATAAAAAATTATATTTGCTATTGCAAAAAATAATTAATATTACAAAAAAAAATTGGATGAAGTTAATTTAAATATTACATGAAATATTACAAGAACAATCTTACCTCTTACTGTAACCAGTTTTCCAATGTGTTCAGCTTTAACTTCTCTTATGGGCACTGATTTAGATGTAGACATATCCTTGAAGTAAACTTCACTAAAAAAATATAAACATTATTTCAAATATCTTAAAGTAAATAAGCTTAAAATTTTGAAATTTAATAACTTAATATTGTAACTCACATATTAAAATATGTTTGTGAACTTATGAATAAAGCTTAATAAATATAAATATATTATTATAAGAAATAAATGTTGTTATCATTAAAACTATTTTTATACATACAATCGTCTGATCAGTTCAGGTGGGTATCTATTCCTAGGATCTCTCATTTCACCAGGTATCCTGTGGTTTCTAGCTTCCAACATTATTCTGTGTTCAATGTACACATCTAAGGCATCTTTGGCCACAACCTAGATCAATAAAAAATAAAGCATAAACACTCATATCTGTAACTTTATATCCACAAGATCTTGAGAGAAAAGGTTTTTTTTTAATTTCAGAATGCTAAAGATAGTCAAAAAGACTCATGGGACTTTTAGCGTTTATTAAGTCAAATTAACATAAATTGCATAATTGAAAAAGTAATATAACACTAACATCTTTATGTTTGTATTCTGGAAGCATTTCATAAACAACGTCTGACACCATATTAGTATAACGTCTTGTGTTTTTCATCACAGCTTCAGCTAACTCTTCATTTGTTTCATGTAAATCGTCCAAGTCTACCACAAATGTCACCTGGAATTCAATTATTAAAAGTTAAAAATTTAATTATTTAAATAAAAAAATATTAAAGTAGTGAAAATAATATGCATTTTTGTAAATTAACATAACTCGTAGCCAACAAATAACAATCATGTATTTTTGTGTATTATAGAAAATTGAGTACTAACCTGTTCTCTATGTGCAACTTTGGTAAGTTGTTCTGAATATTTAAAAAATTTGCGGCCTTCATCATCAGTTTGGCAAAAATCTATGAAGAAGTTCTTAAAACTTTCTAAAATAACAATAATAAACGTATAAAATATAAATCATTATATCTTTATAGCAATCTAAATAATCATACAATACCTTTATCAGCAGTATAGTCTCGCATAGCCATTTTTAATTTATTTTTACTTGCTTAATGTACTTAATAATTATAATTTATAATTACAAACTTCGTTGAAGTACTAGAAAATAGAAATATTATCAATATCAAACTTTATAATATGAATAACTGTTGACAGCATAGTAAAATCACAGAACACATATACCCAAAGTGAAGTAAAATTTGGCGCGAAAAGAATAATACAGAATAAAAAACGGCAGACAGACTACAAATATAAGGCTACATTAGTAGAACTAAATATAAAGTACTAGCTATAAATATATATGGATATGGTATATTTTTTATGGTATGAGGCCGGTCGTGGCGCAGCGGCACGAGGTGTGACTGCAAAACCGACTGGTTGTGGGTTCGATCCCCACTCGAGGAGATGAAATATTTACTTAAATTTATATTTCCATTTCTTCGCTCTGGTGTCGAGGTTAAGCGCGGCGTTGAGTTCTGCCACTCAACACGCAATGCCTCCAGAATTCGGCAGAAAGTGGGGAACGGAGTGTCTTAACACTAGGTTCCCTCTGCCTACCCTGCTGTGTGCGGGATACAGCGTGAAGCTAAAAAAAAAAAAAAAAAAAGGTATATTTCAGCCAATTCAATAAAGTACTTATTTTGTACTAATATAGCCGCGTGCAATACTTTATATTGACATTATTTAAATAAAACTGCCACTAAATGTTAAGGGAAGTTTGCCAAAATAAAATAGTGAAAATTACATTGGTTGAGTAGATTCAGAAACTAACGTCGACAACCGTACAAACAAACAAACAAAATTTTAAAATCATGTTTTTCGGTTCTATTACATTGACAAATGCCTGCAATAATAAGTAAAATTCTCATGTACCTTTTATGTACAGACAGTGAACAATTATAATTTTATTATATGTATAAGTAATCCAATAGCTTAATTTAAAAATAGTAATTATGAAAACTGTCATAACTGTCTTATATGACAAAAATTATTGTATTATAGTAAAAGTTCTTAAAAAATATATTTATAGCACAATAAAAATATATTTGAGGCCAGTCGTGGGGCAGGGGCACAGAGTGTGACTGTAAAATTGACTGGTTGTGGGTTCGATCCCCACTCGAGGTGATAAAATATTTACTTACATTTATATTTTCATTTCTTCGCTCTCGTGTCAAAGTGCTGTGGTGAGTTTCCCCACTCAACACGCAATGCCTCTAGAACTCGGCGGAAAGTGGGGAACGGTGTGTCTTAGCGCTAGGTTACCTCTGCCTGCCCTGCTGTGTGCGGGATACAGCGTGAAGCTGATTTTTTTTTAAAATATATTTATAACATAACCCCAACATATAATTTTACATGAGAGAGGTGTTGTGGTTGTGCTAATTTCAGAACGCAAAATTATTTCGCGCCAATATTGTAATGTCAAATAAAATGAAAAAATCGTGTTGTTTTAAAAACAAGAACTTTTGTTTATATTTAAACTTTTAAAAAACGTTTATTGCATAATTTATAAATCATGGCGGATTCTTTAGGTGATAATAATATATTACTAAAGTTAACATAAGATAAAGTTTTACTACCTAACATGATTGATAACTACTTTCAGCTAACCAAAGGGCTAAAAGGCAAAAAATTGATAAACATGGTCGTATGTCCGCATTTGAAAAGTTAAAACAATTAAAAGGGAAAGGTACAAAGCATAAATACGATGTAGACGAATTAGAAAATGTATACGATACCGTGGATGAAAGTGAATACAGTGAACGAGTCCTACAAAGACAAGAAGACGACTGGATTGAAGATGGTATTTTAAACTTAATTTTTTTAAAGCTTTAAGTGTCTAAACTAGAATGACCTGTCAATAAAAATGTTTATTTCACCGTAGATGGAACTGGCTATGTTGAAGACGGTAGGGAAATATTTGATGATGATGATGGAGTTAATGATACTTATGTGGCAACCGATAATAAAGATTCTGGTCGAGGACAAAAGAGAAAAGCTAGAGTCGCTCCTCAGGCGGCTGGCAAGGGTAACATAAGAAATCTCTTAGGAGCTATGCCAACTAAGAAAAAAGAGGTATTTTAAATTTTTTTTAAGTGCAACTAGCACAGTAAGATAAATTATAAGTAAAACTACCACAAATAAACTGTAGCAAGCATATAACATTGTTAATGTAGCTTGATAAGAATGTCTAGATAGATTAAGTGGCATTTTGACAGTTTTTGAGAGTCCCACTACATTTTAATTTTATGTTTCTAAATATTTTAATGTAAAAAGTTGTGTATTATTATTTATCAGCAGATATATAATACTAAGTATATTTATAATAATATTGCAGTAGATGGGTATGTTTGGTACATTTTTTCATTTTACAGATGATGGGTAAATAAATAGTCAAACTGATACAGAAGACAGAGGAGATCTTTTCCAACCATTTTTGCTCCATACAGTTTTTTTGAGTATTTTATTGTGTACATGGGCTATATATATTTTTTATACATATATATTGTTTATTATATTGTTTGGGGTAAAAATAGGTGGAAATGATGTTATCTATCAGTTCATCTATCTATCTACCAACAAGCCTGTATAAAATTATTAAGCTAAGGCTTAAACTATAAAAATGTTAAATATTAATAATTCTATATTCAATTTTAGGATGTAAAAATATCAGATGATAATATTTTATCAGATATCATGTCTGATTTGGATGGTTCCGCCTCCACTACAGTTAAACCAAGAACATTAGTGCCTAATAAAGTGAGTGTAGTTGAATCAAATAAAAGAGAAGCTCAAAATTACTTTAAAAATCTGTCTTCAGCAGTTAAGAAACCGACAGTTTTGAAGGAAGAATCTATTAATACAACTATTTTAATAGGAGATTCAACCAATGATACAAAAATAACCACTGTAAGTATAAACATTAAAAACAGAAAAGAAGTAATGTGATGAAAAGTAAATGAATTATTAATATAAAATTATCAATATAATTATAATAATAAATTATAAACCTAATTAAAAAGTTTCTTAACTTTACATTGTATCCTACATGTAGCAGAAGAGACATTGGAACCAAGTGTTAAAACACTCCATTCCAAACTTTCTGTCCAATTTTTGACATGTTGATTGGCAGAACTCAATGCTCCCTTTATCAATATAATCTCTACCCTAATTGGGAATCAAACCCTCAACCATTGCATTTACAGTCACATGCTTTGACACTGCCACAGTGAGTTCAGTCAATTAAATTGATTTATAAATTCCTTATTAAGTCATATTCATTACTAAGTCATGAAAACTTAATAATGAATTCTAATTTTGTCTACTAAACATTAAATTGTTGTATTGCAAGAAACCGGATAATATACCTGAGACCTCCAATGGTTTAACTAAACCAAAGAAACCAGAATGGAAAATAGACAAAGAGATAAAACAAGAACTAGAAGACACTCCTACACAAAATATAGAGGAATTTCCTTCTCAAGATTTTGACTTTCCTGATGAATTCAGCAATGATGCCATACCTGAAGAGAAAAAAGTAAAGGAAGAACCAGTTACAAATACAATAACAGATTTAGCCGATGAATTCTTAAATGATAATTTTGAAATATTCCCAGTTAAAAAAGAAGCAAAAGAGTTGAAGCCTCTGACCAGCAATTGGTCTGAACAAAGTAACCAAGTTGTAACCAATATTCAATCTGATCTAGTATTGCCGTTACAGAGTAATAAAGAGGGAGAGAAATTTTTAAAGTTTTACTGGCTTGATGCATGGGAGGACAGGTTCGTAAAACCAGGAGTAGTTTATTTATTTGGGAAAGTATATGTAAATCCATCTAATAAGAAAGCTGGATGTGCATCTTGTTGTTTGGTTGTGAAGAATGTAAATAGGCAAATGTTCTTGCTACCAAGAGAATATGTGAGTACAATTATTTATGTCAGTAATAATATTATAATTAAAAAAAAATAAATTGAGACCAGTCGTGGCACAGGGGCTGTGACTATAAATGCCTGGCTTCAGGTTTGATCCCCACTTGAAGAAATGAAGATCTCAACTTTTTAAATATTTTTCCTGGATGTGGCATTTAAACCCATTTATCTTGTAATAATGCCTCTGTTATATATTGGTTTTCATGGGCAAAACTCTTTCCTGAATTTTGACTATCCAGAAATTTTTATTGACTTATGTGAGAATTAAACCCACAATCATCATATTTACAGTCAGATAGCCCCAAAATACATTAAAATATTTTATTTTCAGTGAATACCACTGGTTTCGTTACAAACATATATCTTTACAGCACTCTTAAAATATTCAAGATTGATTTTAATGACACATTTAGAAAATATAAAGATGATGTTTAAAATAATATTATCTAACATAATTTCTTCAACAATAAAAATTACACAATTTTATTAGATTTAACAGGACTAAAAATCTCAAACCTTTTACAATTCCTAACTAAGCCAATTAATTTTCTAATTAATATTCTCTATTCTACAGAAATTAGACCCCATAACACAAGAGCCCACAGATCAAGAAGTCACCATGATGGATGTATACCAAGAGTTCAACAGTGCAGTGGCTAGTGAGCTAGGTCTTAAGGAATTCAAATCTAGGAAAGTCACTAAGAGTTATTGTTTCAATTTACCAGATATACCTGCTCAGTGTGATTATTTAGAAGTAAAATATTCTGTAAGTGATATTATTATTTTTTTATTATTCTTAATAACAACTTAAGACTAGTTAAGACACTCTGTTCTCCAATTACCGATATAATGCATGGTGGGTGATGGTACTCAACCCCGAATCGTGAGCGTATTAAGCGGGTTCTACTACATACCGTATATTATAATTTTTATTTCGTTTTATAAAATTTTTAAAGTGTCATTCCACAACTTCGGAAAGAAAAGTATAATTATTAAGAAAACATATAAAAAATTGAAGGTAGCGGAATTTGAACTCGCACCTCTTTGGAAACCGTCCAAGCGCTCTAACCATAGACTGAACTAAGCCATAGTGTGAATGTATACGTGAAAATTTTTATACATTCTCTAAATAAGTATTTATGTTTCTTTTTCAGGCATCATTCCCACCACCAACACCCGGCAAGAAGTTCCTCACATTTTCACACATATTCGGTACAAACACATCTTCTTTGGAAACTTTTTTGCTTGAAAGAAAAATCAAAGGCCCCTGCTGGTTAGAAGTGAAGCAAGTGGAAAATGTCCAAGCTAAAGTGTCTTGGTGTAAATTAGAAGCAATGTGTGACAAAATGGAAAATATTAATGTGATTAAGAATGATAATGACTTGGAACCACCGCCTGTTGTTGTTGCTACTGTAAGTTAAAAAAAAATTAAATCAGCTTCACGCTGTATCCCGCACTCAGCAGGGTAGCCAGAGGGAACCTAGTGTTAAGACACTCCGTTCCCCACTTTCTGCCGAATTCTGGAGGCATTGCGTGATGAGTGGCAGAACTCAACGCTGCGCTTAACCTCAACACCAGAGCGAAAAAATGGAAATATAAATTTTAGTAAATATTTCATCTCCTCGAGTGGGATCGAGGGGATCGAACCCACAACCAGTCGGTTTTACAGTGCCACTGCGCCACGACTGGCCTCAACTGTAAGTTATTGAATGATATAACAAACAAAGCAAATACACCACCATTGCTACTTAGAAACAAGTTTTTTTTTGTGGAGCATGTGGAGTCTTGAGAGTGTGAGAAGATTAGTTGAAAGATTGTGGCGTGTAAAGCTTGCATCACATTAGATAAAGCTTTGCTTAGATATTATAGCTACTGTGGCGTTTGCAAAATGTAGTAGTAACGTCTCTTTAGCCGGCTTGTCATGTTCTGGCGGATTAATTGCGTAGCCAGTGGACTTGGGTGTTTGAGCAATCTGGTTAAAAGATTAAAAAAAATGTACAAAAAAGATATTAAAATTTTTAGATGAGTACTGAATTGGCAAGTAACAACCTTAACATATTAAACAACAAGAATATCTTCTATACTTCAAATAAACGCTTTTAGTCCAAAACCTTAGTATATTATTATTAGTATAGCGGCCAGTCGAAGCGCAGGGGCACAAAGTGTAACTGTATAATCAACTGGTTGTGGGTTCGGTCCCCACTTGAGGAAGTGAAATATTTATTTATATTTTCATTTCTTCGCTCTAGTGTAAAGGCAAAGCGCGGCGTTGAGTTCCGCCACTCAACAGCAATGCCTCCAGAATTAGGTAGGATATAGGTTCCCTCTGCCTACCCTACTGTGTGCGGAATACAGTGTGAAGCTGATTTATTTATTTTTCCTTAGTATATTGAGAGACACCCAACTGTGCTACAAAAATGTTTATTACCATTTTTAATATTAAATATTTTTATTTCTTTTAGATAAACATGAGGACAACAACGGATCCAAAGACAAATAAGACTAAGATATTAATGTTAAGTTGTCTCACACATAACTCTTTCCCTATTCACAAACCACCGCCAAATCCTCCATTCCATCAACATTTCTGTGGTAAGCTTAAAAACATAAAACAATTATTATTATACATTTTAAAATTTTATTGCGTTGCGTAAATTAAAAAAAATATTATATTATAAATGTAAAAGTTTATGAAGATGGATAATGCAAAAATTACAGAATGGACGCTCCCCTGGTTGGCTTTGGTCAATAGTAACTAAATAGCAATAATCGAATAATAAATTAAATAATAAATCACCGCTGCCGCCGGAATTATGTTCGGGTGTAAATTTACTTTTAAAAATAAATAAACTTTATCTTATTTATTATACTTGAAAAGAGTCGCTCTCGCGACGACGCGACGACGGAAAATATTTTTATATTATATAATAGAAAAATATATGCGCAACAAAAACCAATGTAAGGATAGTTATAATGTAATACAAAATATAATCTAATATGTGTGTATATTTTATTTTTCAGTAATGACAAAATGCAATGAACTCTGGCCATTAGATCTCAAGCAGAACTTACCACAATATAAAGCTACGAAATTAACCAAATGCGACTCTGAGAGAGAACTTTTGAACTTGTTCATGGTACAATTCTGGAAACTCGACCCAGATTTAGTAGTAGGCCATGACCTGCACGGCTTCCAACAGGACTTACTAATCGGGAACATTCTGGACTTACGTATCCCAAATTGGTCCCGGCTAGGACGCTTAAAGAGATCTGTGGCCCCCCAAAAGAAATATGCCGCCAAAGATGCCTTTCTGGGTAGATTGGTGTGTGATATAAAATTATCAGCAATGGAGCTTATAAGAGCGAGAAGTTTCGACTTAGACACATTATGTGTAAATGTTCTCAAGATGAAAGAAGGCGATCGAATTGAAGTTGCCCTTGAAGATTTGCCACGATACTATGAGAACACCAACGATTTACTACATTTAGTTACATTAAGCATGCAGGATGCGTCATACATATTGAAAATAATGTGTGAACTCAACGTTGTACCGTTAGCCTTACAAATAACTCAGATAGCTGGCAACATTATGTCTAGAACGTTAATGGGAGGACGATCGGAAAGAAATGAGTTTTTACTTCTCCATGCGTTCACAGAAAAGAATTATATTGTCCCGGATAAAGCTTATGGGAAAAAAATTGTTGATGATGATGAAGATAAAGAAGAATCAGCTAATACTAACGTTTCCAAGAAACAAGGAAAGAAGAAAGCGGCGTACTCTGGTGGTCTAGTACTCGACCCTAAAAAAGGTTTCTATGATAAACTAATACTTCTCATGGACTTCAACTCTTTATACCCAAGTATTATTCAAGAGTATAACATTTGTTTTACAACAATTAAAAGAAAAGTAGGTGCTGCGTCCGACGATGATATAAATAATTTGGTGCTCCCGACGCCAAATACTGACTTTGGTGTCCTCCCAACGCAAATAAGAAAATTAGTGGAAAGTAGACGAGAGGTGAAAAAGTTAATGAAAGCAGATCTGCCAGCTGAGCAATATATGCAATATAACATAAGGCAGATGGGCTTAAAACTCACTGCCAATTCTATGTACGGGTGCTTAGGTTTCACTCATTCTAGATTCTACGCGAAGCCGCTGGCGGCGCTAGTCACTATGAAAGGAAGAGAAATCCTTATGGACACAAAGGAAATTGTCCAAAAACTTAACTATGAAGTTGTTTATGGAGACACTGACAGCTTGATGATTAATACAAACTGTCTAGACTATGATTATGTATTTAAAATTGGCAATGACCTTAAGAGAGAGATCAATAAAAAATATAAGCAAATCGAGTTAGATATTGATGGTGTCTTCAAATATTTACTCCTCTTAAAAAAGAAGAAATATGCAGCTGTAGTGTTGAGTAAAAACAAAAATGGGGAATTTGTTTACACTCAAGAACATAAAGGTCTGGATATTGTTAGACGTGATTGGTCCCAACTGGCAGCTGAAGCTGGGAAGTTTATATTGAGTCAGATCCTCTCTGAACAAACGGCTGACGAAAGACTAGAAAGCATTCAAAATCATTTGAACAAACTCAAAGATGATTTAGTTAACGGCAAAATGCCCCTGTCTTTACTTACAATAACGAAACAACTTACCAAAAATCCTAACGAGTATGCAGATAAAAATGTACAGCCCCACGTTCAAGTAGCTATGAGGTTAAATGCTAAAAATAGTAGACGATTTAAAAAGGGCGATATAGTGCCGTATATTATTTGTGAAGATGGAACCGCTAACTCAGCGACACAAAGAGCCTATCATATAGAAGAGCTGAAAAGTATGGAAAATTTAAAGATCGATTTTAGATATTACTTAGCACATCAGTTACACCCAGTGATTTCGCGTATATGTGAGCCCATAGAAGGCATGGACCCGGCGCGGGTCGCCGACTGCCTCGGCCTCGACCCTTCAGGGTACAGACAAATGATCAAAAAGGAACAGACAACCAGTGAAACATATGAAGTTGAAAATGATCAAGAAAAATATAGATACTGTAAAGAATTTGTGTTCGTGTGTGTTAACGAAAGCTGTAAAACAGAGAATAGAGTACGGGAGATGTTTATCAAATTGGACAAAGACAATGTAACGTTTTTGGAAAAATGTCAAAACCCAAAATGTACTGTTAAACCCATAGATTATTTCGCTTGTATACAGAATCAACTAACTTTACAAATCCGCCAATATCATAATCAGTACTATGCAGGCTGGATTTCCTGTGAAGACCCTGCATGCGGATATAGGACAGTCAGGATGCCTCAAGCATTTGCAAGTGGCTATCCCTTATGTAGACAATGTGAGAAGGGAGTTATGTTTAGAGAATACACAGAGAAAGACTTATATTTGCAAATAAATTTCTTTCAATTTTTATTTGATCTCAACAAAAATAATACTTCAAGTGAGTTGTTCCTTTTTTTAAATAAATAAATAAATAATAATAATTTTAAATAAATAATAATCTGTGTAATGGATCACTACTTCACTTTTTTTGTTTGCTCTTTTTAAATTATTTATTTAAAATTATATTTTATATTAGCCCAATTAATTTACTTATATTTTTATCTTGTCTCATGTTTTTATTTCAGAAATAAAAATTGCACCTAAAATTGTATCTGCATATCAAGAACTAAAAGAGATGGTGGAGGATGTATTGGCACATTCCGCATATTCAATTATCAATCTGTCCAAACTGTTCAGATTCTTTAATTTTAGTAAAAAGAGTGGGGACCAAATGAAGGCAGAACCTGTAGAAATCGACATTCTGCCAGAAACTGAACACATTGATGCTTTAATGGAAATGAGGACTTTCTAAATAGATTTTATATATATGTATTTCATTACAATGTAAATATTTTAATAAATAAACCAGTTTTTGAAATAAAACACATATTTTATTTAAAATCTTGTATATTAATAACGGAATTGTTCCGAATATATATAAAATAAAGGAGATGTGTTGTTAGTTCTGCGCTATTTGGAAATTAATTGCATTAGTAAGATCCTAGTAATACCCGCGGCCACGTCCTCTTTGAACTCCGAAACCTCTACCTCGTCCTCTGAAGTTATTTTGTTCATAATTTCCAAATTTTTGATTACCGTGTTGCTGATTACCATGTTGTTGATTACCGTGCTGCGGATTACCATGTTGCTGATTCCCGTGCTGATTACCATGTTGCTGGTTAACGTCGTGCCTATTACTATTGTAATTATCAGGCATTCTGTTATTGAAGGTGCCTCTATTTTGATTGAATGTGTTATTTGTATCTCTTCCACCACCAAAAGATTGATCTTGTGCTCTGGAGTTTTGATTAAAACCATCTAATAAACTTGGAAGTTTACTGTAATTATCTTGATTTTGATTAAAATTCTGTCCTCTTTGGTTGTAATTGTTTTGTCTCTGTCCTGCATTGTAATTATTTTGAGGGCCTCTTTGTCCTTGATTATAGTTATCTTGTTGTGTTCTTTGTCCTTGATTATATTTGTCAAGTCCTTGGTTGTAATTATCTTGTCCTCTGATTCCTGAATTAAAAGTTTGTTGCTGTTGATTTTGGTTCAAGTTGTTTGGTTGCGTTCGTTGACTAAAATTATAGTTATTTTGAGGACCTCGTATTCCTTGGTTGTAACTGCCCTGTGAACCTTGAGAGTCTTGATCATACATATCCCTATTTCCTTGATCATATCCATCTTGAGGTACTTTTTGCACTTCATTATAATTATCTTGGATTCCCCTGACATTTTGATTCTGACTTTGAAAATTGTCCTGTTGACCTCTTGGCCCAATATTGTAGTTATCCTGAGGAGTGCGAAGTAGTCCTTGATTGTTGAAGTTTTTAGGACCCT
This sequence comes from Heliconius himera, assembly GCA_021202915.1. Lineage (NCBI taxonomy): Eukaryota > Metazoa > Arthropoda > Insecta > Lepidoptera > Nymphalidae > Heliconius > Heliconius himera. The sequence goes on along the minus strand of JAJHJA010000143.1, from coordinate 379,458 downwards.
GATTGTAATTATCTTGTGGTCGTTGAACAACCTGATTATCCGTAGTATTATTATTATGTTGTGAATCTACTGGTCCTCTGAAATCTGTGTCCTGTCTTTGCTCCCAAGCTGGTACATGTTGATTTTCACTTTGGTTACCTCCAACGTTTTGGTTAGTTCGCATAAATCCTGTCGGATTCATAATTGGATTGTTGAAACCTATAGAAATGTTAGTATTGTGTTGTTTTGCATTATCAGTCATCGGTGGTTCAGGTAGGTCTCCGAAAGATCGGGGCTGGACACTGCTGGTCACTACATCTGACGGGTGTGACGTTTGAGAGATTTGCGCCGGGGTGGGCGCGGGAGTCGACTGTAGAGACGCCTGGACTAACGCTAGTAAATCAGTTGCCGAAAAAACATCTTTCGGTGCTTCTGTTTTGGGAGTCTCAACTGCTTCAGTTACTTTGGGCACTTCTTTCGATTCCTCCAAAGATTTTTTTACTATTTCCATTTCTTGTCGAATTTGGTCTTCCTTAACTTTTTGGGTAGCAGATTTGAATACATCTTCTACCGTGTAATCATCATCATCACTTTCTATATTTACTGGTGCATTGTCAATCTTAGGCTTAGGTTTCTCCTCTGATGGAGCGGCCGTCGCTGCTGCACTGACATACTGTCGTAATCGCTCCACTCGTAATGGTTCGCGGGCTTCTAGCTTTTTCAAATAAGCGATAAGACTGTGTTGTTCTTCAGCCGATAGTTCGTTGAAATTCTTTAGTAATGTTTCTAAGTCGGAATCAGACAAACCATCCATTGCATCTGGTGCATCCTCTTTTTCTATTTTACTGAAATAAAAAAAAAATATTAAGAAAAAAATATAAGAAATTATATTACTTTCTTGGATTTTTCTTACAGTATGTGGTCATCCATAAATTACATTACACTAATTTCATGTTTTTTTTACTCCTCTCCCAACCTTGTCATAGCTAGTCAATTTGTGAGCTTATATATTCTCTCATTTACATTTAAAAATTATGTAATTACAGCTGCAGTTTCTATACCGTTTGTATATTATGTTTTGAAAAGTGATGCCATGAAATTCATAACCTCTCCGCCACTCCTTTTCACACGGTGTAAAAGTTCTTCTTAAAGAGTAGACTATTTAAAAGGTCTCGGACTCACTTCTTATCATCATATGCAGACTGTAGCATCTGCAGCGCGGACGCTGTGCCGGAGAGGCGCGCGTTGTGCCCAATGGCGGCACGTTCTGCAGATTTCTTTTTTGATTCTTCCTCTCGCTTTTTGGCTTCAGCCATACCAACCTAATTAACAAAATAGTTCAAATAACATAAATTATTTCACAATATAAATTACATTAGTATCTGTTTATACAACATAATACAATCTTATAAGTGAAGAAATCACAGTAGCAAGACACTTTGTTCTCCACTGCTCACCAATTTCGAAATGTCGAAAAACGCTTCTATGATCAGTAATATTTTTGTAACATGTGTTTCGTATAGTAACCACTTATAAGCAACAAACACAACCTACCACAGCGTCCACCAGCTGCGCCAGCTCCTCGGCGGACACGTCGGTCTTGCCCTGCGCTATGAGCGCGGCGGCCATCTGCTGCGCGATCTGCTCGCGGTCCACCGCCCCCACGCCGGCCACCGGCACGCTGCTGCTAGCTGCTTTACTTGTTGAGCCCTTGAGGATTGAACCGCTTGTGGTTGATTGCGCCTGAAATGTAACATTAGAACTTATTATTTATTGTAATACAAAATAAAGATAATAAATTTGTTAAATTTAGTAACAAGCGACCCTCTTGCGGCTTCGTCCGCCTTAACTACACAATTGAATTACTGTCGTGTTCTGATAACAATATCACTTAAAAAAAAAAAGTTAATAAAACTTTAATTAAATAAAACTGTTATTTTGTAACATTTTTAGTTGAACAAAATACTTTTTGCAGATATTTTTATACTTTATATATTGATTATAAATATAGATTACAACAATCAAACTAAAAACGAAATCGATTATAATCGAAATCGTAATCTGAGAGTGACCCAAAGCCACTGGAAAGACAACAACTAGAAAGCTGAAGTGGCAGTGATCTGTGCACATTTGTCAATACTTATTAAAGGCGTCCTGGAGATTGCGTGTGAACATCCCCTAGCTATTAGCTAGTTATAAAATTTGAGCGATACTAAATTTTCATTATAAATTAAATATTAAAATATTCTGATAATAAAGTTACTTAAAATGAAATTAATTCTGAAAAGTAATTCTGTCAGTACAAATATTGAACAAACAAAAAAGGGCGCAGGTCACGTGAAGACATACGTAAAATAGCTGGCAACCGTTTGAGGACAACAGCCGAACAATTAAGTGAGGTGTGCCTCTGTATTTTCTAACATCCAAAAGCAGACTAAGAGAAGCTGTTAACCTTCCGTTTCTTCATCCTCGTGTCCGCCTCGTGCAGCGTGGCGGCGGCGCGCACCACCGCCGTGCGCACCGCGTGCGCCGCGCTGCCCGTCACCAGCCCCGCCTGCACCGCGCCCTTCAGCTTCTCCTTGGCAGTCTCTATCAATACCACTGCTGCCTCTGTTTCCAGCAGCTGCTCTGATGAGTTTGCTGTATCCTGTGACAGATTAATATTGTATTATATTTACACTTTAAAGAAACAATAACAAGTTATAACACTAATAAAACAAATGGTGATTTTAAAATATCTGATATTAATAATCAAATTTTTTTTTTTTATAGCATGGGGACTGATGGTACTTAAATATAATGTCTTTGTAATCTAACTGACAGTTGTGTTACGACCTAATTTATAACATTTTTTCTAATAACATTACATAAAAAATATATTTGTAAAAACAAAAACCCCGACTGCATAAAACTAAAAAGAATTTAAAGAAACCCAATAGTTTATTAGGATTAACATTCGGGACCTCTTTAAATTATGCGGGGTTCCTGGTAAAGATTTTATTGATTGAAGAATTACTTATAGGTCCCGACTGTTAATCCTAATAAACTATTGGGCTTGTTTAAATTCTTTTTAGTTTTATGCAGTCGGGGTTTTTGTTTTTACAAATATTTTTTTCATTTTTCACTTTTTTGTTAGGATTCATTATGGTAATGATAATCATGATATACCATTTTAAAATCGTGGTATTGAGCTCTTGAATTTGATACCCATATTGTGGTATTTGAAACGAAAAAAAATTTTTTCACTAAGTCCAATGGCGTCCCACAACCGCCATGATTGTTTTTTTTTAACGTTACTTATCTAAGAACACTTGGGCTGCTAATACGAATCTAAAGATACTTCAATTACGTAAATCCGTTCAGCGATTCTGGAGATATGAGGTAATAAAGAATATTACATACATACAAGATACGCGCGAAAAACATAACCCTTCCTTAGCAGTCGGGAATTATTCTACTTTTAAATTATTAATTTTACCTTTTCCATTTTGAGGGCTTCCGTGAGCAAATCCACAATCTTCGGTCCCAAGCTGCCCAAATAATCCTCCAACGCTACAAGAAGCCTTAACGTTGCCACAACATTTTCTGCCGCACCGAAATCTTGCGGCGGTGCGACACGATCATGGCCGCGCTCTCGGTCACGGTCATGACCGCGCTCATGATCACGGTCACGGTCATGACCGCGGAAGTCACCGCGTCGGGGGGCCGAGCTGCCCGTACGAGACCGTCCTTTGCGAGGCGACCTCGCATCCGGCAAGGATGCTATGGAGTCCGCCGAGTTCCACGATGACAGGCTCTCTTCACTACTTACAAAATTTATGTTTATGTAGATGTTAATATGAGCTAACATACTTCTACAAATTACAATTTAAATGTTGTATATTACTACTGCAAAAAGTTCTTTTATGGGGACTTAAATTGATAGATATTTTTAGCTTCTCGCTGAATCTCGCGCATTTCAGGGTAGGAAGAGAAACCTGGGAACCTAGTGTTAGGACGCTCCGTTCTCATTAAGACATTTAAATTCCCCACTGTCCGCTGAATTCTGGACAGTCACTCTGGAAAGCACGAAGTTGCGCGGCAGTAAAATGGCAATACTAAATGTTTCATTACGATTCGGACTCACAACCTGTTGCGTGAACGGGTCGCACAGTAGTGCCCCTGCGCCACGACTGGCCTCAAACAAAGGAAAAGAATTGAAAATGAATTCTATAATATAGAAAACTAAAACATTGAAGAAGCGTTCACGCATTTTGGGGGGTTCTTGTAAAACGTTATGTGTACGCGTTGCAGAGGCAGAAGGGGATTTGGAATAATGAATTACACATCGGTTATTTAAAAGAAGTTATTGTTAATTTAAAGAAGAGAAAATTACAAAATTTAAATATCCCAAGTCAACAACATTTTTAATGGTTTTTATATGGAATTGTATTGTGCATTATTGTTATTCTGATCTCTAAAGTCGGTAACCTTTTTTGTTTATGCTTTATTAAATTTTAGAAGACCCATAGGAAATACACTTACGGTTTAAACTCCTCGTCAGATATGAGCACGGTGTCGGGGAAGGCAGGGTGCGGGCTTGCGGTGTGCTTCGGCGCCTCTCGACGCACGGGACTGCGGGTTGACTTGCTCGGTCTGATGTTATTGTTATTTATATATAGTCAGATATCGCATTCATATTATCTAAGTGATGTAGGTCCGCATCTGATATATTCGATGTTTTTAAATATTTTTTTTTAGGTTAACGCTATATCCCGCACTGGAATCTACAAACCTAGTTTCTGTCGAAACACTTTGTCGAATTCTCGAGGCATTACGTGTTTAGTGACGGCATTGCATGTTTAGAGATTTTAGTCGTAGTCGTAGTATTTGTCGTTGCAATTACAAATATCCTTCTTAAAATAAAAAAAAAACCTATATTTTAACATAACAAATCAATTAAAAATGTATAGTCATACGAAAAAAACCATAAATACAAAGAATACATCATACTTGTGCACAGGACTGCGCGAGCGCGTGCGCAGGTGGCGCAGCGGGGAGCGCCGCCGGGGGGTCGCGCGGCGCGGGGAGGCGCGGCGCGGGGGGGAGCGCCGGTCTGTGGAGCTGGATGACAATTGTATAATTATACACTAAACCAGTTTTAGGATACTTCTCGAAAACCAGACAGAGGCGGTCCGTTCTCTACTTTTCGATGGAATTTTATCACAGCAGTTAATATATGTATTTCACAATCAAGTATATTGAATATTTTTAACTTCACGAGCGCCAAACAGTACGGCATCTGCATACCTCTTTAACCTTGGCCACTGTCATTACCTTCTTCATACATCGCGCAATTTTAGAATGTAATAAACGTAAGCTAACCGATTGATAGGATCAGGTCGCCTGGAGGCGGGCGAGCGGCGGCGCTCGGCGCTGCGGCGGCGCGGCGAGCGGCGCCTGTCCGCTGATCGCCGTCGCTCTGGAGATCTCCTGAACATTGTATATGTAAAAACTAAATTTATATAATTACCAATCAATATTTTTTTAGCTTCACGCGATAACCCGCACACAGCATGGTAGGCAGAGGGAACTCAGTGTTAAAACTCTCCGTGCATCACGTTGTGTTTCGCAATCACCACGCCCCTACCGAAAACTGTATAAAAAGAACATAATACAGTATGTTAACACCCAATCCCACCTGTCGCTAGTGGGCGGCGGCGGCGTTAGGCGCAGGCGCCGGTATATCTCGGACACGGAGGCGCGCAGCTCCTCGTCGTGCAGCTCCTTCATGCGCGTTGTCCAAAACACTATCCACTCCGGTTTGAAGTCATGCTTGGATGCATCTTTACCCTCTGTAATAATAAATATGAAATGTTAGTCCACATTGAAATTCACACTGAAATAATTAAGAAGAAATAATTCAAAAGTGTGTACATGACACATTCAAAGAGTAGTATACAGTTATGTATTGGTTCTTGGCATTAACAAGTTAACTTAACGTTAACTTTTTATATATTATCACTATCAATACATTTGCTAAAAATGTAATTGATCGCTGTCTATCAGTGAATAATAATATTTAATATTTTAAATAATATAATTTTTTTCTCATATATCTTTATGAGAAAAAATATTATTTGGGGTATTTATAAATGTAACAGAACCCAAAACAGTAATTTTTATATTTTAGGCGGTTTGGCTGTGCGTCTGTGCACGTTAATCTATGTAACGGTTTAGTCCATTTAAGTCCAGTTTTCACAATTTTATTTTAATTAACATATAGTGTTCGTTTTATTTTAATCTGTTCATAAAACGTTGTATTAATTCTAAGTACAAAACTCAATAAATTCGAAAAAAAATGTTTTATGGATTTGGGGGAAATATTACTTTTCAAAGGAAATATTGTCTGTAAAACAATAATTTGTTTAACATTGAATACTTGATCTAGTTATATAAATTTTTACTAAACATATATGTAATATGTCTGGAGTATTTTTTCCATTATTGGGTAACATATTTTAGAAAACATAAAAATTTAAAAGTAATGGGACTCGAATCAGTACCTCTTGGAATCCATCCAAGGTTTAATACAGAAAACTTGAAACTGCTTGTTCGCCACTTTGTTCGAAAAGATAGCCGTGAGACGCAGGTTCGAGTCCCAAATTATGTTCAAGTTCAGCTTCACGCTGTATCCCGCACAGAGTAAGGTAAGCAGAGGGAACCTAGTGTTAAGACACTCCGAATTCTGGTGGCATTGAGTGTTGAGTGGCGAAACTCAACACCGCGCTTTGCCTGAACGAGAATTGGAAACAAATTTAAGTAAATATTTCATTTCCTCGAGTGGGGATTGAACCCACAACCATTCGCGTTTACAGTCACACTTTGTGCCCTTGCGCCACGTCTGGCCTCAAGTTTTCAAGTTTCATATTTTTATACTTTTTTAAAAACTATTCAATCCCTAAAATATCGTAAATATAAAACACTGAAAACCGCCACTAACCAGCCTGTATCTCTTTGTAACGTCTGTTCCAGAACTTTCTCCATTCTTCTGGGTAAAGTGGATGTTTTTCTGGATTTTTCTCATGATATGCGAGCGCCTTCAGCGCTAGGTTTTCAGCCGACTGTCGTTGTTCTTGTGCTAATTTTACTTTATAATCGTAGTTTGGTGCACGAACTTGCTGTTATCAAAAAAAAAACAATTTTAGAACAGACAATTAATTGATATTTGAAAAATGATTTATTCTTCACGCTTTTTGGCCTAAGCATAAATATTGCATAAATCTGCAGGTATCTGTTTTTTTTAATGAAACTTTAATTATTTAAGAATGATACATGATAGTAGAATAGATTACACCAGGGCCGCTATCACCTTATTTAAATTTATGGCAATGCGTCATTTGAAAGAAAATTGCATAAGGAATTGAAAAAATAGTGGTAGCTCTCCGCCGCAACTTCATGGCTGGTTCGACTCCAACTCAGAGGTTTAAACAGGTCACTTAATGTTGATAATATGCACTTATCTGTTTTTAAGTGAATTATATATTAAATTAAAGCTCATTCTTTTCTCAACACTATAATACATGGTTGCCTGTAAAAAAACTGCCACAACCAGAGGTTGACATCATTTGAATCATTTTATTCGGTTCCGATTAACTACGAGAATAGATGATGAAATGCGTGTTCTGCCTTATGTTTTAAGGATTTCTATTATCCTTTATCATTCTTAAAAATAAATTTCATTAAAAAAAAACAAATACCTGCAGATTTATGCACTGAGATATCGACCTAATTACAGAATACAGACTAAGTAAAAAAAAACTAGTTGCTCACCACTAACGTAATGCCTAATAATTTAAGGAGATACTACTGGTTTTAACACAAGACTTACAACTTATCTTGGTATATGCACAATAAGAAGTATAAAGTTAAAATATATATGTTTTCTTTTTACCGTTTCCTGCGACTTGGCAGGGAGGGTCCGAATAGGCAAATATGTACGGTTCGGACTTGCCCGCCGCTTTTCGGGATGTAGCTCTTTACGCGTATCGTTACTTCTGTAGTGAAAAAAAATGTGTAAATTATTTTACTATGTATAGTGAGTTAACAGTAGTGACTTAAGCGCTTTCGTGCCGTATCACAAAAAAATACATTTAATGACATTGCCTTTTAAAGAAATTTGGATTAGAAGATTTTTTTTAACAGCAAGCTATTGTGAAATCATTAGTTCAACTTAAATATTATTTATTGAAATAGTTTTGCAAGCACTTTTGAATAATCAAATGTTAAGGCTACCACCGGTGATACTGTTTAACAGTTCTTTTTAATATAAATTATACTATTTTACTATTACATATAGTGAAGATGTTCTACATTCATAGTCCTGATTCAATTGAATAATTATTAAAATATAATAAAATGAGGCCAGTCGTGGCGCAGGGGCACAGAGTGTGACTGTAAACGCGACTGGTTGTGGGTTCGATCTACACTCGAGGGGATAAAATATTTACTTACTTTTATATTTTTATTTCTTCGCTCTGGTGTTGAGACAGTGCGGCGTTAAGTTCCGCCACTCAACACGCAATGCCTCCAGAACTCGGCGGAAAGTAGGGAACGGTGTGTCTTAACACTAGGTTCTCCCTGCCTACCCTGCTATGTGCGGGATACAGCGTGAAGCTGATTTATTATAAAAATATATATAAAAATGAATTATATACATTTTGAAATATTTTTATATTCTTATAATAAGCTTTAATTGTTAGTATTGCTTTTTTATTTAATAAACCTTGCACAGATTATCAATTTTTCGTTCTCCAATTTTAATAGCCAAGCAGCGGGCCAGCATAAATTGCTATTATAAAATACTACATAAAATATAAAATACTCACTTGCTCGACTTTGCTTGAACAACGCGCACTTCATAATCGTCGCTGACATCCGACAGCGAGTCCATGGACCCTCGCTTGATTCCGCGTCTTTGTCGCTAATCAATCAAATAAATAATATTTATAATTATTTAATCAAATTGAGGCCCCATCGCAGCGGTTATAGGTTCGATTCCTAGTCGGGAGAGTTAATTATTTAATATTTTCATTTCCTCGCTCTGGTATCGGCGTTAGTTCCGCAAAGTGGGCAATCTAGTGTCTTAACACTAAGTTCCCTCTACCTACCTTGCTATAAACGGGAAACAGTGTAAAGCTCAAAAATATTTTCAAATTATTTTTAATATAAATAATGAATTGATTCATAAAAGATATAGTAACGCAGTAGGACAGCTTCATACTGTAAACGCAATGATTGTGATTTCGATAGATTGTGTAGACGATAGAAGTTGCAAGTTCAAATCCACAAGAAATGTTTTATTAGACTTTTATTCAGCTATGGGCTATATATAACAAGGATAGTAAAAAAAATCTATAAAATACTAAACAACTTACATAGTTTGGTACTGGTTTAGAAGGTGCCGCAACAACGGGCGGAGACGGATCATGGTGCTTTCTAGAAATCAATATATAATTTAAGACTCATGCATACAAACACAATTTACCTTTATATTCTGAAAATTAGATTTTTGTAATATTTGGAATAGTTAAAATAGAAGATGCACTTATGAAAAGACGATCTTATCGCTTCTTACAATCTTTTATTTTTTTTTATATCTCGTTTAAATAAAACATAAAATATTGAGTTATTGAATTCATACCTTGGACGACTCTTGGTTGAATCTGTGAAAAAGGAAAATGCTTTTAATACCCACTAAAATGTATTTCTCTTATTTATCTTTTCTGAGTAATATAGTTTTTACAGCCACACACTATTTTCCCCACATAGTTTAGCTGTGTAACTCAACGCCGCGCTTTGTCTTTCAGAGCGGAGGATGGAATATAATTAAATATAATCATTCACCAGTCTACTCTTGATCTAGATATATCGAACTCACAACCTTCGCGTTTACACTCACACATTGTTCCACTATGTTTTTCTTATTTTAAAACAAAAATTTTAACAAAATAACAACTTCGAATACTTTAGTTTTAAAGTTTGTAAGTTTTTAATTAGAAAAATATCTGTACTCAATGTAAAAAATCTTGCTAAAAAAAACTTTCATTAAGTTGGGAATAAAGTGATGTATTATATATTATTACCTAAAGATGTAATTAAGTCTGCGTCGACAACCTCCTCAAAAGTGCACGTATCAGTTTCAGAATAATGCGGTCCTCTAAAGATCCACTGATGTATTTGATCCCTGTAAAATATTACATCAAAAAAAATTAATCAGCTTTACGCTGTATCCCGCATACAGCAGGGTAGGCAGAGGGAACCTAGTGTTAAGACACTCCATTCCCCACTTTCTGCCGAATTCTGGAGGCATTGTGTGTTGAGTGGCAGAACTCAACGCCGCGCTTAACCTCGACACCAGAGCGAAGAAATATAAATGTAAGTAAACATTTTATCTCCTTGAGAGGGGATCTATCCCACGACCAGTCGATTTTAGTTCCCTCTGCCTACCCTGCAGTGTGCGGCATACAGCGTGAAACTGATTAAATTGATTAATTATAAATAGCACACAAAATAATACATTTCAAAGTCCATAGATATAGCTTTTATCAGCGTCACGCTGTATCCCGCAGTAGGCAGAGGAAATCTAGTATTAACACTCCGTTTCCTACTTTCCGCCGATTTTTGGAGGCATTGGATGTTGTGGGGGAACTCTACGCCACGCTTTGCCTCGGCACAAGGGCGAGGGAATGAAAATATAAATTTAAATAAATATTTTATTTATTCGGATGGGGATCGAACCCACAACCAGTCGCATTTACAGGTACGCTTTGTGCCCTTGCGCCACGAGTGGATTCAACTATAGGATTTAGCTTACTTGTCCCTATACGATAGGGATGTCCTCCAATGCGTGGAAAAAGCCTATATTCGGGGACATCACTTTTCAAAATAAATTATTAAACAATTTGCGAACGAAATTGTAAAATGTGACGTCACAGTAGATGAAACCACCCAAAACATAGTGAATAAAAATAACTCACTTGTCCCTCTCATACTCCTCCTTGTCGACATTGAGGGGCTTCATGCGGCCGTACTTGTCCTCCACGCGCGCGGCGAGCCGGTTCATGATGACGGCGACGCCCTCGCGGTACTTGGCCTGGTTGCGGTACGGGGACAACAGGCCCGTCGCCTTGCTGAAGTGGCGCAGCTGTGACACGTGAGGACATACACATAAGCAATCATAGATGCATTTCGTGAATAAATCATTAACAAATAAAAATAGATTTGAACTAGGAGACACCTACCACAAACAGAAAAAAACCTCTATAAGATTCATATAAATAAACATTTATTTCCTATTCACACATATTTATACTACAACGTCCTCTTATATATTATACATATATTATGTATCTTATTCATTACAAAACAAACGTGTAACCAATTTTTGTTGGAAAATATTTTTTGTTAAGTATATCTAAATTAAAAAGATATCTCAAATGGATTATGTTTTACACTAGGGAGTTGTAATTTGTACATTGTTTTACTGCATTTTGTTGATGTCAAGGGTTGCTAGTTTGGATATGCTGCTTAGACTTGCCACCTTATATGCTCATTTAATAAAAGAAAGTGACAGAAAGTGACATGCAATGGAATTCTATTTACATATTTAAATAAACAATATAGAAAACCACTCAATCACGTGCTCATAAAAACAAAAATTTATAAGAAACTTACAAGATAATTATATCGATGCCAGAAGCAGGTTAAATGGTTGACTATGGTCCGAGGGTGTCCAAGCTTAATGCACAAAACGCATATGTATGAAGGCTCATAGTGAGCTTCCTGAGGTGGATGTTCGATCAAATATTCGACGCCGATGAGCGGTGCTCTGGAGAGATGTTATAAAATATACTGATTAAGGTAAAATTAGTATTTTTTCGATAAAAAATTATTATAATTAAAACATTTGTTCAATATGAAATCTAAAAATGTGTCTATATTTTTAGACTCTATTAGATAGTAGCCTTTGTTAAAACGGTATCTACAGGGACAGAATAGGACACCTTAAAAACCACTATTTTACTTTATGAAGTTTTATAAAAGTTAAATATCTATTCTGTTAAATATCACCACAAATTTTATAGTAGTAATATATATATATATATATATTTAGGCGAGTCATGGTGCAGGGGCGTCGACTGTAAACGTTGTGGATTCAAGTGCTTCTTGAGAAAATGAAATATTTAATATTTTCATTTCTTCACAATGGTAACGAGATAATGCGCGGTGTTGATATACAGGATGGAAGTGTAAGCACCACTTTAAATGAAACCACAGTTACACACTACTCTATGAAAGCCTAATATAAATCAGAAAAAGATAAATTCCCAAAAATGAAAAAGTTATTTCAAATAAAATAAATAATAAAATTGACGTTTTATAATAAAACACCATTTGTAAGGACGACGCACGCACACATAAACCTATCAAAGGAACACCGCCGCACACGCCTCATTCGAAATCGAGTCGTATGTATTGGCGATAAAGCTCAAAGTTGTTTGACCTTTAGTAGTATTTTTGTAGTATTAAGTATTTACGTTATTCGGATCTATACGTAATCGCGTCACACGAAAGACAGGTATGGATAAAAATCGTGAAATGAAAAAAAAATCCTACGTCCAAACTATTGAGGCAACTTGATTAATTGCTTTAGGTATGGGTTTAAAATATTTTACCCTATATGCTGTTTCCTTAAAAGGAGCGCTGCCTCTTCCACCCTGTATAGTATAAATGTCTTAATACTAGGTTCTCTGGCTACCTTTGCCTATCTTGCTACGTGCGGGATACAGCGTGAAGCTAAAAAATACAACAGAAATATATTGCTCACTTTACGTTATCCAGCGTTTCCTGGATGTGACAGGGTATCCCTCGATACTTCTCATATTTCAAATCCAAAACTGTACCATCCCTTTTAAAATTTTCAACTTCTTCCGCCATTTTCTGCAGGACTTTGTCTGTAGCTGTTATAACATTTGTGTTAAATATTATCAGGTACATTAAAATAAGAAAATAGTGTTTATCTTAATTTGTTGTAAATATATTACCTGCACTCTTGACATTTCCTCTCTCACTTTGCACATAAGGATGGGAATCAAAGATATTTGCAGGCCATATCAATTTTAAGCTGAGTTTGCTCTTATGTTTCTTGCCAGATATATGAGTCTGAAAAAATAATTTACTGATAAATTATCAATAGTTACTTAATGTCAAAAATTTAATATAGTTAAATTACGCGATATTGTGCGATACTTGTCTATACTACTTAGCTTAAGTTTATCTTTAAATTTTTTTCCTACTAGAGGCCGTCGTGGCGCAGAGGCATAAGGGGAATGACTGTAACGTAATGGTTGTGGGATCGATCCCTACTCCAAGGAATGAATTATTATTTATTAATATTTTCATTTCTTCGCTCTAGCACCAAGACAAAAAAAAACCCAGCGTTTAGTTCTACAACTCTTCTCAGAACGGAGTGTATTAACAATAGGTACCCTATGTCTACTCTGCTTTATGCGGGAAATAGCGTGAAGCGGCTGTTTTCTTCCTACTCTAGGAAAAAAGTACCGCAACACGCAATGTTTCTGAAGCAGGCAGAAAGTGGAACAGCACAGCGTTATAACATTAGGTCCATATACTGAAACATGTTTACCTGCAACACACTCTCCCCACTGCACATCGCCGCACAGGGGTAGCACAGATATATCCACTTGCCCGAAACGTCGCGCCCGCGACGTTCCACCATGCACCGATAGTTTCCATCATCGGTCTTGATCTTCAAACTATTTAAATGCTCTAGAAACTCTTGTTCGGCCTGAAAACCAATGTTAATTTTAATTAAATACGTCTAAAATCCGTCAAAAGTATGCCTTGATATTATAAAGAAAATCAAGAAAATTATTATAATGTTATTATATATATTACCAGTAATATAATGTAAACTTAATATTTCACGACAAATACAGCAATACAATAACATCGATATAAACAATTTTCGAAAACATCAAAAATTGTTTTTATATCTGATTAAAATAATATTTATTTGTTTTTATATTAATTATTTTTCGCGTAAATACGTTGAACAGGCGACTATATAGAAATCCGTTTTTAAAATATAACATCAGTTACACTTAGCTTTTAAATGTATACTTACCAATAATCCACAAATGAGTACACACAGTAGGTTGAATTAAGCACACGAACGAAGAAATTTTACGCTTATAATATAACATTCTTATATACTACATAACCAAAATACATAAGTATTTTTTTCCTTCATTTATATAATTATAATCACTTGATCCGCACATTGTCATACATAAATTGAGTAACACAAAGTGTATGGAGACGCGTGTTCTTAATCATCAGTGTTTTTAAAATTGATTTGGACACTTTATTAATGTCACTTAGGCAAGATACCTGCATTACAGTGATGTGAAGGCCAGTCGGGGCGCGAAGACACAAGCGTGTGACTATAAACGCGACAAGTTATGGGTTTGATTACCACTCTAGGTAATGAAATATTTAATAATTTTATTTCCTCGCTCTGGTAGCAAAGCGTTTAGTTCCGCCACTTAACAATGCCTATTGAATTCGGCGGAAAGTGAGGAATGGATGCATTTTAATGGGAACAGTCTCTTAACACTAGGTTAGTAACCTACTTCTTAGCCTAACCTATTATGTGCAGGATATAGTGTGAAGATATAAAAAAATATACAGATTGCTATTTGGTTTATTGCTAAGAAGAGGTATATTTTTTATTTTGTTATTAAAATACCACTACAGACACTTGGTCTGTACCATTTTTTAGTTTTATTATTACATCTAATTTCCTTGTTGTGTATATTAATTACATTATTATGTATATACACAACACCTATCATAAGAAAAACATATTTATATATCATATTTTCACTGAGAATAAATAAATAGTATGTATATACTTATTTCATAAGTGTAGAATAACACTTTAAAAATGTAAAAAAAATTGTATGTATATATATATTTATTGTTTTCAAATTCCTGCTATATACTGCATAGAACAATATGAATGTATTTCCAAGCAGTTCATTCTCGATTTTCCAGTTTAGTTTCTTAAATCATGATGATGATGATTTTTTTAAAGTTGCAATAAAGTATATGTATGCAATACATGAGTATTATAAACTGATATTGAATTATCTATGTACTATTTTTTCTAGACAATACCATATCCAAATAAATTAATATTCTGAATAAGTAAAAAGAAGTCCTTCAAATATATCATGGAAAATTCAAACAATGGTTGATAAAATGAAAAAAAAAAAACAAAAAAAACCTGCTTCAATATACAGTTGTACTATTAAGACACTTTTTTAATCTCTGCAGTTGTAAGGCAAAAAGGATATCTTTTTATTATTTTTAAACTGAACTTTGTTAAAAATAATGGTGCTATTTTTATCACAGATTTTTTAAACTATCCTTAAATAATCAACATATACTATGTAGAGGAAACCAATATTTATTTTATATAATTCTTAATTACAAATGGGATAAATGATACATGAACATTTATAAATACCTAAACCGCAGTATTTTACAAAAAAATTATATGAAATTCAACAAGAACTGCTGAACAAATGGTGTAGTCCATGTTTATTTATACTATTTTTGTTTTTTCAACGTCATAACTTTACACTGGTATGTGGAATGTCTCACAAGGTTTCTTAATATTTGTTTTAACTTACCTTATCAAAGCAAACTATTAATTCTTTAAAATTAATAGCTAAAATCCAATAGGAGCTTAATATAAACACATTTCATAGAGCAAGAGTTAAGTAATAAACTTATTACAGTAATAATATAATTTAATATAACTAATTTTATAGTATTATATATTTATTTAAACTATGCCAAATTTGAAAAATAGTGAAAAATATCTTACCTTAGTGCAATTAGTAACTTCTTGTTCTGCTTTCCTTGGGACTTCGATAACAGTATCTTCATAGCCCTCCGCACCGGGAGGGCAATCTGGTAGTTCCATTTTACACACTAAGCACTTAGCTTATGACCAATTTTTTGATCATAAGCTATTATAACTCTTAAAATATCTTATTTTTTTCTTTTGATTCTTCTATCAGTTGCACTGTAAAATAAACCATTGTAATAGATTGCTTCATAAAATAATATAAAGATTATAAAAAATGTTAGTTTATACTTACATAACAATTTCAAATGGAATACTTACACAGTACATGCATCAGTAATAAGGTCACTATAACAAAATGCACACAGGCATTTTAAAAAATGTTTTCTGATTAAAGAATTCTAATTATTTATTAATATAAGTATGTTTAATTCACTTAATACAATTTTTTATTAAGTATTTACAAGCTGAAATTTTATTATATTTTCTATTAAAAAAATTAAACAACAACAGCTATTGGGGTAAACGTAAAAAAGTTATTTTAACCTTTTATAATTTATAGATAATACTTTTAATTTTAGCATATATGGTAAGAAAGATTTTTCCTTTAAAAATTAATTGGGACATTTTGTTATGGGATATGCAGATTTATAAATGGTAAGTACTCACCTCCATAATAAACATCTAAATAAACACTCACTAGTAATATTATTTATGGCATTATAGTTTATATTAATGTGTAAATAACCCGGTAAAGTTGAAACAAGACGATTCATGTTGTGTCAACGTTGCGTTTATGTATAGTCCAAATAATGAGATTTCAGTACTCTCGGTTACACTTTATAAATATTATTGTTTGTTGTTCATAAAATATAAACTAGCTATATAAATTACAATGAAAAGAATAAATATACTGTACCTGTCAAGTTATTAGGGCGTCCAATTAATCCGTCGTTGTTGAAAAACCAAACACAACGTATATAAATTATTAAGTAGTAGTAGTTGACGTTTTATTTATAATTCAGATGAATATAAAAATTATACTGAAATAGTAAGGAAAAATTAAGTTTCAAATCCTACGATGATTACTTGGTTGTACCACCTTATCACATTCACAAATTACAATTGACAAAATGTCGCCATTTTTAATTACGGAGAAAATACTACAGATACATAATCTGAACACAGACTCGCCGGACGATTCACTAGGCCAAAGTGTCACAACACAAATCAGGTGACTAGCAGAATACATATGGTACCGTACCCTACGGTACAGCGTCGGTTCTTTTGTATTTATCACAAACACTTACACTCAACATTTTTTTTATTTTCTGTCATATATATATTTTTTTATAACGATTTCAGTTCCGCCTTAGTGCTTACATGCAGTTGACAACACTAACTGACATTTTTAAAATTAACTTAACTTAGCTTCACGCTGTATCCCTAAGGGGATAGTCAGAGAGAACTGAGCACCAAACGCGATCGGTCTCCACATATCTCTTTCGCCTCGTCCATTATCCTCAACCTCTTCATACATGCCCTCCGGGTGGTCCTCATGGTTTTTACGTGACCTGCCTCCAATATCTTTGATACTGCGTTTTCGAAGGACACCCGAGGTCTTCCTCATACTTTCTTACAGCTCACTTTTCCATCACAAATCTTTTTTGCCATTCCTTCATCACTTATTCGTTCGGTGTGCCCAAACCATCTGAGCACATTCTTCTTTATTCTCACCGTACCTCGTTAGTACCTGCCATTCTGTCTACCTCTTCATTGCGTATTCATGCGCATGCTTCACTGCACATCTGCGAAGCTGACTCTGCATATCCTACAAAGAGATCGCGTCTCCACGGCATTTAGCTTTCTTTCATCTTCTGTAATACTCACGTTTCACTGCTTTATAACAGCGTCGGTACCTACACTGTATTATGTACGGCTAAACGGGAAGCTATGGTGACGTTTTGCCGTCTCATCAATGCAGCTAAAGCTCCATTAACCCTGTTACCGGCAGCGTGTTGCTGCCGGTAACACCTTTCCACATCTATTTTGTATCTTCCATCTCTTCAAAACATACTTCCCAAGTATACCACTTCATTCACTTGTTCTAATATCTTATTATTAACACTGATCTTGTATTCCGTCCTTTCTTCATTTTCATTTGCTATCAGGGTTAGACCATTATTTTACGTACTTTCAAAGTGGTGACGAATGCCTGATAATTGAATAACCAAGCTGACATAGCGCAACACCCAATTGGATTTTAAACAAAGGTGACATGCCAGCTCACGCAGGCTGTGTGATCTCTGTAAAGAGACTTTACTGCTTGCAGCAAGTGTCCGCTCACATTGTACCGGGGAAATATCTCTCATAATTTCGCTCTCACAACTCTATCAAATGCCTTTTCCAAGTCCACAAAAGCACAGAAAACTTTTTTGTTAACAGCCAAAAAAATTGTCTATAGAGTTTATATAGAGGCCTCTCTGAGCCTCTCACAACAGCCTTTCAGATCTCTCTTGCATTCTTCTCGCTTATACTTTAGCATAAACTTTACTACCCAACCAATTCAAACTGATATATAGCTTGCGCAGTCTATCTGTGAACCTTTGTCTTTAAACAAATGCACGATGACTGCATCTCGATAATTGCCTGGGTTTCCCCTGATTCCCAGCATAAATTGCCTAAAAGCCAGAAAAAGTCCAAGACGCTTGGCCCACCATATTTGATTACCTCGGCAGTAACTCTATCTGCTCCCGATGCCTTACCACATTTCAGACTTGGCATTGCGCTCTTAACTTCTTTTATACTGATTTCGCCATCAGCTGCATAAAGACGCTTCTTTGTTATAATACTTGAGACTGAGGCGTCATCACATTCATACATCTCCTTGTAAAATTCCGCCCATCGCTGAAAACGTGTAATTTTTCTGTTAAAATTAGAGAAAAGCTTCATGTTTTCCCTGAAACTTTCATTCTCTGTCTATTTACGCTTCATCTTTCTCAGTATTTTCGTTTGGTGCTTTTGCAGCTTATACACTTTCTTTTTTCTTTACCTGAGACTTTATAATCCTATCATGCTTTCTTCTTTCTTTCTACAGCATTGTGCAAAATGCTATACGTTCATCATTCCACCATTCTTCGCGCTTTTTGCTAAAGCCTTCTTTCTCTTTTAAATTAGGTTAGAGTTTCTAATATTAGGGAATATGGAGTTTAGGTGGTGGGTTGTTTAGTATATTAGGGAATATACCAGTTTTCTTCACATAAGTTATTAAAAATAATGAATCAATAAATTAATAAATTGTTCTTGTACTTTGCTATATTATATTTGTAGGCCGCATATTAGGATTTGGGAGTGTCTCATTTAAAGAAAGATGGATATTATTTTTTGCACTTTATTTACCAAACCACACCATGTTCTCTAATAATACTTATCGGTGTTGGGTGTATGTGCACAGGGGACTTCAAAAAAAAAAACTAGCTTAAATTTCGGCACAATATGAATTTAAAATTGTTTTGAATTTATATTAAGATTAAATTTTCGTATATTTTAGGTCATTTACCATCCGTTTAAATTTACATTGTATTTTTATAGGCATTTTTTTTAAAAAAAGCTTGTCAAAATAACATTAAAAAATAAATGAAATACTTTCAATTATAATAAATTGACTTTGAAGAATTTATAAATAAATTCATTTATAAATAAAAATATAGTTAAGTAGTTATTTTCAAGTTACTATTTTAAAAATCCGTTATTCACTTGAAAAATTTGATACTGAATTTAGAAAAATAATGTAATTATCAAAAGATATCTCCAGAGGTGAAGAGACATTTAAACAAATATTTAATTAATTAAATTACAAAAATAAAGCTTTGGTTACCAAATGGTATGTCTACTTAATTAATTTAAGCTCATTTAAAAAAATGTTACGTTTATCAAAAGATTAATCGCCATTTTAATCATTCTTGGCAACTTTTGGGTATTAATCTATAGAGGCCATTCACCGAAAATTACGGGGACTAAATGCTAATGAGTCTCGAAGAAGCCTCTAGCCATTGTAACCCGCAGCCACCCAAGCGCGGACAGAGTCGCGTGCACGATGATTCAGCTCGGACGTTCGCGGACCGTTGTTTGTGCAAATATTTTAAGACCAATTATTTACGTTCTTGCCATTGTTAACTTAGCAGTTGGTATAGAATATGGAATCCCAATTGAAATCAAACTCTGGGACTCCAAACGGACTCCGCTGGCTCACATGGTTGATGTAACAAACGAATTTGGTATAAAAGTTCTTGCGGAACATAATTTTTTAAATGACAATAATATTGCATTTTCACCCTATGGATTAATGGGAATATTAGTAGCTCTTTACGAGGGAGTTGATGGTGAATCTTCTTACCAGATCCAACGGAGTATGCAGCTGCCATGGAACAGGAATGTAATGAGAATTGGATTTCGAGATATACATCGTACACTTAAAGTGAGTCATTTAATAAAACAGAATTGTTATCTTATTATATGAATAAACAAATTAAAAACATTCATTGTTCTCTGTGTATAAAAATTGTTAATAAGTTCAAAATCCTCAAAAATACCTACGTACTGACTTTTTACTTGTCTTCACTAAACAAGATTCTCATTTAAATGTAATGATAAAATATTAAATTTGATTTGTTTATTATTTTTTGGATTTTAATTATATTTTGAATTTTGATGTTATTTGTTTAAATAATCCATATTATCAATAGATAATTTTATTACTGAAGTCAAATCACTTTATATTTCTTAGCAGTATGCTAATTACAGTACATGTAATTACTTACTCTACAGCTATCACAATATTGTAATTGCGCGCCAAAAACTTTGGTCGCGCTTTTTGGTGTGGTGTTTGGCTGTGGTGTAGTGGGTTTTCGTTAGAGACAAAGTCACAATATTTTATAGATTGCCTAATAAAACGATAGTAAACAAATACTTTGTATAAATTTAGTAGGTATGTAGAAATAGGCTTTTCGTTTTTAAGTAGTTTGAGATTATTTTAATAATGAAGAGTAGGTACAGGTGAGGCCAGTCGTGACTCAGGAGCACAACATGACAGGTTGTGAATTCGGTTCCCACTCGAAGAAGTGAAATATTAAACTATTCATTTTCCTCGCTCTAGTAAAGCGCGGCGCTAAGTTGAACTTACAATACAAATAAAGGAAAAAAAAATATAGGTATTTTATAAAAAAATTAAAATAAATTCATATTTGAAGTTAATTTCTTACAAAGTAAGTGTATACGCCCGCAAACTTAAATTTGTCAAATTTATTTGCTGCGTAATTAAAACCTATAGGATATTATCGGTTACCCGTAGATCTACTATTACAAAATTTGTGGAAGAACAAAAAGAAAAAACTGAAATTTATATTTGTATTACAGATAAAAACCATTACAAACTTATAATGGTAGTTAATTTAATAGAAAATGAGTGCATACGCCCGCAACCTTAATTTGTCAACTTTTATAAGCTGCATTTCCCATTGACATCTTACCCAATCCCTCAGTAGGCGAGTCTGACTCACACGACCGATTTTTTTCTTTCAGACGTACTTTGTACCAGAAGAAGGATTCCTAGCAGGATTGGCATTGAACAATGAGAATGTTACGTTTAATGAGAGTTATAGAAAGATTTTACGATTTTATGGGTTTGATTTAGATAGTGATAATGGAACAATATCATCAAACAACGCAACCAGTACAACACAGTCCCCTCCAGGAGTAGATAACGCTTCTCCTAGCAATGTCTCAACAGAAAAAAATCCTGGTCGTGAAGATGTTACAACTCAAACTACAGAAGGCACTAAAGAAGAAACAACAGTCAATCCAAACGTAGAAAGTATAACTGATTTAGATCGAGGGCAGAGTACTGAAAGCACTTCGTCCATTCCACCATCTACCGTGACCGGTTCAACAATAACTTCAACGGAACTAAATGTTGATAATAAAGAAATCACTCAAATAATAGAGACTGAACCCACGAATTCTCCATCAGAATCTATAGCAACTGTCACAAACTCAGCTCCTGTATCTTTAGTTACTTTGCAAACAACCGCTAGTCAAATATCTTCGGATAGCAGTAGTACAAGCGTCGGATCAACTGTAAATATTGAAACTGAAATATTAACAACATCTGAAATGAGTACATTAACTACTAATGCTGAAGCTTCAACGATGTCCACTTCAGTAACGGAAAGTCAAACAGAACAAGCAAGTACGTCCAACACTGATTCAAGTACAGTAGAAACTACCATGCCCTCTACAACTGAGTGGATTGAGACCCTGGAACGTCGGAAGAAATCTGTAGACTTCCTATTCACAAGCCCATCATCATATGCAGATGATTATTTGGTATATAGATCCTTCGACATAGGCGTCGAACTTCCTGAACAGACTGTAGATGATAATATGTTTTTGGTTAATGGCCTTAGAAATATTCAGGTAAACCTCTTTTATATAAATTATAAGTAACTCATTATCGAGGCTATATATGTATTGTTTTTATTCTATTTTTAAATATTTTTTAGGTAACCTACATGCAATACGATTCCATGTTGGAATACGCGTACCTCTCCCATCTTGAAGCATCTGCACTTCGATTGCCACTGGACAGCGATCGCTACTACTTGCTCGTGGTGTTGCCACTAAGACGAGGCTCTGGAGAACTCTCAAGACTTTTAGGCCGAATGGCACGAGAGTCCGATCTATCAGATATTTACGCAGTTTTGAGACCGCGACGTGTAAAAGCAGTAGTACCCAGCTTTACCGTCAAAGGCCATGTTACCCTTACAACGGACTTGCAGAAGGTTAGTTTAAAAAATAGTATAGATATATATACCTATAATTATAGGTCTTTATGCTTAGAGTATGTTTTTGCGAATGCGAAATCTACCGGGTAAATGTGAAGACAAATACCCATTTGGGGGTAAGTTTGCAAAAATATAAAATAGTTCTCTTTTCGTTAGCGAAATTTCCAAATGTGATTTCATTCAAATGATAAGAAAATGAATAATCTCTCTACCTACCTAAAATAGAGAGATATTTCTACGTAAAATATAACAGTATTAAAATATTATACGGTTATTCTGGTTATAAATGAGCATCTTGAGTTTTACATGGTTGATACTGAACTGGTTTTGAGTGCAGTAAATTTTACTTACGATGTTCGTTTTTATTTAAGCGTATGCCAATTAAGGACAGTAAAAACTCTTGGTGTGTAGGTATTAGAATTAAGATTATCATGTATCGTTGGAACGACACAGCGTTACAGCTAATTTATATTATAAAACTAGTTACTCATTTCTATGAAACCTAACGAGGACGAAGACTGTGAAAGTTTTGTTAAGAAACAAAAAAAAACAAGTGGTATTTTTATATGTTATATTTAGTGAAGTAATTAGATAAAATATTATTTTGAATTATTTATTCGTTAATATATATATTTTTAAGGTTTTTTTCTATGCACCCTGAGACTCAACAGTTACCATTTTAAATAAAATAAAACCAAATCAGCTTTACGCTGTATCCTGCATAAGGCAGGATAGGAAGAGGAAACCTAGTGTTAAGACACTCCGTTTCCCACTTTACGCCGAATTTTTCGAGACCTGCGTGTTGATTGGCATAGCTCAACTCCGGGATTTTGCCTTGGTGTAAAATCAAAGAAATAAAACAATAAAGAAATAATAATTAATTCCTTCGAGTGGGGATCGAACCCACAACCGTAGCGTTACAGTAACACCTTTGTGCCCTTGCGACACGATGGCCTCTACCACTTTAACTAAAGTAAATAAAAGACACCTTACATTAAACTAACTAACAAAATACAATAATCTCTATCTCTATAGCTGGGCATACGCGACGTGTTCGAGCCGAGGCAGCACGACTTCAGCCCCATGACGCCGCAGCTCGGCGTGTATGTGCGCAGTATAGAACAATCAGTGTCCGTCGCCATACGAAAATATCAACCTGATGATATCAAAAGTCGTAAGTGTACCTATTTGTTATTTTTTTAGCTTTAAGATGTATCCTTATGTATGCACATAGCAGTGTAGGCAGAGGGAACCTGGGACACTCCGTTCCCATTGAAATATCTCCCACTTTACGTCAAATTCTTGAGGTATTGCGTGTTGAGTGGTAGTCGTTACCAGAACGAGGAAATGAAAATATTAATTATTTCGAGTTTGAATAGAACCCACAACCTCTTGCGTTTAAAGTGGCACACTCTTGAGTCCCTGTGGCACGACTGGCATTATTGTTAAATATATTATTTAAAAAAACTCAATTGATAATTAGCCCTTTTATCATAAAAAAAACTTTTTATCTTTTAATACAATTTTTTTTGAAGGACTACAAGCGTGTGACTGTAAACGCGACCGGTGGATTTGATTTCCACTCGAGACAATATTTGTTATTTTCATTTTGCACTCTGGTGCCAAAGCGTTGAGTTCCGTGCGTGATATAGCGTACAAAATTTAAAAAAAAAATAAAAAAAAACGAACTTACAATCCTTCTTCTTAGAAGATACACTTTATCAGTAGCTTCTGCTCGAATGACTGATAATATGTACCTATCTATATATTTTTACATATATGAATAGTCCATTGTTTGCCATTTAGACTAAACAAAGATACTTAGACAGGGTGTAAGGTTACGGTGTGATCCACTTAATTAGCGGAGGACGAGGTGCGTGGGACCACAAGACCGGGGCCACTCGTCACGCCTCGCCACCCACCGGAAAATCCTTGAACGACACTAAAACGCTCTAAATATTTACTAAAATGTGGCCAATTAAATGAAACGCATTTATCTAAATAGTTCCCATCTTTTACTTGTTTCTTTAGGAGGATAGTCTGTGTTTTTTTTATTTAAATTACATATAATAGAAACGTAAGGACGTTCAGTTCGTAAAGATTAAATACCTTCTCATAAAAGTAATATCAACGTTAATCTTTATTTACTTGTAACAAAAGCCAACAAAAATATTTTATAAAACGTTTGTCTGCTTGTTATTCGCTTTTTACTAAAAAACCATTGAACAGATTTTAATAAAACTTTTGCAAATTTGGCAAGGTACGACTTATTTCGAACATATAAATCTCAAATGCCTGATGTGAAAAATTAGAATTCAAATTCCAAATTCAAATTGAATTGACTACTGACTATAGATATGCATGAATATTTAAACTACAAAATGAGAACAGTAAGAAGACGAGATGAGAGAACGTGTAAGATCATAGTCGAATTTAAATTTTTTTTTTTTCAGCTTCACGCTGTATCCCGCACACAGCAGGGTAGGCAGAGGGAACCTAGTGTTAAGACACTCCGTTCCCCACTTTCTGCCGAATTCTGGCATTGCGTGTTGAATGGCAGTACTCAACACCGCGCTTTGCCTCGACGCTAGAGCGAAGAAATGGAAATATAAATTTAAATAAATATTTCATCTCCTCGAGTGGGAATCGAACCCACAACCAGTCGGTTTTACAGTCACACTTTGTGCCGCTGCGCCACGACTGGCCTCCTAAAAATACTTCTTACAATATAAAATTAATTTGATATTTTTTTCATATAATGATTATTACACTATATAGATAAGTTTCGTGCTAAGTTGTGATAACTAAATACACAATGAGAATTCTATATATTATGAACAATGTAATCTTGCACTTAACGACTTGCACAAAATTGCGTACGTCGCTTTACCCTCGTTTTACGGTCTAGGGCCAACATAATGAACGTCAAAAGAATGCTAAAACCGTATTGCCAAGTGGTGAGTGGGCACAGGCCACTTCCATTGTTTCTCACCGCGGTGGCGCAACGCGGCGACACGCGCATTTGAACCCATTGATGCGCCACGCGGAGCCACCTGCATCATAGAAATCGTTCACAGCATCGACATTACGACCTAAATGCCTAATCGAGATGGAAATTATGATCAGATAGGCAAGCTTTTCAATTACATCAATCAGAAAAACAGAAAAATTACGAGATGATTCGTTTCCTGTGTCCCATTAATGATTTTGCTTTTTTTTCAACGGTCTGTCGCATTTACATGACAAGGACGATTTATCTATTATTGTGTGATGATTCTGTCGAACTAATCTCTTTCAAAGGTTTTCTAATTTTCTAGAATAATTATGATTACAAAATACTTAGCTTCATGTTGTATTCCTAGCGCCTCATCGCCATCAACATCTTCATGTCTTATGAGCACCCCAGCTTATGCTTTTTACCTTGTTTTTGTAAAACGAGTATGTGTTTTCGAAAGTCAATCGAGGTCTCCCTTTATCTCTGTTACCGCTCACTTTTCCTTCTTCATAAATCTTTTTTGCTCATCCGTTCGACGTGCCCAAACCAACTGAGCACGTTCTTCTTCATTCTCTCCGTGACATCCTCGCCAGTACCTGCCATTCTGTGTATCTCTTCATTGCTTCGATCGATCCGCTAAGCTCCTTCTATGCCCCGCATATCCTAGGAAGAGACTGCATCTCCTCAGTATTTATCTTTCTTTCATTCTTCTATTGTAAATTGTAAAACCCGCGTTTCGCTGCCGTTTCAGCGTCAGCACCAACACTGCATTGTGTACGGCCAAACGTGCAACTGTGCTGACCGTCTCATCAATGCACCTAAATCCTGTTACTGTTACTGGCAGCAATCCGCCTTTCCACATCTATCTCGTATCTTCCATCTCTACATACTTACCAGATATACCACTTGTTCACTTGTACAAAATACAATTTAATATTAAGATTGGCTTTAATTAAATTAATTTTAGCGTAAATAACGTATATAACCGGAACCGTCAGTGCCATATCAGCAGCATCTATTGTATAGTTGGTCAATTTGTATCTAAATTCTACATATTTACTAAAAGTACTCATTATTATTTATTGTTTCAAATTGTGTAATTGAAATACTTATTTAATTTTCAGGATATGCGAGTAGCCGGAAACCTGTCGTTTTTTCTGCGACACATCCTTTTCTATACTTTGTGATGGATTCAAATATACATGTTGCACTAATGGCTGGCAAGATGGTTGATCCACTAAATACAAGAATACTATAAACTTGCGTTTTATTTCCTAACTACATTCTGTAATATGTATAAATAAAATAAGAAATTTACAGCTATATTGAAATGCTGTAGCTGAATTGGAAATTGTGATGTACTTACCAAATATGGTATTTATTCTTATAAATTGTCTGTCTCATTTTCCCATGAAATTAAAAGTAAATTTACTGAATTTTTGTTGGATTAATTTTTTATAATACACTAAATTAGTTATGTTTACTAAAGTAAATAATCAAAGATTAAAGTAAATAACAAATTTGCTTTAAAGAAAAAAAATAAAAGAAGTTTTGTTGTTTTTACTTTTATTTATACATTAAAACCCTACTTTGCCCTCTTGGATTTGATCTTTCTTAGGTAGAACTCCAATTCCTTTCCTTCAAGGACATAGCCATCAGCACGGCCACATTGACCAGGCCTGCTGGCTACACAAGCTGTGAAGAACAAAAAAAATTTGTTATTGCAAATACAAAATATATTTAAAATTAAGAATTTTAGTGTGAAATCAGAGTAACTATGACAGAAATCACGCAACTGCTAAGTAGTTCCCAAAACGGTACCCACTTATGAATGCAGCCTCAAAACTTCTCGATATCATCATTTTATCACATATAGGCTAAACAAAAACCAAAACTAGCAATATGAATATATTGGTGGAAAAAATTGTCTTGGTGCATAATTTTCTTATAATATTTATTTTGATATTGAATATAAAAAAATAAATATAATTTGTTTTTGAATATACCTAATAAGCGACCAGTGTGGAATTGTTCTTCAAGAGCAGCTTCCACTTTGGACAGGCGCTGTCTTGACAAATATTTCTTTGCTGTTTTCTTACTGCGCTTCTTGTTGATAATTGCCTCCTCAGCTTCAGTCTGTCAAATATGAATATAGTTATAAAAACTATATGTATTCTCTTTATAGTAATTTAAAAAAATATGTGAGAATTGGTGTAAAACATCAGAAAAATCATATAATCATTATAACATTCATATGACACGCAAAGATTCTCATCATATGGTAGATATTTGTAAAATATATTATTAATGCTAATAATAGTTATATAGGGACAATTGAAGGCCGTTTTAACTATAAATGTAATACCTCATGGTTGTGGGTTCAATATACATTCAGGGGAATAATTATATTATTTTAAATTTCTCCACTCTTTATATGTCCAGTTCTGCTATTTAACATGCAATGTGACAACTATTGGGCACAAATATTGAAAGAAGTGCTTTAAAACAGATGTACAGATATATATCCTACATAGTTAAGCATTTAGCATGTCTTTGAGCTGATCAATCTGTCCATATTATAAATAAATAATATATAAAACATATTAATTTTAAAATAGTATTCATTAAATGTAGATTACATTTCAATATAATGTGTAGTGAATAGTGCAGATGCCACAACATGTCAAATAATCTACATTTTTGGGGAACTGTGGTCTTCTTAATATTTAATTATGTGTTATCAGAAGGGAAAGAAAATAACTATGCCTAAGAAAACAATCTCAACACAATTACAACTTTAAGGTATATTAAAGTAAATTAACTTACCAACTTGGCACCCTTCTTTCTACCAAGTGGCAGTAGGTAATGAGACTCATACCACTGTCTGAATGGTGTAGCATCAACTACTACAATGGCATTCTTTACGAGGGTTTTAGTACGAACCAGCTCGTTGTTAGATGCATTGTACACAACATCAATAATACGAGTCTTACGAGCAGCACCTGAAAATGATAGCATACAATTAATAACAAAAAAACCCAATTATTTTTATTTCACTATTATCAAACTACTAGGAAAAAAATATTAAAAATAATTGAAGTGAAAACTTACACTCTGAGCCCCATGCGAAATTTCCAGTGTCAAGACGTAAAGCACGGTACTTAATGTTACCTCCACGAGCTCGCACTAAGTGAATACGTTGAGAGCCAAGCTAAAAATAAATATAGTTATAATTCATCAAAGATAATAAGCAACATGTTTCATATACACACTGTGAGGTATGCTTTTGTAAGTTTGCTAGGTTATAAAACAAGTTTACCTTAGTGTTGGCAGCCGGGCGACCTAACTCATACTTCCTCTTCTTACGAATGGGCGCACGTTTGCCACCAGTGGCCCTTCGTTTATGCCAGTGATCACGGCTAATACCTGAACAATAAAGTATAACATGTTCAATGTATCGTTTGGAATTATAAAAAGATCATAAGTCAGCACAAGCACTTTTCACACTAATATCCACAATAATACAAAAATATAGCCAAATTTAACACTCGCGTATGCTGTATTTGTATCTTAAATAAATAAGAATTCAATATCATCAATTAATTTAAAGATTTTAATGGATAATTTTTAGAAAAATATCAAAGCGCTCACCCATATTGGCTGGGTCAGAAAGAAAAGGTTTATTTGACGGCTGAAACTTATCAAACCTCAAATGCTCTATGGTATCTCATCTTTTTTTTAATGTCTATGAATTACGAATTCTATATAATAATAAAAAAAAAACATAAATATACTAAATATAAATAATAAATACAATAATATATCATAACCAATTACAAAGTTAAATCAATTTGGCAGTTCTCCTAAAATAGTTATTTTTATCCAAAAAATATGTCTTTTCTAAAATCAGCGTGTTAAATTCAAATTTTCCTGTGATATAATGATGTAAAGCTTGGACATTATAATGCACGTTTAATGAAGTGGCATCTATGAACTACCCTATCCCGCACGCATCAGGGTAGGTAGTAGAGGAAACCTAGTGTTAAGACACTCCACTTCCCACTTTCCGCTAAAAATCTGGAGGCATTGCGTGTTGAGTGGCGGAACTCAACGCCGCTCTTTGCCTCAACACCAGAGCGAAGTAATGAAAATATATATGTAAGGACATTGAAATTAAATACTTACTTAGCTTCACGCTGTATTACTAATGGCGCCAAACGCTACGGTCTCTACACTCACTCTTTCACCTCGTCCACTGTCATCATCTTTTTTATACGAGTACATGCCCTCTGTTCTACAATATGTAAAGGGGTAATAGACAGGATTGGCGATATCTTAAGAAAAGCTTCCATAAAAACTATATTTAAGTTTCACAAGAATGTGAAGCAATTGATAAGACCAGTGAAAAATACTATTCCTTTGCAGTGTGTAGACCTATACAAACTAGAAAGTATCTGTGGCTTAATATACATTTTTCAAAAAAAAGGAGAAACATCGGTGTTGGGGGTCCCCCAATGGGGGAACTAACACAACTAAGATGTCAAGAATGGGCATGTATCGAAGTCAGCTGCGTACAAGTAAAGAGCAGATAAACCCAATCATAACATAAGGTCTTATGAATTACGAACCCTCGCTAGGCACAAAAGATATATCCCAAGAATGATCTGCGAGATTAACGAAATACAAAGACAGACATATAAAGTAGAGAAGGTGGTTGGATTTTTTTTACGACCAGAAAGGCGGATATTTCGGTTGCTTTTAGGGAATAAAATATCAATGATACACGAGAAAGGTCACGATAAAAACATGAGGAATCCCTGTATGGCATTATATAAAGAGATTGACGAATGGTGACGATGGACGAAGTGAAACATACAGAGAGCAGAGCTTTTGGCGCTCCGTTCTCTCTGACTACCCCAGTAGAGATAAAGCGAGTTGTTGCAAAAATAAAAAAAATAAAAAAGAAATAAAAATAAAAAGATTCAAAGGGATAGAATCCGAGAAAAATTAACAGATAAAATTTAAATACAGTCATAACTGGTTTAAGCATTAAAAATTTATCACACGACCCATCCATGAGTACTTTCTTACTTTAGTTTCATACTTTTTACATGACCTCCCTCTCGTTTCTTTGATACTGTGTTTTCGAAGGTCAACCAAGGTCTCCCCCTACCTCTCTTACTACTCACTTTTCCATCATAAATCTTTTTTACCATTCTTTTATCACTCATTCGTTCGACTTGTCCAAACCAGCTCAGCACTTTCTTCTTCATTCTCTCCGTTATATCCTCGCTAGTACCTGCCATTCTATGTATCCCTTTATTGCGTGTTCGATCATCTAAACTGACTCCGCATATCCTACGAAGAGATCGCATCTCCACTGCATTCATCTTTCTTTCATTTTTTTTTATAATACCCTCGTTTCGCTGCCGTATAACAGCATCACTACCAACACTGCATTATGTGCGGACAAACGCGCAGCTTTGCTGACGTTTCACCATCTCATTAATGCAGCTAAGGCTCCGTTAACCCTGTTGCCTCAAAGCCAGCATTGCGCCTTTCTACATCCTTTTCGTAACTTCCATCTCTACTGAACATACTTCCCGGATATACCACTTCAATTACTTGTTCTAGTATCTTGCCATTTACACTGATCTTGCATTCCGTCCTTTCTTCATCTCTTTCAATAATCAGAACCTTCGTCTTGTGGAAAACAGAGCTACAAACAACTTTAACTTATCAATACTTATTTAGAAAACGTATAAAAATTTGAACGTAGCGGGAAATTTTTTATAATTTATTTTACGTTTTTTAAGTACGTATTTTTCTTTCCTAAGTGTGGAATAACACTTTAAAAATAAAAAAAAAATAACTTATCAAGTTTTTACAGCCATTTTATAATGATTGCTCTAATGATGAAATGATGGAAACCTAGACCATCATCGTTATGTATTCTGTTTTTCTCGTATAACAAAAGTACAATTAGTGTACGCCAGTGAAAAGTTCGTATCACTATAGGGCGCTTTCTTAAGAACTATTTCCGAGAAATATTATATTAAAACAGCAGAGTTATAGCACTATAATAAAGAAAGTAATGATGTAAAAGGTTAAAGGTTAAGGTTAGTCATTAGTATTGATGCAGGTAACGTCCAAGATAGAAAATATAACCGTAATACTTACTCGTCTCAATATAAGTCCAATGAATTTGGGAAACCGATCATTTCGACATTGGAATGTTTTCTATATATTTGGTAGTATATGAAGCAGCATCTTATCATTGTATAAAATCATAATTATTGTATCTTACAATCGAGTAGGTCATAATTTTTAGTGGTTAATTTATAGTTATAATTAGTTTTTTAGTTTCCGCCTTCCGTCTATAGCTAATGTAACTAATATATAAGCCCGGTATAATAATACACGCACAGAGATGCAGACCATCTGATCACCATACCATCTGATTACGTATTGGTCTATAGATATATTGCTCTATGGAATTATATCTCCCCGTTAGTCGTTACTATTGTAATTTATTTTGTCTGTAATCACTGTCAATGTCAAATAAAACAGAAATTTGACTTGGCGTCTAATATCGTCTAGCGTCTAGAATTCAATGCGGTTTCGATTTGATGTGGATTAAATAAACTCATTAAAATTATTATAAAATCACTTTATTGATATTTGAATAATAAGGTAATATAAAACCGTCACAATTGCGAAAGTATCATCTTCAGATACAGCCATGTCTTCAGATTTCTACATACGATATTATGTAGGCCATAAAGGTAAATTTGGTCATGAGTTTCTCGAATTTGAGTTTCGGCCGGATGGTAAATTAAGATACGCAAATAATTCAAACTACAAAAATGATACAATGATTCGTAAAGAAGCATATGTTCATCCATGTGTGATGGATGAACTGAAAAGAGTTATTGTAGATTCTGAAATTATGCATGAAGACGACCGGCTTTGGCCACAACCAGATCGTGTTGGTAGACAGGTAATTTCTATACAATTATTTTGCTAAAGAAAAATTTGCTTTATTTGCTTAAGCTACAATAGTTTATATGAAGTTGGAATTGTTCATATTTTTGATTTGTTGTTAAGCCACATTAATGCTGAAACCTAAAATTGACTGTGCATTCTGCTTAGTCAGTTTCCTTAATATTGTAATTAATATTACAATATACATTTAAAATACATGCCATTCCCTACATAGAAAATGTTTTTATTTAAACAGTTTGCTTCCTCCAGTCTAATTAGACAAAATGTAGAAATAAAGAAAGAAAGTTATAACTATGTAAACCACAAGGTTTACATAGTTATAACTTTCTTTAAAGTAAATGAGGTGTTATAGAGGTAGAGAGATATAGTAAAAAAATAAATATTTCAGCATTGCCACATTTTGTCTTGAGGAAAAGCAGGACATTTATGTCTGGAATTGTTAATAATTTATACCAAAAACTAAAGTTATTAAAAAAGAATAATCTATGTGTGTCGAATAATTCACGAAAAGTGGGACAATGTCTGGTTCAAGACACTTAAATTTTGGGCTAAAAATTGGTACATCCTGGCAAAATCAAGACATCTGGCAACGCTGCTTAATATACAGTAATGAGAAAAGAGAGACAAATAAAAATGCATGGATTGTATAAGCAACAAAATCAAATTTAAGCATGATTATCATAAATATGTGTTTTATTGATTCATCAGTTGGACTGACTATTATTTTAATAGCTTTTATATTATTTACAGGAACTGGAAATTGTAATTGGTGATGAACATATTTCATTTACAACTTCTAAGACTGGATCATTAGTGGATGTTAATCAGTCTAGGGACCCAGAAGGATTGCGGTGTTTTTACTACTTGGTACAGGACCTAAAATGCCTTGTGTTTTCCCTTATTGGTTTACATTTTAAGATTAAGCCAATATAATATAAGATTACAATTACATTAAATAAATCTCTTTTCACTATAATTTTATTTTATTTCTTTATTCTTCCTTAATTTTATAAAACAAAAAATATCTACAAATTATTATTATTTCTTATATTGCTCTTCATCTTATAATTCTTTGGTAATATATTAATTCAATATTATTACAATATATATTTAAATATTGAAGAGTCCTAAATAGAAATAATGATTGAAAATACAATTGGCTTGTACTATCTGTGATATTAATTATCTGTGTTAAAATCATGAGAGTTATTTCATTTCACGCATTTATGGTAATATTCATCAATCATATAAACTAATCAAGTTCTTAACATTTTATATAATTAGGTAAAAAAAATATTTTCTAAATATACATATCTATTTTTCTAGTTTTTTATATATTTGTTTTTGTATATTATACTGAGCAACGTACGTACGTTTATTTCAAAATGGTATTCTTTATAAGATTTGGCTAAGTTATTAAAATTATATTAATTTTATTGTTTAATATATAAAATTATTTTATAGTTAAATTTTAATTCATAAATATATAAAATGGAACGTTATCAGCATTTATTTATGTTTATAGTATAGCTTTGCGCGTTGCGCGCGCATCGCATCTGCCCGACCGACTATGGCGGACAGGCAGTGAAGGATGTTTGTAGTCTTTTCTAAATCGGAAAGTATCGACGGTAGCCAATGGCTTAATCCGAGTTTTTTGTAAAAATTGTACATTGTAAATAGTTCTGTGTACATATAGTAATTATATTTGTGGTCGTTTTGTTTAGAAATTGTGTGAATAGTGTTATATTTTGAGTGTTTATTCGATTCAGTTTTCGACGCCGACAAATCTCTTAATCCAAAAGTTAGTACATTCGTACATAGTTACAAACATCTAAATTCAAAAATTGAGCGTAAATAATAACTTGAATACAGTACATATAGCCCAATTGCTTTGTGTTTGTCTTAAAAAAACGGACCGTTGCAGTTTCCTGCAATATTTTGATTTTCTTAGCGGCTGTCATCGTGCTTCGATAAAACTAGTAGCTGTCATTACAAAGACAAAAAGACTATTATAGTCTTTAAATGGCTTCAGTACTCAATTCAACTAGTCTTACACAGTATTTTTGATGATAATAAACAGTGAGACTAGTGTTTAACTCGAATAATCGTAATTATTGGAGCCGTACCGTGTGTATAAACAGAAGTTTGAAGGATTTAAGTGTTTACGATCGTAAAGGTTTAAAGAGAAGTCAAACTGAATGCTCGAACCCCACGGTAGCCCAATGAAGTGGCCGGGCACGGGTGGAGAGGAAGAGGCGGGCGAAGCAGGATTGCAAAACGCGCGAGTAGCACAGACTCGCGCCCAGGACGACGCTGCAGTTCATTATGTATTCCAGCGCGATAGTCAAGAAGGCGAAATACAGTCTCTAGCGTCTAAACAGCGCTGGGCTGTTGGAGACGATTCAATTGCAGAGGTTTGTTTACCCAATTGACTTAAACAAATTACTAGTAACCAGTATGTCAAACAAGATAACCTAGAACAACTGCAATTCTATACAATACAATTAAATTACATTTATAATCTATAGCTTTTTTTCATTGAATTAAACAGCAAGCAGAATATAGTTTTTTGTTTTAAATGAAATGAAACAAGACAATATCTTATTTAATGCTAACAAATCTAAATTTGGAAATATACAGTAAATATTTATTTTTCAGAATCAAGATAAATGGAAAAATCCTGTCCCAATAACAATGAATAATATTCAACAAGGTCCTGTGCAATTAAAAAATTCTCAGACAAACCAACAACAATTTATAAATCAGGCAATAGCCTCATCTGTTGGCACTTTGGCTATTAATCCTTCAGTTATTGGAAGCCATCCAGCACACTTGACCACAAACATGGTCCACACACAATTGGCACCATTACAGAACCATACTTTGGGCAACAATTTAACTATGCAGAACAGTGCTATGATGTTACCTCCTCTTCAAGGTATGCAAAATGCCCCCCAACTGGGACAACAAGGCTTATATGATATTCATCAGCATCCTGGAAATCCTATGCAGGCTATGAATGGCATTGGCAAGAGTGCTGAACACCTCATGTACTTAAGCCAGGCTGGAATGCTTGGACATGGGACAAATCAATTTTTGCAACAAGGACAGAATCAACTTGGACTTACACCTGTAGCTGCTATAAGAAATCAGGTATGTTGATATTTTTATTACTTATTTTTTTGAAAACAAAGAATTTCATAGATTGTGCTATATAAAATATGGGTTTGCCAAGTTCAGGTAATCCATTTGTTGGATACCTAGGATGTGGATTTATGAAATAGATTACAACACTTAAATGAATCAGGTCTGACTAATAGCTGGTTGGTTGAAGAAATCTAGTGCATGTCTAATACATGTATTAAAGAGTATATAAGTACTCTGATATTTGTAATTACTAATTTAAGGAAAAGATTTTGTACATATTTTATTGTTAATTTAAAATTTTTGTAAAAGTGATAATACTAACATTGATGCATCTTTTGCTTTTTTCCTATTTATATGACTACTATGTCTATTATAACATAATAGAAGTAAAGCTTACTTGAATTAATATTAGCTTTACATGTCTTTATGTTAATGTCTATGGAGACCTTTATAAAATTTATACAATTGGCTAGTAATAGAAAATCTGTTATGATAAACAAATGTCATTACAACAGATTTTCTGATAAAGATCTTATAATTTTATTTGATGTATGATAGTAAAATATTTTCTATTAATTGACATATAATTATGTACAAAATTTTGTTTTCATACATATAAAATTCTACATTGATCATCATAATAAAATAATCTTAATGGAACAGTTGGACAGTATATAGGATAGTTGTGAGTTTGAACAACCAAAATGTGATACACAATGTTTGTCTAATTTTATTTTAAAACCTAAGGGCAAAAGTAGGTTGACATTAGTTTCTCTCTGCCTAACCTGCTGATGCTGCTACATGTGGGTTACAGCAAGAAGCTAACAAAATAGATAATTAAATTTAATAATGGTTATGTAAAGTACATCACATTTTTCAATGATTTGTTAACTTTAACTGTACATTAAAATTGTACACCAAAGATATTCTGAAATTAGTTCGAGGATACCATTGATAAAATTTGCTTGGTATTATATATGTAGGTCCAATTATCAATTTAGGCAAATATTAATGTAAGAAAATTAGCCATACATTATTAACTTCAATATGCATTTTTAAATGTTGATTTCTTAATGACCTCAAAAATATTGAGCCATTAGCCAAAAATATTTTTAAAAAAATCCTTGTCCTTATATATTTAATATTCGTTGGCTACACTAAAAATATGAGCCCAAATACTCAATGTTACTAGAGTTATTTATATTATTTATAATTTTTAATTATGTAATAACAGAACTTTATTAAGGATTTAATCTCGGTGAAAAGAGGGACTTATAAACATTATAAGTAAAAAAAGCAAGTTTCCTTTGCCAAAAGCAGGACAATATATTAAAATAATCAGTATTTAATTTATTATTTATCCATTTATTTCACTTTTAAATAAAGTTTCCAATGGTGATACATGTTAATATAAAATGTCAATTTTTAATTCAAAATCATTTATTTAAAAAAAACTTTTTTGGATTACTATGTAAGGCCATTAAGTCTTTAGTTATAAATAATAAAAAAAATCAGCTTCACGCTGTATCCCGTACGCAAGTAGGGTAGACCAGAGGGAACCTAGTGTTAAAACATTCCTTTCCCCAAGTTCAGGCATTGCGTGTTGAGTGGCGGAACTCAACGCCGCGCTTTGCCTCGACACCAGAGCGAAGAAATTAAAATATAAATGTAAATAAATATTTCATCTCCTTGAGTGGTGATCAAACCCACAACCAGTCGATTTTGCAGTCACGCTTTGTGCCCCTGCGCCACGACTAACCTCAAGTTATAAAAAAGTAACAAATATAGTAGTATTTATTAAAAACTTCAATGAAAACAACTGATTTTGGTACTACACCTGCCCTTGTCGCGATTGGACATTTCATTTTTGGGCTAAAAATTGAGATGTCCCATAAAATTTGGGACAACTAGCAATGCTGGTATCGAAGTACTTAAAATATAAATTTTACCTTGTGTCACAAACTTCTTTACAATTTGTAACAAAAGTTTTTGGGTAGCATTTTCCTTACATTCAAGCTTTCAACAATATTATTTTATCTCTATCAGTATATTGAATATACTTTGAGGAATTAGCAAAAGCTGAAAATTCAGATAATTTTAATAAAACACTTATTTAAAATTCTAATATTAAGATAAAAACATTGATTTATAGCATACTAGTACATACTAATATATATTTATTACTAGCCAAACTCATTTAGAAATACAATTACTTATAATGTTCAGGACTAATACTTTTAGAAATATTTTTTTCTAAGCTTTACTTTTTAAATAGTATAGTACAGTTAATAAGACAAAATGTCTTATTAATTGTACCATAATCTGAATTACCTTAAAATTGTATATAGAATTGTATTGATTTATAGAATTCAAATCAGTAATTTTTGTAAATTATCAATCAAGCTAAAACTTACTACATTCACCCACAGAGATCATTTTTGAAACTATATTTAAAACTTTTTGTACTATTTTAATAAAATCCACAAATAATTCATTGAAAGTACTTATGTAAAATTATACAAATATATATTTTTGTATTTACCTACACTTAGATTTTTATTGCGTTACGAAGTCTTAAAATTGAAATAATCTTTATAGCTACTAATTGTAACATTGACACAAACGTTAAAAAAAAACGAAGTAAGCACAAAAATTTAAACTAGTAGCTTCACGTTTTGCGCCATCTGTTAAACATTTTGTGAAGCCTCGCTCCGTCCGACGCTCCCGTACACTCGGGAAATTAACGCAGGCGCTGTGGTCGGCGTATGTCCTTTGTTCGAAACAAGTCAACATTATACTTTTAAGTTTAGATCTTCCAGTTTTATTTTGCTGTTTTATGAAAGTTTTAGTGTAAGAAATGTGTTGTTCTTTGTTGTATTTAGTGTAAATATCATATACATACGAATGATCGATGTGTAGAATTCTCAATAGTGCGACAAGCTTTCATTGTGGTACATGACCGAGCTTTAGGTGGTTTGTACGCATGAAACCTTTGAGTGGTTTTTTTTATGAACCTAATGTTAAGGATATGGGCCCCGACATGGTGAGTTTTTTGTTAAATACGATAGTTTAATATATAAACAAATTGTTTTATGTCATGAAGTGACGAAATTTACATTTTTTCTATGCAACAGGTCCGTTTTTGTTTTGTTTACTTGTCACCGGCGTCCGCCATTACTAAGTTCGTAATTATTTTTATTCACCGGTGTAACTGTTGGCTCAAATATAAAGCGATATTATTAAAAACACTAAGTCATCACTGTATCGGATTACATTATGTTTAATACAGAATGCGTTAGTAGCAGTAACATTTATATTCCCACCGAAATCCTTCAATGTATTTATCACAGGACTTGATCCCCATAAGCATAGGTCAAGGAAGATGCCAATATTGAATGTGATAAATGAATTTAAATCTAAATTTCTATCTAGTATGTTATATATTTGCAATTTAATGTGTTGTATATGTTTATTATTTAAACAATACCTGATAAGGTTATGTTGATGTAGACATTAATGAAAATGTTTTAAATTCGAAGAAGCTTCGTAAATAAGTATTTATGTTTAGTAATACACAATTATCTTTAAATATTAGCATATTTTAAAGTGTTTGATGATTATCTCTATAAAATAATATGTGCAATATTAATAACCTTGTTTGGTTATGTTCTGACTTATAAGCGAAAAAAAAAACTCAAATGTATAAATAAATTAAATTGTAATAATCCACTATGGTGGATATTTAATTCTGTTACAATATTCTAATACAAATATTATAAATAAGTACCATATTTTTTATAATTATATAGTATACTAGTACTTTAAAATACTTTTAAAGACAAATAAAACCCTACAACTGTAGATTTTTTTTGTGTATTTATGTAAGTTATCTAGCAGTGAACTAATTTGAATTCTAGTAATATTTTAGTTTATATACATATAAATAAGAAAATATTTTCAACCTCGGTAATAATGGTTTCCTCTTTCCTCTTGCCGTTGTGCCCATATCTTATTATTTTTACCTTATTTATTGTAGAACTTG
This sequence comes from Heliconius himera, assembly GCA_021202915.1. Lineage (NCBI taxonomy): Eukaryota > Metazoa > Arthropoda > Insecta > Lepidoptera > Nymphalidae > Heliconius > Heliconius himera. The sequence goes on along the minus strand of JAJHJA010000143.1, from coordinate 339,508 downwards.
ATAGTATGAATGTGTTTCATATAAGCTTACTATATAATGCTTGCTTTTAATGAAAGCCATAGTTTTTTTGTTATACATACATGTTATATTCCCAAAGTGTTTGTTTGTTATTGAACTATATATTGAGTGAAATGTCATTTTAAAAAATAAATGAATAGTAGTAAAGAGAATATTTTAAAGTAAAGATAAATAAACAAATAGCTATAAATAAATCCAGCTTGATTAGATATATATAAAATAACATCATAAAATGTTTGTTTTTGTTTGGTGCTATAGCACTGAGCTGTAAACTATAAATTATCTAATATTATTATTGATAGAACTGACCTAACTCGATTAAAATACTGCCTAAATAAATATTTTTTTATAACTTATTGTAAATCTATATTTGGTTTCTTTTTTTAAAATTAAATTTAATAATTATCTCATTTGATAAACTGCATAATGTGTAGTAGTTAAAGTTTTTTTATTTGTAGATAGATATATGTGTATTACTTATTAGACTAAATGTTATACTGTTATAGAGTTAGTTGTTGTTTAGATACTGTTGGCTGCTTTATGTCTACACAACTTGAAATTTTATATTTGTTTATGTTGTATGAAATGATATACATATATATTTGTGCATAAAACTATGAGTTTATTTTATAAAATAGTATGTATTTATTTGTTTTAGATTGCACCTGCTGCAAAAAAATTATGGGACAAAGGCCCTGGAGCAGGGGGAGATAGCAAAGGCCCACCGCACCTTCCTCCGTTGCAACTCAACCCTGAGCAAATGTGGAGAGATCCCACTTGGTCCGCCCAAGGTTGGTAAAACTTACCATGATAATTGAATGATTCAATTTTTTTTCTTATTTTGTAAAATCCCAGATGCATATATTTTTAGTAAATGAAAAATATATAAGATATATTGTCACATATTGTTTAATATATTGGTTCTTACTACCATAGACTGATTCATGTGTGTGTAAGCAAGAACTTACTATTATATGGCTTCAATTATAACTTCAAGAAAGGTGTTAAAGATATTTAAAATGTCTTAGATTTTAAGTGTTATAAGTTACTTTAGTACATTTATGATTTTAAAAATGTCTCATTTAGAAACTCCTCGATAAAGCTAGGACAGAATTGTCATTTCTCCTGCTTAAATTTTATTTATACCATATAAATTGCTTAATTTCTTGGCCACAGTGGCTCTGTGAAATAGAGTCTGATTGTAAATGCCATGATTATGAGTTGACATTTCTTGGATTTGAACTTATGATCATGGTGTTTACAGATAACTATTAAATTTGATCATTGAATTTGAATTTCACCACTCAACACGGAATTTATTGAATTTGGGAGAAAGTGAATATTGGTCTTGGCACCCTATTAAGGGAGCCATGAGATAGAAGGTAAATCTTCACTCATAGCTACCCAGGGTAGGCTGAGACAAAAGAGCACCAATCGCTACAGTCTATTCCCTGATGTTCTGTGTATGTGTTCAATGTGTATTCGGTAAGTGATTCCGCATACCCTAGGCACAGGTAGCAACTCCACAACATTCATCTTTCTTTTATTCTTCTTTTTATCGTTTTCCCCATCTCAGTTAACGTACCGTTAATTCTGTTACCGGCAGCAATCATGAATGACATGACAATCATTCCGTCCTCTCTTCATTTCTTTCAAATACTACAACCTTTATCTCGCATTCAAACTTCGACAACAGTCAAAGCTTAAGCTTTCAGAGTGGTGACCAATGCATACAACTCTTCTTCATTCTGATGATACAATAAACTCTGCATCATCCGTGTACTCCCATGTTACTATGTTTCAACCCTCATGGACAGCTTACATACAAATTGAACAACGACATGCCAGCTTCAACCCGTATACAGGCTGAGTGTCTCTGTAAAGAAATTTTACAGCCTGCAGCAAGGGTCTGCTCATTGTACTGGGGCAGTATTTCCCATAGTTTCTTCCTTCCAACACTGTCAAACGCCTTTTTCAAGTCCACAAAAGCATAGAAAACTAAGGTTCACAACCAAGACTTTCTGTGATCATGTGGAGGGAAAAGATCTGATCTATGCATCCTTTTTTAAGCCTCCTTGGGCTTCCTACACATGCCTTTTGGATTTCTCTAGCATTCTTCTCTAATATTTTTCGTAAAATTTACTCTACCTTTTTTCCTCATTATCCTATCACTACAAAAGTGTGGCTGTTTTATAAAAATTTCACCTTCCTTTGCAAAACACCCCTTTCATTGTACAGGTTAGCAAGCAATCTCGGGAATCACTAACTTCTCACCATAAAAGCTTCGTGTTTTCTCAGAATCAGTGTTTTCGTGTAGTTCCTTCGCAGTTTATATTTTATACTCTTTCTTTTTTATGTATCTCATACTTTTTATTATCCTTGGAGTTCATATATTTTATAAAAGTTAGTGAGAAAACTCGTTTCGTACTTATTACAAATCAAATGTTAATAATGCCTTAAATTATTTTCTTTACTAGTAATAATTATTTATTAAACCTTTGTTTTCAAAATTCGATACCATTTTAATGTTAATAGATTATAAAAGTGATTATAATTATTTTATCTAAATTTCAATATAAAAATTATTGTACTTACCTAATTTAAAGAAACTAATATAAATTTTATTTTAATTTAATAGTAATTTTTTAAAATAAGTATATTTGCTATCTTATAGTACTGCTAAGATGCTAGTACCATTGAATAGAATATACTTTATTGCTCACAAATAAACAATACATATAAGCAAAGGCATTATTGTTTCAAGCAATCTCTTACAGACAACCTTTGATAAAAATAAAAGGACTTGAAATATAACAAAAATAATGTTGTGTACATTAAAAGATAATAAAACAAACAAATAAAGGATAATAAAAAATCAATATTAAATACAAAAATCATATACATATAGTATGTATAAGAATTTGTAAGCTCACACACAATATATAAATACATATATTTAATATAATATGAACATTATAAATAGAAAAAAAATCAATTGATGTTTTAAAGTAGTATGGTTCTTAGAAGGCTTTTAAAATTATTAATTGACACGGAATGTAGAAGGATGTTCATTCCAGAAATTGAATGAATGAGTCGTAATTATATGGGAATCGCTACATACATAAATTAAAAATAAAAAAAGTTTAGAAAAAAAAATGGTGTAACAGAACGCTGCTTTTTGTCCTATATTTTATTAAAAAAAAAATAACTTTTCTCTCCCGCTATAGTGGAACACAACGTGGGAGTGCCAATGATGAGCACACGCCGCGGCGTCGCGTTCCCGGGCGGCGACGCGGGCAGCATCCTCTCCCCGCGCGACACCGCCGGCCTCGGGGTCAAGATGGTGGAGTACGTGCTTGGTGGTTCACCTACAGGTAACTTGGAGCATTATTACTTGGATAGTGTTATTATTTATATACTTATAACAAACAACTTACAAAGGAACTTTATATTTTTATATACGACAACATGTATGGCTCTTGATAACAACTACTCTTAGTTAATAAAGTCTTAAGATGTTAGCTGAGACTTTTCTATAAAAAACAAACTAAAATGAATAACATAAACTTAAAATGTAAAGTGTACAACATATTATTGAAGGTGATTGATTAATAGTTTATAAGTATATTTTTTAATATGTAGGACACTAGACATTTTTAGTGTTGTTATATAAGAATATAGATTTAATGGCAAAATTGTAATAATTGTGCAGAGGCAGGCGGCGTGGCGGGCGGAGGCGAGAAGGTAGCGGGCGTGGTGGCGGGTCTCCGCGGCATGGTGCTGGAGGAGCGCGCCGACGAGAAGGCCGCCTCGCCCTTCGACAAGGACCTGCACGAGCTGCACGACCACGCGCCCATGCCCAACGGCCTGCACAACGGACAGGAGGATGATAAGGCTTTCAAGTGAGTTCATCAGTAGTCTATACAGTAGAGCGTCGTCGATCCTCACTATTTGTGAGACAATGGGTGCGTGGACAGTCCAGATTTTCGGGTAATTCACTTATTTGACTGAATCAGTCATTTATTTTAAAAGTAGTCCGCATTACCAGTCGCTCGTTGTAATGTAGGTGTCTTATACGTGGGCAATTTTTAATTTTTTGTATTTGGTTTATATTAAATTTTTCATGTTTTTTTGTTTTAATATTGTTAGGTTTTTTCTAATTACACGATAAATATAGTATGACATAAGACAAGCAGACAAGTTTCAATATTATTTGTCATGTTTTTATTAACATGTAATATCAAACGTCTTACACAAGTATAAGTTACATATACATAATTAATTATTATGAAGTAATCTCAAGGCCACTTCCCAAAACTAATGCAATCAAACACCTAGAGGGCACTCGAGATTCGAGAAGTATATAATAAACGCGGATTTTATACGCGGGTTGAAGATAACCAGTTTAAATAAAATGGTGCCGGCAGCGTTTCGTGAGCGCCGAAGGTGAAACTGGAGCGTCGGCGGGCAACAACCGCGCCGGTCGTGGCCTCCGTCAATGCCACGCGCCTTTATCGCCGACTCCGCCGGAGTGAATCATCGTGTCAACAGATTTTCTTAGATAGTACTTGACTGGTCTCATTCTAATCGTTTGTGAGAGATGGGAGCATATATATATATATATATATATATATATATATATATATATATATATATATATATATATTTATTAATAGTTGTTTTTTTTTGTATATTAATGATTTGTAGTTTACGACATCGTTAGGTGGAAATGAAATGTTATATATATATTTTTTATTTTTACTAGTTATTGATGAAGGAGTAATTAGATAGATAATTTAATAATTCGCTTTATTTTAGCGTCACGTTACGTTACGTTAATCTTGTTGCAGCCGCACGCCGGGCTCGCGCCAGCCGTCGCCGGCGGAGGAGGAGGGCGCGGGCGGCGCGGGCGTGCGCAACGGCGACGCGGCCGCCTTCCCGCTGCTGCCGCACGCCATGCCGGCGCCGCAGCCGCAGCCGCTGCACCACATGCCGCACATGCAGCACCCGCAGGTGTGTTTGTTAGATTATCACCTTCAATTTTGTTGTTCTCTTGAGAATAATATTGCAAAAGAACACTATTCATTGCCAAACACTTAGCATGGTTTTAACTCCCTGCCAGAAAATCCTTAAATCTAATCTTTATACATTGAATAAAACAAAATCACTTCCTATATATCAGGTCTCATGAATAGATCGAATGATTCAAAATATATAAAATAAACCAATGTATTATAAGAGGAAATGCTTATTTACATAGTTATTAAAATATTGATTACCTAAGTACACATAATAATTTTATAGAACCCATGCCCGATCCTACTTATTATATATACTACATATACTAAATGATATCATAAAATAAAGTAATGTAAACGGTGGAACCGAAAGCCGTAACTTGTATCTTAAAATAGGGATTTTTCCTATAATAAGCATAATAACATTAACACGAGTAGGACCTACAATGCCTGACAATAGTATCTAAATGAGGATTTCTCATAGAATATCTCATAAAATTTATTTTTATCATTTGTCTGACACAATAAGAAATATTTTTCAATATAAAAAAATATAATAGTAGAGTTCCGTTGAGTAGTTACGGAAAACATATAACCTTGATATAATAAAAAAATATAATGTATGTGTTAATGAATTAAGAAATATATTAAAATGTAATATCATTGTTATAGCATCATCCTGGAATGCTCGGTGTGGCGCCTTTGCAAGGATTACCGCATCCGCAACACCCACAGATTCATCCTGGTTAGTATTTTTTATTTTTATTTTTCTGTAAACCTTCGGTATATATTAAACTACAAAATATAATATTTGTTGTTATCGTCAATACCGTGAAATTGTTGCATTTCATGAAGTGACAAACTGAATTTGACCATATCACTACTACAATCATACCAAAATATAATATTTTGTTACAATGCAAAGCAGTAAATAAGAAAGTTATTATAAAAGTAAAGAATCATAGTAAGATACATATTTTTTTTATTTCAGGTATGACACTTAATGAATCTATGAATGTTAATCAGCACCTCGAACTTGTATTGCAATTGGAGCAGCATCCACAATTCGAAAACAATACTTTTGCTAGTACACAACAGGTGAGCTATACTGATGAAATATGTAAACATCGGCAATTTCACGCTTTTTCTCATTTTTGACTCTTAACTTTTGAAATATTTTGTGTTGAGTGACGTAACTCTTTTTTCTGCTCCGCACATTGTCTACCAGTGGTTTTGAAAAAAATATAGATTGAATATAATTTTATTATCATCGTTACTACGATTTGGGATCAAATTCACAACAATTCCACTTCCAGTCAGACACACTGTCCCATATCTTCACGAAAGCTTCCATTCCAAGGTTTATTCCACTTCACATAATCTTGTAATAAACAATAATGTATCTTATATTTCTACTTATATTTCCTGAGATGATTAGATAAGATTGTTATATAAAACTATTTTTAACTACATAACAGTAAACAATTACTTCTATTTATAAAATGTCTGTAAATTATATAATTTTTCTTCGTTTTTAAAACAAAGTATTTGAAATAAACATATTAAAATAAGCAAAATATGAACAAAAAATAACATATTGACCTAGTTATGTCAATATATTAATAATAAATGCTTAGTTTTTTTTAATTCGTATCTTGATATTATCTGCGGTACTGTAAAAACGGCAATTCACTTCCCAGTCAGGGGAATGAATATTTTTTTCTCGCTCTAGTAGCAAGACAAGGCGTTAGGTTTCGCCATACAACTCATCATGTTGCGAATACTGTGACAACTCAGCGTAAAATGGGAAACAACATGAAGTTCCCTTTCTCCTCCCTTCCCTTTCTCTCTCTGCTCTATATAGAGGGAAGAGGTTCAAGAAATGTGACATTAAGGTGTGAGGAGGGATCCTAAGTTTCATTCGTGACATATAATTGGTATATAGACATAATTTAGAAATTGCTTTTGTGATGTAATATATAATAAGTAAAGTTCTGATGTAGTCGATGCCCCTCATGCTAAGATGTGGGTTGTTGCAGTACGCGGGCGGCGTGGGCGGCGTGGGCGGTGTGGGCGGCGTGGGCGGAGTGGGCGGCGTGGGCGCGGTGGGCGGCGCCAGCAGCGGTGTGGGCAGCGCCGGCCTCGTCAACGGCGCCTCCGTCGTGCAGCCCGCGCCCGACTCCACGCAGCACCACCAGCCCTTTGAACTGCAGGTTAGAACTAGCTATGTTTCATGACAAACTTTGTATATGTCGATAGTTCAATTAATGCATTATCGTAAGCAGTGTTGTTTCCAGATTTCAGAAATTCAGATGATAATTTATCGCCCTTGATTTTAAAATTGCAAGTTTCAATATTATAATTTTTTACTTATTATAGTAATTAATTTAAAGAAAAAGAAATGAATGTGGAAATTTATTTCTTTTATAGAGTTGATAAGTCAGATAATGTATAGGTCGGTTATGTCCATCGGAATAAATGAATAATAAATTGAATTGTGTTAAATAGACTAAGAACGCCGCAGGCTATATTTGTGGTCAGAGTTGAAATTGATAATCTAGAATTTATCATACCCTCAACAACGACGAAGCCGCAGATAAAAACTATATACTTAACTAACTTAGCTTTACCGCTGTATCCCTAGGGGGGTAGTCAGAGAGGCCGGAGTGCCAAACGCTACGGTCTCTATATATATATCTGTCGCCTCGTCCACTGTCATCAACCTCTTCATAGATGCCCTCCAGGTGTCCTCGTGCTTTTTACGTAACCTTCCTCCAGGGTTTAATATGGTGTTTTCAAGGTCAACCGAGGTTTCTCCTACCTCTCTTGCCGCTCTTTTTTCATCATTGCCATTCATCACATATTCCTTCGACGTGCCCAAACCACCTGAGTACGTTCAGAAGAACTATATAATAAAGAATTATATTATTAAGAATTATTCTCACTGACATCCTCACTGTCACCTGCCATTCTGTGTATCTCTTCATTCATTGCGGATTCGATAAGCTAAGCTGATTCCGCATATCCTACCAAGAGATCGCATCTCCACGGCCTTCATCTTTCTTACATTCTTCTGTAATACCCACGTTTCGCTGCCGTATAACAGCGTCGGTACCAACACTGCATTGTGTACGGCCAAATGTGCAGCTGCGCTGACGTTTCGCCGACTCATCAATGCAGCTAAGGCTCCGTTAACGCTGTCACCGGCAGCAACACGCCTTTCCACGTCCATCTCGTATCTTCCATCTCTAATGAACATGCTTCCCAAGTATTTACCCTGATCTTGCATTCTGTCCTTTCTTTCTTTCAAATACCAGAACTTTTGTTAAAAAATAAAATAAGCTATATATTATATAAATAAAATAAGATAAGCTATATATTATAATAGAAAAGTTAGATAAAATCCAATTTTCATTATAATTACTTTTACAGCCACTAGGTGGCGTGTCGTCTACGTAATAGGAATCTTCTATTTATTTATTCAGTTTACCAATAATTATTACACATTGGAATGGAAAATATACAATAGAATAAACTTTATACTATATGTGAATGATACATAAGGTAAACGTTGCAAACAATAATATTTTTTGTATAATATTAAATACAATCACATTTGACATCACATTAATTATTGTTTTTAAAAATATAAGTAAATCCTCCTACAATTTCTACATATACAGGTTGGAAGCGTTAGCGCTCCTTTCACGGGAACAGCATATAGGGTAAAATATTTTAAACCCATACCTAATGAAATTAATCAAGATACCTCAACAGCTTAGACGTAGGATTTTTTTTTCATTTCACGATGTTTACCCATACCTGAATTTCACGTGACACAGTTACGCACAGATACCAATAACGTAAACGTATACTACTACAAAAATACTACTAAAGGTTAAACAACTTTGAACTTTGCCGCCAATACCTAAGACTCGATATGGGAATGAGGCGTATGCGGCGGTTTCCCTTTGATAGGTTTGTCTGCGTGCATCGTTCTTGACAAATGTCGATTTATTTTTCAATGATAATTTTATTATTTATTTTGTTTGAAAAAATACTTTTTAATTTTTGGGCAGAAATATATGAATTGTATTAGGCTTTTTATAAAGTATTTAATACTGTGGTTTACTTTAAAGTGGTGCTGACAAAACCACTCTATATATAAACTACCAAAATGTAGAACTTTTTTTATTGAGTGAAGATAGTGAGGATAGCCTAAACTAATAACCGAAAATTTCGAAATTCCTACGGAATCTGAATTTTAAGTATGTAATTCCTACCAGTCTTGGAACAATAAAATAAACTACTATACTCGATTCACGAAGGCATGACATAAAAGGTAAACATGTCAAAAAAAGGTTCTTATACATTACAGGTTTGATGGAGTTATTATATTAATTAAAAAATATATATTTTAAGTATTAATTCGCTAATAACACTATAAATAGCCATAAAATTTATTATAATATTATCTTATAATTGAAATAGAATACCAGTAAAGCGGGGAGAATTTTTTTTTACAAAATTCTTATTATTTTCGAAAATTTTTTTTTAAATATCTTATTATTATCGAAATATAATTTAAATATTTATATTTTCAAATTTTATAAAATGGCACTCTGTATATAGTGTAGTATATACTGTCTGTAGTAAATAAAAAGAAGTTAAGTTAAAATAAACGAAAACGAAAAGTAGTAAGTAAAACAACAATAATAAAAATAAAGATTGTTTTCATATTTAAAGGCGAGAATATTTTAACTTAAAATTTAAAAATGTTGGTATGCACTCGGTTTTTTTTATTTTCAATAATATTTTTTAAATATGTCATGTATATGGAAAAACACCTAAAAGTCAACTTCTTCTCAAACTTGAGACACATTTTAGTACTATAAAAATAAATTATATCTCGTAATTAATATTTATATTAGAACATTATTGTTCTAATAAAAAATACAACAGTAGAAGCTTGGTAAAGCTGTAGTCACCATGTGATAAAAGAAGAGCAAAAGATGAAAAATAAAATTAATTTAATAGATAATTTGGTTGACCGTTTCGTCATTAATGTTGGTGACAGTTCCTCAAAATCCTCCGAATTCTGAAAAATAATTGAATAATAGATATATTAAGATTTATTATCCTAATAGTTAAGTAACTTTTAGTAAAACTTGTACATTTTCATTTTATTTTTTGCTATTCTTATTTTATACAAAGATATTTTATATATAACATTCAAGCACAACAAGCAATAATGCTATATATAGAAAACTCTACGTTTAATAAATTAAATATAAATAAAAAAATACAATAAAGCTTGAGAAACAGATTTTTTTTGTTTACATTTTTTGTCATGCCATAATGAATCAAGTATAATAAAATTTATTTAAAACCATAATAGCTCGCAAGGGCACACACGGGCGATTGTAAGCGCACTGTTGTGGGTGCGATTCCCGTTCGAGGAAATTAAATATTTAATATTTTCATTTCATCGCGCTGGTGACGAGGCAAAGTGTGGCGTTGCGCCACTCAATACTCGATGCCTCCAGAATTCGTCGGAAAGTGGAAATGCGAATGTCCCAGGTCCCCTTCGCCTACTCAGCTATTCTAAATGTTAAGTAATGTACAAATTTTAAATGTTATTGCGGAACGTATGTACTAACGTCACCGCAGCTACGGCGGTTTTAAAGTGCAAGTTAGGTTAGAAATTTTTAAAATTAAAAATAACTAACAAAACCTGTACTTAGAATCCTCCAAATCTGTAGGTTTTGTGACTTTTGGATTTCTTGTTGCCTTGTTGTCTACTAATTATTGACGATATTGATTTAAAATTACAAAATTTCGAATTTAAATTTACAAGAGTGAGCAGTAGTTCTTTTTTTTTTTTTGGAAAACCACAATAACTGGTGCTAAATGCAAGCAAGTGTTAGATTAAGTTAAATTTTGTATAAAATGACAATCTACACTTCACTCATAGACCGCCATAATTGTAGCTGAGGTGTTACTACATAAGTACAGTCTGCGAGGTTTAAGGTGAGCTTTGCATTTGTGTGAGTGTTCATATACATACTTTATAGTGTAGATGTAACTTCACTTGCTTGGCCTAAATTGAGTTATACTGCTTTTTGGCAACCTGCTTGCATCTTTTGTACTGCTATTAGTATATGTAGCGTTACATATTTAATTCTTAATATTTTATTTTTGTATAAGATTTATTAAAAGTGAAATATAAAATTAGCACTATACAACAATGGAACAATGTATGTGAATAAGCAGTTAAAAAAGAAAAAAAAATCTTAGACACAGCTCGCTGCTCTTGATGATATAGCGTAAAGAATCAGTATTAATATACAGAATAAAAATTATCAAGATGCAATCACTGAAGTAGAAGAATTGTATTTTTATATAAGATTTTTTTTATTAATGATTTTAGTGGTAAAATTTATTTTTAGAAGTTTTTACTGGCTCTACTTTTATAATCACACACACAAAAATGCAAAGCTCAGGTTAATTCCGTGACGTGTATCGTTAAGCAATTTAAAATTGCACAATACTAATATTGTAGTTTGACTGGTCAACCGATACCGATTTTATGGAATTAAGATTTCGATGTTTGCCTGAATAAATTAATCTCTCCTAGTTTTGACTAATTTGTTGGTCAAAGGTCAAAAAACGGCATTTGTTTCGGCTTTATCTAACAGACATAGAGAGAGGATTGCCTAATCAAACCTTAGACCGTCGGAGCTTCGAGGCTTGGCTACAACCTATATTATACATTATTATTATTTACTTTTTATTGAATTGTATAAGTAAATAAATTTAGTATTCTGGTCAATGACCTTATTTAATAAACATTTTAAATTGACGTCGTATAATCTGATGTTATAATATAATCGAGTTTTATTTAAAAATATAATGATTTATAGTATTAAAACAATTAAAAAAGTATAAGAGTCTTTGTTATACTCTTATCGCAACTAAAAGTTGTATAATAAAGGAAGTCAATCTTGGTGCTCCACCATTTATTGCCCTTGAAAATAATGTTTAAATTCAGTAAAATTTCAAAAAAATATGATAAATTAGGAAAGAATTGATGTAGCATTAAAATATCAGCTTATTTTACGAAATGAAAATGAATAATAATATAAGCGTTAAAAATTTCAAATGTTAACAATATATTTAAAATATAATTTGAAATATTATAACAATTTGAATATGGCAACATATAATGCTAGGCGTATAGATAAATTGAAATCATCTTAAATTGTCAAAAAATATATACACCACACACTATCTATACACCACAGTACTTACTCTACTATACAATATACACCATCAGCTTCACGCTGTATCCCGCACACAGCAGGGTAGGCACATGGAACCTAGCGTTAAGACACTCCGTTCCCCACTTTCTGCCGAATTCTGGAGGCATCGCGTGTTGAAAGGCAGAACTCAACGCCGCGTAATAATACACACCGTACCTTTTATATTATTTGAATTAAGTTAAGTGCTATTAACTGGAAGTTGTTGGTTTTGTATCCACAACTTTCAGATGACATATAATCAAACAACTAGATTAATAGGCGAATCAAAACTATTAATTATTAATTATCTTTGGAAACTGCGAAATAGCCTGTTTTCTGTTTCAAATATTTTCCTTTTTTTTCATTTGATTAAATCTCAATTTAAAATTTTATTAACTTTATAATTCTTATATTGGATAGTTTTATACTTCTTATAAATCTAAAAATCTTTTAATCAGGTTATTTAATTGTGCAATATATTTTTATTATGTCTACAATTTATTAATCGAATCCAAGCCTTTGTATATCTAAACCTTATTTTCTGACACCGACTGGCTGACTGCACCAAGAAAGTTGGTGTACGTAATATATGTGCATAAATAAATACACCTGTATATACTTATTATATGTCAATTATAGTGTTCGTGGTGAGAGAGTAGGTAGGTATGTGTGTACAATGTTACTGCTACTTTTATCCATATCATTGAGTGTTGTATACAAATACTTAAAAAAAAAACTTTTTTTAACTTTACGTTTTTATCAAACATCGCAGTTTAGGCAGAAGAGCATAATGCCAAGGCACTCCGTTGTCGGTTTTCCGCCTGAAATCTAAATATTGGATTTTGAGTGGTGACCAGAATGTGATAGTGAAAATAATTCATTAGCCTGGTTGAAGATGGAACCCACAACCAGCTCACTACGCATTTATTTACAGTATAACGTTGACCCTCAACGCGACGCTACGATGGATAATAACTTTTTCAGAATTATATTGGCTTTAACTTAAATATATGTACATATATTAAACTTAAATATTAATTGCATGTACAGTTAATTAATGAGTATTTATTTTTTTTAAATAAAAATTAAAATACAATGGGCATCGTTTCTGTGTATCTATATCTTAGTTTCCGTTGTTCATTGTCTATGAATAATTCAGATAATCGATATAAAATGTTATGTTATGTTAATCGATATAAATTACGATTTAACTACTTGAATAAATAAAAAACATTTAATTGTTTGCGCTTCCTTCACTATCACCTTTAACATAGACGACTTTTGTATTGTCTAACAATAAAAGGTCTTTGTTCGTGAAATAATGAAAGTCATTTTGGAAGAACACAAAACATTATCAACATTAATGTTTCCCGGTCATAAATTATGTCATTATGAAGCGGCTGTCTTCGTGGACTCTAATGATTGATACATTACAGATTTAATTAACAACTTTTTAATAGAGAGCACTTCATTATAAATGAATGTTGTGTACATTTATTTTCGTATACATATATATACACCTGGTAGATTCATTTAAATCGTTGAACTAGATTGCTTAAAAATATTTGATTTTATTATTATTTTTGTATCGTTGTTTGATATTGTTTAACTCTTGATGAACTTGCCCTTCGTGGCGCAGGGGCACAAAGTGTGACTGTAAAATCGATTGGTTGTAAGTTCGATCCCCACTCGAGGAAATGAATTTTTTATTTACATTTATATTTTCATTTCTTCACTCTGGTGTCGAGGCAAAGTGCGGCGTTGAGTTCTGCCACTCAACACGCAATGCCTCCAGAACTCAGCGGAAGGTGGGGAACGAAATGTCTTAACACTGGATTCCCTCTGCTTACCCTGGTTGTGTGCGGGATTATCACGTGAGTCGGCGTGGGTGGTATTCCTGAAAGCGCTATAAATTATCTTGAAAACTAGTATTAAAACGTTAGATACTGCTATTGATAACAAGTGAAATAGTACAATGTGCTCTATAAAAAATAAACAACTCGAAGTATATATAGGGCGAATATAAATACATAATTGGTGGTTACGGTACTTTCATTGGCAACACAACAGAGACTTAGTGAAAGGTTTTAGTCCGCCGTAATCGTAAACCCGCTTTCTTTATGCTATAAATAACTATATAACTGAATCTCAAATGGATAAATGTATTTGATTCACTATTTACCAATGCTCCGCTTGAAGTTTAACTGTAAAAAAAACATTTATGTATTCTGTCTTAACACAGTGTTAGAGAAATACAACTAACATTTTTATGCAGAATTTAGCAGAATAGGAAGAGAACCTAAACAAAGCTCCATGATAAATACCTATAACATACCAAACGTTTTTATCAAATGTACTTTGAAAACACGATTGTTAATGGTACCGAAGTTTTGTGGTTATCCTATAATCGGATAATAGTAATAATTGAACTAATATTTACTATTCAACTTAAAAATATATAAGAAACAGTTTGCATCGTAAGTTAAATTTGGTAAAGTTTTTGGTAAGTCGGCCATGAAGAAACTAAACTTTAATATGCGTCCTTAAGATCCACCACTCAACGCACGCGAACGAAAGTGGGGAACGTATAGTACTACGTTACCTCTAGGTTCCTTCTGTCTACTATGCTATAAGCGGGATACGCGTACAAGGCGAAAATAAAAAAAAAACTTAGTATTTTAGTTTTGAGGCCAGTCGTGGCGCAGAGGCACAATGTGTGACTGTAAAATCGACTGGTTGTTGATTCGATCCCCACTGAAGCAGATGAAATATTTATTTAAATTTATATTTAAATTTTTTCACTCTGATGTCGAAGCACAGGGCGGCGTTGAGTTCCGCCACTCAACACGCAATGCCTGTAGAAATCGGTGGAAAGTTGGGAACGGAGTTTGTTAACACTAGGTTTCCTCTGCCTACCCTGCTGCGTGAAGCTGATTTGTTTTTTATTTAATTTAGTATTTTAGTTTTCGTTTGTTTCATATAATTGAAAAACTGCCTCATTATTTTTTTTACATTCTGAAACCCTCTATCTTTGTTAGTTTTGTTTCATTAAACCTTACATACTATATATTGGTGCTTGCTCAGTGAAACAAGCCTATATTTTCTCTTAACGCGTGAGCGATTCACGAATAATATATGCCGCCGCTGGAATAATAATTATTATGTAGTTGGCCAGTAGGAGATGTAACGTGGACGTAACACATGTAATCAAGTTCGTCGACGCGAAACGCTCATGTATATTTTCGCACTGTGTGGTGAGATGGCATTACCGTTACGGTTATATGTATGTATGTATGTACGTACGAACGAGTAAAGCCTGCCCGTGCCCCTTACGAGCCTCTATCTCCGGCCCTGTTCCCACGACGCGCGTCAAACTGGGAAGTAATAAAGCTACACCTTAACTGCACGTCATTATCGATTGTAACGGCACGGCATATGTGGGTATGTGATAAAATTGGTGAAGATCACAACACTATCTCAGATACTATTGAGCAGCGAAACTGCTTCGACGGCGACGGCGCCTTATCGAACAATACATGCCTGCCTGACTGAGACTTTTGCGAGTCTTCGTTTTGATATTGTATTTTTTTTTAGTGAAATAAACTGTTTATTTGTTGTTATAGTATAGGAAATTTTAATAATGCTATCTTATTACAGGATATTTTATATTTTTACTAAAGATCATACATTATATCAATCTCGTTGTAAAGTTGCTTACGGTATATCTGACTAAATTGTATGCAGATAACTGTTATTTTCTTATTTCACCATCATTGAAATAAAATTAATGAACTTGATAATCAAGTTTATATTATAATAAATTTCTCAATATTCTTAATCTAAATAAAGTAGAAATAAACAGAGCATGCAACAAGAGGTCAATGAACTTAATACAATATTTTCTTGTCTACCTGCAACTTGCTCCAATTTATAGTTCGTGTGAAAATTCTACATTTATTCTCAGAATGTGTAGACGATTTAGAACTGTTTTTTTTTTTGTTAGACACAACAGCAACTGTCTTTATTATTACCCGATTTCTACAGATTGTAAAAAACGCGTACCGATGTACAATGCAATTATATCATTGCAAAAGAATATTTAAAAAAAAAAACATTAAAATGACAAGTAGTGGATAAATACGTAAATCGTTTATTATACAATAGTAAATATATATTTTAGAAATAGTGCAACTTAACTCGATACTCGCAACTCGGAATTATATAGTAATGACTACTAAACGCATTAAAATGAAGAAAAATATTCCTATTTTTTTCCCTTTTGTTTATTGAATATTTAAAAATACTAAAAATAAATTAGCAAACATTTTTTATTGGGCACTCGGCATTAAAAATAATGCGTTCTAAAATGAAATTGATAATATTCGTGGAGACGTTATGTTTACGGTAATAGATATACGTATTGTGTTCATATTCTTATATTCCAAAATTACACTCAATTTTCTATTTTAAAGCTTTAATGTCACCTAGTAACAAACAACTATCCAAATATTTAAATGATAAAAATGTACCAATTGAAGAAGTAATTGTTACGACTCTATTATTTGTTAATTTGAGCATATCTATACATAATTAACGGACGCTCACTTGACTATTCATTACTGGCAATTAATTCCCGCGGGTTGCGCTCCGCGGCGCTGAGATCGACCTCGTGGGAAATTAAACTGTGTGCGGCCCGTCTTGTGCGCCTCCGCCTCCGACTCTCGCCTCTCGCCTCTCGCCTCTCGCCTCGCCTCGCCGCCCCTTTCTCACATATGAACACTTTCTCTTGTGAATTTTCTCATTTTTCCGCATGCACTTTGCAACGCCGCTTGCAAGAATGTGTAATTTGTGAACCGCGTACAAACACATTGTTTTCCAAATTAATTACCTGTCGTGGGGTTTTCTTTTGTCTTTGTTGGCAAAGTAAGACACTGTTTATTAAATAGTCAAGAAGTAATACCCCACATAGAAATTAGCCTGCGGTTTTCCTCGGAGGAGGAGGTGGTCCTCGTGAGTGGTTCATTAAATATGGAACCTTAATCAGGATTGTATTATACTTTCTGACCAAATACTGCCAAGTAAATAATTTTTGATTCAAAATATCTCTAATTTATGAGAACGTGAAGAAAATTTTATTGGTTAAATATACATACTTCCCTAAAGAAAAAAAAAACAGTCGTGTCTTATTGAGTTGTACGTTGTTATAGTTACTTATATCAAAATACGGCCAGTCGTGGCGCAAGGGCACAAAGTGTGACTAAAATCGACTGGGTGTGGGTTCGATCCCCACTCGAGGAAATGAAATATTTATTTACATTTATATTTTCATTTCTTCGCTCTGGTGTTGAGGCAAAGCGCGGCATTGAGTTCTGCCACTCAATACGCAACGCCTCAAGAACTCGAACGGAAAGTGGGGAACGGGGTGTCTCAACACTAAGTTCCCTCTGCCAACCCTACTGTGTGCGGGATAGAGCGTGAAGTTAAAGAAGAAAGAAGATATCAAAATAATAATTGAATATAGTTAACGTTATGCCCTCAATATGGCCCATGGTCAGAGTCAACGTTCATCAAATCTATGACGTGATACGTTGCACCAGCATTTTTTCGTCTTAGGCGGAAGAAGCGCGCTGGCGAATGTTGCAATGAACTGTACGGTTGCCGTGAATTGGATCGAATTAACTTAGTTGCGCCCGATTGCGTCGTTACGCATCGATGCTTTAAGAGAAATTGAGGTGTAGGGGCCGTTACGAACGACTTGCAAAAGTTACTGTTTAATTGCCACTTGGATAATATTGGAGCTGAAGCAACGTCTCCAAGAGGCTCCCCGCTGCTTGAGCACTTTCAGTTTTGTTTTAAAGATATGTAAGAGATAATGTGATAAATATATTTGGAATTCAATATTACAACGTATCAATCGAGGCCATACGTGGTGCAGGGACACAAGCGAGCGACTGTAAACGCAATTGGTTGTAAGTTCGATTCCCACCCGAGAAAATGAACATTCAACACGCAATATCTTCAATTGCAATTCGGCTTATGGAGAACGAAAATGTCTTAATGGAAACTTAACACTACGTTCCCACGTTCCCTCTGCCTACCCTGTGCCTATGTTTGGGACACTAGCTAGCGTGATGCTAAAAAATTCAACCTAAAACATTTAAATCATTAAAAAAATGTAACTTAAATAAAAGTCACTTATAAATTTATACCTTAAGTCAGGAACGTCCAATTGTTGAGGTTAGATTTTTCTTTGATATTCGTTTATACAGATATTTCCTTCTAACCGATGCACTTTTACGTTCACCAAGCTGAAATTTCAAATTTAATTGGCCACTTTGACCTGACTAAATTTTAAAGATTGCTATGATTATTTTTATGTGGAATATTCTTATTTAAGTAAAAAAAAACATCAAATCAAAATAGCTTCACGCTGTAACCCGCACACACCAGGATAATCTGAGGGAACTTAGTGTTAAAACACTCCGTTCCTTACTTTCCGTCGATTTTCTCGACGCATTGCGTGTTTAGTGGCCTTGCCTTGGTGCCAGAGCGTAGAAATTAAAATATTAAGAAATAATAATTCATTCCCTCGAATGGGGATTCAACTCACAACCTTTGTCCTACACTAGTCACACCCTTGTGCCCTTGCGCCACGACGCCCTTGCTTTATTTAAGTAAAAATTTGATGTTTATTATTTACTTTGTTAATTAGCTATGTGTAGTAGGTAAGTACGAAATGAAAACAGTATTGACATGTTGATATGAAGTCTATCGTTCATAGGAATATCAATTAGTTGGTGTAGTGTCTCGTTAGTTTAGACGGATTACCACCAGCCGGGATGGTCGCGTCGGGCGGGCGGGATGTGGGAGCTGTAATTTGTTCACCGCTCGCGGCCGCACCGGAGATAACGCCTTATTGCGAGCGCCGCGCCTCCGTCCGCTAGCTAACTAGCGCTTATTAAACCCCAACAACGCTAGCGCTGATCACTTCACCTAACCATCTTGTTAACTCTTTAAACTTAGATTGATCGTTCGCTGCTGCGCCTCGTTCACTGACATTGTTATTTGTTTTGTCGATAGAGACGCCTTTGCTTTGTCGGTTTGGAAGATTCTTTGAGATAAAAATATTCGTAGAATATAATATGAACAATATATATACTTTCTTAAATCGGTAATTTATCGAGATATAAATATTTTGTTTTAAAGGTTATATCAAAAATTATATATCCGGCTTGCAATGGCATTGAATTCCGCCAATCAACAATGTTTAAATACAACAATGTATCGTAATTGTAGAGAAAGGAGTGTATAAACTCTAGGGGACCTAGAGTTTATCCTGCTGTATGTAAAATAAATTTTAAGTGCAAAATATATACAGACAGGGAGCAGATTTGTCTGTTTTATTACAGATACCAATTTGCTACAGTAGATAAGAGGGTAATATATACGATTATAAGTAGTTTTATCTGTAAAATACTAAAAATTGTGGCGTGATACAACAGTGTGCGACACGAACTATGTGAAGAAACAAAGGAAGTCATCGAAACGTTCCGTAAGACAGTCACGCAACCGATTTTATTTCCTTTGGAGAGCCTTATCGCGCCGAGTATGCTGTTAAATATAGTTTGTTTATTATACCGTTATAAATCACTAATAAGTATTTGCTCCAAATCATATATATTCAGGAGACCAGTCGTGGCGCAGCGGCACGAGGTGTGACTGTAAAACCGACTGGTTTTGGGTTCGATCCCCACTCGAGGAGATGAAATAATTACTTAAATTTATATTTCCATTTCTTCGCTCTGGTGTCGAGGTTAAGCGCGGCGTTGAGTTCTGCCACTCAACACGCAATGCCTCCAGAATTCGGCAGAAAATGGGGAACGGAGTGTCTTAAAACTAGGTTCCTTCTGCCTACCCTGCCGTGTGCGGGACACAGCGTGAAACTGATTTTATTTATTCATATATATTCAGATTTTGTGGGTAAACAATAATACAATTACAATTTTTGTCTATTATTTAATGTTATTATACAAAGGGTATGTACTGTATGGTAGTAGTGGTCATTAACAAGTATGTTGACTTGCAATTCGCAAACTGCCATGAAACACGACTTCGCGAAGGCTCCGCACACGCACAATAGCCACTGTTTGCTCGTTCCCGTTGTGCTCCGTTGTAGTACGACCTCCCTGCATTTATGAGATATTGCTATACGTTGTCGTGGTCAAGGGGTTGATTAAATTTCTAACCGCGTTTTGGGTTTTGGTTGCAGTATCATACAAAATAAATTAATTATTAATTTATATAACGAGACATTGTTGCGCCCGTGTTGCAACAATTTGATATTCACTACTTCCATTCTTAATAAAAATATACATCAGATCCACTGAAATGTTTTAATTTGTTCTTATCAGAACAATTGGAGGATAACTTGGGATAAAAATCGTATGAATAAACGGTTTATATTGTGTTTTTGCGACTCTCTAACTTGTAAACAAAATATAGATGAATGTTGTGTACCTATATGAGATTCGTGGACATTAACTTAAAACGGAATGACATTTGAAGATATATTTTCAATTGTTGGATGTTTTATAAAAA
The DNA here is from genome assembly GCA_021202915.1 of Heliconius himera. Classification (NCBI taxonomy): domain Eukaryota; kingdom Metazoa; phylum Arthropoda; class Insecta; order Lepidoptera; family Nymphalidae; genus Heliconius; species Heliconius himera. The sequence goes on along the minus strand of JAJHJA010000143.1, from coordinate 318,573 downwards.
TAGTTTTTTTGTATTATCTTTAACTAGATGACTGTTAAAAAAATGCGTGGAAGTAGGATGAGATATATCGCTACGATATTACGAGGAGACCAGAGGGATAGTCAGAGCGTAGTAACATGAGCACTCCCATGACTATCCCTCTGATCTTTTTATACTTAATTTTTAAAAAAAAACAAATAAATTATTCTAAGAAAAGATGTCAAAAAATTTTGGCCAACCAATGCTTTTTGATATAAATGTTTTAGTGATATAAACCTATAATGAAATAAAACTTTAAAGATTTTTTATCGTTACAATCAACTTTTAGCTAACTCATATGTATTCCTTAACTTTTAAAATTATGCATCAAATGACATTGTTTTAAATGAAAATATTATATTAAAATCAAATGAAATCAAATCAGCTTCACGCTGTATCCCACACACTGCAGGGTATGCAGAGGGAACTTAGTGGCAGAACTCAACGCCGCGCTTGTCCCCGACACCAGAGCGAAGAAATGGAAATATAAATTTAAGTAAATATTTCATCTTCTCGAGTGGGGATCGAACCCACAACCAGTCGGTTTTACAGTCACACTTTGTGCCCATGCGCCACGACTAGCGCAAATATTATACTAAAAAGAATAAATACATGTAAAGGGAATAAGAAATAAATTGAAGGTAATACTATAATTTGCAATTGCCTTAAGGCTTACATTTGTCTTGAATTCACCAAAAGGATTTAGCAGACACGACCCGCGGTGACCGCGAGGATTGTCTATGTCACCATCGGCACCTCTGGGCTTAGCGTGGAAACCCAGATTAATGAGATGAGCTTTAGTATAATTTCACCGTATAAAATGAATTATATTACCAATTTTGACACTCTGGGGAGTTGTCATTGGAAATATATACTTTTGTAAATAAAATCTTTTATGTTGTCAACACGCTATATACGTGGGTAACCAATTATGTAATAAAATCTAATTTAAAGACTCCAAAGCACTTGTATCACGTTGTGTAGAAAAGCGTATTTTTTGGTATTTTTTTCTTATACATTATTATTTAATGTAGTTTTACGAACCATATATTTACCTATACCAACATACATACATACGGTTGTAGTGCACTAATAATTACATTAGTCATTCATTTGTGTTTACAAGATCAATCAGTTCGTCAATATTTGAACGCCTAGGAACGTTTATATTTTAAATCTAATTGTTTCTTCTTTATGTTGGTAAGGCATTTTTTGAATGCACAGACTGACAGGCAAATTTATTTATTTGGATTTCTCCTACTACACAACAAAATTTGGTAGTGTGTAAGGATAAAAAAAGTTGTAACATATTTAAGTACCTACCACATACAATAGGGCACGTTTGAACGTGAAGTGTTTCACGTAAACGATCGAATTAACTTACTTTACTATTTCAACAATAGAAGTAAGCAAACACGGGACGGGACTGTTTCAAATTTTCATTTGTGAAAACAGGGCAAACACGTGACGTTTTACCTTTGTCGTTCGCATTGCTTTTCTTATTTGTACCCTAAAATCCCCCTCGAAGTCTATACGAGTCATTGATTTTGACCTTTAAAGTTCACTTTGATATTTGAACATAACTAACATTTAACATTTTTGTATTAGATCGTTTTACTTTTTTATATGGTTTGACGTCAAAACTGATATTGTAAGCCACAGTATTAGTTCGTTAATAGCAATAAATCCTTGAACCTCTAGACTTATTTAGGATTATTAGTCTAATATATAGTTAAGATGATATGTGTACTTACTAACTTGAAAGTGGGGCCCTTTCAGAGTCTCACCTAAGTTAAAGCACTGTTAGTGATTTTTTATACAATAAATGTTATTCCTTTTTCTGTTTTATAACTGATACCAAGTTACTCTAAATTTCAATGTGACTTTATCAACACTTCTGTAGTAATATTTATTTATTCCCGATTGCTAAGGAAGGGTTAAGTTTTTCGCGCGTATCTTGTATGTATGTAATATTTTTTATTACCTCGTATCTCCAGAACCGCTGAACGGATTTACATATTTGAGGTATCGTTAGATTTGTATTAGCAGCCCAAGTGTTCTTAGATAGGTGACGGTTAAAAGAAACAGTCATGGCGGCTGCGGGACGCCATTGGACTTAGTGAAAAAAATGTTTTCGTTACGAATACCACAATATGCATAATTTAAACAGGTCCCGACTGCTAATCCTAATAAACTATTGCGCTTTTTTATTTTCTATGTTGCAGTCGGGGTTTTTGTTCCTACAAATATTTTTTTATTAAATTCTATAATTCTATTCAATATTTCACAACATTTTGATGTAATTAATGACAGTTGTGAATTAAAGCACTGACAATCGCACTAATTTTGCTGTGGCTTCAGATCAGTGTCGCCTAATTAGCTTAGCGTTTGCATCGGTCTAGCTCTAGAGGCAGCGGGTCAAAGGATTCGCCGCTCATTACGCGTCGTGCCAACCTCCTGCCGTGCCGACGCGGGGCTGTCACTCGGTGGGTTTACAGCTTTGTGAAAGTTTAAATTTAATTTATGATAGAACAAGTAGTGTAGATAGGGCACCGTCAAGTTAGAGTCAGTCACGGAATAGAATAGGCGCGGGCGGACAGTGCGATGCGATGTTCGCGGAAAGCACGATAAGATCGAGGCGGGCACGCTCCGCTGCGCCTCCCACTGCCCGCCGCCGCCGCCGCCGGTGAACCCCAGCGGATGATTCGTCACGCTGCGTTAATGGTCTAACAACACGCTACCACCACTTGACTTGACTTGTAGTATCTGCAATCCTATATAAGAAGTAGATAGATAGATACACTTGAAACCTTTTTATAAATTACACCAAATTTAGATGTTATATTTGATATATGAACGAAGTACAGGTACCTACACCTACCTACCCTGTTGGTAGGTATAGGTACTTAAGCAGGCATTAAACATTTGAATAGTGGTGTAAGGTTTCCCTGATAAACTAACAGGGATAAGGGGGGCACATGGTGTGGCAGTGTAACAGAATATGATGTAGGCGTGAACGGGGCAGATGGTCCTGGCTCTCTGATTAAAGTTAATTAACTGAAGCCATTTTCAGTGCGGACGAAACGGGCGCGTCGTTGCGTGCCGCACTAGTGCAATATTCTGTGCTTGGCGTTTTAAACGTAGCCTTATGTGTCCACTACGGTCGTCGACTTTTCTTTATACATTTATTGTTTTACTAGAATACAATTATGAAATGTATAAAGAAAATGTATCATTACTTTGCTAGAAGCAAGTGTATTGTTAATATTTAAAATGTATACATATTTTTGAAATTGGTTTAGTACAAAATTAGTTGTCAACGACAGATAGGACTCGCAACCTTGCAGAGCCCTATCGACGCCGTCTGCTAGATTTATCGTACACCCGCACGCAGCTGGCGCGCTGCCCGTAGTCCTCGCGCCCTTTTATCACCGCCTAAAACACGCCCGTCGCTTTAATTTGTTTGCTCTGACGCGGCCTGGCTAATGAATCGCCCTGAACTCTGGACCCATGTCCTCATCCCTAGACAAAATTAAACTTTACGTCCTCTGAATCGTTACAGCGTGTAAATAAATCGTAAATCGTTATGATGTTTACGTAAGGCCAACGTTAGTTATGTATGTAATTGGCTGTTAATAAATAAGTTGAATGATTTAAAAAAATGTTTAACGAAATGCATTAGTGTGTAGGCCTACATGGTGCGACAAGGTAGAGCTCGCAACTCTCGCAGCTCGCTAAATAGAGCGCACCGAATTAGCTAGAGTGAATCAGACACTCTCAGGTGAGGTCGCATTCCGCGTAACGAACGATCTATACCTGTGCCTGCGCCCGAAATATCCGTTCCACGCGCACAGTCCGCCCGCCCCCGCTAGGAAACTATTCACAATATAATATTATAGTGAAATATTGTAAGTCAACAATGTTCAAATGTAGTTTTTACATCATAGATTCTATTTTTAGATTTTATTTTTAGTTTTATATTTCATTAGGGCTAGCAAAGTGAGTGTCTACATATCGTTCCGCGTGAAGCGAAAGGTCGTCTTATTTCGCCGTAAACGTTTTCTTCTTTTTGTTTGGTTCACCACTTAATTAGGTACCGGTCGTAAAACTGTCTTCCTCATCTTATATTTACCGCGTTTGCCCTTTTTATTATCCGATTACATAGGCCGCGCGTTTGCAAAGCGTTCTGTAACGCGAGGGGAGCGCTTTCATTTGTTTCTTCAGAAATTACTCGAGACGATCTCGCAGCTCCTTTAAACCCGAACGAAACAAGCATTCATGAAACACACAATAAAATATAATTAGTGGCCGTTTTTGTACTGTTCATTTGTGGCGTGGAGTGGGGGGAGTGGAGGGGCGTAATTAATGTTTTCACCGATATGATTACGGTTGGTCAGGCTTATCAGTGTGGTCCTATGGGTAAAATTTATTCTACAAGTTGCTATATTATGTGCGTTTCGAATGTACAATTTTGAATAAAAGAAATAGTATGGACGTCAGAGAAAAGAATTATGAATAGTTGTTTTTGATGATCGGATATAAGGTCGCGTATTGCTGCTCGTCGTGGATAGCTTGGCGTTGCAATTAGCAGGGCACTCGACTCGTCGCTGCAAACCACAGCTCGGAATCCACTTGTGTGTCGCCGCACAAATTAAAACGCTCCACTCGACCTGATCGTACTCAAACACCAATTCGTTTATCCAATGAATCATTTAACACTTTTTTTTTAAAAGATATGTGTATGCGAGACTCGGTGATATATAAAATCATATTTTTGTAAAGAAAACTGTTAAATGTCATTTAAATAATTGCAATTAAATGATAATTTTAATTTCGGTGTAAGTCAGTTTCACATAATAAATTACCTAATATATTATAATTAATGGTATATGTAAATGTTTTATTATTTAATATGTGGTTAATCTGATCAAAACACATTTGCCAAATAACACTCCTGTGTGAAGAATGGTAGGACTAAAAGATTAGTTGTTGGGTTCGTCGGAAAGCAAAGTGAAGTCCCACGGGCGCGCCTCTTCGTAATTGAGAGCGCCCGCGGGCCGATAATTGTGGCTGCCCGAGCGCCCGCGAAGGCACGCGCCGCCGCCCGCACCGCCCGCACCGCCCTCGTCCTCGGAGCCGCGTAAATCATGCCCGTTACTCTCCATTACCTCATAATACCAAATTGACTGGAAAGGATTCTACCACTTCTGAGTAGCTTTTCTAGTCTTTATTTTTCTTTTATATTCATAGGTTTACTTCTTTAGAGATAGGGTAGCGTATGTAACGATGCATGCACCTATCTTACAACAGCTCTGCAGTTTTACTATTTTTATATGGAGTTCGTGATATAAATGCTTGCAAATATATTAGAAAATAAACGTATTGGGTAATATTTTGACACAAAACGTGAAATAGCACTCCATTATAAGAACTTTCTTTATTATAGGATATCAAAAGGTTACACCACTTGTCACGAAAAAGACATCGACGTTGTAAATACATGCAAGCTTTTTAAAAAACTTTTCGTTTCTAAAACCTTTAAAACGTGCTTAGTCGTGATAGCGTGACTTAGTATATCACATTGAAACTAGACAACTAAAATGTTGATTAGTTGTAGTAAATTAAAACATGGTTTGATATGACATGACAAATAGAAGATCGCTCGCATGGTATCAGTGATACGTGGCACTACCGGATCGCGAGGCGTGACGTCAGTCCGGGGGGCGGTGCCGACGTAAAAGCATGTAGATCGCGAAATTGATTGCACGCTATCAGATGGGGCACGGGTTCTTCGCCGGCGTTTAATGCGGGCGTCGGACGCTCTGCACGCGATCCTTTGACAGGAGATCGCCCGCACCCTCGCGGAGCGCGGTAATTACCGGGCGCCGCGCCGTGCGCAGCGGCGACGTCGCGGTAATTACAGCGCCTTACATCTAATGCTTGTTTGTTTGTTTGTCTGTCTGACTTAAACACAGACATTACGTTGCGTTGGATGCTTTTGGGTACCGCATTAAACAAACGAACGGGTACCTGCTAAAAATAGCTACTTGCCCTCTGCCTATGAAAATTTTAGATCTGCTAAACTCATCGCCACTTTTGGAATTCGAATATCGGTTTTATTAAATGTACAAGAATTTGTCTCCTCATAATTAAATATTTTCGTTTATACTTAACATACTATTTGAGTAATAATAAATTGTATTTATTTAATATAAAAATGTTTGCAGTATAATCTGTTGTATAGTATAATTTACTACAAAAGGTATAACTGTATATTTACCAATATTAAGAATATCGATGTATATTTCTTAATGTTATTAAAAACAGTTGAAAACGAAATCGGAATGGTTTAATGATTTCTCAAAAGTGATTGTCGCAATTTGATTAGACGCAATAAACGGGTTGAGGAGAGCCGCTAAGAATCGCGCGCGTTCGAGTCGCGCTAATTGCCTCGCGAAATATAGAAACAATGACAAAAGTTGGGCCCGCGCTCGGTCGACCCTCGACCTCCCACTTTTTATTTAAAATTCGTTTACCCGACTCGCAGATTGTTATTCAGCCGAGTCGAGTTTGTCCGTCTGACGTTATGGAAACAAGAATAAACTTAATTATTTTTCTATTTTAACTGAAGTCGTACGACAATTATAAACTTGTTACGTAACAGTTTCCGTCGAGTGATTTCCTTTGTAATTTCACGGAAATAGAGTGCACTGTGCAGATCTTATTTGTAATTATGTAAATATGTGTAGTGATCGACAGCTTAATAAGCTTATCGGCGAATATAGGGTAGGCTGTGCCGGGAGAGGGGTGGCGTTCGGCTCGTAATTGATAGTGACATTTGATGGACGTGCAACAACGCGTATTGCACCGCTGGGGACTGTACACCGTGTAAAGTGACTACCACAATGACTAATAATATTCTTTGTGATATTAAAACAAAAATCAAGAACTATATTTAAAATATGTTTGCGTATTGTGAATTTATTAAATATTAGGAAAAAACTAATGTTCTTATAAAATTAAAACTTTTCAAAACAGTTGTAGTTATTTTTTTCTATAAAAAAAAATTATTTCGTATTTAAAATGACTTTAATTTATTTGTATAATAACTTAAACAATATTTGCAACATTACTCTTTGTTCTATCCACAATATGCTGTTGACATTGCTGTAAAAACAAACTCACCTACTCAACCTCAAGCTTACCTCTGTAAACTAAGCCCGCTCTAAACTTTTAAGGTCTGTCTAATAACGCAAGGAATTTGAGGGTCCCCCATTGTTTGCACTCTCCTCGTTTACCGAGGTGATTTGATGATTTTGACTTATTCAACTTGTGGTGCTGTGTTGGTTTTACTGTTGAAATTATTTACTATTTATTTAATACTCGTATTTAAGTAGCCAACCTAACAGCAGCATTGATGATACAAATGTAGTATATAAACTTTAGTTTCACTATCTACTGATAAGTGAAACCTTGAATATTTCTCTTGTGAAAGCCGTCTGTCGTTTTGCTCGTCCGCAGTAATGTGTCTTCAATATCATTAAAATGTAATATGTTAAATAATAATAATAAGCAATATGGCAATTGTTAGTTTATTTATCATAAGAAGCTATACATATGTATGAACACCAAAACCATTTTTGAAATGTTACAATAAAACGTGACAGTGGTAAAGTTAAATGTCATCAAAAATGGAAGTGAGTTTATGCACTATTAAGAAATTATTGTTTGATGGAGTATGTCATAAAATATGATATATTTATTGTAGGTATATGGATAGGTACACGTACGTACGAGGAGAAACATTGAGAATGCGAGGTGAGAGATGTTTTTATTCGCGCAACACGTTCTCGGACGCCGACTGGCAGCGATGTGTCGTCCTCCCGCGGGACACTGGCCGTACTTCCGAATGGAGATATTTATAGCCGCCCCAGAAGCCGCCGCTACCTAATGTAACATTTTATGGTGGCCCTTATTACGGTTTCACGCCACCCCTTCTTCCACTTCATGTACTATCTCCTATTTGCTTTTTTTGTAAAAATTTTGCAAATAGTATATTTGCACGAAATACCAAATTGAAGTAGGAGAATGTTGTGGTGGTCACTAGTGGGACACTTGTGGGTCACAAAAACGCCACGTAGAAGATATTCTTTGCGGCAATCGTAAATCGGACACGTCCCAAGGGTGAGTCGGGTGCGAGGCCTCCCGTCTACTGCGCACCGGCACCGCATACGCTAATCGCGCCACCCTCGATACAGACGCCTGTTTCGCCTGTTTCTCCTGTGCATTCCGCGTAATGGCCGCGAGAAAGCCTCCTTTGTTGCGCTAGAGATTTGTTACATCTCGCCGCACTGTTCCCGGATACCTGCTTTGACTTTCGTAATTGTTCTTTAAATTCGCCGGTTTTATTGTGCATAAAATGCTTTGTCACACGAATCCGTTAAACCGTCCTTCATTAGACAGGACCTCCTTCGTAATGTAATGAACCTTTGTTAATAAATGAGAATCCATTATCGTCTTATGTTCACGAGTATAAGAGCAAGATTTAACCTATAAGTAATACACGCTTTAAATACTGGCTTTGTTATATATACATTGTGAATATTTAAACAAATTAAAATAGATTAGAAAGTAGAAACAAATAAAAAGTAAGAGATACTCTCGATTTTTGATTTAGAAAATATTTTTATTCGATAACAAATATATAAGAACAAGTGTAAATACTGCCGTAAGCGCTACGCTCTGATGCTCCTTCGGCCATTCAACTTGCGTTACGGCTCTGATTGCAGTTTTCTGATTATGAACGAGCACTTCCTCAAACACCTTGAGTGTATTGACACTTGAAATAAATATAAACATTAACCGGTAATTTGGGATATATAATATATCATAATTATGTAATTATTATATTGTAGTTATGTAGTTTTCCTTTATAATATAATCAAAAACATATTTTTGATAGTATAAACAACTGATGTTTAACGATCGTCGTTTTATAAAGAGAGAATTTAATTCGGGGGCCAGTCGTGGCGCAGGGGCATAAGTATGTGACTTTTAACGCAACTGGTTGTAGGTTCGATCCCCACTCGAAGTAATGAAATATATTATATATGTAATTTATTTAAATTTATATTTTAAAGCGCGGCGTTGAGTTCCGTTACACAACACGCAATGCCTCTAGATGGGGAATGGATTGTCTTAACACTAGCTTCCACCCTGCCTACCCTGAATACATAATATAATATAATATAATACACAATGGAATATAGCCTGAAGCTGATTTATTTATTTTTTTGAATTTATTGCACAGAACTCATCAGATGCATGTTCAAATTAAATGTAATACATTTAATTTCAGAGACTATTTTAAATTCTTTTCTACATATTTATTATTACGAATTTAGTGCCCACGTCTCTAGATGTCGTGGTAGGTATATGTTAAAATAATGATACAGTTCCTGACATAGTTTGCTTTGTGACAATTTTCGTCGTGAGGGGCTACTTTCCTACCCCATGATGACTGCGGCCGCTCGTTACTGTCTTGCCTTGCGTAAGGTTTTTCTGGTGTTTGTCACTAATGATGCCACAAATAAAATTGGAACTATACAATGTATACAGCGTGTTCATAGATGATTGTTTTATTTACATTATAACAGTAAACATTATATATATTTATATGTAAAATATAACATAAAATTTTTATTTTACCACAAAATGTGTATATGATGCAAATACACTTTTTACTTTGCACCACCATTCATCCAAGGGCATTGTTCTTCGAAATTGCTTCGCGCTGGGGGCAGCGCTTGTAGTTCTTGCTGTTGTGCTATTTATTTGTAATAACAACAGTAGACTGTGTACCAGCTAGAAGATTTTATTGAATAACTTAATTAATAAAAAAGTTAATTAAGATTGTGCCTTATAATTTTATGTTATTTTAATATGTTTTAAATAAAAATTCCATGCAAATGAATTTTTTACAGCGCAAATAGATAGCCGATAACTGATAAAATGATAGTGTGTTTAGCTGTAGTTGTTTACTCGACAGCGGTAAAAGGTTTGCGAGTCCCTCGCGGTGCGGGCGGTTGTTTTCATTTCGTTATTTACTTTTAATTTGGTAGCAAGCGGATGATGTAGCGGGCGGTGCCGCGACGTGTGAATAATTGAGCTGTTGCATTGCAATGATTTCGGTATGGGCAGATTGTGTCGTGCACATCACTAAATTATACCTGATACGACGACTGGGTTTTTATTATAGAGATAATATATATCTAGTGTTAATTGAGGGTAATTTATTTTAGCGCAGACAGAGGGAAGGTAGAGTTAATACTCCATTTTTTCGTAGAATTCTGGAGGTATTGCGTGTTAAGTGGCGAATTTTAACGCCGCGCCGCTCTATGCTTTGACACCAGAGCGAAGGAATGAAAATATTAAATATTTAATTTCCTCGAGTAAGAATCGAATCCTGAGCCTGTAGCGTTGACAGTCATACTCTTGTGCCAATGCGCCGGGGTTGGTCGTTAAGGATATTTTTTTTTCTATACACATGAAATTGCAGCAACTCGAAACCAGTACATATATATACACATGTACATACTATATAGTTGAGTTTTTAATTTTTTTATAACCATTCGAAATTAATGTAGTAGTCTTTGAAGATGGGTTGTTCCACTTTCAAGCAAAAACGCTTTAATTTATGTAAAAAATTGTATTGATTTGGCTATCATATAAAAATAAGCGGGCGAAGCCGCGCGTGGGTCACTAGTTAGTTTATAAAACGTAACCAATAGTTGATATTTATAATTGGCTTATATACACATTTTATACAGTTTAATCGTTACGCGTTTTAAAATACCACATAGAAAGGCATTAATTAAGAAATATTGACGTGCCAAGTCTTTTTAACTGGTGTTTAGTAACAACTTTTTGTTTCACTATACTATATTCAACCGTATGCAAATTGTGTTCTCTGTCTTATGGGGTTGTGGTGCGGTGCTGGCTCGCGTGCCGCGGTACATTAGGTCGCTGACTACGACTTTCACAGGGGTGGCTTATTGTCTTGCGTCTATTAATACTACTGTTTATATGGAATTAATTTCTGCTGCATTCAAACTGTGAACCATTTATTTGTTTGTAGTTGAAATTATGTCATCGTGTTAGATTTTTTTTTACTTTATTGTTTATTATTAGGTGTACACATTTAAATTATTGATACATTTTTAAAGATGGTAAAATATATAATGTGTTTATTATACCTATAGTATATATACAGAGAGATACGGAAGAAAAGGTCGTCCGTGGGCCACACATACAAGTACGATAACTACCGCTCATCATAAATTTGAACGAGAACAAAAATATCAAACTTTTACAATATTTTGTCATATATGCCTCAAGAGAACATTCTTCTAAATTGGATTTAAGTTGGAATCACTGTCGGTGCGTAGATATCATTGGTGGCAGTTATAGCTTTGTAGAACGGAGATTTGGAGATTTGGTTTCTGAAATTTTAATGCGTGACATTTCAACAAAGTACTAAATTATTATTCAGAGTTTGCTAATTGTTTAGAAGTTTGCTTGTGTATTGAGACGAAGTGTTTGATTTATTCAATGACGAAGGGACTCGAGAGCGAATCACGTGGCAACTGGGGCTCCTAAATCGTTGGCGCGTGCTTTCTCTATTCTTTTAGGCAAATTAATTTAATTTATAATTGATTGCTCTCCATATTCTAGTTTCTATGGTTTTTGTTTAGCTAAACGTAAAAATTAATCTATTATTAGGTAAATAAGAAACATTTCTTTTTTAATTTTATTAGAATTATATTCATGACTAGCGGCCGTTTCGATATCGTAGACCCTATGACATTTTTATACAACTTTAATTTTTTTATCGTTATCATTGGAAATCTAAGGCCAAAACTTCAAGATCACATCAACGGCAGCGAGCAAGGAGATTGCAATTTCGCCAAAATCGTTTTTTGTTTTATCTTGCGATTTTTTTTTCACGACAAATGTTGTTTTTTGCCCCCTTTCCCCCTATTTTCTCAGGTATATTTACACATTTTTTTACAAAATGCCAAGTACAAACGGATGGCTCGTGTGCACGTGCGCCGATTTGGCGCTTACGCATCTAATAAACAAGCTATCAGGTACTTGATCATGTTATCAGGGATGGCTGTCTTTTTGAACATTTTTACTTCCTTATGTCTTTAAGAATAATTAGAAGCATTTACATTATATATTAATATAGTAAAAAATACAATATTTACTATTAAACTATATGAAACAAAATATTGTTAAGTTTAGCCAAATAATTAAAACAATTCTTCAAAAGTGAAGATCTCTCAATTTTGATAAAAAAAACTCCAACATGGACAAAGTTGTCGATCGAATTCTATAATTAAATCTGCAGAAATTAATATCTACCAATACGAATCAAATACATAACAATTACTGCGCAGTCACCATTTTAACTAAGTACAAGCGCTACGACCTCAGCTGCTGAAGCATCTATTATACGTCTACACCATCAACAACTAAATGTAGAAAACGTCGTAAATTTGACATTCATACAACTAAAAGAGGAAATGTAAGGAAAATAACTGGTTCGATACGAAAAGAAAGTTATTGATCAATCATGGTAGCATTTATCTAGATGAGGTAAAGATCAACAATATATAATTTTGTAGGTTTGCTATAGTTCTACGTCAGGTGTGCCAATCTTCTAAATATATTAAAGCTAGGAAGAGTAAATTATTGCTCAGGCCTAATAGTTATACAATAAAAAATATATAATTTAAAACCGTCCAATAGATCCGAAGCACCTCTTCGGCATGCACAAACAGACGGACAGAAATTTAAAAATCATATGACAATACGTAACATCACTGTGCACACAAACTTTTTTTACTGTTACTAATATATATACAATATTATAAGTAACATTATTTACAATGGTACATTTAAGTCTAGCTATTCTAATATTTATTTTTATTTAATATGTAATGATTATAGGATAAAGGATTATATCGTTAATAGGTATATAGAATGTATTTTTGTTACAAAATATATTAATTTAATAAGAAACATTTAAAATACTTCCAAAGAATTAGGTATCAATCAACAGGGTAGAGTAGCACTAAAAAGGACAACACCAAAACGGAATTCTTTTTTTGCAGACATATAGACTACGGGAGATAAAATAAAAACTAAGTTGCGATTAAAAATGAGTATCAAATTAAAAAGATAGCGCAACGACGAATTTGTCTTCACAGAAGGCGCTTTTATCTCATAACTTGTTTTTACTCGCGGTTTGCCCGCGTAATTTTCGATTTTCCCATAAGACGGGAAAATATTTCATGGGTACTTTTACATGGTTATAGAATACCCTATAATTGTTTATAATATACTCACATTTGTATACGTATAAGAAACACATAAAACATAAATCTTTTGTATTTCGTAATACACAAAAGCTTCATCAATATTTTATTAATGACGATGCTTGCAGAAACTTGCTAGCGTTACCAAATTTAGTACGTTTATGTAATAAATTCATATTAGCTTCGTTTCTTCTTCTCTATTAATAAGCATATTATAATAGTACAGTTAATAATTAATACATTTTTAATTTATAAAACAGAATATATGTAGAGTACCGTTAGAGTTTATAAGAAGGCAAGTTCATTCATGGAATAAACAACTTAGTGCATGGCTATGTTTGATGATCGTGTATTCGAGAAAGTAGGCTGAAAGTGGTGTATCTAGCTAGTATTGTCAGAGGATGCAGGACGGCCGCCGCAGAAACGTTGTTTGTTGTCGAGATAGTGGGCGGCGCAGGAGGGGCGCGGGCCGCCGCGGCAGGTGAGCGACGCGGCAGTTCCGCGACTCTCGCCGCTCGGGCGCCACGTGCCGCGCGACATGTAGCTCCAATTTGCGATCGCACGCTGTGAAGTGACTTACGTGTAGTGTTTGTAGTCTGCCCGTCCGTCTGTTGTGTTGTTGGTGACGCCACCATGGTTGTACTCGAGGGTGGTGGTGCGCTCCTGGAGCCGGCGCTGGCCCTGGACGGCGCGACCGCTGCGTGCCTGGAGCGTGCTTATGCACAAGCGGATGTTTCCTTGAAACTTTTACCAAAACGTTATATTAACCTCCATCAGTGGTTATCCCCTGTGACTACCTCGGTGACGGCTGCTGCGGCGGCTGGGAAAGATCTCAAACTACAAATTGTAAGTTGTAGCATTGATTTAAATTCATCAATATAAACGATGTATTTAAAAAAAAGTTCATTATTTAAAATAAATGTATTTCCACATTGAATGATTACATTCTTATCAGCAACATTATAAAAGCCAGTAATATTTACACCTTTTCATGTAAATATTGCCTTTTGGAAAATTCTTCATATTATATCAATTCAATGAAATAAGAACCATTTCAAATGAATTAAGACATATATGTACATATTTTATGATCGAGTAAAACACGCGTTTTACTCGATCTTAAAATACTTATGTATTAAACTTTTATATATTATTAAACAATGTACATATTATTGAAACACATCTACAATATACTTTAATATATACCTGAATTCGTAAACATCATATATACTATTACGATAAACGCCAACGAAATATTTATATGTTGAATATAATATTCTGTAATTGTAAATCTGTACCTATATACAGTTTACCCACGAGAACAATAGCTTTTGTAAAATGACGCAAAATTACACAAAATCACAAAAAAATAATCTTAAAATGTATTAAATTTTGTATTTTCATAAATAAATTAAACATTACAGTAACGTGAATCACTTAAAAAGCCTTACCTAGGCCTTAAAAAAATCTTGTTTTTCTCGTGTTTTAAATATTTAAAATTTAACTATTTTAGTAAGATTACTCGCGTTTGTATTTCGTTGCTTGCCTGATTTATTAGAGAGATAGAATAGAGACCTAGAGTTAAAGTTATATTTATAAAAATTACAGTCATTGATGAACGTTCTAAATTTTCTTCTTTTCTTTACTACATTAAGTACCTACATACATGATTTATATGAACATTTTTGATGTACAAAATAAGAAAAAGAGACATGAGATAAACAACTTACGTATTATTTTGTAATTGAAGATTATGTAAAGAATATTACATTCAATTTTAAAATAAATATATATGTAGACGTAATTTTTTTTGGACCCGCTCCTGCTTTAGAAATGTATTTGCAATACTCCGGTTATCCGGCCGCACGCGTCGCGGCCGTCGCTGTATCGCGCCACCCGATCTTTGCCGTATTCATTTCTACGACCTGAAAACGCGCTAAATGTAGAGAGAGATACTTCCAAACCGCTTCGCACAGCTTTTCCAAAAGTTCGTGTTTACAGACCAAAAGTTACATTACTCAAATTGAGTTCGCTCTTTGTATTTTAAAACTTATTCATACCAGTTTCACGCAAAATTCCCGTAGTGTATGTATTTATTAATACGCTATCTATAAGGTTATTCATTGATAACAATATACTATAGGGAGATTACATAAATACATTGGTTCTAGAGACTGGAAGACAAAAGAATAAAGCTAAGAAAGAAAACTTAGCAAAAACATTAGATATTAGTAAAGAGGAAGTCGTCCTATGTATGAATCTCACTCGCTCGTTTGCCGCAACGCTCGTTTATTTGCGCCTTCCTAGCTCTTTTGTTATGCCCTGTCGCTTGTGTCTGCTTTGAAAAATTGTAATGCAGCAGCATTGTAAACGTGAGCCGAAGCGATTGTGCACTACGCGTGGGTACTTCGGTGGTGGCTACTAACCTTAGAAGTTTACCTACAAATTGTTATCAGCACACGTAAACAATATTCTATGTATATTCTACTGATATTCCATTTACCACTTTACTAAAGTAAGTAATACTTTTGTAGGAAGAAGTAAATTTCTCTTAGAACTTTCTGAATATAACAAAAAGAAAGTTTTTTTTTATCATATATGGATACGTAACAGTTTTAATTATAACTAAACAATATTAACCTTGATATATATGTGCAAAGTTTGCATTTAATAACGATTTAACATAGAAATATATGGAACAAATATAAAATCTCGCTTATATTATAATGATATCAGAATAATTTGCATCAAACACGTGTCAACTTAAACGTATGCATTATGGGTTGCTCTACTACGTATAGCGCAACCCTACAAAGAGCCAGGCAGGCAGGCAGCGCGAAGGTGAAGGCGGAGCGCTAGGGCCGTAGAATACATTAGCCGTCACGTAGCGGTGTCGGCGCTCGCTACGTTGTAATATATTTCACTTGCGGTCATTTTCGACAATTAACCACATAAAATGAGTGAAATTATGCATGCGGTCGACGACGGCATATATCACGTCCAGTTACAGGCCACACGATACCTACCCGTATACCCACCTGTATATATTCATTATTCAAAGAAATGTTCCGCTCGGCCAGGCCGCGTCCGGAAGCTCAGGGCTCTGTTCGTGTGATTGATGGAGAGCTCTTTTATTTTTCTGTTCCTTTTTGGTTTATGCCAGTTCGCACATTTCTTATATCTGCTCGCATGAATAATTAAAAATGGGTGCTTCTTAACCAATATACTGGAGCCAATTATCTATATATATAAAAGGACATGCACCTGACCGACTGAGGTAAGACGCACGCACAGCCGTAAATGTGCAAGTGAAATTTGGACAGATGTTTATTTTCATAATCTGGACATCCACTAAGAAGGGATTTTGAAAAATTTTAACCCTAAAGGAGTAAAATAGGGGTGAAAGTTTGTATGGAAAAATCTTTAAATCGCCACCGATTATTATAAGAAAATAAATTCAGACTGTTAAAAATATTTTATTGAACGTGTTTCGTGTTTTTTTTTAAGATTTTACCCCTAAGGGTGCAAATAAGCGGGCGAAGCTGCGCGCGTCCACTACTGTTAATACATCAGCTTTAATTGAATGTCAAATATTTTTCTATAATATGGTTACGGTAAAACAGATTAATTTAGCACTACGAAGTATAATATAAGTATTTATATAGGTAGCTTTTGCCTGATTCAACTGGACCTCTCAAACCGTCGGATTCATTTTCTCTTGCAATTTCCTACAATTTCCGGGCAACGTTTGGTACACTGACGTGCTGGAAAATTATTTTCCTGTAGATAATACTCGTGTCACGGTTGCTCTTCAACCGGGAATTTAAATATTTATAGCACTTACCCACATCATGCTGACAGTACTAATGAGAATTTTAATGACACCATAATATAAAGTTTGCTTATTAATTTTAAATTAGTATGTGAAAAATATCACCACTAACTTCAAGTTCAAGCGCGAGATCAATGTCCTCAGTCGAGTCGCTCGTTATACAACACGCGCAATAGCTCTCGATACGCGCACATGCCTCTCGGACGGACATAAGGCCATTCTATTTGATAATCATTATTTTCTATTTTACGCCGTTTTCTATATCTAAATTATATTGAATGTCTTTACATATGATATGGCGTTCGTTATCTTCAACTGATACCTGGATGCAAGAATAAAACAACGTTCGTTGCAAAATTGTTAAATTAAGAAGTGTGCTCATTCTCATCCGATAGCACCTTGAGGTGTGTATGAATCAGTGGACGCATGCTCACACCGGTGCGGCGGCGTGGCGGTGTGGCGGCGATAGTCAAGAATAGCTAGTGTGCTATTTAGGAATCCTGAGCGTTTGTTTGCCAGCAATATGTGTCATTGTTAACTAATTTAAGTAACGGAGACTGCCAGCTGTTACGACATGGAGATGTGCAAAAAGCCTGGTCTCTGATGCTACAAAATAAAGACATAAGTCACTTTTTGTATTGGGGTTGTATTTTGGTGCTCCCCACGACGATACACGTTATGACAACGTAAAAATACCACCTACTACCACTTATAATCTCATTGAAGATTACGACCAGATTGATTCACGAGTCTCGGTCACAATAAATTTGTGTTGCTTTTATTGCTTCTCCATTATTCTTTGATGTAATTCCGCTTATTATATAATAAGAAAACACATTTGTTTGTTTTTAATTTTCACTAATAGGCACACTAGATACATAGGTAGTAAGTAAGTAGGTACTTTATGCATCAAATACAATTGTGGCTATTTATATGTCTATTCCTTGTGCAAATAAGCTATTTGTATGCAGTGAACTTTATAACGAGCTCAATAATGAGCGTTTTAATTTTTTAGTGTGATGGGCTCGGGCTAAATAATATTTTATTAATTAATGCGAAGTTTGGTTGCACCGTGCGACGGCGGGTACGGGGGCGGGCGACATTATCGCTGGAGAGTTGCGTAAACATCACAATGTAAAACACCATAGCGTTTAGTCAGTTAATTAATTGCCGTCGCCGGGACCCGGCGAGTGCGGCACGGGAATAATGAGTGCGATCGGTGCGCAGCCACTGCACAAGTTGTTGTCGTCGCTTGCCCCGCAGGGTTGCAGCACACCCCCTTTTTATTATTTGTTTTATCCACTTTGCTCTGGTTATTTTTTTTTGTTATTGCGGGAAGTCGAAACTTGCGTTCAAATCTATAAATGCAGGTTTTATACAAATCGTAAATTTTAATTGAATCGACGACAACCTTTGTGAAATTCTATTTATTGAAGTTTACTGCCGTTAATTCAGTGTGGTATAGGCAACAGTATTCCTTTTGCTGAAATTAGTCGTAAAATGTGACTTGGGTTTCAAGGCACGGCTTTGCATAGACGTAGCTTATTAAGGTAAACTTTCGTGAAATTTGTGGTTGAACGTACGTTGATACAGTTATGTAAAAGTATATGTAAAATTAGGTTTTTTTTTTATTTTTTTGGTATTTAATATTTAAGTATAAATACCAGTCCAGTCGTGGTGCAGAATCCCTAGCGTACAACAGTGAACGCAAGAGATTGTGAGTTTGATTCCCACTCGAGGAATGAATTATTCATACTTTTAATAATTTCTCTCTCTGGTAACGAGGTACAACGTGGCGTTTTGCTCTGCCACTCAACACATAATGCCTGCAGAAAAAAAAGTGGAGAACGAAAGTGTCTTAATGGAAACGGAGTGTCTTAACACTTGGTTCCCAGGTTCTCTTTGCATGCTTTGCTATGTGCAGCATACAGCGTAAAGCTTAAAAAAACATAACATTGTGATTAAACACTTTCCTTGTATTATTGAAAGAAATAACGTTTTTGGACCCATCAAATCACCTTTGTTCATCTTTATTTATTTATCTTTGTCCATAGATGTTCTTTTAAGTAAATATAGATAAATGTTGAATACTACCAACATAAACAATAACAGTTTTCCGTTATTGTATTATGGGGATTAGATGAAGACAAAGTATTTATAAGTACATTCCAATTCCTGCTCATTTAAGACACTTTACGTATTGAACTGTATCCTTGGCCACATTTTATCCAATTTTGAATGTCACAGACAAACACTATTTATAGATGTCATTAGTTTTCATTCATTATAGTTAAATTTGTCTGTTTGACATTTCGTTTCTATTTACATTCTACTTATTTTTACATGCAATTAAAGTATGAAGAACTAATTGTAAATTGCAGAGATCCTGATATTCTGTACGCTATATGCGTCTTATAAGTACCGGTATCCTGGTTGGATACAACTAAGGCAGCATGAAAGGAGCAGATTCGTCGGAAGCTCGGGTTTATTGAGGTCGTGTGATTGAAGCAACGTACGAGACGTGTCACTTGATTTAATTAAGAGCCGCTTTTCCACCTATTTCGTAGACCTTACGCCACCGGGTAATTTCCAAGCAAGTCATTCCATGAGAGATTTATTTCAATATTGTGAAACCGTCTCGTAGTAACCCCTTTCTTACCTTGCCGTTACAGTAGGTACGTGTTACCTACCTACTTCCGTTATTAAGGAAATTACTTCTTAATGTCACGATTGACATGATCCATCGAGCGTTGTAATACAGTATAAATAAAGTAAAAACGTGTGATTTTTGATACGCACTACTTTTATTTTAAAAATATTTTAATCGATTTTTGTTTTAAAAAATTGCTTTAAAATTGATAATTGCTGTCATATTTGTAAAATTTATACATATTTGTAACATTAAAATAAATTAATAAGTTAATTGCTATATATATGTAGGGGAGAGGGGGGCACATTCGAACGATTTTTAAGCTTTGTGTCATATCTAAAAATTCTACAATTTTTAACTTCTTTACTATTTCACAATGCTTAGTCCAACCAATCAAAAAGTTATTGTGCCACACAATCGTAGCATCATATGTAGAAAAATATATAAGATAAAGGTGCAGTATCAACTTCAGTGGCAGTAGTCAAATGTTCAAAGCTGCCCCCCTTGCGGGGTAGCATTGAACATATACGGGGCAGTTTTGAACTATCCTCGAATTCAATTAAATTAAAAGGCTTATCAAACTTTTAAGTAACTTTATTAATAAACTTAACATTAGAAACGATGGAGATCAAATATCAGTACCATGTTAACTTAAAAAAATAATATACCTAGTTTAATATTGCTGCCGGTCGTGGCGCAGCGGCACGAGGTGTGACTGCAAAACCGACTGGTTGTGGGTTCGATCCCCACTCGAGGAGATGAAATATTTACTTAAATTTATTATATATTTATATTTATTTAGTTGAGTTCTGCCAATGAATGTCTTAACACTAGGTTCCCTCTGCATACCGTGCTGTGGTGGTGCTGGCCTCAAGTCTAGTCTTCGTAAGACTTTTGAAAAACTAACGTAGCAGTTGTCCTCTTTCTCAAGAAAGAAAAAAAAATACAAGCTACTTTTTTATTATTCACAGATGATGAGACATTCGCTAAAACGAAGTCTCCAATATTTATTAAGTTGTAGTCTAATTCCATTTCGTAGTCTTCATACGCACAGATTTCAGTATCTTCATTCTCTTCACAGTAAATTGTCACTTTTTATTCTGATTCCAAATGCATTTTTGAGTCAGTTTCTTGTGAAGAAAAGTTAATTATAGTTTTGTTTTTCTTTCGCGGTATTTTTTTACATATAATAATATTCAAAACTGCCCCCTTTATTTTGTTCAAAGCTGCCTCAGTGGTAATTAAAAAATTACAAACGTTTGTTTTTCAAGTAAATGTTCAAAAATGGTATTGATTTCTAGTTTAATGCATGATATATGAAACATTCTAACTAAAAGAGGAAAAAATAAAACCATATACCATGAATTGGATCCCTGCGATCCTTACGCGTTTATTTAAAAATGAATAAAATTTTACTCAAAATCAAACACTCCTCGTAACTCAACAACTGGTTCTCATTTATCAGCGGTGACAAGTGACACGTGTGCAGATTAGTGCTGCCACTACTAAAAAAAAATCTACCAAAATTTCTTTTTAAAATAACTCTGTTAACACATATTTTCAAAGGTGCCCCTGTTCAAAGCTACCCCCCTCTCCCCTACTTATAGCAATTAACTTTGCAAGTTATATCAGTGTTAATGCAATATAATATTTTTTTGTACGAAATCCTAAATATAGAAAAATATTATGAATTATATATTTATAACAATTTTTATCCCTCACGAAAAAAGGTAGAGTAACGGATAAGGTAAATCTTATTATAAATCTTTCCCTGATTGCATCGTTTACCAGAAGTAGTCATCATATTTCATTGCAGCTTTCTAACTTAACATTTTAAAGAACAAACATCTTTTCTCTTTATAAATATTTTACTTTTTATTGTTTTGTTTAAATAAATTTCAAATACCATTCATTCTATAAAATATTTTATTCCGAGTATTTAATGTATTTTGATTAATTCGTACAAAAAAATACAGTCTACTTATTCTCAAAGTTTAAAGTAATAAGTTAAGGTATATTTCTATTTTTGAATAAAAATTACGAGAAAAAGTATCTGACGGTAAATAGGGGAGATTTTGGTGAATTTCAGTTGGCGTCTAATGCGCTACTCTTGTTGGCCGTCATCACGCGTCGCGGGAGAAGTTCGTTATTAATTCATCGCTTCTCAACTTGGCTGCTTTTACTTGCATTACCTTTTCTCTTCGTGAACAAACGGCCGTTATATACGATAGGCTTTATGCAATAGATTGCCATTACTCCGGGACTGTGCTTAACATACTAATTTTGGTTTGATAACTTTAATTTCAAATTGGACATGACAGGTATTATGGCTTATATTTGTGACTATTACTATACTAAATAATGAAAAAAGGGGGGTTGAAAAAATGAGAAACGGTGGAGCTAAATAAATCTTAGTAACATTTATGGTGGACCACAATCGGCAATCACATAAAGGCCAAAAAGCGTCCACGCGACGTTGATTGTGACATTGTCTGATACGGGTGGAAGCCGCAGCGGCCGCGAGCGCGCGCGGGCGTAGGGCATCGGGGCGCATCGCGGCCGCCACCCGTATTTGTGATGCAAATTGTCGCGCCCGCCGCGCCTCACGCCTCACGCCTCACGCCTTACCTGCTGCTGCATCCAGCACAGCGCAATTATTATGAAAAATATTCATTTGTCCGCTTTAAACCCTCATTACCATGGAACCAGAGTTGTTCCATGCTCTACGATATATATAGTATAGCATTACGACGAAATCATACTTGACTTTAGATATGCACGAGTGAGTTCGCAGTTACTTTGCTTTTTGCTTTGCTTCATTTTTTTTTTATCAAGTAAAACGATAGCGACTTTCATCTTGGAACAATAATAATGGGAATTCAATAGGCAACTCCACTATCTGCAAAAAGTCCGTGTGAAGTTTCGTGAGAACCTAGAGTCTCGATAGCTCGCTTGAACGCTATCAGATTTCAAACGATTTCGCAAAACGGATAAATAAGAACGGAGGCAAGAAGCGTGCGGTGAAACTGAGTCAAAGTGTAGATAGTAGATATTAGAAACGCTCCGATTACTGCGTTATACAGCAACTAACTTGCTGACGTAGGTACCTACAAATCACCGTCATACAAAGTTGACTATAATTTGGCTACTGGGTGGGGTGGGTATTTAAATTTAATCTTATCAAGGCTCTTATTATTTTTTAGGGTTCCGTGCATCACAAGGTGAAAACGGAACAATTAAAGGATTACTTTGTTGTCTGTCTATGGGGACCATTTTCGAATGGAGGTCTATATCTAGCTTCTAAGTCAACGCAATCAAAAAATCAGAAAATGAATGCATAAATTTTTTGTGCATTTTGTGTAAAAATCGCCACGTGACAAAAATCTACAAATAAATCTTAAGTTCCCTTCCAGTTCTGAAATTTGGTACGAAGTGAAAATTTACAACACAATTAAAGAAAAAAATCTGAAAAGTGGAAATTTATAGGTATTTAATAGAAAACAATAATTACAAACTTAAATTTGTAGTTATCTTCATACAAAATTAATGCATGTGTCCGCAAACTTAAGTTTGTCAATTTTTGTAAATTGTACATCCCGTCGATCTGCAATCCTGAAATTAGTACGGAAGCCTCTATGGGCGCACTAGCACTTAACTATTTTTTTAAATGTTATTTGATTTACCTATTGATTTTATTGAAGTGACCATATATAAGGGTTTTAAATGAACGATCAAGTGGTGATGTTGCAGACACGAACACCGGTACCGCTGCCGGCCTGACCGCGTTCCACTAACGGTATCCATTCCGAAGTATTTCTCCGGCGTGTGGCACACTTAGCGCGTACATTCACCTCTACCATCTCACTGTCTCCGTTTTGCAAATCGTCATATCCTAACACCTTTACTCCTAAGAAGTGGTCATAAATCTTTATTAAATAACTTAAGATGATTCGTAACGCACATCTTATAAGTTTAATTTGGTAATTCTCAAGAACAATAACATAAACTTAAATAGAAATACCGTTAGGGGTCATTGTACTAAAATCTAAAGACAGTTACTTAATGAGAGAATAGTAAGACTACTGTTAATATATACAGGTTTAATTTTTTATAGGAAATAAAGATTGGAATCCATTTAGTATTGAATATAGCATTGCTTTACCATTACATAAGAAGTACTTAGTGTTATAATAAATAAAACATTATAAATATTTTCGAAGAATCCATATAACAATTAACAATTAGATGTGTTTATACTTTAGTTATGCCGTATACAGTTTATTATCTATACATATATAAAAAATAACACCTACACTTAAAGGATTATTAATGGAATAAAGAATTCATATAAAATATATGTAATTTCGTTTGGGTAAAATTTATTGTTCTAAAAATGAGCCTAAATGAAAGACCGTGTGGGTGAATTATTGGTTTTACAAATATTCGTACAGTGCTATACGTTTTCGGCGTAGTAACGTTTTCTTGCGTGCGTGTGATTACTTTGCTCGTATTGCTGTGTAATATATTCATATTTTCACCACCTTTGCATCCTTAATATTTCGTTTGCTCCTTTTCCTCCTGTTACTGGACGGGTGGCTATTACAAAATTTAAATATACTACTACTACTACTACTTACTTAATATAAATGTATACATAAATGATGAAATATTATGTACAGTCGAAATGTTTTCTAGCTTAAATATTGATTTTTTTGCTTCACTTTTTCGGGATACAGCATCCAACAAATAGCAGACTACGCCTCTAGGATAGACCCATTAAAACACTTCCATTCGGGAGCACGGGAGGTATTCTGAAGGCATTTCGAGTTGATTGACGAAACTCAACGCCGCACTGTATTTCGTTACCGGAGCGAGAAAATGAAAATAATAAATTTTTCATTTCCTCGAGTAGGAATCGCACTAACAACCTGGTCGCGTTTTCAGTCTTAATATTGTTTCTTTCCCGACAAACTTCTTAGCTACTCATAGATAAGAAGGAGTACATTTCCTTCCCTTACTTCGAACACATCTATCTGTACAGCCTACAAATATTTTCACAAATCGACATTGGCAAGCAAATACTACATAAAGCACATATGTAAGATATCGATTTCATTTGCTTTTTGTATAAGCTTGCTTGGGTTGCATTCGTGCCTGCCACATTTAATCAAGCAAATGGCTACATTTTACAGACAAAATTTGGTTCCTTAAAGTTTCTAATATAGAAAAAGAATATTTAAACACTGAAGTGCAATTGTTAATATACGTTAAACTTACGTTCAGATTTAAAACGTTGTGTTATTCTGTGAAGAAAAATGTTTTTCGAGGCATTTAACAATGTAAAAGAACCTAAAATATTTTTTTTTATTGTTTTTTGTCAGTTTGAGCGTGTGTGTACTCTAATTTCAGAAACGGCTTAACTGATTTAAAAGTAGCTTTCGCTATTGTATTTTATCAAACTTCCTTTAACATTAAGTGTTTGTTTTATTTAAATCAGTTGATAAATAAAAATGTTATAACAATATAAATTATCTTGTTAGACTAAGCTGCTGTAAAATTATATGAATTATATTATTGAACTAGCGGCCCGCCCACGGCTTCGCCCGCTTAAAATACATGATTATTGATTTAAGCAGAATTGATTGACAACTATAATAAAATAAAATAAATAAATAAATCAGCTTCACGCTGTATCCCGCACACAGCAGGGTAGGCAGAGGGAACCTAGTGTTAAGACACTCCGTTCCCCACTTTCTGCCGAATTCTGGAGGCATTGCGTGTTGAGTGGCAGAACTCAACGCCGCGCTTAACCTCGACATCAGAGCGAAGAAATGGAAATAGAAATTTAAGTAAATATTTCATCTCCTCGAGTGGGGATCGAACCCACAACCAGTCGGTTTTGCTGTCACACCTCGTGCCGCTGCGCCACGACTGGCCTCACACCCTATAATAGAATGACAAACAAATATAAAGACAACATACAACAATATATATAATATAAAGACAACTATAATGACTTCTAATATGATTTTTTGTTACTTTAATCTGTAATATTCTATTATGATTTTTTTACGACATTATCGTAACTTCTGTAAGAATTTTTGATTGTTTCGAACTAAAAAATATGACCAATGTCGATATTTGATATTCATAAAATATACATAAAGCTAATTATTTATTATATATATACATATATATATATATATATATATATATATATATATATATATATATATATATATATATATATATATATATATATATATTTTTGTAACATTACGTTCTTTTTACCTATGTTATGTTTTTTAAAGCTCTGTTAAATGTGCTGATGTCACTTAATAATTGTACTGCTTCAGAAACAGTCTTAAATGTAAAATTATTAATTTGGTTAAGGATTCATAATATTCTTTTTTTAAAATAACTGTAATGTTTGCATATTAACTCCTGTTTGCATATTATTAGATAAATGAATAATTGGTAAATATGTAGTTATTACAGAGTACACGTAGATAGGATGTTTTTAGGCATTTTTATATAGATTTATTTCAAACGAACGAACGAACCAAAAAATCTATGTATTTACTTGATATTTCTTTGAAGATCAAATCGTTCTTTATCTCTGTGTTGAATTAATTACGATTTAAACTTTACTGTTATGATTTATGAAGGTAATCTCTACTAACAATTCAATTTTGTTTACTTAAAATAAATAAATCAGCTTCACGCTGTATCCCGCACATAGCAGGGTAGGCAGAGGGAACCTAGTGTTAAGACACTCCGTTCCCCACTTTCTGCCGAATTCTGGAGGCATTGCTTGTTGAGTGGCAGAACTCAACGCCGCGCTTAACCTCGCCACCAGAACGAAGAAATGGAAATATAAATTTAAGTTAATATTTCATCTCCTCGAGTGGGGATCGAACCCACAACCAGTTGGTTTTACAGTCACACTTCTTGCCGCTG
The DNA here is from genome assembly GCA_021202915.1 of Heliconius himera. Classification (NCBI taxonomy): domain Eukaryota; kingdom Metazoa; phylum Arthropoda; class Insecta; order Lepidoptera; family Nymphalidae; genus Heliconius; species Heliconius himera. The sequence goes on along the minus strand of JAJHJA010000143.1, from coordinate 291,731 downwards.
CGCCACGACTGGCCTTGCTTACTTTATTGTATAAAATATTGTATAATAGTGCTTCAAAAATATATATTTTTATCAACAGTCATATAATCAAGACGTTTCGAATGTCATTCTTTAGCCAGGGTCATACCAGCGCGATTTCTATATAACATTCGCTGGCAAGCTAATGCTTTGAGTTCATTCAAATGACGATAACTTTTTTTTTAATGAACCGATTTTGATGAACCAAACTTTAGAACCTAAATTGAGTTAAAACAAAGCAATTGGTGAAATTTTCAAGTAAATCGGTTCAGTAGTTTCAGAGAAAAATGCGGACAACAATATGTCGACAGACAGACAGACAGACAGACAGACAGACAGACAAGAAATTAAAAAAAAATCTTTTTGCTTTCTATTAGTCTTTTTAAGTGTCCCTCTATCCATTTCAGTCAAAATTACTAAATGTACAGACAAAATATTTTTACTGTCTTATTATATATAGAGATTATCTGAAACTTTAGTTTTTTATCAATAGATGATTAAACTAATAATTTTATTAGAAAATAAATAAAAATGTATAATTCAAGCAGTCGAAGCCGCAAGCGCCTAATAAAAATATAGCTGATAACTGTCTATACTATACAAAAGAAAGAAAAACACCGGCTGTTTTGACAAAATTTAAGTTCATGCTAGCTTAGTAATAGTAACACAGGAACAATCATATTTTTACCGAATTCTTTAAATTAACTTTTCCTTTGAAGTGATAAGGCTAGGCTAAGGTTGTTGTGCAACTATATATCTCAAATACATATAGCAATATACATTAATATTTACAAGAGCAACTCGTACTTTGCCAGTTTTTACTAGTGCCAACGAAATACTTCATATTGAACTAACTTTTTTATGTGAACTGATTGAAAAAGACAATCATTCGATATTAGTCAAAATTTACCAAAATACAATTGTGAAGACTGTATTTAAATCGGTTAACATGATTAGCATCTACAAAGGGACAGATAAATATACAAAAAATTAAAATATTTATTTTAAGATTTTATTGTAATTTATAAATGGCTCCAAATAATAGTTTTTTCTTATTAATATATATGGAAGAGAAACCAGAATACTTACATTTTTACTTTGTGCATGTATATGTATAATCGATTGTATAATAGACACTCGTTTTACTTGTAATAACATCCAAAGTCAAATAATTTTATTCAAAATAAGGAGGTGTAACAAACTTAGCGAGACTTTTTTTTTAAATCAATTAATTACAAATTTACATTGAATTATTTGTGACAATGATACCTTGGTAAATTGACTGAAGCGAGCATTTCATTCTCAAGGCGTGTAATCATTTATAAAATCATTAATTTTGTAATAACCTTTAACACGCACACGCCATTTCACTACTTTTTAAAAACTTTATTGTAAATTGTCCCATACAAGTATGACGGACTCAAAACAATAGGCTTTGCTTTCTAGTATTAACATTACGTTCACCACCGATTTTGGTAAAATCATTAATATTTTTCTTAACATACATGACCTTTTCAAAATTGCAACTGTCAAATATATTGACAGTTGCACTTTTGTTAAACTTTTTGGATTAAGAAATCCTTTGGGCCTAATTCATAGATTGTATGAATAATTCGCTTCTTCAAGACAAAGATTTGATTTAATACCGACTGCATTACCCCAAAGTAAACAGTTAGCTAAAGTAAACGAGGCAAACCGTTTCTATGTCAGTTAATAATCTATTTTAGGATTCCGTACCTTTTAAGGAATAAAGGAACCCTGTCAAATCTACGGCCCCGCGATATCCTGAAAAATTTTTTTTTTCTACACTTTAAAAAAGATATGGCTGTTTATATAATAGAATCAAAGTATCTACTAATACTTCCGATTTACTGAAAACTATACATTTGTAGTTAAATCCTAAGGAATAATAGCCTTTTAAGGCTGTAATTTGGTACTAGTGGGCGCGCGCAGCTTCGCCCGCTTATTTGCACCCTTAGAGGTGAATTCTAAAAAAACCACGAAACACGTGTTCAATGAAATATTTTTAAGAGTCTGAATTTCAAATTTTATAAAAATCGGTGCCGATTTTAAAAATTTTCCATACAAACTTTCAACCCCTATTGCATCCCTTTAGGGTTAAAATTTTTCAAAATCCCTTCTTAGTGGATGTCCAGATTACGAAAATAAACATCTGTCCAAATTTCACATTTTTACCATCAGCGGTTACGGCTGTGCGTGCGTCTTACCTCAGTCAGTCAGGTACAAGTCTTTTTACTTATATAGATTAAAGCCGCTAGTTTAAGTAAAGGAATCAGATGAAAGTGCTCTGGCTAAGCTAAGTTTGAATTTCAGAAAAACCTCGAGACGTTCATTTTTTGTGCAAAACTCTCGAGCGCGAGGGCGAGTCCACGCTTGTCCGCTTGTTTTTTAAAATACTAAAGCTGCTGAGCTCTATGTCCATTCGCCAATCCAATAGTATGAGGTCCCCACTGTAATTTGGAGTCAATGGTGAAATTCACCATTCAAAAGTACATCGGCCTTAACTATTTTCGTGTTTAGTGTTTCGAAATTATACATTTAGTTTTTTTACTATTCAATAGTAAGTTATTAACACAAAACCATTGTAGTATTTTCGTGGGGGCATTATATATATATTATTCATTAAACTAAATATGCTTAAATAAATTTTAGTTGTATAACGTTATTATGTATAAATACATGTTGTACATATATTTTTTAGAACTATAATAATTAAACAAAATTTGAAATATAATATGAATAGTGATAGGCATAGGGAGTACCTAGTGATTAGGCCCGATTCCTGCATTTGTTGGCCAGTTTTAAATCTCATACATTTTAGCTTCACGTACTGCGCACATAGCAAGACAACAAGACAGACAGAGGGAACCTGGGAACTGGATAAATTTCCGTTCACCACCGCTAAATTCCGGCGGTCGTTACCTGAATGAATTAAATATTTCATCCCTCGTGTTACTGTGGTACGATGGTCCCCAGCGCCACGATGGCCTCTCAATAGATATTGAACTAACTTGAAAGTCAAAAGTTATTGAACAATAAACAAATGTATACTACACTCACGCATACAGATGATGATTTTATCAACAAGCAGAGTGTAAGCAACCTTACCTCGGCCCATTGACCAACTTATTGTGTCACAGACGCTACGGCCATCTATTAAAGACCGTTTACATTCCAATCATCCTCAAATGAAATTAGAACTAAAATAGGTACTTGCAACAGCTTTTCTTTGTTATGTGTGTATACATTTTATGTGCGATTCTTATAAGTTTTAAAGAAACATTTTTTTTTGTTTATATATTACAGCTATAAGACATGATCTACGACTTATCTCATAAATCCCAACACTTCTCAAAACGTTGCCTTTTTACTATATTCCACTTCGTTGGCTTCTCTAGAGCCGCTAAATCTCTACCGACCGTGTTTATCCCTATGATAGCCATTTAGGACTTAAAGTGGGTGAAAAATATTGTCGGACGTGGTTGCTTTGTGTATTCTTCATGCCAATTTGTGTATACGTGGCGATTTTTCGTAGCAATGTCGCGTAGCAAAATTATTTTTGTATTTCACCATAAGGGGCGATGGGTGAGTAACGAGGGTGCGACAGCTAGGTGCGGCTCTCAAGTCGTCGATGCGACGATGACGGTGGTGTTTTATGAGCGGGGTGCGCCGCGCCACCATGCGGGTGTGCCTGCTAATTTTGATAAAAGCACCGTCCGGCCGCACCCAGACGCCAACCACCATCCACCCGATTGGAATCATCACCTACAAATGTGTTACCCTTAGATCATAGACTATAGTAGCAATGTTATCATAAATTGAACTGTAAATAGTAGAGTAAAAAAAATATTAAATATGAAATACTGTAATATCTGTAACTGATGTATTCGATATATTAAAATCTCATCAGAGGATTAGAAAAAAAGTAAGAGTAGTAACTCATATTTTTATTGTTACAATATATCTTATTGTTTTTATATTTTTTAAAATTATATACATGTAATTTCTCCAGCTAAAATTATTAAAAGTTACTTAATTATCAACTCAGATTCGCGAAAGAGTCAAATTGTTCCTGTAATATAAGCGACACGCTTTAAATGTGATTACCGACGTTGTCTTAAATTATTAAATTTAATAATCAACTGTATCTTTTTATCAACGTACCATGAAAACTCTTTAAAAACTATTTGAACGCACTTGTCCGTTCGTATGGTATAAAAATTTGCGCACGTAAGCGAAGCAGTTTCGTAGCATATCAACCTATGATGTCTTGCCATGACCACCCGAATAGTGATATACAGTTTACTACAGATCTATACTTATTGCATATTAAACTGTGTTTTTACATTAAAATTCTATTTATTATTCTATTTTTTGTGCGTTATGGAAACTATAAATTTACGGACCCAATTTCTAGAAAAGTGTCTATGGGTTATATATATAAAAACTCTAAAACATTTTTTAAATCTGCACGTAAAAGTGCACGTTGTTTAGATTTTTTTTTATTAAATTAGTAGTTATATAAATTAATAGCTCTATTTTAATATAAGATTCTTTTGGAGGGACCAATTAAATATATTGCCACATATATATTCCTAGAGTGTCTTAACACTAGGTTCCCTCTGCCTACCCTATTGTGTGCGGGGGGATACTGTGTGAAGCTGATTTATTGATTTATTTATTTATATATATTCCTTAAGTAAAAAATGAAACTTTTTTAAAATATACAGAAAATTATAGATTTCAGATGTGTATCTGTAAATAGATGTGTTCTCTAAACACTACACTTTTTATACAAAAATAAAAACATAATTGAACGTGGGGAGCCAAAATTCTATATGGAACTGGAAATATTTTTATTTCCAAAACATAACCTGTTTATATTGAGATGCCTGAAATATATATTTTGTAAGTTTATTATTAAAAAAATTGACAAATTTAAGGTACTAAAATGTGTCAACTCTTCTAACTTTTACAATAAGAAAGGATCTTTAAAAAATTACATGTTATAAATCCTAATGAGCGCTTTCAACGAAAGCGCTTTCTATTAGGTATTATACCTAATTAATTAGTCAGCATTTTTTTTAAATATAACATAGTTTCAAAAGCCGCAATAAAAAAAATAGTTATTTGTTTTAAAGTATAAAATATTTTCTAACACGAAAAAAATATATATTAGAACAAAACCATTTATTAGAAAATGATGTAGTTATTTGGAATATCTATTAAGTAAATTTAACGTAAATAATTCCTGAGTGACATATCTCCTTGATACCCTATAAAGACAGAAAACAGCATCATGTGTAGCTACTTACATTTAACGAGTCATTCAGCGCATTTAGTTGATATTGGAGTATATTATATAGATAGTATAATATATTCTATGATTATAGTGATATTGTTATCTTGTTATATAAGTTCTCAATAAACATTTGCTTTGTCTGATGCGTTTATGCATCTTACCTATTAGGGGAATGCACGTTAGTTTAATTTAACCATTTGTTAAGAGCACACATCACATGCCTTATCGTCGGATATAGAAGTAGACTTGATATACTAAATATCAAAATATGATTTATTTTACGATCATTTTTATAATACGTTTTAAGTAAATGTACCAAATGAAGCTTATGTATGGTAATCAACATTTTACACTGACCAACTTTCAAGTAAAGTTTTATACTTCTATTACTACAGCACACAAAACTACCAAACAGCTTTCAATACAATAGTACCCAAAGAAACGCTTGCACTTTTTTCGATTTTGTGGTATTGTTATTTTTGGCCCTGCTACGCTATTGCAATATTTCTTAGCTTAATTAGAGTTTGTATGTACAGTTATGTAGATTTTAGATACGGTAAATTTTTATTCTATATATCATCATATCTATTTTCCACTATACTCTAAATCTGTTTAAATATATTTAACTTTAAATCTACCACTGGTATCTGATATACAGTAGGCAAGCCAAGGCACGACGACTACATTTATCCATATGTTGCTGCTTAACTATATATTATGAGTAGGCTTATTATAGAAACAATATTCCGTGTATGCTAAACCTTCATGTTCTTATCGATGTTTATTAAGTGGATTTTACAATAACAAGATTAATTTAAAATTCCATTAAAAAGTTTTGTAACAAGTATTAAATGCACATTCTGTATTCTATGATATCTACAATGCGCAAATCGACTTTAAGTACATTAAGTTATTTATATTATAATGCAAGCATATATGCGTAAAAGTTTATATTTAAAAGGCCGAATCGTCAACTGACGGAATTTTTGAACATACAGAATTGTAGACTAAAATACCTAGTTCATTGGGCAAGTGATAGATACCAATGTATTTTTAAATTAAGTTATTAATGTTTTTGTAATATAGTCTTCAAAGAAATAATTTTTAAATCACTTATTTTTAAAGATATTTCGTATTTTTCTAATTTAATATAACGACATATATCGTTAAATAATAGATAGATAAGTACTGTCTCATAACACTGCAGAGTATTCGTCAATACAAATATTAAGTTGTAATTCTGTCAGGGCGTGGGCGATGTAGGCGTGGCTAAGCTCCGCCCAACTTAAACCCGCCCTCGCCCTTTGCCACCTTTTCATGAAAATCTACAGGCGCTCTTTCGCGAAAGCGGGTAATAGGTATCCAATGAAATCTTGTAATTAAAATACGGACATTTTACTTCATTCCACTTCGATAAACACACACTGTCCCTAACTGATATACCTAATATTATAAAAACTATACAAATTGACTTGTTACAGTTATTTTTTGTAAAAATATTAGACGTTTATTTTGGTTATAATAAAACTTGAAAGAGATTACTGAGAAATTGATTAAATTGAACCGTTGATAGCGTGAGAGATGAGCGTCGCCGAAGAAGCGGCAGCCCGCGGGGCAGATAAACTCGTTAGAGCAAGATACGTCAAGCACAGGCGAAGCCGACTGAACGCGCCAACCTCGAGTACCGCCGTAATCTCGTTGGACTTCCGACCCCGTCGACGACGACGACTCGCCCTAAATTAGCTTTTGTATTCGATCAACAATCTAATTTTCCAACTCGCGAAACGTTTTTCACTAAAATGACAATTTCATTTTATTGTGAGTAAACAATTAGGATAGCAGAAGTACGTTAAATGCGAAGGTATCGGACTCTGGAGCGGCACGAGCGCCGCCGCTAAAAGCTTCTTGTTGACGCAACGTTCGATTCAAGAGGCGCTGCTACGTTCTTGTCGTTGTAATTGATTGCTTTGTCGCGTAATTTGTTTGCCGACGCCCGGAGCCGGAGCGCGCGGTCCTCGCGGGAGCCGGGCCACGTTCTCGTCATCGTCCGCGTAAATAATAAATGCCACCGAACGCCATTTTCTGCAGTACGTAGGTAGGTAGATAGGTACCTGGACACGAGACGCTCATTTCGTGACTCGACATTCTTTTCTATCTTGGTACATTTAGTAGGTATCTATTATTTTATATGTTGTGTGTTTCATATATTAAATATGGATATTAGACATGTAAAAAAGATGATTGATATGTAAATTGTAATAAGATACATTTTCTATACCGAAACAATAATAAACGTAATACTACAGTATCTCTCTATTTTATTCAATATTTTTTGATAATTTTTTTGATATATTAAATATTTATTGTTCATCAGTTAGGCATTTCAAATAGCACATTTTCATCAATCAACTGAAGATAAAATAAATATACTTTTAGCAGCTACAGGGTAAAAAAAAATTGTACTATTTTATGTATACATCAATCCATCAGCTTCACGCTGTTTCCCGCACACAACATGGTAGGCAAAGGGTACCTAGTGTTAAGACACTCCGTTTCCAACTTTCCGCCAAATTTTCATTGCATTCCGTGTTAAGCGGAATTTAACGCTGCGCTTTTTCTCATTACCTGAGCGAAGAAATGAAAATATTAAATATTTCGGAACCGACATACTTTTCTATTGATATCTTTTTTTAAACAAAAAAAGACTATTGTTAACATTTATAAATTGAGAAATATTTATTAAAAATTTTAAACTTTATGTTAGTGTATAGGTTAAAGCATAAAAGAGATTTTCTATTAGTAGTAGTAGCAAAGGTAAAGCTCACAAAGCATCAGATGAGCAGACAGGGACGTGCACGAGCGTCCCGTCACTAATAACCCCGTAATTGGTATCGAAGCTCGCCGCAGCCGGATTACTGAACGTCTAATTGAATGCGAGACGACGACACAGCGCGGCGCGGCGCGGCGGTCAAGTTGCCCAGCTTTGCGCACGTGCACAGATCGCGCTCGCTTACCGCTTAATTACACCCACCGCCTTGATGAATTAAATTGTTGTACGAAGAGAAGCACGAGATCAAACGACGGTGACCCCCCTCTCCCCCCCTTCCTCCCTCGCGCCTCCTGTGAAGTTACGACTTCAGATTATCATTCGGTGTCAATTAGCTAATGAAAAATAAAATAGGCGCCGCGGTGGTAATAGGAGCACGATAATTAAAATTAGTATGATAGCCGGCATCTGTTTCGAAATTTGCGTATTGCAAATTGTATACGTGAGTGGGGGAGTTTGTTGGGGTATGTTTATATATTGTACTATTTAAGTAGTACCTCCTTAGGTATTTAAAATGTAAATAAATATAAGTAAGAAGAATCCGCCTAGAAATATCTCACTTTTCCATTTGTTAAATGAGTCTGTCTGGTAAATAAGTTTAATGGTATTTCGGATAAACACGACTTCCCAGGTGTCTATAAAAACTTCTCAACAACGAGGAATTTATAAGATTTATCTAAACATTTGGTGGCAAGGTTACTAGTTGATTTGTTGAGATGTAGTCGTAGGAGAGTGGGCAGGTGGCACGGAGAGTAGTGTGCGATGTATCACCGTGTTTACAGTAGTGGCGTGCGCGCCCGCCCTGGAGCCCCGCCAACTAATCTCCTCTCAACAGGTAAACGGAGCCCGCCCGTGCGCGATGACATCACATTCGGATTACGCTCTCATCGCTATGAATCACCTCATTCTAAATATCTAAATGCCATTCAACTATATCTGTACTATACATACTATTGATTTATGACAAGACGTGGAATTTAATGTTCTACAAGAATATATAAAACAAAGAATACTTTATATTATTTGTTTTTTTTTTGTTAAGTAGAACGCATTTAAACTATTTAATATCAAAACGGAATTGCGGATAATTCCTATAAGCGAGCTAAAAAAATAACAACAGCAACCAGGAGCGGCATGTGCGTCAGACAGGGCTGTGGCTTGTTATTAAGTTTTTAAGCGATTGTGTTAATTAGCGCGCTTCACGGCGAGTAGCCCTCGAGCGCTGCAACCTCAGAGAAAAAAGTGTAAACGATACGATTCTCTATTAATTAAACATATAAAGAGCTACCATCTGGTTCGCGTAACAAGATGGCCCAAAACAACTCCATTATCATTGTTATCTGTGCTAGCTTTCGAAATATTTTAAACAAACATTGCTATTTAGCTACTTTGTTCGTTTAAGTGAAATACAGCAGCACCTTATCAATATTCGTTTTGTAAGATGTCATGTTGTAGAACGTCTTTATGAATAAACATCAATCTCTATTGGATGTAATCTATTACCAATTAAAGTAACATTTATTGTTTACGACGTGTATTATATGTACGTTTCTGTTTTGTTGTAGCAACTGTTCCGATCGCAACAAGCGGCCGCGGCCGGCGGTCAAGCGGCGGCGGCACAGCTGCAGCTGCTCCAGCAGCAGCAACAACAACAGTTCCAACTGCAGCAGCAGCTGGCCGCGCAGCAAGCCTTCACGCAGGCGCCGTACGTGATCAACGCGGGGCAGGAGGGCGCGCCGTACGTGAGCGCGCTGATCGCGGGCGTGCCGCCGTACTACGGCGTGGCGCCGTGGGGCGTGTACCCGGGGCTGGTGGCGCAGCCGGCGCAGCAGCAGGCGCAGCAGCCGCGGCGGCCGCTGACGCCGCAGCAGGGCGAGCAGCAGGTGAACGGGCAGGGGCAGTACGTGATCCCGTACTACGACCCCGGCTCGCTGGTGATGGGCGCGCGCAACGGCACGCCCATGCGCCTGGTGTCGCCGGGCGGCGTGCTGGCGCCGCGCCAGTACCCGGCGCCCGCGCACCCCGCCGCCACGCCCGCGCCGCCCGCCTCCGCGCAGCCGCCGCAGCCGCAGCCCGGTACGTTGTAGCGTAATTAAACTCATTCGGTGGATTTAATAACTGGAACTAATCAACTTATATTCTGAAAAGTACTGTTACAATTAGAAAGTTTACTTTCTACAAAAATATAGAACGAATGAAAACTTTTTTTAATTTAAACAAAATGTCTAGTTTGCATGCAAGTATATAGATAAATAATGACGCAAACATCGCGTAAACATAGCAAAATGAAAAAGTTGAGAGTATGTTTCAGAAGTGAAATCGTTTCAGTACGTAAGAAAAAATTCAGCATAAGTCATAACCGAACAACCATCAATCAATTCAGTCTAGTCGATTTAATTTTTATTCACTAACGCCTTAATTGTATTCGAAACTGCAGTGTTGCGACCAGCGGCGTATTGCAGATGATCAAATTACATAACAGAAATGTTTTGTTGTTGCTGTACCGCTATTTTTGTATGATCATGTTGATTTAAATGAATGCCTATAGTTTTCTTAATTCTATATTTTCTTTATATTTTAGTAATTGTACGTTTCTCTTATAACTGTAAAGTAAAACTGAAATTAAATTCATCTGTAGCATAAGTAAAATTTGACTATAATTTAATACTGATGTAAGTAAAATGCATGTAGTTATCAGTTTATATCACAGTTTCGTGTTTTGTTGTAAATATAACTTCTTGTATATCTCTAATAATTGCTTGTAATCATCATTTATACCTTAATTCTGTTAATTTATTACTTTTAAATACATGAGTATCACCTACATATTTACTTATCTTATTGAGCATACATAAAAATTTTGCAGTAGTTAGTCTCCTAGACTACTTTGAAAACTTACAGTATACTTGTGTAAATAAATAATTAAGTTCATAATACTAATATTTGGAGTAATTGTAATATACGACCGATAGAACAGATAGCAAGATTACTTTCCCACATTCAAGGAAAAGATAATTTGTAAATAAACAAGTTAGCCTAGATCGAAGTTCAAATTTGTACATAAGCTCGTGTACAGAGTTGGGCGGAGTGCAGTGGCAGTGGAGTGGAGCGCAGAGGTATGTTGTTGCAGGCGGAGTGTCCACGCGGCGCGACTCGCTGGAGCTGGGCGGCGCGGTGGGCGTGGGCGTGGGCGCGCTGCACGAGTACGCGCGCAAGTGGGGGCCCTCGCCGCTGTCGCCGCCGCTGGGCGCCGCGCTGGGCCCCGTGGGCCTGCGCCCCGTGTCCGCCGCGCCCGGCGCCGAGACCGCCAAGTACAGGTACACACCCCACACCCCACACACCACATTGTTGTGTAATTCATAAACATTAAAAAGATAATATTATAGAGTCACTATGATTTGAGTATCTAAATCGGCGTGACGTAGACAGAATGCGTGTGACGCGAATTGTAAATAGCTTTGTAAATTATCATAGAGCACCACGTAGTCACTTGTACAGACATTTCGATATTCCTAAATTGAAGCATGGTCATACGACACCACATTCTACATATATTTTTCTTAATTAGGTCCTACGTGTCTAATGTGCAAGAACGTGCGTATTGTAGATTCGAACAAACGTTTGTTTGTGTTACAGAGCCGTCAACAGTTTAGCGCAAGGTCTGACGACGAATGGAGGAATGTTCGGATCATCATCATCGTTATTGAGCAAACTCAGTGGAGTCGGAACTATCTCAGGTTGGTACGGCGTTAGGTCGATGTATTTACAGCTATTCGCAAGCAGCTCGACACTTATATGTATATGTATGTACAGATTATATATCTGTCAGTTTGTTCCCTTAAACGGATTCTTACTTGTACATATTGTATATTTATGTAGTTGTAACTAATAACCACACAAACACTGAATGTTTAGTTTTGTCATTACTTTTGATGCCTCTTTTTTTGTATTTTATATTTAAACATCGCACAACACGGCGGTACAACCTCGGGGCTTTTTAAATGAGCACAAAAGCTATGAAATTCGGGACAGTCCTTGTTTTGACGGACATTGTACATTTTAAACAAGAGCCATTTCATTTGTACGAGTTGTTTTGAACGAAAATAATTATTATAAATTGCCTCCCGTGTTCATTCATATATCTGGATACGGGTTCCTAACCGAGCGGCTTAAACTGCAGCGAGTAACCGCAATACAATCGTCTTGCATCACGTAAATGCATAAGTAAATAACCTTACACGTTCCGATCGTAAGTTAAAAAATGAAATCTTGCATTATTAATTAATTAATTAATACAGAAATCAGTGCGTGCAAAGTGTTGCATATATTGTTAGTACCTACGTTTATTTACACCTAATATATAATACGTTTGTATTTCAATTATTGCGACCTCGATGGTATTTCCTTTTAAATAAATAATACATTGATTGAATTAAAAGTTAATTTTATTATTAATAATTTATATATGCGTTTTATATATATCAAAACTGATTTATTCTTTTCTTTTCATTTTACATCGCATAGTACTGTAGACAAAAAAAACCTTGTGGTACGCTGCTCACTTCTCTTTATTCATTATTGTCAGCTTGAATTCTAAATTGTTTGTGTTGTATTTTATAAATTGAGTGATGGAAGTCAGAAATCAAAGTCCTGCTTATTTTTACAAGAGCATGAATAAGAAAATAGTAAAAATTCTTCCGAATAGGGACTGTTAGAAGTTGTTCTACTGTGCCATGATATCTTAATCTTCAACATAAACCTCAATGATACACAGAACTAGTGGGCTCCGGTGTTGGCGGTGGGTGGTGGAGTGGGCGTGGGCGTGGGGTCGGTGGGCGCGCTGGTGGCGGGCGACAAGCCGGCGGCGGGACGCTCGCGCCTGCTCGAGGACTTCCGCAACAACCGCTTCCCCAACTTGCAGCTGCGGGACCTCGCCAATCATATCGTCGAGTTCTCGCAGGATCAACATGGATCTAGGTGGGTGTTGCACACGTGTTTGCGGTTACATCCTTCGTCCTTTGTTTAGCTCGACACTATGCCCGGCAGATAGGAGGATGGAGCATAAGACACTTTTTCCACCCAATTTTCGAGGCGAGTGTTAGGTGGTATGACTCGAGTGTTAGGTGGTATGACTCGAGTGTGAGTTACTTGAGCGGTAACTCAATCAGAATACATTCCACAACCGTCGCGTTTAGAGCTAGGCGCTACTGCTGCGATGCTGCATATATAGTCTTATATTTTGTCTAAATATTTTTTTTTAGTATTTTGATTTGTTTTAATAAACTATCTTTCAGAACATATACGTAATTATTTTACCAAATTTAAATAATTACCTTATACTAAAGTACAATTCAGGAAAGATCTAATAATTGTTTATTTCTTATTGTATTTTTTTAAGAATATAACATATAAACTATGACATAAGATAATTATTTACCTTCACATAATAGTTTTACCTAAAAAATATTAACGAAATTTATCTTTGTATTTTACTAAATAATAAGTATATTGACAAAAAAACGTTTATTAGTGGTTTGAGTTCGTGAATCGAATTTAAATTTTATACTTCAGTCACCTTATAAACAAACCATTATGAATATATGCGAGAAGAGAAAAAAAATTGTTTTAAATATATTTGAAATGACTGGTCCATAGTGTGCTCGCGGCTCGCGTATTTCGATCAACTCGACCTCTTAAAGACATGTTCAAACAGCCGATCAATCGGCCAACAGGTTTGATTATGGTTTGTAAAGCATTCTCTCATTTAAATAATCTTTATGTAAATTCTATTTATTACAGGTTTATACAGCAAAAATTAGAAAGAGCAACAGTTCAAGAGAAACAAATGGTGTTCAATGAAATAATCGGTGCCGCCTACAGTCTAATGACCGATGTTTTTGGAAATTATGTTATTCAGAAGTTTTTCGAATTTGGTACAACGGAACAGAAGACAACACTAGCTCAAAAGGTAATGTATACTGATATCTTACGGAATATATCTTTTGTACCGCTAGTGCAATGATACTAAAAAAAAATAGCTTCACGCTGTATCCCGCACACAGCAGGGTAGGTAGAGAGAACCTGGAGTTAACACTCGATCCCCCGCTTTCCGCCGATTATGATTTCTGAAGGCAATGCGTGTTGACGGAAGTCAATGCCGCGCGTTGGCTCGGCACCAGAGGGATGAAATGAAAATATAAATTAAAATAAATATTTCATTTCCTCGACTGGGGATTGAAACCTACAACCAGTCGTGTTTACAGTCACACTTTTTACCACTGCGCCACGACTGGGCTCAATGCAAGGATACTGTTACATAAAAATATAATTTATAAATGAATGACGATGTGTAGCTGACGCATATAGTTTTACCATTATTATGAATTATACAATGTTCATTGATTTTCTATTGTACTGGTATATTATGTAATAGAAGTTTTATTACGTAGTATGGAATAACTTTGAACTACATTACTATATAGTACTATGACACAATCAAGACCCTATTTTATATTTAACTCGTTCAAGATTTCTACGAGGATACAGTATAAGTTAGCGATACTATGAAGGAAAATCGTAATGAGTCATTATTGCTATAATTGCAAAGTTTATTGTAATTAGGTCAATATTAAACGAATTATCCTCGACTAAGTGTATTTGTATGGGGAAACATAACAAAGAACAAAATCACACCACGCGACGTTTCTATAATACATTTGAAATCAAAACAAAACCGGTCCTAATAATTTTAGAAACACCTTACGATAACGTCTTTGGCAATTCTTGACCAAATAAAACCTTGACTTACGAGTGACTCGGCTGCTTAAGGCTAGGGCGAGACATGTATTACTTTAGAGATTATCCTCAGATTACACCAGGAAAACATAATAGGATTAAATTACACAATTAGTCGAAAAAAATAAAAAGGCTTCATAATATGTTTAATAATATTATTGATTCATTTGGCATTAAGTTGCAAAGAGGGATAAAAAGATATCGAGAATACTCATTTGAAGGCAATTGACTATGTACGGATATTTCTTTATTTTCGCAATGAGATAATGCATAGTTTATTTTGATCGCTGTTACTGGGAACTAAAATGTTGTCGTCTCTTTGATGGAATTTAAAATCTTCATAATTCGAACTACAACTAATTTTCACTTAATGAAGTCTTTAAGAAAACTGATAATTAAAATAGAGATTTTGTTATTATAGCGAAAACGAAAACTTTCAATTGAAAAAGGCCGTTAAAAAATAGAAACGTTTCAAGATAAATGCATACTTATGGCACAATTATATTGGCTAGATGATAAACAGACAATCTGTCGATAACAGAAATTATTAATCTTGTATTTAGCGTCATTTTGTGGTTCTACTTTTTTATTTTTTTATTTCCATCATACTTGGTGGTATTTTTTAATAATGCTTTTCAAGATTTCAAAATTAAAATGTAGGTACATCGAATTTACTAAAATATTTTTTTTTTCAAGTTAAAACACATTTTTTAGCGGATTTGATCGGATTATATAATTGCGGGACTAAGTTTTGGTTATCCGGTATTATGAATATTATCAATAATAATTTAAAAAGGCATACAAAAATCATTTTTCTTATGCATCTCACAAGTTAACGGTTTATCTGAGTCGTTGACCAAATGAATGACCGTCTTGGTGAATCATATATGAAATTATACCGTCGTGGCGCAGTGGGAAGTTTCATGATTTTAACGCGACGGTTGTGGTTGCGATGCCCACGTGGGTGAGCGAATAATTTTCTCTCCTGTACGCGGTATAGCGTGAGGCTAAAAAACATGTATCATTTATAAGAGTAAACAAAAAATATATATTTTTAATATTTTTCTTTTTATTCGTCTCGTAAAGTTAACGGGCCATCTGACACAATGACGTGGGCGAGTGCGCGTGTAGTTGTGTACTATAAGTGTAGATATTGCAGGTGCGCGGGCACGTGCTGGCGCTGGCGCTGCAGATGTACGGCTGCCGCGTCATACAGAAGGCGCTGGAGTCCATCCCCGCCGAGCAGCAGCAGGAGGTGGTGCGCGAGCTGGACGGCCACGTGCTCAAGTGCGTCAAGGACCAGAACGGGAATCACGTTGTAAGTAATGTTGTAAAAGTAAAAAGACTTGTTTTGTACAAATTCAAATCTGTTGTTTAAAATCAAACTTTATATATATCAAAATATACTTTTACTTTCTGAAACCTCAAAAGAACATAAACATATTCCCTACAACTTCATTTATAACTAACAATGTGTGTAATATACGTGAAATAATAACAAGATATAAATTAATATACAATTTACTTAAAGCAATTAAAATACATTACAATTGATGACAAAATACAAATTTATTATTTACTTTCACAATAATAAATATGCGCTGGAAATGACAATTTACAAATATGAGACATTAAAATAATGTTTAAGTCCGGAGTTTTTATGGTCTAACGACAACATTTATTGCATTAGAACACGATGTTGTTCTTACCATTAATAGTGTAATCCTAACGTTTTGATACTTACAGATGCTTGTATGAAAATAAAACGTTAAAAGAATTCCAATGTTGCATATATTAAAATGTAGGTACTACTACAAAATAACATATTATATATGACAGTAATTTGAAATAGACTTAGTTCAGAGTTACACTACTTGTTTTACGGAATATTAGGACTATGTAAATTAATTATTGTTATAATAATAGCGGTAAGACAGTAAGAGAGGTAGGAGAAGACCTCGATTGACCTTGGAAAACACAGCATTACAAATACTGGTGGAAAAAGGTCACGTAAAAAGTATGAAGACCTTCCGAAGGGCATGTATGAAGAGGTATATAGAGACCATAGCATATTGCGCTCCCCGCTAGGGATACAGCGTTAAGCTAGACTAGATTAAGATTAATAAAACTATTATTATACGTTAATTGTTATAACCCCTATATTTTCTACAGTTCTCTCTTATATTACTTAGAAATTACATCAATTCTTTATAGTAATTACAAGGCGTTTCGTTCGTTTGATTAGTAGTCAATAATTATAAAAAACGATTTTTATAATTATGGACTACTAATCAAATCACAACACATGAACTTCTGATGTAGAATCAAAATTTCTTATAGACCAAACTATCCTATCATTACTATTAGCATCTGTAAACTGGTTATGTTATATTTTAAAACACTTTTGTTTTTATTATATAAAACTACACTATATTTGAACAAAGTCTTGACTCTATTATGCAAAATGGTCTTGGAATTGAATAATTTGACCTTACTTAATAGAAATCAAGTTTACGTATTTGTGTATAAGACATATTAAGAAAAATTGCGTACTCATTCAAATTAAATAATAGAACAATGAAAATGAGTATGACATAGATATTTCTAAGTATGGTGGCATGATGACAGCTAGCAAAATCTCTAACGTTACATATTTAATTAATGAAATTCTATTAATAGATTACGAAACACGCATTCATTTTGATAATTGTTATTTAGAAAAAAAAAATATAGTTATAATATACGGTTAGCTGCCATGACATGGGTGATTTTTTACATCATGACATAGCGATTCATTTTATGTCACATTATTCAGACTATTCAGATTTGACGCGTTTTGGGCCGATTTTTAAACTTTATAAAAATTATTTTGTAATATTTAAAATCTTTTTTTCTCCTATTTACGGAAAAGCAGGGTCTTATGAAGTGATAAGATTTGTTGCAGATGTGAAAGGGAAAGCAATGTGCTCAATTACACATTTTTTACTCGTTGCAGGTGCAGAAGTGCATAGAGTGCGTGGAGCCGATGGCGCTGCAGTTCATCATCAACGCGTTCGCGGGGCAGGTGTACGCGCTGTCCACGCACACCCTACGGCTGCCGCGTGATCCAGCGCATCCTGGAGCACTGCACGGGCGAGCAGACGGCGCCCGTGCTGGGCGAGCTGCACGCGCACACGGACCAGCTCATCCAGGACCAGTACGGCAACTACGTGGTGCAGCACGTGCTGGAGCACGGCGCCGCCGACGACCGCGCGCGCCTCGTGGCCGCCGTGCGCGGCAAGGTGCTGCAGCTGTCGCAGCACAAGTTCGCGTCCAACGTGGTGGAGAAGTGCGTCACGCACGCCACGCGCAACGAGCGCGCGCTGCTCATCGACGAGCTGTGCGGCTTCAACGACAACGCGCTGCACGTCATGATGAAGGACCAGTACGCCAACTACGTGGTGCAGAAGATGATCGACGTGGCCGAGCCCACGCAGCGCAAGGTGCTCATGCACAAGATCCGCCCGCACGTGGGCTCGCTGCGCAAGTACACGTACGGCAAGCACATCATCGCCAAGCTGGAGAAGTTCTTCATGAAGGCGCCCGAGCTGGGCCCCATCGGGCCGCCGCCGCCGGGCGCCGGGCTCTAGCCGCCGCCGCCCGGCCCTGTACATTTGTAAGTATGTATACTGTACGCGCCCTAGCCAGTAAGTGTTCTAGTATTACTCCTTGTTCGTATGAATCTATGTATAAATATTTGAACGTCTCTCATTCTCGTGTAATTTATGAATTCAGCTCGTTGTAGATTAATATTAGCTGGGCAGTTCTGGACAATCGGCACTGTAGTCGTGATTATGTTATAGTTTCGTAGTAATCGAGTCGAGCTCTCGTTTAAGTTAAACCGGCTTAAAATCGTACATAGCTTATCGAATATTTTTGCGCCGGGCTGTATAGTTTTTGATATGATTTGTGGAAATGATATTTTTGTATATTTTTATGTGTGTTGTGTCTCGTGTAGTGGCGATTGTACAGGGCTGCGCGGGCCGCGCTCGAGGTCCGCCTTGCCGGTCGCACGTCACAAGCGTAGCTCCTCATTCCCCCTCTGTAATTATTTTATAGGAAGCGTAGTTTCCTACGACCCCTCAGATTTTTTACGTTTAGATGTAATTGAAAATAAAATTATTGTATATGGCTGTACAAAAACGTTAACAAAATGATTTGTAAAACCTGTATGTGATGGAATGGGGCGGGGCGTCGGGAGCGACGAGGTGTGACTGATCGCGGCTCCGGACGCCCCGCCTCGTAGGTTGTACTAGATAACATTTATATGATGATCCATCTATTTAGACATTAATTAATAAAGCATTTCTGTAATAATATTACAAAGTACCCGTCGTTTTATTGTTTAACCCTATTGTCATTTTTATACGAATAGAACGTCAGCTGACTAGTGTAATAAAGTTTTTCTAAGTTCACTCTTTATTTTACTGAATTAATTGCTTTTATTTAATTTAGTATGAATTGATTTGTCGTATAAGTATCGTCAATAATGTATTATTAATTCAAGGTAATTATTTCTAGGTCAAACTATTGGATACTTACGTATTTTGATAAAATATTGCACAGACATTATTCCATTAAGAATAGAAAAATAAAAATTAAAACAAAAAAATGTATTTTTATTTCACTTACCGTCACCTGTTTGCTTAATAAAATATGTTTGTTACTTTGTATAGCCTATATACGGTGAATTGATTACTAAGCAAAATTTAATCCAAGCTTTTTTTTAATTAAAACCAATCAATAAACATATTTTAACAGTAATTTTAAACGAAACATTGTTTTGCTCAGCACCTCTGTCATTGTAGCTTTAATAAATAAAAAATAAATCAGCTTCAAGCTGTATCCCGCACACAGCAGGGTAGGCAGATGGAACTTAGTGAAAGACACTCCGTTCCCCACTTTCTGCCGAATTCTGGAGGCATTGCGTGTTGAGTGGCAGAACTCAACGCCGCCCTTTTGCCTCGACACCAGAGCGAAGAAATGGAAATATAAATTTAAGTAAATATTTCATCTCCTCGAGTGGGGATCGAACCCACAACCAGTCGGTTTTACAGTCACACTTTGTGTCGCTGCGCCACGACTGGCCTCTATAAAGACAATAATAATTATTAAGCTACAGGCAGTTAGATGAGGAATAGCTTAAGAAAACTAGTGGACATTTCATGTGTGTGCCACCATATGTGTTAAATGCTATATTTTTAAGCAAATTGTCTCTGAAGTTGAGGGAAAGTGAAAGAAAAGGTAAACGCTAGATTTTCTGCCGAAGCCGTACCATTACCAGCAAATTATTTTAATTCACGCTAGGGCCCTAAATATCACTTACAACCTATCAGATTTTACTTTATTAAACTCTAGTAACGACCCTTTCTTCTATGTTAACTTAAACTTAACTTCATGCTTTATCCCTAGCGGGGTAGTCAGTGAGAACGGAGCGCCAAACGCTACGTTCTTCTATGTTACATAATATAAAAAAAACTTATGGTACCTAAAATCTACATGTTAATTTTAAAAACCATTTATTAAAGTCTGTTTATAAAACAAATGTCATAAAATAAATTGATTTTCCACAGTATGATAGTTTTCCATTCCATAGAGAATATTAAGAAATTGTGAATATAATAGCAGTAATAAAAAACTTAATAAATGAAAGTAATAAATGAAAATTAACACATTTATTGAAATATAATAATATTTATTAAAAATAAATTAAGTCAGCTCCACACTGTTCCCCGCACACAACAGGGTAGGCAAAGGGAACCTAGTGTTAAGACACTGTTTCCCGCCTTCCGCCGAATTTTTCAAAGCATTGCGTGTTGAGTGGCGGAACTCGATGCCGGGCTTATGCCTTGGTACCAGAACCAAGTAATTAAAATTTTAATAAATAATAATTCATTTCCTCGAGTGAAGCTCGAACCCACCTTTGTGCTCTTGCGCCACGACAGCCTCAAATAAATAAATGTTTACAAATAGGAATTATTCATATGACTAATTCACTCATCAAAAACCTATTTCTAAATGACCATGCCCAAAATTATTGATAATCATTCAAGAAAATAAAATAGTCACATATGTAGATGATAGTAATATCACAGAAAACAGCAATATAAAATATTTTTTTATAATAAAAATATATTCATAAATAATAGTACTATTTAACAAAAACGCATCGACATCCCGTCAACAACTTAGGGCGTCGTTCCCGACTTCATCGACGGAGGAGTTCGAGATCTAAGTAAATACTAGTTCTTTGTTCACTCTGCATATAATTCAAGCTTAAAATTTGGCATAAATATTTTTTATCATCAAATCAAAATACAGGTTGTAACGCGAACATCGGTAATCTATGGGTAGGTGACCTTACTGCCTATCCATTTTACAGCAGATTGAGAGAGACAGAGTGATTAAGAAATTTGTAATTTTTGGAACTGGATGCTGGAATAAAATTGGTAAATACAGCCCGACGGTTGGATCCGAGCTCGTGATTTTTTCCTAAATATAGCTAAGTTATAGGTCCTGCGTATCATATAATAATTAAAATGTATCTATATCTTTGCCTATAAATCTTGGAAATAAGATCGAAAAAATAACAAATATATAAAAGTTTAATTTTAGCAAAGGGCTGTATAAAAAAATACTGCTATTTTTTTTTAAAAGTAATTTTAAAAACTACCGGTAACTGTAAGTATTTGCATAAAACAATCTGTGAAAGTTTCATTAGGCCAGCTTAATGACAATTTCATAAAAAATATACTCAAATCGAAAAACAGTAAATAACTGCCACTCTCATTATGAGAATTGACTACCTTTAAATCGATTTGTTTTGGTATGGTAGTGTTTGCATTTTTCACCAGTCAACTATATTCAAAATATGTTTGTAGGGTTCAAATATTTTGATATTGTAAATATATTCTGGCACAGAGCGTTAATTTGTAATGCACTTGAGTGATGGTTAATATTCACTTTCAGATATTCTAGAAGAAATATTTTACTAGTATTTGTTGTATTCCCCATCTTAAAAGCTACTATTACTTATGAAAACATATTCTCTGAAAGTTTAATTCGGATAGCATAACGGAATAACCAGTGGCGTAACGGGCGTAACTCGCGCCCGGTGCAAAATACCTTTTCAGTGACCCCCAGACGAACATTTTTGCAGTTTTGCAGACCTTTTGGCGCCCCTTTGTGAGTAGCGCCCTGGGAATGATGACCCCCCTTGCCCCCCCCCCCCCTCACTACGCCACTGGGAATAACATTAAACTATACTGGAATTAAAAAGCAATAAAATGTAGTATTTCTTACTTGATAATTTTACTACGAACTTGAACGCTTTTTAAATATTTTTTTCGAAATAGTTGTCATTCTTGTTAATAAACTAATTGAAGCTTGTAAAATATTTTCTTATATCTACTGATATTTAGTACAAGGCACAATTTAGTCGTAGTTTATTGCACCGCTGTCTGTGTTAACATAATGGTCAATGAACATCGGCTTTTGATATATTCCTACTGTGGTTGACTGATAAAAATTACAAATACTTATTTACCTAATTACTTAAAAAAAAAAATTTCCATTAAATTTTTTTTTTACGAAAACATTTTTTTTATATTATAGTATTTTTTTATGCTTTTTAATGCTTTCCGAATTAAAGTTTTAGTGATTATTTATTATTCATAATTATTTGAAGTTATTAAACAACATCTATAGGTTGCAAAAATTTACTTGTGAAATATTTCTTCTAAAGCCTCTGAAGGTAATATTAAACGCGACCAAAGTGCCCTCCCCAATTCACGGCTTGGGCTTGGGTAGTTTTACAATATCTAAATATTTGTACCCTACAACCATTGTTTCACTTTAGATGACCAGTGAAAAATGCAGCAATAATACTTCAATAAATACCTAAAAAATCGATTTAAAATTAGTCTATTCTCGTACTGAGAATTACAATTTTTTACTATTTCATGATTCAAGTACATTTTTTAACATGTTCCTTTTCAGCTAGCCTTAGAAAACTTTTAGAGATTATTGCTATAGCTATTACTGAACTAATTCAGAAAAAAATGACGCGCGCAGACCCAATAGCCGGGCTGTATTTACCTATTTTGTTTAAGAATACAGTTTTTTCCTAAAAATCACAAATTCTCTAATATCTGCTGAACCACCAAAAATCGCTGAACATACATGGGGATTAAATCGATAGTCACATAGTATCCACCTGTATAAGCTTAATATTATAACTACAGTATAAATCGGAAGTCCGGTAAGTCTTGAGCTTGCATTACAGATGTTCCGAGCGAACACAAAACTTGTCCCCCAGAGATCAAAATCTCGAATTAATTTCACATAATTTTGATGGGGACGAAAACATCAATTTAAGTTGAATAAAAAAAAATAGTTTAAAGATAATTTACATATTCTGTCGTAAAGAGATCTGACGGTGTAGTTTGATTTTTGACGAAAACATTGTGACGGTGCCCAAGAAATCCTGACTTAATTCCTGCTGTTTAAAATCAATTCCGTTTATAATGCTTATAATGTTTACAAAGAATATGTATATTAAATGCGTTTATGTAATATGATTACTAATAGTCTTACAATAACAATGTAATTAGATCATTTATATGCTTTGAATATACAATCTCGTACATCCAAAGATTGCTTGTATTTTATTCTACAAGATTATGTTATAAATTAAATATGTAAATATAATTGACAGTATAAATTAAACAGAAATGACAGTCTGGCTTCTTATTTAACTACTGTATATACGATGTTTAACAAAAAAATATTTTCGTTTCTCTGTTTGATAATAAAGCACGGCACTAAGATCCGCAATTCTATACGTTATCATTAAAAAACTACAATAAATCTTAGGTTATGCCTGCACATTAACAAATATATCTTGTTTTGATACAAAAAAAAACATTTCCTTCTTCAATTATCAATTTCATAGAGTATAATTTGATTTATTATAAAAACAATCATTCATACGAATGATCTAAGAATTGACAAAAGAGCATAGAAAAATAAGAAATCTTAAGAGTACAGTGTAAATCTAGCAATTTAAGACAAAATAAAACTCCAAAATAAATTTGGCAAATTTATTTTCAGAAATATACCAACACTATTATTTAAACATTTCCTTATAACTATCATAATAGAGCCCTTCATTTGTCGTCGTCTTTATCTTTGGGCTCCTTGTTCTTGGGCTTCATGGACCGTTCCCGGTCGCGGTCGCGGTCGCGCGAGCGCTGGCGCGGCGACCGCGAGCGCGACTTGTGGCGGCGCGAGCGGGAGCGGGACCGCTCGCGGCGATATGACCTATAAAATATTTAAGAATATATTTGTGAAACAGATAATCTCTTCTGCGTACTCTGCTCTAAACGGTGGACAGAGAGAAGCTAAACATAATACAATAAAAAATCTGTAAGTAAAATATATACAATGTTCTTAACAAGCGACGGTTGTGGATTCGAATCTCCGTGGGGAATGAACTGTTTTCATTTCGTATCTCTGATAAAAGATAAACCGCGGCATTGAATTCCTCCACTGAGCTTGAAATTAAGACGAAACGGGATATAGCGTGGAGCTAAATAAAAAAATACATTATATATGTATTTTTTATTTAGCTCCACGCTATATCCCGTGGGCCGTTCAAGTATTACGTAAGCAGATTTTTTACATATGCCTGCACATTAACTAATTGTTAACCTCCTCCCCCTTCCCTATGTCATCAAAAATTAGCAAGCATCGTCATCATCCCCTCTCCCTCTGCCATGATAACGTAAACAATAGTATTTTTTTTTCGTTAACTGCCTAAGTTACAGTTAAAAATTATAAAGGGGAATGGAGCTCAGGTCGAGAGATTAGGAGAGATATCAGATCGAACAGTTCCCCAGAACACTTTCCAAATGATCGCGAGACCCCTCCACCCCCCATGTCATCAAAAATAACCAACACTGAGACAACCCAATCCACTCCCTTCCCCCCAACTCCCCCTATACTGCCTACGTAAAACTTGAACTGCCCCCGTATAAAGTAATAACTATAGAAATTAACTACAATAAAGTAATAACTATAGAAATAAGTAAAGAAAACACAGTCAGAAGTAAGATAAGCATAATACATTGTAAAGTTGATACAAATAATTGCAGTCAATTATCTATGGCATCTTCGACATATATGTTAGGATTACAAATAGTTCGGATTATAAATATTACTACTTTTTTACTATTACTTTTTATTTGAAATGAAATCTTTTAATTTTTATTTGGCCAGGCCATTCGTGGCGCAGAGATACAAGGTGTGACTGTAAAATCGACGGGTTGTGGGTGCAATTCCAATTCGTAGAAATTTAATAAATATTTCATTTCTTCGCTCTGATGTCGAGGTAAAAAGCGGCGTTGAGTTCCGCCAATCAACGCGCAATGCCACCAGAATTTGGCGGAAAGTGGGTAACGGAGTGTCTTAACATCACAGGTTCCCTCTGCCTACCCTACTGTATTATATAGCGTATGTAGTGTAATGAAGCTGATTTCATTTTTAAGTTTATTTTTTAATTTATATTTGTATACATCTTCTCATATAATATACACTTAATCTTGGAACATTGCGATAAGTATTTTTAGTACTACACTTATTCAAATTCACAAATTATTATTAATATTTTAAATAATAATAAGCAAAAACGTGGGTGGTATATTGAAATAATAACAAATACTTGATTTCCAAATAAATACCATCTACCTGACGTTACATTGACTATTAATTAACAATTCATAAAAGTTTACATAAAATATTTGACTCACTTTTCTCGAATCCTTTCTGGCTTAATGGAACGCGATCGTTCGCGGTCTCTATCCCTATCCTCCTGTAATAGACAAAATGTATATTAATAAAATTTACTACTATTTCCAATAAATCATTAAAAGTTGGTTGTTGAAGCTACCTAAAAAAATTATGTTTATAATAATGTTAATATATCTTAATCTAATATCTTTATAAAGTTATTAGATGTCGCATTCTATAAATGTACTTTATTTGCTTTTTTAAGTAACGAAAAACACTTTTTTCATAATTTTGTTACATAGCAAAAGAAAAGATTCTACAAGCCATGTTTTCTAACTATATTTTTATTCATTCATAATGATCATACAAAAGCAAAAACCAACTCACATCATCTCGTCTATCCCGGTCTCTGCGTTCTCTATCATCTCTCTCCCGTAATCTATCTCTATCTCTATCTCTGTCTCGTTCCCTATCTCGTTCTCTCTCCCGCTCGTGTGCGTGGGGCGGGAGGTGCGAGCGGAATGGCGGCGCGAATGGGGGAGTGCCCATCACGTGGGAAGGGGGCAATGAATGTGGGGGACCCAATGGGGGCGTCATTCCTATAGGCGGCCCCATTGCTGGTGGACCCATTGGCCCTGGAGTCAATTCCTTTATCTCCGTCGGCGTCCAGCCAGTTTGTTCTGCGTGAGCTGTATAATAAAAATCGAAAAGTTGTGAGTTAAAATACCTTAAAATTACTACATTCACTTATCATTACAAAATCAAAATAACTTACAACGTGCACGTTTTTTTCCTGAAAAATGAAGAAAAAATAAAGATTTTTAAATGGGAGTGGTTAAAAATGATATGAATACATAAAATAATAATTTAAAACGTTAAATATGATTAAACAAAAAAAAACAAAACTTTGTA
Source organism: Heliconius himera (assembly GCA_021202915.1). Taxonomy (NCBI): domain Eukaryota; kingdom Metazoa; phylum Arthropoda; class Insecta; order Lepidoptera; family Nymphalidae; genus Heliconius; species Heliconius himera. The sequence goes on along the minus strand of JAJHJA010000143.1, from coordinate 265,029 downwards.
TATGTCACAAATACATACTGTATATAGAAATAGAAGATAAGAAAATTAGCAAAAGTACATAGCACGAGAATGTATTTGGATACCGAACGAATTTTGTATAACGAATTTAAAAAAAAAAAAAACATGAATATGAAACGAAACCATCGTAGCGCAGCAGTAGTAACGCCTATCTGTAGATGGTTGCTAACATGGCAATAAATCAAGCAACTTTTTTCAAGGGGAAACTTTTTTCATTTCTCCGCTCTATTTGACAAGGTGCGACGTTAAGTTCCACCATTTTGTATAGTCTGTCTTATGAGAAACACGCGTGCAGATAAAAAAAGATCAAAATCAAATAATAAATTCCAAAAAATATTTTATTTTATAGGGCCACCGTTTCGTAATTGGGCGTGTTTAACGAACGCAGTGGTTACTTGTAACGATAGCATTAGTTATATTCTTTTGAGTGACATTTGAACATATTCAAAGAGAATACTTATACTCTTATACTCTTATACTCTTGTGAATATAAGTATATTGTTCGTTAGACAAAGTGCGCCAGTTTTTCAGTTTCCACTGAATTTTGAAGGCACATCGTGTTGAGTGGCGGAATTCACTGCCGCGCTTTGCCTCGACATCAGACCGAATAAATAAAAATATTAAATATTCCAATTTAGTCACACGCTTGTGCTCCTGCTCCACGACTCTCTTCAACTTAATACGTCACATATTATTAGATTCATCATACGTGATGTGACACGAAGGCACTCACTTGATATCTGGGCATAGATCAAAATATACTTTACTTTTTAAATATATGTCACATTTTAAGTCTACGAGATAATTTCCGAGGTAACAATAGAAATTATTAACGTGATGTAATGTTGCTTATAGCTCTCCCCAATAAATGGACTATTTAACACAACAAAAAAAACAATTCGAACCAGTATAATCAGTTTCTCAGAATGGCAGGCTCAACCAAACATACAGCTTTATAATATAAAACTATAAATAAACAAATAAATACGTAATTATATTTTAAGTCCTGAGCCTACAACATATTATTTAAGGGAAAAAAAATACAATATGTAACAAGACGCGTCTAAATATGTGGACTCTGTAAGGAATTAATTACTATAAAATAATTTGTATTATACAGTTATGAACCTAGTTTAATTGTCTGTTATCATTTTGAAAAATGTGATAAAAAGTACGGGCCACGCGTCTATAGTATGTAGTAATATGATCAGCTTCACGCTGTATCCCGCACACAGCAGGGTAGGTACAGGGAAACTAGTGTTAAGACACTCCGTTCCTCACTATCTGCCGAATTCTGGAGGCATTGCGTGTTGAATGGCAGAACTCAATGCCGCGCTTAGTCTCGACACCAGAGCGAAGAAAGGAAATATAAATTTAAGTAAATATTTCATCTCCTCGAGTGGGGATCGAACCCACAACCAGTCGGTTTTACAGTCACACTTCGTGCCTCTGCGCCACGACTGACCACATAGTAACATAACGTGTATTGATATATATTAAAAATACATATAACTATAGTAATACATATGTGTAGCTCACCCCAGGGCTCGTCGTAGGCGTGCGGCGCGAGCGGCGCGTGCGGGGGGTAGTAGTGGTCGGGCGGCGCGCTGAAGTAGTCGGGCCCGTCGCGGCCGTGCGGGCGCCCGTACTCGCGCCGCTCCGCCGTCATCACCTAGGATGTGGGTTCGATTCATATGAAGGGGAATTAATTATTTTCATTTTATTACTCTGATAAAAAGGTAACACATGGAGCGACTCAACACGAAATGGAGTCTCTTTACTGTAGGTTTTCTGTGCTTACTCTGCTAGATGTGAGCTTCAGCATGTAGGTAAAAAGAAGGAAAAAAACACAAATATATGATATATATTCTATCATGACAACAATTAAATTAATTGACATAGAATTTGAAGCCTGAACTAGTATCCTAGTCCCTGTATTGTCAGGTCAGCAAGAATTTCACTACAAAATATATATCTTTTCCAAGGCTTTGTTTAAATTAAATTATGTGTACATAACAGAAGATGTAAGAAATATAAAATAGTAGAAAAATGTATAGAAGCCTCACTCTAGAACAGAGACATCATCCATCTCTAAAATAGACAATTCATGAAAATTTTGAATGTCAGAAATATGAAAAGATGCGTGTTGCGTGCAGTATCTACACTAAAGATTTATACATTGATATAAACAAACATACAAATATACTTGAAATAACAATAAATGTTTAATATAAATACAAAACAATTTAATCTAATAAAAAGATGATAAAATTTATAGTAAAATATCCATACCTATATTATAAATTCGAAAGTAACTCTGTCTGTCTGTCTTTCTGTCTGTCTGTCTGTCTGTCTGTCTGTGACTCAATCAGGGCCAAACCGCTAATTCAATTGTAATAAAATATTCATACAGAGATACTTGAGGGTCTTCGGATGAACATAGGTTACTTTTTTTCTCATATTTGTAATATTGTCGATATATACTAATATTGAGGCCAGTGGTGGCGCAGTGGCACGAGGTGCGACTGTAAAAACGACTGGTTGTGGGTTCGATCCCCACTCGAGGAGATGAAATATTTACTTAAATTTATATTTCCATTTCTTCGCTCTGGTGTCGAGGTTAAGCGCGGCGTTGAGCTCTGCCACTCAACACGCAATGTCTCCAGAAATCGGCAGAAAGTGGGGAATGGAGTGTCTTAACACTAGGTTCCCTCTGCCTACCCTGCTGTGTGCGGGATACAGCGTGAAGCTGATTTAATTTAATTTTTTAATTTTTATACTAATATATTAAAATATTTTTTAATTTGACAGGCAATTTATTCCGCCATGTCAATAACAACCGACCGTTGCTAAGCAACGGTTTGTAAAGTTTATTTGTTGTTATAAGCAAACGTCACCCAAAATGAGCTTGCTTAACGCATACATGGCGTGCGCCGACTCAACCTTATGAGATACATAAAAATAATGTTTTACAAAAATATTGTCCTTTAAATAATTTTTAAAAAAGTCCGCGATACACATACCATGTTTATCTCTGAAGCTTGAGCAGAGTAACATAGTAACAACATGTAACCATTTTAATTAATTTACTTTATATTTATCGGGTTTTTGTTGTATGTATTTTCTATAATTTGATATTGATCCTTATGAAAATGAATATAATAGTCACTTTTAGCATTTCATCTAGATTGAAATTATAGTTTACTGTATAACATTCTAATAAATAATTAAGGAGATGTCACTGATTCGAAATGACCTAGCATACGACCGGCATAGTATGACCGACGCGAACGGGCAGATGACTTTGACGGTTTTGTAAATTTTCATACATTTTCGAACTACTATTAATTTTTATTTAATTATTTGCTGTTTATAATGAATTTCTACTTTTCTTTGATTTTTCGCTTATTCGAGTATTAGTTAGATTTTCATGAATTTCTTGGTGTGGTGTAAGTTGCGGCCCTGCGCTGCATCGATATAATATTATTTAAGTATTAAAGAGAGAATTGTTGGTTATTTCATCTTGGTTGGATGGTTATCTATACCGTTGTTATACACTTAATAAATTGTGGTTTTAGTTTTTTGGGATTTTATTTGATATTGCTCGCAAAACTTATCATATTTAATGTAGAAAGGACTTTAGTTATTTCATATAGTATCTATGTACGCGCGCAAGCAAAACGAGTAAAAAGATTTTTCCCGGGTAAATCAGTAAAATTGATCACTGAAAGTCCAATAAAAATTAGTTCAGTTAATCTGGATATTAGCTCGGGGAAATAGAAAGACAGACAGAGACAAAATTATTAATAATGTAGCTGGTTTTGTTTAGTTTTTTTATTAATATTTTACTATGGTTACGTTTACTTATATTTTTTTCATTCAAATTAGTTAGATATTTTAAAAAACAATTTCCTAAATATATCTATAAGCATTCGTAAAGTTTAAGCGGGCGAAGCCGCGTCCGGGTCCGCTAGTTGTAATATAAATGAAAAAAGTAATAAAAGTTTTGCTTTACAAATTATTTATCCCAGCTAGAGCTGGGATAAATAATTTAAATAAGTAGACTTCAATTGATGTTAGAGTTTAAGTTAGAATAATTCTACAATTAAATGTCCACGCTTGAATCTAGAGTTCTATTTTTTCTGTTTATAAAGTATAAGATGTTACCTGAATAGTATTTTCACGAGATTGGTAATTATTTTGTACTCCCGGAGGCATGTCGTCATGTCGTACAGCACCTGTAAAAAAGAAGGCAAATACGATGTTAAATAAAATATAAAAATAATAATCTATATATATAAAAGGACTTGTGCTGACTGACTGAGGTAAGACGCACGCAGAGCCGTAACCGCTGATGGTAGAAACGTGAAATTTGGGCAGATGTTTATTTTCATATTCTGGACATCCACTAAGAAGGGAATTTGAAAAATTTTTACCCTAAAGGGATGAAATTGGGGTTGAAAGTTTGTATGGAAAAAAAATTAATCTGTACCGATTTTTATAAAATTTGAAATTCAGACTCTCAAAAATATTTCATTAAACACGTGTTTCATGGTTTTTAAGAATTCACCCCCTAAGGGTTCAAATAAGGGGTTGAAAGTTTATATGGAAAAATCTTTAAATTGCCACCGATTTTTATAAAAATTTAAATTCAGACTGTTAAAAATATTTTATTGAACACGTGTTTCGTGGTTTTTTTAGAATTCACCCCAAAGGGGTAAATAAGCGGGCGAGGCCGCGCGCGCCCACTAGTAATAAATAAAATTTAAAGAAGCAGTAAAAATGCAACATTTAAATAATTATGTCATAAAATAGTAATAATTCATTTTAATAAAATTATCATCATAGTATTTAATAGCTAAAGAAAGGCTTCATACTAACTTTTAAATAATATAAATGCAGTAGCCAGTAGCAATTAAATCCTTGTTACGTACGCTAAAGTAATGTTATAAATTTGAAAAGTATGTCATATAATGTTAGGAAAATTGAAACTCCTTTTGTGTTTAATTATAATAAATTGATGATACAACCTTGATATATATATTTTTTTAATTTATCAAGGCTGTATGTCAATTTTTTTGATATTACCTAAAAATTATGATGATATTTGCAAATAGCATACAAAATACATAATAGTAGACCATCATAACTTACCAGTAGACCGTCTGACATCAGGCGGTGGGGCTCTGGGCGGAGGTCCGGTGTGTAACGAGACGCCCGCCTCATTCACGCGCATACGTCGTTGTCTCTCACAGTACGCACTCCATGTTACTTCATTGAAACCATAGTTGAAGTAATCTGTGGAGAAATTGTGTGTAACAGTTTACATAGAGATATAGTATTAAATGTTGCCAGTAAACATGAAGTTTTTGAAGAAAAGAAGTATTTTTGCTTAGAATAAATAAGGTAATTGGTAATTATTGTGATTTTTTAATTTTTGGTTAATTTTATTTCTAAATAGTAAATTTTAAAAGAACTACTGTTATTCAGTAAATAAGAGACTGCATATTTTAAATATAGTCTTGTTCAAAGACATGTTTACATTTAAATTATTATATCATGTTATCAGTCAGACAATACAATATATGTGAAAAAAAAATTAAAAAAACAAACCTTTAAAGCTTTTAAAAATAAAATGGGTTTGAGTTATGTAATATGTCAATGTTTATCGAGGTTTCAATTTGTGGGCTAATGAATGAAGAATTTTTTTTTTATTTTGATGCTCTGGTATATAGTAGTAGTATAGTAGTGGTAGTATACATGGGTGACAAAGTTGAGTTGCTACGCAACAAACAATGTATATAATCCAAGCAGACAGCAGAGAAGTTGTCAAGCTATTAGATAATTTTATTGATATAATAAATAATAACATTTTAATTATTTTATTCCTTAGACAAATATTATGATAATGTTCCTTTTTTACCTGATATATCAGCACCAGGCTTATTCCATGGTTTATCTTCAATAGTATCAATGTTAAACTCTAGTGCGGGAACCCCATTAATGCTACCAGGTCCATCTAAATCTTCTAATGTCACTTTACTGCCTGCAGCGGGAACTGGTCGTGGCTTCTCACTTCCAGGTGCTACGATTCCAACTCCTCTCTATAGAATAGAATAGAATAATATTTATTACATGTGTAAATGTAAAGGCTTATTATTGCTTCAAACAAGTTTTTAAATAAATGTATAATATATATTTTTCAAATTAGTTTACATAACCAGCATAGCAGGGTAGGCAGGTGATTGATTGATGGTTTGATCCCTGGTGGGGATCAAACCAGATCAGATGCTGACCCACATACATTAAAGTTTTAACACATAGAATTATAGACATTCTTAAAAAATATATATAATACATATAGAAACTCTTGACATCAAAGTGGAGCATTATAATATATTTGTATGTGCATGAAATGGTTGTGGGTGGAATATATGCTCAAATTTTATATTAAAAATAAATAGTTTCTTTCCTAATTACATGAAAATTCAGTACAAAATAACATTAATGTATATAAAATTTTGGTCACTGGTTACTTTAATTTTACTTACTTTTATATTTAAACTAGCATAAGCCTGTGGTCCTGATTTAATTTCACCTATAGTAACTTTAACATCATCACTATCATCGGAATCTGAATCACCATTATCTTGACTGTCAGCATCTCCATTTGCCTGATCCTCACGGTCTACCTCACCAAAGTGTTCATCATTAAAATGAGAATCATCATTATTGCCATCATTACCATCTGCTTCTTCTTGCTCTTTGTCTTCAATTCCCTGTTAAATGTTGGCATAAATATAGTTAATATTTCATCTGATTATATATTGACTTTTAATGTATAGTAATTGGATATAAACAAAAATATAATACAAAAATTGAAATCAATTTGTTTAAATGGGAATTTTAGGAGGTAAAGGAAGGTAAATTTGGGTGTACGCTGAAGTTTTTTTCGTTCATTAACCCTTTAGTAATTTCATTACTGATTATATGGATAAATATAAAGAAGAAATTGGTCTTTATTAGTAAGCATATAAACATAAGATGCGATTACAAAAATTAAAGGTTATGGTCGTACGAAGTCTTACCGCGTCTCCAGTTGTAGCTTTTGCCTGTTGTTGTTCCTTTTCTTCTGTTCTAGAAGAATCTTCGTTAGCTTGTTCATTATTGGAATCTCCATACAACCAACTATCATCATTTTCATCTGTGGGAGCCGTTTCTACCGCAGCGTCTGCCATTTTTGTTTGACAATTGACAAGTCTGAAATGACAAGTGCTACATCAACAATCACTAACCTAACAGATAAAAAAAAATTCTTTTTTAAATAAGCAAGGCTTAAATACGCATTGAACAAATTATTAAAATAGGCTACGGTACTAGATCGTAGCTCTTAGCTTAATTACCATGCTATTTATAAATTATTTGCAAGCACTTATGAATTGTTATTGAAATGAAGAAACAAAATTTTGACCTTATTTTGACTATAATTATTGCAAATAATAAACGTTTTGCTATAGTCTAATTGGAATAATATCGAGAGAAATAGTTCTGTCCGAATATCACCCAAGGAATAAGTATTTTATTCATAATATATTTTTATATTTAATAAAATGCTACGTTGAAAATTAAATGAATTATCACTAAATGCTTTGTCCTCTCTACTAATCTATAATGATTTAATTAAAAACCAGTTGAAAAGGAGGTGGCGCGCCGAGATATTGCTTATTTGTTTTTTAATACGAGATTTATATGCTTATGATGGCTCGGCAAACGCTCGCACGCTCCAACGCCAAACGTGTAAACACCTCGAAAGCGATTACCGCAAACTCCCTTTGATCTGTATTCACAAGCTCTCGCAAGCCTTCACAAGTCACGACCACTTTGGGTATATGTGTTCTGTGGTCACGACAAACGGGAAGTGAGGCCACAGGTGGCGCAGAGGCACAAAGTGTGACTGCAAAATCGGCTGGTTGTGGTTTCGATCCCCACTCAACGAAATGAAATATTTATTTAAATTTATATTTTCATTTCTTCATTCTGGTGTCGAGGCAAAGCTCGATGTTAAGTTCCGCCACTCAACACACGACGCCTCCAGGTTTCGGAAGCTCTCCAACGGAAAGTGGGGAATGGGATATTTACTAGGTTCCCTCTGCCTACTCTGCTGTGTGCAGGATATAGCATAAATCTAAAAAAAATAATAATAATTGTATACTCGGCTTAGCGTATAAATGACATTTGATATCACTTTTATTTTGACATCTTCATGTGATCCTGAGATAAAGAATCTTGACAGTAAGAGAGATTGATGGTAAAATCATAAAGGGTTCAATTTCTTTTTTTAAGTATGGAAACCTAAAAATTTTTAGTTAATAACATTAAAAAAAAACATATTTATAAATGTATAATATAACTTTTAATTTTGAATAAATAATAATGATACATGAGTAATATCACAAAATAGGATTAAGCTAACAAAAATATATTCATTTAATCTAGGCCATTTCTTCTCTTGGGAAACATCTTTTGTTCAACTTGTTCTACTTTCAGAGCAACATTTGCTAGTTGTTCTGCAGCTGTAGATGCCGCAGTGCCACATGTCTCGGCTAATTCTTGGATGCCAGAAGACACCTGTTAACAAATCATTAAAAATATTTTAATTATATATAATTTCACACTTTAAGTTATGGTCTATACTAAGTGAAGAAACATAAGTAAAAATGAAATTTATTTTTTGATAAAATAACTTAAAACTTTTTGTTATCCTTAGCTAATAAAAAGTATTATATGTATTAACTGTTAAGTCTTATCCAATTTTTTAAGGAAAAACTTGGGTCAAGATAAGACATCATAAATAAAAAATAATTGGATACCTATGTTAAAATAAGAAAAATAACAAGTTTATACTAACAGCATCTGCTTCTGCTTTTACTTCAGCAGCCCCCATTTGTAATTTGTTCACTGTTGTCTGTAATTGAGGCACTTGTTGAATAGATTCTGATTCTAAAACAGGAGCTGCCTGGAAAATAAAATTGTTTTTGTAAAATAACCATATTATAATCATCATCATCTATGGACCTACAGTAGCGAGACAGCTGGTCCAGAAAATCTTTTCAGTTCTTTATATGGCTATTTTTCTCCCTCTAATTTATTATTCTCAAAGTTTTAAAAACTTATTTCCCGTATTTAGTAGAGTTAGTAAAGTACATGTGCAAATTAAATCATTTTCCATTGCACAGCCTGATTGCTCAAATATAATTTGGTCAAAAAATATTTGATTCCTTTCACTATCATGTTAGAGGCAGATTTACATATTTGTGTGATTCTATGAATATGAAACTCCTGTATTCTAAAATCATAGTTGGGCTGAACACTGAATGTAGTAATAATACTATAAGTACTATAATTCTATACAGTTTGTTTAGTATAAGTTTATTTTTTCAGTTTCACACTGGTTCTACTTGAGGGTCGGTAGAGAGATTGAATATATAAAATTCAAATTAAGCAATTTCATACAATTTGAATTACAATTTGCAGTGTGTACTTAAAATAACTGATATTATTATAATATCATTTATTTTAGTAGAGTTTACAAGGTACCTGTTTACACCGTTGCATGCAATGGCAATGATGCTGAATAACAGGCTCGGCTGCTACAACTTCATGCATGTGCATATTATTTTGCTGCATCTATAACAATAATAACAAATATTATAGACAAGATGCCTTATTGAAATGAAATGGCCAATTTCTTATATACAGTTATGTCATTAAGTTGTGGGCCCTCTGAAATTAGCTATAGACAGCTATGCAGATTACATTTTATTGGATTATTCTTTCTTTTGAATATTATCTTCCCGAGTTAACAGTGCGTAAAAGTTCAGAAAACCTTACTTTAGGACGGCGACAACTTATTGGCTCTATTGCATTTTCATTTTTAAGTAATTTAAAATAGCTGATAAGTTTGCATGAGAATGACCACCTAATATAATGAATAAATTATTAAAATTGAATATTCATATTGATTTACTTACGTTCTCAACCAAATTAGGATCAGTATAATTATTTAACTCGCTAGCCATATTTCTAGCATCAGAAAGTTTTTCTTGGCCAGCAGTTGCATTGTTAATAGCTTGTGCTGCATTCAGTAGATTTATTGTTGCAGAGTCGCCTTGTTGTCCGTCCACTGGACTGCTAATATTAATTCCCAATTTGGCTTCTAGTTGTTCAATTCTATTTTGCAATATTGCGATGGGATCCATATTAAAGAATAAAAAATGTATTCACTTTAGAGTACAAAACACAAATATTCAAAAAGCAATGACAATTGCATTCAAATATTGTAAGAAATATAAAAATAATATCGCTTGTTGAATTTCAAATTTGGAAAAATAATTTCTATTCTACTTTTCATTGAACATTGACATAAATGACGTCACGGTTCACTCTAGTGTTAAAATATTGTAGCTATAACATAAAAAAAAATAACTACTACTACCGTTCTGTTTTATCTATTATTATATTACGGTCTATTAAACAACTGAAGTACTAATTAATAATTTATTTAATAAGTAACTTAAATTGTAAAGATTACGGTACATTATATTCATGACACAGAAAAAATAAAAAAATCAATACTGTAGATGTTATAAATATAATATTAATATATATATTTATTAGTATAAGGATATCAAAATTGTAATTTATGAAATCGAAATAAAACATTTATGTGTTTACCTACCGTTATTTAATTTCATACCGTATTGAAAATCTCAAAAAGTCTGAATGCAGTGCACAATATTTATATAGTAAAATAAACTTGTCAAAGTGATGTTACGCTATTTCTAACCTTAACCACAAGCATTATGCTATGTATTTGTTTACAGACCAATATTTGTAAATAAATAACTGCATTTGTACTACATCATTTTATTATCTCAATAATTAATTTAGATTGCATGAGATTTATATAATTTGATAATTCCAATAGACATATTTATATTTTCTTATAGAAAAATATAAAACGAGAGCGGAAGTTTTGTTATTATGGACGAAGAACAGGGATTAAGTGAAGATGACTATATTATACCACCGGTGAAATACGAATGTAAGTTAACATAATATAAATACTATTTAACTCATATTTTTTAATAACGACAACTAGTTGCATATAATGAAATTCATTGATTGATATAATATAAAATAGTTGACTAAATGTTAGGATAACCAATAAGACATATAACCAATAAAAGTTTGACAATGTTATAATTTTTTTATCATTTAATCTATTTTGTAAAAGTATTATGCAGGATTAGTTTGCTGATATTAAGAAAGGTACTATTTCAATGGTTTTTTTTATTGACGTATTTTTCGTCTAACTATTTAACTTAATCGTGAAAAAAAATAATTAAACAATTTGTCACAAATATTGTTCATTAATGGAAAATATGCCGTTAAAAATTTATATTCTAAATACCACATGATTTATATTCAAAAATGTTCCCAACTTTTATATTAAAGAAATAAATACTAAAAATCACTCTTAAGTTGATTGGTAATTTTATATTTATAGTATAAGTTTTTGCATTTTGTTTAATGCAATAAATAATAAAGGCCAGGGTGTGCCCCTGTGTGACTGCAACGCGACAAATTATCACTCGAAACACAGGCACAAAGTGTGACTGTAAAAGGTGGGTTCAATCCCCACTTGAGGAGATAAAATATTTATTTAAATTTATATTTCTATTTCATCGCTCTGGTGTCAAGGCAAAGCGCAGCATTGAGTTCTGTCACTCAACGCTCAATGCCTCCAGTATTCGCCAGAAAATGGGAAATGGAGTGTCTTAACACTAGTCACCGTCTGCCTACCCTGCTGCTGTGTGAGATACAGCGAGAAGCTGGATTATGATTTTAAATTCACAAATATATTTTAAATATATTTTATCATGTTTCAGATTTAGATCACACAGCTGATGTTCAGTAAGTAGATACAATCATGACAATTTTAAAGTATTTTGTTATATAAATTAAATTTCCATAATAAAATGTATGCTTTTCATTTTAGATTACATGCATGGGGTGATACTCTTCAAGAAGCATTTGAACAATGTGGAATGGCTATGTTTGGTTATATGACAGAATTGCCGTATGTTCAGATTAAAGAAGTTCACACAGTTGAAGCCAATGCTGATGATTTAATGGGACTGTTGTATCACTTTTTGGATGAGTTACTCTTTCTTTTTTCTGTTGAACCATTTCTTATTTGTAAGAAATTAGTAATAACAGAATTCAATACCCAAGAATTTAGAATAGTTTGTAAATGTTATGGTGAAGAGTTTCAAATTGGTAAGCATCCACAAGGCACAGAAGTGAAAGCTATTACATACTCGGCTATGCAAATTGTAGATGAACCCAAGGATAACAAATATGAAGTTTTTGTAATTATTGACATTTAAATGGTACTGTCTTTTTCTTAAACTTCTTTTATTTTTTATAAAAAATATATAAAGTTTGTGTAATCATGAATTTAATTTATGTTTGTGCACAATTATATAAGATTTACTATAAAGCAACATTGCTATAAAAAATAAACTTAAAAAATATGTATATATTGTTTATTATTTCACTTTGTCATGTCACATATTTAGTGGAGTAAATTCTATGTTTCCTTTTTTATATCTGTTAATTAATCTAACTAATATTAATCTATCTAATTTAACTTTGGTAGTAAATATTAATGGGGTCCAAACATACCAGGAAAATTTATTATTTTTTGAATTGGTTTTGATGATAGTAAGTCATAAAATAACTACAGTAAATTGGAAACATTATTTATTTTTCCCATTGCAAAAAATAAAACACCACAACTTATAAATATGTACATTCTTCATTCATAACAATAATATTATAAAATGTTAATGTGCACATTTCCTAAAATCAATATTACAATAATAGAAAATAAAGTAAAGATTTGGATTTGTTGTATGAGACATATAATTTTGAATATCATTGAGTTTTATATTATTTATAGATAATATTTCTATTAAATAACAAAGTTTACCTTCTCTGCTTAAAACTTAAGAACCACCACCAGTCATTCATATGTTGCTGGTAAAATTCCATGATCTATGTTTAATTACATTGTTTGGAAGTATACAGATAACTTTATTTATTTTTAACCGATTTAAGCCTGAAGTATAGTTACAATCTTAAGATATATCAAATGCATTTCTTTAGTGTCACTATTTTTGCTTATATTTTTGTATGAGAATCTTCATTCTATACATTGTTCTAATTAATCTTAAATAACAAATTGTTTTTATTGGTTTTCGTTATTTTTGTAGTAACAAATAACTTAAATAAATATATAATCCCTTAACGTGGAGTAGTAGTACGTGCAAAGTATGCCGAAAGATACGCCTCGTAAGCTATTGTAATTGAAATAATGAATAAGTAAGAGTACGATAGCGACACACTTTATTCTATGAGAATAATATATTTTTTAAATTTTAACACAAGTCTCAGGCAACGACGATCACAAAAAAATTGTAGATATTTTTTGTAATTGAAATTTTATATTCGTTTTCTTTTTATCTTTTTAACGAAGAAATGAATATACAACATTTTCTAAAAAAATTAAGAATTATTTCATATCCTCGAGTGGGATTCGAATCCACAGTTTACAGTCATATATATTCTATAGTAATTGCATAATTTATAAATCTGGAATGGTATTTAGCTTTAGTAGCTTTTTGTGAATGATAAACGTATATATATACTACAAGATTGCTAGATTTTGATCTAAGGGATAAATACAACATGTTTAATGGATAGCCGGCACTAGGTATATATATTTAAAACAATAACTAATGTTCGATTTACTCTGTGTCTCAGTAGGCAGTCGTCCTAGTCTACATCTCTGAATTTTTTATACCTATTTATTTAATAATTATAGTAATCAAAAAAGATTTCTTACAGTGTGTGAAATAATTCACGAAAAGCGAGAATGTGCCTATCCTGATCTGAACATTAACTTTTGAGCCATAGAAAAACTGTCTAATCTAATCAAGACGTCTAGCAAGTATGATATACTACCACCCCAAAAAAACTAAAATTTATAAATTGTAAACATTTACACAAGTAAAATATAGTCAGTCGTGGGGCAGGGCACAAGTGTGTGACTAAACGCGATAGATTGTGAGTCCGATTCCCTCCCGTGAAAATAATAAATAATATTATATATTTTTATTTATTCGCTTTGGTGTCGAGGCAAAGCGCGGCGCCGGGTTCCCCTATTTAACATGCAATGCCTCTAGAATATGGCGGACAATGGGGAATGGAAATGTCTTAATGGGAATGGATTGTCTCAACAATAGTTTCCCAGGTTCCCTCTGCCTACCTTGCTGTATGCGGGATACAGCGGGAAGCAAAAAAAGTAAAATATATAAAATGTTATTATAAAACGAAATGAAATATGAGGCAGTCATGGCACATGTTTGTGACTGTAAATGCAACTGGATCTGGGTTCAATCCCCACTCGAGGAAAGCCATTATTTATTCGGGGAATGGAGTGTCTGAACACTGGGTTTCCTCTGCCTACCTTGCTATGTGTGGGATACAACGTGAGGCTGATTTAATTGATTATTTTAATACCAGCTGGTAGAATACTTAATTAGTTATTTAAATTATTATGTTTTTAATCAAGGCTAGTTTTATAAAGCTGAAGAGTTTGTTTGGTTGATTTGGATGATAGATGCTGATCTCAAGAATTACTGGTTCAAATTGAAAAAATCGATTTGTGTTGGATAGAATATATTAATAGCATTTAATCGTCCTCCATAAACGGACTTGATGATTGTCGTGATGTAATAATCGATGTAGCCCACTGAACCTGCGTTCAGGTCGTGTGCTATATACTATGTTAAATTATTTCTATTTGACCACGAAGGATAGGGAAGCCGCATGTAAATGCTAGTGAAGTATATAAGAAAAGTGAGCCGCTAAATTCAACGTTGTTTACTCATTGAAACAAATATAATCAAAAATACTATTCTACTCTCTAAGCAGTAGGGATGTAGCATCATGTTTTTTTATTTAAGTTTGGATTTTGATTGCAACATCCAAATAATTCGTGGCGTTGAGTTCTGCCACTCAACACGCAATGTCTTTAGAATTCGGCGGAAAGGAACAAAAGAGTCTTAACACCACTTTTCCCAGGTCCCCTCTAGATAGAGGATAGCAGGGTAGATACCCTGCTATGTGTGAGATACAGCGTGAAGCTAAGAAAAGAAGAGAAGAAGACGTCCAAATAATATTTTGGTCTAGAAATCTAGATATTAGATTGGAAAGCAGACAATCGCGGACGATTATCCGATAACACCAAGCCAGACTAAGCCCATAATTAGACTAACGGGACTCAAAAACATGTATATAAAATATCGCACATTTTATAATAATACATTGAGAAGTTTGAGTTTATCTTTAAAGTAAATTATATTATATTCACTGTTGAATTTCTCTTGTCTTCCCACAATATCTACTGTATATAATAGTAAAGATACAGCAACTGGTATCTATTACAGATAAACCATTTAAATCAATTTTAATAAACAGCAGATATAAAAAAATATTTCAACGTAAAAACTATTATATTAGGGTTGGAACAAACTTATTTTTGGACTATATTAAAAGAACAATAGACCTCAGTGTCTGTAGTTGACATTTACGTAATTGCAATTTTGCAAATATTTTTTCTTTTATCCTTATTCCTACGGATTGTCCGCGTTCATCCAGCACAGTCTTGAAAAATAAAACCTTTAAACCCTACTATACAAACATATCTGATTAAAGCTAAAGTCCCAAACATATCTCTAGATATGCTTATGCTCTTGATATTAACAATCTTCTTGTGTAAATCTCGCCATATTTATAGATTTTGGTAAGAATAATAGTAGCTAATTAATAAGTTGTACATATCTTGGTTAATATTAACATTTAGTGAATGTGAAACAACTATTATTATTAGGAATATAAAATAAAAGTTTTTTTTTTAAATTATTATTTAATCTCCAGTACCTTCTCATTAACAAAATGGTTATTCTCCGAAAAATATAATTACTCCTTACAAAGCGACACCGTTATTGTGTATACCTGGGCATCTTTTCGAAAAATAATACAGGTTTTTTATAATATTGACAAAGGGTCTATAATCTGTATATTTATATTTTAAAAGTATATTTTCATATTCTACTTATATAAACTTGAAGAGGTGATCGAAAAATATTTCAAAAGTATTAGAAAACGTTAAGTTTCGACCGTTACAATTCAAAAAGTGAAACGAATTCTAATTCTTACGAAAATAAAGAGTTAAGGAAAGTTTGAATTAGAAAAGGACAAAAAGAATAATGTTATCCCTTTCTAATATTAATTAATATTATAAATATTAATAAATAGCGCGCATTTGTATTTAATTCGAATTATGACATTTAAATTTATATTTCTACTCGTGTATATGATTTTAAATAGTCAATCTTATTTCATCAGTTTATGCTCAGGCAAAATTAAAATTTACCGACGTATGTTTACGACTAAAGCATAGTTTGAGAACTAATAAATTGTCTATGATAAAATTGAATATTTCTACAGTCACTTCCGCTGAGGTCGCGGTTTCACAGACTTGACTTCCGACTTTGTTAACACTGACTAAATATTTTTTTAAATTTTTTTTACAAATAATTTGTTTTTTGTATTATTTATTTACAAATTATTAATATACAATTAAATTTAATTAAGAAGAATATTTTTTTTATATTAAAATTATAATTTAAAACACTTTTATCGTAATTCGTATCTATTGCTCAAAACTTACAAAATATTGCATGAACTTACAAATGAATAATGCTGGTAAAACAATAATGTAAGTCGATAAACATATTGATCTTAATTTCATATTATTAATAATAATATAAGCTGGTAAAAATACTACTGTTAAGCTTATACAAATAATTAATTAAGAATTATTAAAATTTTCTATAGGTATAGGTAACTTAAATTGAGACTCAGTGATCTTTAATAAATTTACTTAATAGAATATTAGAAGAATACACCAATATGTAAATATTGGTATTCATATTAATAATAATGAAAACTTTCAGATCTAGATCCTATTTGTATAGTTATAGTATGCATGTAAAAATATAATAATAAAAAATACTGTCTGTCTGTTTCGTTTTCTTAACTATAATAAATTAATCCTATATTTATTTCAATGACTGTATTATATTATTTAAGACATATACAGAAACAATATCACGACGTCAGCGTATAAATTAAAATAAATAAACTACTTCAACTAGGTACAGTAAATTTGAATTATTAGTAAACACAAAATCATATCGGTTAAGTTAGCTTGGAATTGAATCACACTTAGCGCAGTGCGCCGTGTTTCTCTGCATAAAACCGGTCGGCGGACGAAAATTCAAAAATTCGTTATATTTTTTATGGCTTCTCAAACGAGGGGAGGAATTTGGAGAACGGCGTCGCTAGGGGTTGCTTGGATTGTACGGCCGCTGCCCGCTTCGCGCCTGCGCGCGTAGTTCGCGCCACTGCTACGTTGCTTGCAAGCCAGATGTTCTGAAAAGCTTCCTGTCGTCGTTACATCGCTCTGCAGTTTTACCTACTTGTAAAATGTGGACTAGGATTATTTTAATATTTTATTATATTAGTGAAGTATTGAGTGCGTAATTTAATATGTGTTTAGCAGATTGTGTAGTTTAATTGAAAATTATCGAGCGTCTCGATGTCCACGAGTTCATTCGAGACCAACAAAGCGGCGGACATTTTATTTTGAGTACTCGATAATGTAGCGTTTGCGTCGAAAACATTAAATGTCGTTTTATGGTTCTGTATTCGGATATCGTTCGCTTACACCTTTCGTAAGTATTTTAAACCTATATTGAGTAATACTAGTGAAATCTTAACAATGTTTGCACCTAAGTTTTAAGGCGGTTATGTCTACGAATTACCGCTAGGTCGTCGATATTTTTGGGAAAATGTCGTTTTTAAAGTGACGTAAGCAAAATTGAACATATGCACGTACAGCCGGAAACCTCTGGCATTACATAAAGTACATTACAATTCCTATCGACCCACTCCGCTTCGGAGGCTTCTCACTTGTGATTTCCGCGCGCGCGGCGCCCCTAACCTCTTCACTAATTAAATTGAGATGATTACGATCCGTCGTAATGAAAATTCATAACATATTGATTAATTTTGTGTGGTTAATTTTAAACAACAGCGATGCCGAGGGGGGTGAAGCGAGGGCCGGCGGAGGGCGAAGCTGAGGTGGTGGTACGCGTCGGAGCGTCTCCTTCGCACACCACTCTCTTGGACGACAGCCCCAGCCAGCCCATCAGCTACCACCTGCTCGACCATGGCTACGGGGCCACGCCTCAACACCAGATACGACGGGAGGCGCCCACCGCACCGCCGAAGACATCTGAAGTAAGTCAATACTTTATTGATACTACACAGCCAGTACAGCTGTTTACTTAACTACTTCATACAGTTTAATCAAAGAATGTAAACATGTACAGACCTAGACCCAGAGATATTTCACTTTAACAAACATAAATTATTGTCAATAACCTTATGTATCTATCAGCTGATCACAGGTGCTTCACCTCCCAAGCCTTCTAAGTAAAAGAATTACTTAAGAAAAGAACAAATTATACATTTCTGCTCCATCACTCACATTTTGAAAACCTTACAACTGTTACAGGCACCATGTTACAGGCTTGTATAAACTTGACATAACCAGTTATATTAATAACAATTGTCATTTTGCAGGAGCCATAAGTAAAGCTAACTTTATTTATTGAAATGAAGGAAATTCACTTCGTTTTAAGATGTCCAAAATCATGACTTGACAATATTGTGATAAAACATGATAATACATTGAATCAAGACCATATATGTTATCTGTATTGTTCCAAGAAATTTCTATTAATTCTCCTAATTTAAATCTTTTCCTTATTTATAGTAGTTTAATTAAAAATCTAAAGTTAATCAATCACTCCCTGTTTAGGTTATACATTACATGAAGTCTCATGAGTATACAGAATGTTATCTTTTATGTATCTTTGTATTTAAGATATAACAATTTCTTTATATTGTATATTACCTTATAAAACTCAAAATCACAACATATTTAATATCAAAGTATATGCACTTTTGCATATATATGACAAGACGGTTAACCAAATACAATGTAGTATAAAAATTATATGAATATATAGATTTTTTAAAGAATTTAAAAATATATAAACTTATTCATATAATAAAAGAGGAAATCTATTTTTAAAATATAATTTGAGAAAGAAGTTTCTGAAATTGAATAGTAATGTGACTTTCTACAATTATGTTCTTTTAATTGGTCAGCAACAACTTATTGGGGTAATAAATAAAAAACTAGATCTTCTAACACTCAATCTTTTAGATAATAGCCTGGTAGGGTCAAAGACCTGATTGGCACAGGGTCATTGAACCTGGAGAAGAACTCTTAAGTTAGACCATGCGGTTTTTTATCATGTTGTGTATATTTGATTTTTCTTTTTTTATTAGTAATTCAAGTAGAAAAGCTAACCTAAGCTAAAGCTAAAGTGTTTAAATAAGAATTTTAAGAACATATTAAATATCATACAAATATTTAATGTTCCATATGTATTCTTCATTAATTTAGTGATATATTAGTAGTGATTAAATACTTATAAAATTTATGATTTGTATCTGCTTACTAAGCATTAGATACACTACAACTTCTACTTTAAAATTTAAGTAAAACTCTATAATAAATTTAGCTTTAATTAAAATATTTTTTGTAAATAGTGTCTCAAAAGTTAATACCAAATGTAACTTAAAAATTATTGACATTTTTGATAGAAAGAAAATCATAACACTTAAAAATTATTAATTTCTTATATATAGATTTTTGTGTGGGGCAATAATAATAAAAATAATATCCGTACTGTAGAATGTCTTATTTATGGATATATTACCATTTCAAATTTCTAGTAAAGTCCATTGGGTTTCATATGATTGAATTTTATACTCAAGATATAGTTACCAAATCTTCTCTATTACTAATATTGTTATCTATTATAGTGTTGTTACAGGAAAATGTTTGTAGATTTACTAATAATTTTAATATCCAATTGTTGGGAGATATATTGTTTTTTTATTGTTTTACTTGATTTTCAGTTTTCACATTGTTTTTATTTTATAACTTTATGTTTGAAGGTTAACATAAATTATTTAAACTGTGGACCGATCACAGCAGAATTGTGATTTAATTTTTATAGCAAATTAAAATTTTCCTTATTGTACATTATGTACAAGAATATGAATAAATTAATTTAGATTATACTAGTAGATCTATTGTGTGAATGGTACTGATCAGCTTATTACTGTAACTAGCTGATATTTTTGATAGCTTTTTGATTGAAGCTGATATTTTTAATTGAAGAAAGAAATTTAATTTATTTCATGTATACAAAAGTCTATTTTATGTTAATTCATATGACAACTTAAAATAGTAACTTGAACATAATTGTAATCTTTATTAGGATCACCCGTCTTGGGTTGGTCATAATGATTTGTTTCCTGTTACGTCATCTGCTTGATTTTTATGACGACTTCTCCTTTACCAGGACTAACATGTAAATTCTCATCATTTTTTACATTTTTTAAAGTGTTATTCCACGTTTAGGAAAGAAAAATAAAAAAATTGATCATAGCGGGACTCGAACCCGCGCCTCCTGGAAACCGACCCGAAATCTTTATACGTTTTCTAAATAAGTAAATTCTCACCACTTGAGCTGCTCATTATCTAGTGACGATCACACTAATTAGCTTCACTTTTTAGTGTCAACTTTTGGCAACGTTCAGAACAGCTACCACTTGGCGTTTAGCGAAAGTAAAATACGTCGAACAATAGATGGCAATTTGCCGAAGCTACAAAAAAAGGGGTTCATTAAGAAAAATCATCTGGAGGCATCATAACTTTAAACTTGTATATTGTATGCTTTGTATCTATCTATGCCTGATATAGTCGGTATGGAGTGTTGAGTTGGAGCGTACATATGGTTGAGAGTAAGTGTCGTGGCGGCGATCACCCGCGGTCTCCGCACACGCCGGCCATGTGGTCGCGGCGCCGCGGCACCGTGGGGTCACGTGGCCCAGGTACTTCCTGCGCTCCTACATTGCGCAAGGCAACTGTCATCGTCCTTATCGTATTCTAACGACGCAACGCCCTCCCATGCCCGGGTGGATGTGTTCTGCCCGTACATATTCCTCGATATACAATGAAATGTTATATTGAACGCTGGCTTTGTTTATTCAGCCAAAGCTTTGCGAGAATCTTTTCGATCCGATCCGATCCCCTCTGAGATGGTTTTTCGATCTTCGACATTTTTTTAAGTGTATTGTTTCTGTTACAGTAACGGTAGGGGTAAATTGATTTATGTAAATAGTGAGAACGTAATTCTAAATCACAAGGGTGTCGAATGATACTTTATGTAAGATGTCAGGCTTAGGCGCACATCTGCTCTGATTTACTTGCGCGAGACCAGCGACTCCAACAAATCAACAATGGCTCTGCCGGTTCACTATTATTAATAATAACAAAAAAATTGAGATAAGAAATTGGCATTCTTTTGCTAGAGTCCCTTCCGAGAGCCCGGTGCCTTTTGTGTCGGTTCTAATTTATGTCGTGTATTGTGTACGGTACCGTACCGTACCCTCCCCACACACTTCCTTAAAGGGGGCTTTGGCCCCACACTGCTTCACTTTGAATTAGTTGCATCAGCTTATTGTAAATGCCTCGTGCATCTATCTGTCTGCATTTTCAATTAATTTTGCTAATCGTGATATAACAACTTTTATTAATAGTGAAAAAAATATATTTTATATAATTCGTATTTGATAGTAGTAGTAATTTGTGGAAGATGGTTTCGGCAAAGTTTTATTCAAGCACTATGTGGAAATGTCTCGTCCGCGCTGCATAATTGAAGATAGTTGGATTAACCATGACGTACTTGGTTTTAAGAGTAAGTCGTGACGTTTATCACGTTTTGTTGTGGGCTAGAGTGTTACTGTGAGTTTACTTTTTGCTGTGTTCTTTGAATTTAATCAAGATTATCGTCATTTACTATTATGAACCGCCCACCCGCATCTTAATATATCTTTTATTATACAAATATAGTAATAATGGGTTGTGTATAAATATTTTAATCAATATAATGTTACCACAACACATTCGTTTTGTAGTAAATAATATACTTACGTCGTGCTAAACTTGAAGCATCATCAGCGATGAAAAGACTCGTGAACTTGTGCACGTTTTTTATCTCAACTTGACTAATAGTTTGCGAATTTATTTTAGTCGTTTTTTCTCTATAAAACTTGTTGTATCTTGTGGATGTAAAAGGATTATACATCAATATTTAAAAGATAAATAGGAATAATAATTAAAAAGTATTGTAAACAATAGTTTTAATTGACAATTAATTTAGGCGGTGAAAAGGAGGCTCAACCTGAGCGAAAGCAGTTCAGGCAGCCAGGGGTACGTGGTGCCCATGAAGGCGGACTTTAAGACGCCCAAGCAGAAACGCGTCAAGGTCCTCACGCCGTACAGTCGCCCGTCCAGTTCATTGAAAAAGTACACCGAACGCTCCAGGTACAGAACCTTTGATACAGGTAATTTATTTGTTCGAAATGTACGTACGATAAATCTTTGCTGTGTCTAGATGAAGTTATGTAGAGTTATTGTTTTTATAAATTCTATACTAAAGAACTCCTTTTGTCTTTATTTTTTTTCATAATTCCGCTACTAACATAATGTTATGGTAAAATTAAACAAAAAAAATAATAACGCCGATCAATTTAAATAAAAACAAACGAATTTGCCAAAGATTTTAAGAGTTTTCCAACTATTTTTATCTATTTTGTTTCAGATTTGACACATCATTAGGTTTATTAACAAAAAAGTTCGTCGCACTCCTTAAATCATCACCCAACGGTGTATTAGACTTAAATATAGCAGCTGAACATCTTTCGGTTCAGAAACGTCGCATCTACGACATCACAAATGTATTAGAAGGAATAGGAATATTAGAAAAGAGATCGAAAAATAATATACAATGGAAATGCGGTGAGTTCATTGTCTATTGTAACTTATTGGTAAAGAAAATATATTTAAATCTTCTAAAATAAAAATAAATGTGAGGCCCCATTTTCAGAATTTAAGTGCAGCAGTGACTGACATATTAGTTTTGTTTCTCTACAGTTAGACATGTTTTCAACGTACAGGAGCTTAAACTTTACTATGATACTTAGTTTTTGGGGTTCCATACCTTTTAATGATAATCAAGAATCTTTATGTCATGAACCCTTAGAAATATCGAGTTGAAAAAGGTCCGTTGATTTTCTAAAATAAGGTCCGTTGATTTTCTAAAATAAAATATATTTCTGCATTTACTTAAAAAAGAGATGGCCATTTATACAGCAAAAAACGCGTATTTTGACTACGCTATGAAGGAAATCAAAATTAATAGGGTACTTCCAGTTGACCTAGAATAATGAAATGTGGCAGGTAGCACCTACAGGTTCAGGAAAAATCTGAAAATTATTTATTATATTTGTGGTTAAATCCTAAAAATATAATAGCGTTAAAGGTGGCAAATTTTGTTATTAAATCAGCTAGTTCAAGTGAGGTATCAGATGAAAGGGCTCTGGCTAAGCTAAGTTTCAATTTCAAAAAAAGCTCGAGACCTCCAATTTTTGTACGGAACCCTCGGTGGGCGAGCCACTCCGACCGACTCGCGCTTGTCCGGTATTTTTCATAGACACAATGTTATATAAATTCGTCTATTTGTTCTTCCATGCCATGTATGATTTAAAAGGTTTTTTTTGCCTATGCAGCTTCAGGTTCGCTTAGACTAGTTTGTTACCAGTATTTTGTGAGTTTAATGCGTCTGTCGTTGTAGCGCCATCGTGTCAAGAGCGCTTTACGAACTAGCTTGTGACTTGAGCGTGATATTTGAACCCATGACTACGGCGTGTTGCGAGTTCATCGTTTTAACCGTTTTATATTTGGATAGATCAGTTCAAACGGCAATTTGATGCATTTAATTACAGTATTATAAAATTACAATTTATTAATTTCAAATATTTCTATTACAAAATTATGACTAGTTCTGTATTATTTATGATGTCACAGGGGAGGCCTTATACTTGTCCTTTTAATAAGATAACCAACATTGTCAAAATTAAATAGAAAATGAATGCAGTTGTGGCGCTGCCCCTGCGTCAAAGAATGACTCCCAAGATGAAATAAAATAAATAATATTTTCATTTCTTCCCTCTGGAGCCGGGGCAAAGCTGGGCGTTGAGTTCCGCCACACAACACGCAATGCCTCCGGAATTCGGCGGAAAGTGGGAAGCGAATTGTCTTAACACAAGGTTCCTCTGCCTTCCCGCCCAAAAGCGGGATACAACGTGACGTTTCAAAAAGAAACTTAAATTATCTAGTGTTGAAATGTTCATATTTATTTTATGCCCCCCGAGCTCGTGTAGTTATAATATTATAAATATTTAACATCCAATTTAGCTTTCCTTGTTTCCGCCTGCTTAGTTGAATTGTTACGATATCTCGGTCTATTAGGCACGTATGTGTGTGTGTGTGTTTGTGTGGAGATTGTGACTAAATAATCAGACGTGAATACAAACGACGGCGGGCTATATTTAATTTAGATTTTATTAATACTATGCTAGTTTTATAAATCGATAATCTAATTATTCGTGACAGTGACAGGTATTTTGCAGTCGTGGTGCGTGGTGCAAGCGCGCGATTGTAAACGCGACAGGTTGTGGGTTCTTTTCCTAATTGGGGAAAATAATTATTAAATACTACTTGCGTTGCGTTACGTTGCCCAAACGCGACTTTACACGCTTAAATTTAATGTCATATTATAGTCAAATTATATAAAAGTCTATACATTTTGGCATATGTGTTATTCTGATGTACAAGCTATGTTACTTCCAAATACCCTTGGTAATTTTTGTGTGGAAGTCGAACATCAATCCTCACAAACCTTTATATTTATAATATTAGTAGGATATTCTTTTTCTCGCTCTGGTAACAAAACAAAGCGTGGCGTTTAGATCCGCGGCTCAACACGCAATGTTCCGATAATGGGGCGGACAGAAAGTGGGGAACGGAGAGTCTTAACACTAGGTTTTCTCGGCCTGCTATAGGCAGAGATGCATAGTGAAGCTAAGAAAATCGAATATTTTTTAGAATTTTTCTCACGAATCGTCATTTCACGCTTTATATGGCTTATTATATAGATTTCTATATAAACATTGTAAGATTTATTTACTATACATATATGTCTAAACTGTAGTGTTAAAGAAAAAAAAATCTGGTATAGGCAAAGTTTTTATTTTAATTTCAAGGAAGAAAGTATCGTTTTGTTTTGTTACTGCAGATGTTTTTCATGACTCTCTTTCTTTCGATATGTAGACGACAAGTTCACGCAGAAGAGATATTGTGGAGAAATATAAGAAAAATGAGCGTTTTAAATTTTGCAACACGTTATTAGTACATATTATAATTATTTTAATTGTGTAAAAGCATCGACATGCTGCATGCAGACGTTTTGATTTTTTGTAATAATTATAATAGTAAAGTCATTGATTGAATCTAATATAAATTATAGATATATAAATTATATTTTATAGGAATTCAATCTTAATGTAATTGATCTCTAACAAAAAGACATCAAAAATAAATAAATGGTAAACGTAAGGGCGAGCGCAACAGCGATCTAAAAAAATAGGCTAAAAAATCTCGGCCTGTATAGAACTATATTTTGTTATTTATATTTATCTGGGATCGATGAATGAAAACGAAATCTCAAGATCGATTTCATAGTTGAGATCGATTTATAAAGACAGGCCCTAGAACGTACTTAGTAGGCGGCGCTAGTAGAATCATTTCAATAAAGGAGGAGCTCGGAACTTAGAGATGATCGTTGATGCCGTTTAAAGTTTAAATGTACAGGTTGTGTCCCAAACTCCTAGCACTACTTTGAGCGCCTCCCTCTGTAACACTACCCACGGACCACACTGTGAATCCATGAAATGCTAATAATCTTTTCCCTTCCTACAGGCTTAGGCGCATCAGGCGCGAACGAGGAGAACCGAGTGAAGAGGTTAAGACGGGAAGTGAGAGCCCTGGCGTCCCGGGAGGCGAAGGTGACCCGCGCGGTCACCGTCGCGGAGCAGGCGCTGTCCCGCCTGTCAGCTGACCACGGCGCGCGCGCGTACATCACGTACGCCGACCTGAGGTCCATACGGGACTTTAGGAACCAAACTGTCATACCTATCAAGGCGCCACCTGATACTAGGCTTAGTGTGAGTATCATTTTTTTTGTCTGTATTAAATTGATCTGAGTTGTCCTTTGAGCGATCTCTCAGGTGACCACGACACATACGTTTATGTGGTCTGTGCTAATCTAGGGCCAATATATGGGACTTGGAAAGGTATCTAATAGTTTTATAATAGTTGTAGTATGTTAGAAGTGATACAGGGTGAAGCTGGCAGTAGGAAATTCAAGTGTTAATTATGTGTTGATCTGTAAGAATTAACTGATCAGCCCGCCTCCCTGCAAGCCACATTTCTCAAGCATACATTTCTATACTCTATAAAAGCAACATTATGTCCCTAACTATTATATTGTACATAAAAAGTTATATTTAGAGAAAATTTTAACTCAATGCCAAAATTAAATCTAACAGTATCGTGCATTTCGTTTTGTTACGAGGTCGCAAACATTACTATATTAATTTAAAAAAAAGAAATGGAGCAGCTCATTACAATTTAATAATGCTTCTAATAAAAGTTTCTGTAACTTCAATTTTCTACTTATTAACTTCAAATTTCTGACCAACCCATTCTGACTGACTCAAGTTTTACTGATTATATGATTGATAAGCGCAAGTAACCGTAAGGATAATAGACAGGTGCTTCATTATTTATTACCAACATTGCCCCTTCAACTCAACTGACAAAAGGTCCGTTAACATTTTAATATGCCATGTATGTTTTTTTGTTATAATATAGCTATTTTATTTCTAATTCGAAATTAGTAATGTTTTTCCCTATACATTTGTTAAATAAAAGTATTAAAAAAACCTTATATGACACTTAATGTTAAAAATGCTCTCAATATTATTCAATTAATTTATAATTGAATAATCAAACGAGACATTTGCTTAATTTCTAACAAAATAAGGATTTTGTTTAGAAATTAAGCTTTGAAAGTTGGCTATACTTTATGAAACGGTTGGCGCCATCTTGATGTGTTTGGCGCCATCTGACATGGTGCGTAATACATTACGAAATAATAGCGTGTTACATATTATGCTGATATCGTCGCTGCGCGTGCGAGACCGCGTAAGAGCAACTTGTAAATACCGCGTATCAGCAAAACGCGCAAAATTGAAATATCGTGCCAGCCGACTCTAAAGGCCTATTATTGGCTACTAGACCTCACGTGATTGGAATTATCCAATCAGAAACGTCTGTAGGGCCATCGAAGCAATACTGCGGAACAGTAGGAGGCGTGAAGTTGGAGGCGAGCGCGCGTATTTACAGCGGCCGCGAGCAAAGTGTAACGCGATTAGTGTGTGCTCCCGAAAATAATTATTTTTACGTGAAAAACCACCATGTAAGTATGTTTTAATTATGTATTGCTTTTCGTTTGTAATGTGTTTATACTAAAATATTCAAATTACATGTAATTTTGCTTTAATTTAAAGATTCTGACTAGTATAACCCCTAACAAGTATTTACGCGGTCTTGACATCGCTTGATTTATTCGTTTTGTTAAGTTACGCGGTATTGCATTTTACTGAACGAATAATTATTTATTTTTTATTTATAGATAAATCCTTGCATTCTCAAGTTATTAAGTACCCAAATGATGGAAGATCAAGAAAACTTTATTTTAGAAGATGCGGATATTAATAATAACGTCGTAACTTTGCGAGAGCTAGCTGAAAGACGAAAAATATTGTTACAGAAGAAGACAGAAATTTTAAATAGATTTAATTATCAAAATCAACCAGTTATACAACCAGTGTCTACACCTTTGTCTGAGAATCAAAATTTACCACCAGAGATACCTTTGTCTGAGAATGATAATTTACCTTTGTCTGAGAATTTAACTTCCGAGTTTACGACACTGACGACGATTTTGGACCCTCCAGATACGTTGCAAAATGAATACCTACCTACGCCGATTGACTCTAATGATGTAGCAGAAAATCTAATGACTAATGACGTTGATTTTACGTCTGATGATCATTCTTTTGTCAACTTATCAGACATTACAAACTTAAAGCCATTATCGCCAGATTGTGTAGAGTGGTTTCCAGAAAGGGAAATGGAAGAAAATAAAAAAAATGGAAAAAAACGCAAAGGAGATCAGAATAATTGGAAGAGAATGAAAAATAAGAGACAGAGAATGATGGGAAAAGAGTACATTGGATTTAAAAAAGAGGGCACAAAATTTGTTCAGAACGATCCTAAGCCAGCAAGAGTAATGGGTCCATTATGTATGTCAACAAAATGCTTCGGTGGTAAAGCTATGTACTGTTCAAAATTAACAGAAGAAGTTCGATCAGAAATATTTAATAACTACTGGAAGATGACTTGGCAAGAGAAAAAAATGTACATATCTTCAATGGTGGATAAAAAACCTACATGTAGAAAAACCAACGACTCAAATTCAAGACGAAGTGATACTAAAATTTACTATCTAAAAGTTAATGATAAAAAAGAAAGAGTTTGCTTGAAGACGTTTTTGGAAACACTGGGCATAAAAGAATGGACAGTTCGCTATTGGCTTGGAGGTAGGACAAATATTATGGAACGGGAAACAACAGAAGTCATAGAAACAGAACCCAAAAGAGAATTAGCTAAAAAATATTTAACTGCACTACCGAAACTACCGTCCCATTACTGCAGACAATCTACTTCAAAGTTGTACTTAGAACCCATCATACAATCAAAATCACAGTTGTATCACCTTTATGTAGACTACTCGGCTTCAGAAAATAAACCTGTGGCATCTAGAAAAGTATTTGAAAGCGTTTTGTTTGAGGAGAATATTGGATTGTTTCAACCAAAAAAGGATGCTTGCGACCTGTGCTGCGCTCACAAAGTTGGCAATTTATCAGATGAGCAGTATGCTAAACATATCGAACGAAAAGACTTAGCTAGGACCGAAAAACATTCTGACAAAGAATTAGCACAAAAAGGGATCATACATGCATTAACAGCAGATCTTCAGGCAGTCAAACTATGTCCATTTCTCAATGCCAGTGCACTTTATTTTAAAACAAAACTCGCCGTGCATAACTTTTCTGTGTACAATCTTGGCAATAATGGAGTCACGTGTTACTGGTTTGATGAGACAGCATGCGACTTAAAAGCCACTACTTACGCATCTTTTTTCGTGGACTACGTAACTAAATTACTGGATAATGATTGCAAGGATGTCGTTATATTTACAGATGGTTGTACAGCACAGAACAGAAATAATGTTGTATCGAATGCTTTGTTGCGTTTGGCTATGTCTAGGAACGTAGTAATAACTCAGAAGTACTTGGAGAAAGGTCACACGCAGATGGAAGTTGATTCAGTCCACTCGGTGATTGAGAGAAAGTTGAAAACCCGGGAAATATTTTTACCCTCACAATACGCCACAATAACAAAGGAGGCCAGAAAAGTACCAAGTCCTTATGAAGTTATTACACCTGATTATACGTTTTTTAAAGACTTTGGTCTTAAAGATTACCTGATTTATGAATCAATAAGACCTGGTCGAGGAGCGGGTGATCGTTGTGTTATTGATATAAAAGCACTGAGATATAATCCAAATGGCACCATAGAATATAAACTCCACTTTTCAGACGATTTTGTTCCATTGCCTAGAAGACCAAAGAAGATTACGTCTTTGATTAACAGTACGCCTTTGCTTTATGAATCCAGGCAACCAATTTCCAAGACAAAGTATGATCACCTACAAGAGCTCAAGAATGTCATACCTAAAGACTGCCACACTTTTTATGATAATTTGCCTTTCAAATAATTTTAAGTTCCTAATTTGACTGTGAAATGCTGATTTCTTAAGAGAATTTAATTAGAATTTAAGAGCAAGTACCACAGATTATTTTTGTTATGATTATTATTTGTTTATGTTTAAGTTTCATTTAAGTTTTTTGAAGAACCTAGAAGAGGGTTCATTTTTGTTATTCCAAGTTTTTTATATTTTTTGTTTTATAAAAACGTATTTTTCTTTTCTTCATTAGGTAGGTAGGAATGTATGTATATACCTACCTATGTATAACGTTTAATTAATAATAAATTGTTATAATTTCTTAGTTTTAGATGATTATTTTGATCTCTCTCATAAGAAGTCTGAACTCTTACAATAAGATCTCTATTAAAAATTATGAATATCCTTTCGTAAACTGATTATGATAATAAATACATGATATTTTTCTAAAATTATATTGATTTAGATTTGTTTTTTTGTAATAATAAATACAACCTTTACTAAATTGTTTTATTTCAAAACCGCGTACCTAAAAAAAGTGTACTACTTATTTTGTAATTAGTTAAAGCATAACCGCGTAAATGACTTTACACAAAATCTAAGCCAACTACGAGTAAATTTACGTTATATTCCAACGATGGAAGTTATAAAGGACTAGCTGTTAAGTTCAGTCGCTAATAAGAATTGAAATCGCTGAGATAATTAAGTTTTTCTTCCTCCTGTAAAATAATCAAAAAGCACATACGCGGTCTTTACAAGTTGCTCTTACGCGGTCTCGCACGCGCAGCGACGATATACTATTATAATTTAGTTTATAAAATATATTTTTTTATAAAATATTTTTATTCTTTTATTGATTATATTAATACATTATTTTTAGTTTTTATTGAATTTTAGATATTTAACTAAATGTTTTATGCCTGTTTTACGGTCTTAATTTGTAAGTTGTGTTTTTAATACTGAAATACATAAAAAAAGTATTTTATAGGCTTCATTCGCCTGAGTATTATTCATAAGCATTTATCAATAAAAAGCTTTATCGAACATCAAACCTTACAAAGTCATTAGAATGTTAAAACTTTGATAATAACAATGCCGTTTTACATTTCGTCGAAATCGGTCTTTGCATTCTTCGAATTTTGTTATTTTTTTATCGTTTCTAGTTCTCCATTTGTTTATAAACTTTACTTTCGTTTCTTTTTTCTATATTTAATAATTTTATTTAAATCGTAAGATCAAAATCCGCATTATGTCGGCTAAAGTTAAATGAAGAAAAGTGGGTCATGTTTATCAAGTCATGAAATACGTCAACAGAGTAAATTTTTAAATTGACTTCTATAAAGTGTTCCGCGTAACTATGTCTTTTTTCTTTTTAAGTTTTGACATGTTAATATAAACGTAATTTTTGTTTTAAATTGCTCTTAAGTATTTTATCTTTTAATATAACATAGCAATGTATGTATGATAAATCTATATGGTTCCTTATATTTTACGGTAATCGTATATAACATTTCACCACTAAGAATAAATAATACATGTTTGCCTCCCTAAAGAAACACATATAAATGAGTTAAGAATATTAAAGTTTAATTCCTTTTAATATGGCAATGTTCTCTTTAAATTTAACATTTATCTTTGGTAGATATTTATTTACCAGTTTATGGATGGTAAAGGTAACAAATTAATTTAACAAAAACAACGTTTTTAATAGCTGTAACAGATTTCATTGCGATCGATCGTTCATGATCGATGTTAGTTTCATTATCTAGCCCATGTTTACATTTAAATAAGGATTTTTTTTCACCAATTTGTGTATTACGTTAGGGTAAGACCGCACTGATGAATTTGTAGGGTAAAAAGGATAAATTTTTAATATCACACACTGAATACGACGCCATTTCATGCCGACTTGGCGATCAGTAGTCGCTACAAGATCCGTTAAGGTCGACCAATAGCAATAGAAGTGAATTTAAATTAAATCTGAATTTACATTTGAATAATTTTTCATTTTGATTTTAAAACAATATCTTGATTTTACAAAAGTCTAAAGCATAAACTACATATTACTACTTGCACTTACATGTATTTTTTAAGCTGTGCCACCTTTCATCTACAATTAACGCCATATAACATTTATATAGGGTAAGCTCCAACTTACCTTATATGTATAGGTTAAGTGTGACATGCAGCACCTAAACTGTATTGTTTCTAAAATGGCGGAATTTTACTAACATGAAATGGTTGAGACATTGAAACCTTATCTTATTGAACATTTTGTGAAGCTGATTGTTGTTGATTGTTTTTATATAATAAAATATAATTCCAGGTGCCGCACCCCGGCGAAAATGGGTATATGATACACCTTAAATCAATGTCCGGGGAGATTGAAGTGTTCCTGTGTCCCAAAGAGAGGCCTCCGTCACCACCACCTTGTGAGTTTAATATTTTATGAAAATTATGTATACAAATGTTTAATAGTAAGACTTCCAAATAATAGATAATCATAGTGCAGCGAGAATATGTCAGACTGCCAACGTGACGGTTGTGGGTATGATACTCATTTGAGGGAATGGGGTTTGAATTTAGAGTGTCAAATATCTATGCAGATGGTCAGAGGACTACTCAGGTATTTAAAGTTCAGAACTGAAAAATATAATAGTTAAGGATTGTTAGTTTAAAGGATATAAAAAAAGTGCAGTTTGCATTCATTCAAAAATAGAAGATAATTATGAAAATGACATTATGTATATGTTTTATATGCTGTATAAGATCAATTTAATACTACAGTTCACTTATGAGAAATATAAATAATTTTGCTTTTCCAGTATCTGGGGTTTTACCTTCTGATCCATTGTTAGAGGACAACAAGGCGTTATTAGCACCACTAATGGCGCAGCTCCAGCCTATTCTATCCAGCACTATATCTGCTGACTTCACGTGAGTTTATATTTTATATTGCAGAGCTATGACAACGATAAATGAGACACACGAGACAGTCTTTGATTTTAAACTGTACTGTTGTGGGTTCGATTCTCTCTCAACAGGAATTTTTATATAACTTATTTGTGATACAACAACTTATTTGTTGAATTTCACCAATCAATAAGCAAAGTTTAAAAATTAGACGGAAAGTGAGGAATGAACTGGCTGAACAATAGGTTCCCTTATTAAGTTGAGATTTAATGATGATTTTGGGTTTCGTTTCCGCTCTGGGAATTTCACTAATTTGGTAAGACAAAATGTGTCGTTGGATTCTGTTACCGCGACATGCGATGTCGCTAATATAAAGGTGGTTAATAGAATTATGTATCATTCATTGACTTTTCTACCAACACGGCTAAATGCGGGTGTTGCATAAAGATAAAAGACATTACCTACATTTCTGATAAGAAGCTTATTTCTTTAACCTTGAACTTATCGACATGCACGAGTATAACAGTACTATTTGATATAAATCTTTCAACCAAGAAAATTTATGTTGAAAGGATAATGTGAATGCTATGGTTGTGAGCTCAAATATCATTTAAATTAATCCTTAGAAATTAAAATAAAAACTAATGGTACATAGGGACACATTTGAATACAGACGCAAAGGTTGGGTGGGGGCTTCGATGCCCACTTGCGGGAATATTTGTATTATTAACAAGGCTACATACGTCATAAGCAGGCTGTACTCACTCATTTGCCAGCAGATTAAAATGTCATTTCGAAACGAGCTGACATTCTACAAAACTTGCATCTGTCCCATCATGACCTATGCCTCTGTCGTGTTCGCACACACCAAGACAGACCTCCTTCAAAGGGTTCAAAATAAATTTAATTTTAATTTGTTTTGAATCCCAATCAAAATTTTATTGACCATTTACTTATTCTAGTAAGATTATGTTTAATATAAAGCATATAGTTGAGTTACGGCTTGATCCCCAATGTGGCATGTTGAGTGGAAAGTAGAGAAAACTTTATCTCTTTCTATGGGAGAAAACTTGCGTGGAGCTGGGGGAGAAGGAGGGGACAGTTAACGATGCACAACAGTTATGCATTGATCGTAACATTTAGCGCTGTGCTGCTTACACCTACCTCGCTAGGGATAAAATGTGACACTAAAAAAAAATATTAACATATGATTATTGACTACATGACTGACTACATGACTCGATGTTGCTCAATAAATCAACTATCCAAAATTATAATAATTTGTATATTCCAGTCAGTTCCCTATTTGTAGAGCATATACAACCAATCAAACTCTTCACTTCTTAACATTAGTGTGTAGATATGTGAATAAATAAAATATTTATTTATTTATGGTCGCAGTACACCAATAAAACGCGAGCCCTCGTGTCGGCCGTCGACGTCGTGGTCCCGCAGCCTCGTGGTGAGCTCGCCGTGCGTCACCGACCCCACGCTGCCGCTCTCCAGCAAGGTGGAGCCCGCCACGCCGCCCGCGCCCGCCCACGCGCCGCCCGCCACGCCGCCCAGCATGTGCACGCCTGATAGTGAGCCACTTTGTTATATATTGGAAACTCGATTACTCGATCATGCGGATAAACGTTTATTCTGTATAGTCGTTAGAATGGGTGGTGAAAGAATGATATGAAATATTCATAAAGTCAGAGAGACTGGAGACTTCAGTTGACCTTCGAAAATATAGTATCAATGAGACTGTTTTCTGGAGGAAGGTCATGTAAAAGCATGAGGACCTCCCAAAGAGCATGTATAAAGAGGTTAATGACAGTGGTGTGGCGCTCTATACCCATTCACAATTCGGACATTTGAAGATTAAAAGCTCCTTTCAAGTTATTTGTTTACTTTTTTGGCGGGCTTTTAATATCAATTATGTAATAAAAAGTCTGACTGTATGCAATAGTTGCCGATCAGAATATCACTCAGAATTTAACTGATTTGAATAGATAAATAAGTATGTGGTTGGATTCTGCTATCCATGCGTTTGAGATCTTTAAATTAAATGTAAAGAAATGAATTATGCATTTCTATACGAAATGCGTAATAAAAAAAATTGTAAAATTAATACTAACATTGCCTCATGCGTATAATTTCCAGACAGTGCAAGGGGGCGTTTACAAAACGCTCTCATCGCGGACAGCGACGACTTCGCACCGATCATGGGCGGCGGTCGCTTCCAACTGCAAACAGAGGACCAGGAGTCAGGTATAAATTATGTTTATGTATGCTTTTTGTATATAAAACTTTTATCTTACTGTCTAATTAGGAATTATCTATAATTTTTTCGATATCAGGATAATGTGATTGTGGTAATAATTGTTAAAATTGTTTTATTTAATCTTAATAGATAGGTCTATTGTACAAGTTACGGCATAGACGAAATTTAGAATTTTTAAATAATCATTTTATTTAAGAGCATTAAATAATAATAATAATAATAATATATCTTAATATAATTAATTGCATTCATGTTGACGTATCAACTTTTGCACATTTGGTGTGGAATGATGTATAAGTTTATTAGAAGTTGTCTATAGGTACGCATTTATGAACACCTATAGGTATTGGTTTCATTGCAACATAATACTTATTATAAACTGTGGCTGGTGGTAATGCACATTATAGATATCTATGCCAAAGGCTTACTCCACACAACACTTGCACTGTGACATGTGTTGCCAGTCACATGATAGCCAGAACTCTATTTATTAATAAAATATTAAGAGTAACAGATTATATTCATTTTCATTGAAACACTAAATCATAAAGTTTTGTGTATAATTTAATTTTCATTGTCTGTGCTACGGGATTGTTGCCGTCACGGTGTCCCGTGGGTAACAAGCCGAAACTTGTGACGATGTTGCCATTCACAAATTCAGAGTTCTAATTTATTTTTTAACCACTAGGATTTAATAATATAGAATTTTAAGTGATTTTTTTATTGCAAGACTAACTCAGGATAAAAGTTGGTAATCTTACATCGTTCATGCCATGAGCTTCCTGTGGTCACCGCGCCTCATTTATTAAAATAATAGGAATAACAACATATATTTAATTTTAATTACAATACTAACTCGTAACGTAACTTAATGACTTTAGGTATAGCACACCATAGCTAGGTGCTAGAACTTGTGCTGTGACATGTGTTGCCACTCACATGATAGTCCCAGTCATGTTTTATTATTAAAATATAGCAGTAAAAACAACAATAGTTATTCAGTTTAACATGTTTATTGCAACACTAACCGATCACAAAGCTTGGTGGGTACATTCATCGTCCGCGTCCGGGCTGGCGGCGGTCCCCGCGCCCCGTGGCTAGCACTCGCGCTGTGACATGTGTTGCCAGCCACATCACAGTCAGAGTTCTAGCTATACGGCGCGGCTCATCGGCGGTACTGTGCGAGGGGAACATTTTGGGAGTTTTCACATTGTTGTTTGCATGTTGATTGTATTATTTTGTATATTTATGTATGTATGTACATATGTGTTGCGCAGACCTTGTTTATTTGTTTTTTATTTTGGAGGGAAGTAAATCAGAAATAATATATATATATCTAGTTTCATAAAGAGTTAAAATTAAAATTTTCGATGAATTTATCGATTATTATGTTTTGGGAGGCAGAAAGTAAAGTTGCTCTTTGTGTAGTAGGCAGGAAAAACGAAAATATTATATATATAACCTTGCTTGATGTTAGTTTTTTTTTAAATAAATTAAATATTTAACAATTATTATAAAAAGAATTGAATTAGTAATAATATTTAATGTGATTTTTTTGTTGGTCTGCAATACAAACTATTTAAGTAATTTCAGTTCATTCATTCTCATTGTGCTTATTACTTACTAACTTGTTAACTTACATTTCATATTAACTATCATTCATGTCATCATATTTTGTAACTAAAATGTGTAAATACTATTGTAACTAATATATTTTTTATTGACATAGTTTTGGTTTGAGTTATTAATGTATTAAGTAAAGTAATTAATGTATTGTAATAACAATTTTATTCTAATTTTAAATTTTATACAACAGTTATTACATTATATAATATTTATATAATATTTATTTTAAAAAAAATTGGAATGTCCCAAAATAATATAAAAATATTTCTCGATTATTTATATTTTCCAAACCGAAACCATGTCACATTTTCGGTTTTTTTAACCAATTTAATAACATAATATTTTTTTTGTGAATTCAAATGTATGTTAATGAAAAAGTTATTCCATAAAGTGATCAACTTCAGAATGAGTAAATTAAAATTTGAAATTGTAAATGTTGCTATGGATTAATTGTATTATAAATAGATATATATATAAAGATTATAATCTCGAATTTTGTCATATAAAAGGTATACTTGTTCTATTTCTTCTACTTTTACATTAATGTTAGCACTGTTTGTAAATTTAAAACATTTTGCTTTTGAAGGTTTTGGTATACATTGTGCTTTGACAGCCATTCTTCATTTCTTTTCTTAAAAAAATTATTAAAAAATAAATAAATCTTCATTGAAAAATTATTTATCTCAGTATATTTATCAAATTTAAAAATCTTATACTCACATAAAATGAAGTATAATCGGAGGAGGAGATGATGATACTATTTGAAAACTTTTAAAATTAATTGTAACATAAGATTCTTTCCTAATTAATAATCCTTAAAGAAATACTTTTTTGATACAAATAATGTTTCAATGTACATCATCATTGTCTTAAATATTAACACCAAAGCTCATGTGAGTTTGGTATTAAGAGGACAGCTATAGGGCCAATGCATTGGGGTCATGGACCAATGGGACAATTGGACAATGGGACAGTGGGTCATTGGGGCAATGGGCAAGTGGGGCACGGGGCGTCCCCGAGCTACATCCCGTGGGGCTCCAGTCTGTGCGTGTAGCACCATGGGATTCAGCTCAGGGCGGCCGCGACTAACATCTACTAACATCAAACGCGACCTTCATGTGTATAGAAATGCTTCACGCTTCTCATAATATTGTTTATTATTGTTGTGGATATGTGGATTAACGCTTATTTCGTGTTTATGAAGTAGTGAAATGTCGAAGTGTCGGTGGTACTAGGTTTGCATAAAAAAGTTTTTGTAGTTCTGACAAATGCTTAAAAAGAACGTAATTTTACTCCTAAGTAATTTTGACTAATTATATCACTATTCATTTCCCACTCGGGGAAATAAATTATATAATATCTTCATTACCTCGTTTTGGTAATCAGGCAGGGCAATGCCTCAACAATTCGGCGAAAAGTAGAGAATGGAGTGTCTTAGCACTAGGTTCTCTCTACCTACCTTACTATATATGGATACAAAGTAAAGCCTTAAAAAATTGTATTAGGTAATAAGACATTTAAAATTTGACTGAACCTTTTTGCTGAATTTAAGATTCTACTAGGCCAAGAGCGCTTCGACATATGACTATGATATTAATATGTATTTTATTTACTATTTCTATTTTCATTGTTGTTGTGGAAGAATCTTTCTTTGTACATGTTTTTTTGTAACTAACAGATTAAAGTGATGTTAATTATATCTAAATGTACATTTTGAGCAATCATATTTGTATGTTAAATTTCTTTTTTTTTTTAATTTTGATAATATTTTATACAGTTCTGATTTTCTATATTATTTCATAGCAATTCAACATTTGAATTATTAATATAATGTTTTTTATAATGACAATACTTTTTAGTAACATTTAATATATTTGTTCTTATAGCAAAAGTTTTCTAATATAGTCGTAATGTGCGTGATGACTACAATGGAAAATACAGTAACACAAAAATATCTGTTTAACACATGATATGGATATCGGCATAATTTAAGATATAGTCTTAATTTTACTTTGTTTTTGATACATTTTGCTTAGCTTCACGCTGGTCCCGCACATGGTAGGGTAGGCAAAGACAACCTGGGTACGTAGTGCTTTGACGTTCCCTTTAAGATACTTCCGTTCCCTACTTTCCACATTATTCTGGAGGCATTCCGTGTTGAGTGGCAGAACTCACCGCCGCACTTTGCGTCGTTACCAGAGCGAGGGAATGAAAATATTTAATTTCCTCTAGCTAGTGGATATCACATCTTGTCTATCATTACTTTCATATACTTGCCTTGATAACAATACAAGGTATGGCGGAACTGCAATTCAATAAGCAATGTCTCGAAAATTGGGCGGAAAGAGCGAAACCGAGTGTCCGAACCTAGTTTCCCTCTGTTGCCAATTGCTAAATAAGGGATACAGCTTGAAGCTAAAAAGAGTTATCAGAATATATTTGAACTATATATATTTATTATTAACATTCCAGAACCACTGGAGTTGGAGCCGTTCCTTGCGCTGGAGCCGCCGATGTCTGCCAACGACTACGGCTTCTGCCTCGACCACGACGAGGGCCTCTCCGAACTGTTCGACTTTGAGTTCTAGTGTTGTGATGTGACTGTGTAAAGAACTAAATGTTAACTGATTGCTTGTATTGCCATACATTGTACTATTAAATAAGAGGTTTTTTTATTATGTTGATATAATTTTGTAAGTAAATTTTATTTATTTTGATGCAAGTCTCAATTTGTCAATGACAATTTTGATGGTGTAGTATGAGAGTTTTAGGTTTATTATTCTATAATGATAGGGGTGTTTGTTTTTTTATAAAAGTGACTCAAATTGTTTATTTGTATAAGTCAACTTACAATTATATATTAATGAATACACTTTAGAAGTTGAGTTGAGAAGTTGGATTTGGTTTTAGACATTAATATATTTTATTTACTTAAAACTCACTTAGTATTTACAAAAGACTGTCACACTATTAAATATTAAATTTATAATAGTATAATGTATGGCAATACAGTAAACTAAATTCAGCTAAGCTGGAATCTTTCAAACGAACTATGCACAAACTTTCGAGGAAGTTACGTACGCTTATTGTACAGTTTTTATTATTTGTTGGTCGTGATTTACTATAGTATAGTATACACACAATATATAACATCGAATCTGCAATAGATTGTAAAGTGATTATCATAAAATATTTTGTTTTCATCGCATTTCTTATTATTTTTGAAGGTGTCAGTTGTTTTGACTGTGTGGTTTAATTAATATGGATTAGTTTTGAATTCTATGTATATGTATTTGAAAACTTGGAATCGTATTTATTAATTCTGATAAAAATAGCTCACAATTAGCTAAAATGTAAAAGATAATAAACGTCAATTTTTAATATTTATTCAACAATGTTGTATAGTGGGATACATAGATGGATTTTGCATTTTCTAATGTATTCATTAACATTCACAAGATCAAGAATCCCACATTAAAACAACCATTTATATACATAGACTAATAAACACATTACTCTTCTTTGAGTCGCGTAAACGTTAATTTTTTTTTAAATTAAATAAAAATTCATATTTATTAAACACACACAGCCTCTATTTGGTGAAGTAAAGGCGCGGCCGCACTGTACATAGTCTCGCTCAAACCGGGCCGTGCCCGCTGTACATACATTAACGTAATGAATCGTGATATCTTAGCGGCCTTCGATTTACTTGTAAAGCTAGCTCTAATGTCCTATGTCACACTGGATACGGTTTGTTTATGCATTTTTATATGCCTTTTGAGTTCATTGACCCACGCTATGGTGGAGTATATGCTGTTTGAACAATATTTTTTTGTAGTTTTTTTATAATTTTTGTCATACACGTGTATATGTAAAATAGTTTGCGAACGACGGATGTGGTTATTTTTATTATTATCATCTTCTATAAATAAAAAAATAAGATGTTAGTTTATTAAATAAATGAGAATAAATCAATTACTAGGCATTGGTTGATTTTGTGAATGCATGTTGTAATGTAGTTGAATTATATTTTGTTTTATTAAAATAAACTGTGAACATTTATTTTTTTGTACTATATTGATTATTATTCACTAATTTAAATTTGAACATTTCATCTTGTCTTATGGTAGCATGTATGCCTATTTTTGTATTTAAAATCAAATAACAATTATCATATGTAAAGCTATACTCCACCACCACCACACTACAAAATGTCCAAATCCCGAGAAACCGTCGTTTGCCAAATATTTAGTTATAACATGATATGTTTCATTTTATTTAAGCTTCGTTATGAGTTAAAATATCATTGTAAATAGTCCCGAGGGCGGTGGACGATCTGTATTGTAATATTACTACAACTAAAAAATCAAAATAATATATTTAAAAAAAAAGTTATACTTGTTTTTTTTTTATTTGTCTTTGATCGTAGTTCATTATTCCAAATCAAATACTTTGATTTAATTATCTTTTGGTTCTCTTTTGATTTTTAAATTTTAAATATAATTGTATAATATATTGGAAAATTTACTTTAAAATAATAAATATATCTTCTTTTCTTATTCGAGCCAGTATCGCCCACCGCAGTCTCAGTAGTGTACAGCACAAATTCATTGTAAAAAATCTATACATAAGTGCATATCAGAATAAATTTAATGTTAGATATATATATAATTTAAAATGTGTACGTTCACGTTGGAAGGAACCCCGAGTGCGTTGATTAAGTTGGAACTATCAACACCCATTTCTCTCCCGTAGGTTCCGTAATAGAGAAGACTGTATTAAATATATC
The DNA here is from genome assembly GCA_021202915.1 of Heliconius himera. Lineage (NCBI taxonomy): Eukaryota > Metazoa > Arthropoda > Insecta > Lepidoptera > Nymphalidae > Heliconius > Heliconius himera. The sequence goes on along the minus strand of JAJHJA010000143.1, from coordinate 223,235 downwards.
GACAAATTTATCATTATTATTATTATTGTATTATAAACGATTTGTACGATTATTATTGTATATTTATATATGTATTTGATTGTTTTTTTGATATGTATGTCATATGTAGTATGTTTATCGCGAACTTCATACAGCCGGCGACGTATCCACCCGTCTGTTTCATTTGCTGTAATACGAATGTGGAGATGTGAAATTTAATAATCGCAAATGTTATTAATGAATTTATATGAAAAAAAAGAAATGAATTTTAGGCGCTTTTTCAACATTGTTTATGATTAAGTTTTATATTTTGGTTTGATACGTTTTTTGAACTTTTGTTTAGTTTTTTTTGGCGCGACAACATTTTGCTTTCTCTCGACGCTTGCAAGGTGTGCGTCGGCGTCGTTGTCTATTTTTTTTAAGTTTATTGATGTTGGATGTAACGAAATATATCTCTTTAAAAGTTACCTTCGTAGTGAATATACACTTCTTTAAATCAACACTACTGGTGAGTTGTCACTAGAACTCTTTTTTTTTTTATTTGATCTATTTTATGAATTTTTTGTTTGTGACACAAATTCTGGGGCCAAAACAAACGAGAAAGGAAGTACAAATTAAACAAAATTTTTCTCGTAATTTAGTTTAAGGTTTCTAATCTACTTCCATATATTATTAGCATTGATCGATTTTTTTTCGTTTCGTATTGTGAAATCATTTATCATCATCATTATTTCTTTGTTATTTCATTTTGTTTGCCTTTGGAATTTATTTCTTCATATTTTGATCTTACTATTTATTTCATAGCGCACCAAACACTTGGTTTAAACTTAACTAAGCACTTTACTAAAATGTATTGGATCTTTTGTATTTGTGATGTACAAGAATCATTTAAAATGATTATATTGTCGTTTATATTGTATGGGAAAGTGTGTGAAGATTGACGGAATTGTAAATATTAATGGATGATTAATCTGTAACAAAAAAATGTGTATTATTAAATTCGATCAATTCAATGTGACATTGTTCATTACAAATACGAAGATATCGAAAAATCTATAAAAACTGAAACAAAACTATTATTGTAATAGAGGATTATTTTGGTTTCCATCGCCTCGGCGTGTCGGTCTATTGATTAATATGTAAAATAAGAACCTCCTAGTTACGCTTTTGTCTATATATCTAATATCGTATCGCAGTTCATTTCGAGCAGCTTGAGTGTGTCTGTCTGTTTGGAGTGAACTGCCAGAGCAACCATTGTATAAAACTGTTACAACGATTTTAGTCGGCGCTGGTCCGTGCAGGTCCGTGCAGGTCGGTCCACAGGGTCCTAATGTAGAGCGTTACTTGACCACTATTCAAATTCGTTTAAATTTATAATGGAGATAATTTTAATTAGATTGCTTAAAGTTATTTTCATTTATATTGTTTTTTTTTCTGTGTAAACTAAATTGTAAGTGGTTTATTCTTTGTTTTTTTTTTCTTTAATTTTTTGTATTCCTCATTTGCATGATCAATTTTAACGGTATAACGGTTTAAAATATTTGACAACAGAATAAACCATTGAAATTGTAAAATTTATATTGGAGATTATATTGTGGTGTTGCGATCTCGACCGCCATTGATGTGAGACTGTGCTAATTATTAATTAGTATATTTTCCATTTGAAAATATAATAAATACGAATCGTCCGTTTGACGCTTTTAGATGTAATTTTAGTGATTTGATTTTGACCAGTGGTTCTCATTTCCTTGGGGTCTCGTTCGAAATTGTTTTTTTTTGGTCCTTTTATAAATGGTTTTATCCAACGACTATGTATTAGCTTATATTTGACACGGCTGCAGTGGAGACGAGTGAATACGGGACATTGTGTATAAGTGTAATTATTTCTTTTTTTTTTCGGTTTAATATTAAAAAAAAAAAATTGAAGGTGCAATGTTATATAGTGGTGTATTGTTAGCGCCGTCAGTTGTTGCGTTCGGTCGGTATTCCTTCGTGCGAAGACTGAGGTTGATTATTCCAGTTTCGATGAATGTGCGAGTTATTTGTTGATTGAATTTAAATATAAAGTCATATATATATATAGTTAGGTTATATTTTTTAATAAATATAATATTGAGATATGTAATATATGGATGTCTTTTATTTATTTTTTGTATGTTTACTTATTTGGTACTAAAATAGGTTGGTGAGTATTTACATTTAATGTAAGACTAGTGGATATAATAGCTTAATTTAAGCGTACATTTAGATCTAAATGTACGCTATGCTTACACAAACTTAATATTTTATTATATTTTCTTTTTCTTACAATATATTTCATAGTCATCACTGCATAGAGTTTTTTTTATACTATGTTTATTTTTATATTTCTTTATTAATGCATAGGAGAACAATTTTCAATATATTTTGAAATGGCACATTGTATAAAATTGTACTGATAGTCTTTAAAATTGAAACTGCCGGTTTTTCTATTTTCTCGAATATGTTTTTTATAACAGTATCGTAATAATCTAGAAATGTTAGCGTTCTACATTCCCACGTATATTTACATTTAGTTACTATTACACACATTTACATTTAGTATACATTGAGATTGAGGAGCAGCTCAACGTCTTGCTTTGTCTTGTTAGCAGAGTAACAAAATAAAAAGAGCTATTTCTCTGAGTGGGAATCAACTACGTAACCGATGCGTTTGCAATTCAGACGCTGAGCCACTGCAACACGATAACCTCGTAGATGTAGTGTGGTGTAATTATATTTTAACAATAAAATACTAAAATGACTAACTAAATCAATTATAAACTAAATAACCTATCTACAATAACAGACTTAAGCTATTCAAGTCAATCGGCAACAAACGCCTGTACGGGGAAGTTGTTGAAGGACGTGCTCCATATGTCGGTGAAGGCGGTGCTGACTAGGTCGTTGATGAGCGGCCGGATCACCGCGAAGCCGGGCTTCCATGACGCGTTTATTATACGGTCCAGAATGTTCTCTAGAATTGGGGAACAAATAGATTAGAACAAGTATGAAAATTGTGATGTATTTTATGGATTTACTGTGAGGGTGGCTACAAGGTGACCTCAGAGCCTTGAGTTCGTTCTTATTGTAAAAAGAAAACGATAAGTATATTTATTTTATTTATACAAGTCGCGGCACAGGCACTAATTCTAGTTCGCTCTAGTGTCGAGGCAAAGCGCTGTGTTAAGTCGATTTGAGTCAATCAACACGCAATGACTTCAGAATTGTGTCATTGCGGTGGGGAACGGAGTATCTTAGTACTAGGTTTCCTTTGACTACTCTGTCTTAAGTCCGTTTAGAACTTTCGCATATTTTTTAGTATTCCATTATATTTACTCTATAAGTTAGAATTAAAAGCAACAAGGTTTGATTCTTAGTTTGAGAGATATAAACAATTTAATCTTTTATAAAATATACTATCTCGTCCTTATATCCTTAGATATGAGTGAATAAGAAATGAAAAACTTGATGTCGTCGTGGTGCTGTTGGAGAAAAATTCTTCAGAATCAAATTCAATTTGATTAGAAAAAAATCTTAAGATTTCCTTAATTTTTAGGAAAGATTAAAAAAAACTATTTAATTATTTTTTTTATAAGCAGAGCAAAGTACAGTCCGCCAAACGAGTTGAGCCTCCAAAGTTGTACATAGTGCAGACTTGATTTTAGGATTTTTCTTGCTTTTTATTATGTTCTTCCCGTGCGCCAAGTCCAGAAACTCTTAACTTCAGGGTGGATTGACACCGTGATTTTTTAACTCTATACTTACCAAACAAATTAATCAAATATTTAAAATAGAGCTGTTTCTTACCCATAACACTCCGACCCCTCAGCAGATTCCCAACGTGTACGTCCATGTCGCCGATGTGGTCGACCTCCACGTGCACGTCCACGCCGCTGCCGTTGCGCTTGATGCGCGTCGTCTGAGAGTAGTCCCGCAGAGTCATGTTCCAGGTGCCCGTGCGCAGGACTTCTAGACCCAGCATGTCGCCCTGGATGTATTTATACTACTTTTATAATTGTAATAATATAATAGTAAATAATTATTATTATCTCTATATATAATAAGACAGTAAAAATATTTTGTCTGTACATTTAGTAATTTTGACTGAAATGGATAAAGGGATACTTAAAAAGACTAATAGAAAGCAAAAAGATTTTTTTTGAATTTCTTGTCTGTCTGTCTGTCTGTCTGTCTGTCTGTCTGTCTGTCGACATATTGTTGTCCGCATTTTTCTCTGAAACTACTGAACCGATTTACTTGAAAATTTCACCAATTGCTTTGTTTTAACTCAATTTAGGTTCTAAAGATTGGTTCATCAAAATCGGTTCAATAAAAAAAAAGTTATCGTCATTTGAATGAACTCAAGGCATTAGCTTGCCAGCGAATGCTATATAGAAATCGCGCTAGTATGACCCTGGCTAAAGAATGACATTCGAAACGTCTTGATTATATGACTGTTGATAAAAATATATATTTTTGAAGCACTATTATACAATATTTTTGTGACTGTAAAACCAGCTGGTTGTGGGTTCGATCCCCACTCGAGGAGATGAAATATTAACTTAAATTTATATTTCCATTTCTTCGTTCTGGTGGCGAGGTTAAGCGCGGCGTTGAGTTCTGCCACTCAACAAGCAATGCCTCCAGAATTCGGCAGAAAGTGGGGAACGGAGTATCTTAACACTAGGTTCCCTCTGCCTACCCTGCTATGCGCGGGATACAGCGTGAAGCTATATATATATATATATATATATATATATATATATATATATATATATATATATATATATATATATATATATATATGTATATATATAATAAATAATTAGCTTTATGTATATTTTATGAATATCAAATATCGACATTGGTCATATTTTTTAGTTCGAAACAATCAAAAATTCTTACAGAAGTTACGATAATGTCGTAAAAAAATCATAATAGAATATTACAGATTAAAGTAACAAAAAATCATATTAGAAGTCATTATAGTTGTCTTTATATTATATATGTTGTTGTATGTTGTCTTTATATTTGTTTGTCATTCTATTATAGAGTGTGAGGCCAGTCGTGGCGCAGCGGCACGAGGTGTGACTGCAAAACCGACTGGTTGTGGGTTCGATCCCCACTCGAGGAGATTAAATATTTACTTAAATTTATATTTCCATTTCTTCGCTCTGATGTCGAGGTTAAGCGCGGCGTTGAGTTCTGCCACTCAACACGCAATGCCTCCAGAATTCGGCAGAAAGTGAGGAACGGAGTGTCTTAACACTAGGTTCCCTCTGCCTACCCTGCTGTGTGCGGGATACAGCGTGAAGCTGATTTATTTATTTATTTTATTTTATTATAGTTGTCACTCAATTCTGCTTAAATCAATAATCATGTATTTTAAGCGGGCGAAGCCGTGGGCGGGCCGCTAGTTAATTAATAATAATAATCGGACCTGTGTAAGCTTGTAAAAGCTTACACATATATATAGATGAACTTAATATTACAATAGATATAACTACCATACTTAGTGAGGTATTGGCAGATACCGTGTTTGTGAATCTCATCACATCTTCTATTATTACTGATACATATTCATTATCTTCTAATTCACACAAAATTTGCCAATTCATCCATTTTCAACAAAAAAACATAATAATTATATGTAAAAGTTAGTGAGGCCTCAATGCGAATAAGGCAAAGATTCTGATTTTTGAAAGAGATGAAGAAAGGACGGAATGCAAGATCAGTGTAAATAGTAAGATATTAGACCAAATTAATGAAGTGGTATACTTGGGAAGTATCTTTAGTAGAGATGGAAGATACGAGATGGATGTGGAAAGGCGTATTGCTGCCGGTAACAAAGTTAACGGAGCCTTAGCTGCATTGATGAGACGGCGAAACGTCAGTACTAGCGAGGATATCACGGTGAGAATGAAGAAGAACGTGCTCAGCTGGTTTGGGCATGTCGAAGGAATATGTGATGAAAGAATGGCAAAAAAGATTTACGATGGAAAAGTGAGCGGTAAGAGAGGTAGGGGGAGACCTCGGTTGAACTTCGAAAACACAGTATCAAAGATACTGGAGGAAGGTCACGTAAAAAGCATGAGGACCCCCCGTAGAGCATGTATGAAGAGGTTGATGACAGTGGACGAGGCGAAAGAGGTATATAGAGACCGTAGCGTTTGGCGCTCCGTTCTCTCTGACTACCCCGCTAGGGATAAAGCGTGAAGCTTGTTTAGTTTTAGTTTTTTTTTAGTGAGGTGTGTGGGGAATAAATAATAATATATTCAGTAATTTTTAACAAATTTAAATGTTTTGTATAATATGGCCATAATATAACAATAAGCTTAAACGGGTGAAGTTGCGTACTTTATGCTAAACTTTTTTTATTTTGAGACAAAAGAAATATATATATTATGGTGCAGTGTGGTTGGATCTAAACGTAAACGCGATACTTGTGTTCAATATCTATTTGGGAGAATATTTTATAAATGTATAAATAGCTCCCCCACCATCAAATTCAAATAAAAACGTCGAATTGATCAACGTGATATATTATAGTCTTCTTCGGTAAATAGGCTCCTAAATAAAATGTTTTTTTCAATTAGTAGTACCAGTTGTTCCTGAGATTAGCGCGCCCAAGCAAATAAATTTTCCAGCTTTACAATATTAATAGAAATTAGTATAGTAGAGATATATAAGTCAAATAATTTATTATTAAGTATACATTCTATACAACATGGTTAATTGAAATTTATTTTATACAAAAAGTTGTAAAGAAAGATTTTAGCGGGCCATTTATTTTATTGTGATAGTATTGTTCTATTGTTATTTGTTATACTAAATACTTTTTTTATCATATAACTTTTATAGAAATTATTAGTAATAAAAATATTTTTCTACAAATAATTAATAGTAGGATTTTTATTTATTTGAATAAATACCTTGAATTCATATTTTCCCTCGAGCCACTTCTCAGGGAAATATTGAGAATATATGATCCGTTGATTCGCCCAATCAGTTCTAAATAACAAAAAAACAGTTGGCTTATTAATAAATTAAAAGTAAAGAAAGCTCGAAAGTATTATAGAAATAATGAGGTAACTATTTACCGTTACATATATAATACCTTTAAATAAAATAAATAAATAAATCCGCTTCACGCTGTATCCACACAGCAGGGTAGGCAGAGGGGACCTAGTGTTAAGACACTCCGTTCCCCACTTTCTGCCGAATTCTGGAGGCATTGCGTGTTGAGTGGCAGAACTCAACGCCGCGCTTAACCTCGACACCAGAGCGAAGAAATGGAAATATAAATTTTACGTAAATATTTCATCTCCTCGAGTGGGGATTGAACCCACAACCAGTCGGTTTTACAGTCACACTTCGTGCCACTGCGCCACGACTGGCCTTTATACCTTTAAGGCTTTTATAATACCTTTATTTTTTTTAATTAATTGAATATTGTATACCAATACAATATTGAATATTGTATTGGTATACAATATTCAATTAAAATAAAAAATATATATTTAGTAGCTCTCGATGATAGGCTTAAAATTACTTAGAAAAGGATACAACAATGGATTTTATACGTTATTATATTATATTTTCTTTACGCAGTATCCCGCTTAGCAGGGTAGGCAGAGGGAGTTCCCCTCCTGCTGAATTGTCGAGGCATTGCGTGTTGCGTGACGGTAGTCATCGTCACGCTTTTCCTTCTCACCAGAGCGAGGAAATGTAAATATTAAATAGTTCATTCGCCGAGTGGAAATCGAACCCACAACCGTCGTGTTTCCAGTCACACGCTTGTGCGTCTGCGCCACGGCAGCCTTAAATTATGTTCTATAAAATTACATAACTAGTAACGACCATAATAAAAAAATAGTTAATGTTAAGTAACCATTGTTAAGTTAATTACGTATACACGCATCTTTATTAATAATTAGGTACAACGAAAGTACATTGGGCTGTAAGTATAATTATCTTTAATTGTAATGTAACTTATCATGTTATAGTGGCGCAGTGCAACAGTAGGTATACAGCTGTACACACGATAGTTGTGGGTTCGTTTCGCGTTTGGGTAATTTTTCTTTTGATTCATTTTCATTTTCCGGTTCTTGCGAGATGAATACTTTATTGTACACGTGATAATTTAAAATTGAAAGAGAAATGGAAAACCGAGTGCCTTACACTAGGTTCCCTCTGCCTACCCTGCTGTGCGCGTTATACAGCGTGAAGCTGATATATTACATTTTAATTTTTGATTATTTTCGAAGAAGAAGAAAGCCTCAGTTCAGAAGAAGAAGAAGAAGAAGCCTAAGTTCAGGTCTGCCACGACTCGTCGAACGTACTATATCTTTGCCAATGTGGATATAGTTAAAACAATCTTACTTATATTTAGTGACGGTGGATTGCGACCAGCCTCTCTCGAAGACGTCTCGTAACATCAGAGTGTATCCCATACCGAACATTGAACGAATCTGTTTCACTTCCTTAGCGAAGTGTGGGTCGAAGGACGCTACTCCCATTTCCGGTATACCTAAGAAAAAATATTATTTTTTTATCATCTTCACGCTGTATCACGCACACAGCACGTTAAAAGGGAACCCTGAGTTAAGACACCCCGTTTCCCACTTTCCGCCGAATTCTGGAGGCATTGCGTGCTGAGTGGCGGAAGTCAACGCCACGCTTGTCTGAACACCAGTGCGAAGGAATGGAAATATAAACTTAAATAAATATTTCATTTCCTGGAGTGGGGATCGGATCCGCAACCAGTCGCGTTTAGTCACACTTTGTGCCTCTGCGCCACGACTGACCTCTGAACTGGAGAAAAAATATTTTATTCAAAATAGTATTACAAAGCTATAACGTATATATTTTAAACATTTTTTTATAATTTGGAACCAATAAATCAAATTACTGAGGCCGTCGTGACGTAGCGGTAAATAACCTGAATATAAGCACTACGATAGTGGATTCGTTTCCCACTCGTGGGAATGAATTATTTTCACTTCCTCAATCCAGTAACATGAGTGTCAGGCTTAGGGTTGAGTTCGTCTTGGAGTGTCTTAACACTAACTTCTTATTTTCTACCATGCTATACGCTGGATATAGAGTGGAGAGAAGAAAAAAGAAATTTAGTAGGTACATGTAACTGGAGAGGTAAACATAGAATCATAGGTAATCGCTACTATAAAATCAGTTTTATTCGTCAGCGAAGCCTAAAGAATTGGCTTGTGTAATTTTCCAGAACTCTGGAGGACACAGAATACATTATTACATTGTTAATTCTACACAACATTATAGCGAAATAACACATCTTACATGGTTTCCTCACCTCTTTTGAAATACGGCCTCACTTTGTTGAAAGCTCGTTTGATACACGCATCGAAGTCCGGTGATTTCTTCTTGCAGGGTGAAAATATTTTTTCTGTAATAAAGAAATGTAGTTTTAATTAAAAAAAGTTATAATTATTGTATTTATCAAAGCGTCACAGGAGGAAATAAGTGTTAAGAAAGTCCGTTCCCCCTTCTCCGCACGCATTGCGTGTTGAGTGTCGGAACTCAACGCCGTCCTTTGCCTTGATACCAGAGCGAAGAAATAAAAAAAATATATGTGAATAAATATTTTATTTCTTTCGAGTGGGGATCGAACCGACAACCAGACGATTTTACTGTCACACTTTGTGCCCCTACGCCACGACTAGCCTCAAGTCTATTATAGTTTTATTTTTTTATATTAATAGTGAACGGAGTTGCCTTAATGGCGACAGAATATCGTAACACTCGGTTCCCAGGTTCCCTTTGCCTACCCTTTTATGATCGGGATATTGTGTGAGTTCAGACTCAAAATAATTCGATACTGACTGACAAAATCTTCTATTTATATAAAAGTCTTGTCACGTATTTTTTTATTTAGATAATTTTTATAATTTTAATTACATATTATGTGTGCTTGGAAGTATTTAGTTAAAGTATCGATAACTCTACTACATTTACAATATTTTAAAAGGAACATAAAATATACAATATTAATATTATGCAATATATTTAAGCTTCCAGATCTATCAGTTACGACAAATGTTTCTTCACCGACCTTCACATATAGCACTGTGTTGTTTTGTAACGAATTAAGTAAAAATCCACCCGTACTAAATTGACTATAATTTGTATGTGAAAATTGATGATTTCTTATAAAATGGTGAAAAATATTACTTATCACTTATTTAATAGTGTTTATTATGATTATTGTTAATCATTTAAGCTATAATTTACAGATTACCAATCAAATTTATTTTATGTTTTGAACTTTAAAATCGATTTGAAACTTGGCGCCAAATCTTGTTGTACAATATTTTTAATAATTGAGTAAGTATATTAATATAAAAAAATATATTTGATATTATATGGTATGAAATAAAAGTTAATATTTATTATTCAAAACTAGGGTTCATGATATTGCTTTTAGACACATAAAAAAGTGCCCTACCGCTACTCTTACCGCTCACTTTTCCATCATAAGTCTTTTTGCCATTCTTTCATGACTCATTCTTTCTATGAGTCCAAATCAGCTGAGCACGTTCTTCATTCTCACCGTGACATCCTCGCTAGTACCTGCCATTCTGTGTATCTCTTCATTGCGGATTCGATCAGCTAAGCTGACTCCGCATATCCTACGAAGAAATCGCATCTCCACGACATTCATCTTTCTTTCATTCTTCTGCAATAACCACGTTTCGCTGCCGTATAACAACGTCGGTACCAACTCTGCATTGTGTACGGCCAAACGTGCAGCTGTGCTGACGTCTTATTAGCTAAGGCTCTGTTAACCCTGTTAAAGGCAGCAATACGCCTTTCCACATCCATCTCATATCTTCCATCTCTACTGAACATACTTCTCAAGTATACCACTTCATTCACTTGTTCTAATATCTTATCCTATTTCTTTGAAATACCAGATCCTTTGTCGTATATCTATAATTTACTTATAATCAAATAGTAACGGATCGGTTTCAGTATATGGAAGTTATATCAGAAAAAAAAAATCATGGCGTTTATTAACGTAATAGGACCAAATGATTTTTAAATTTGTCGTCGGTGTGTGCGATTGTTCACGTTAATCTCAGAAACAACATCTAAGTAAACCTTTTTAATTGCAGTTTTCACTGTTATATTTTGGCAAGCTTTTTTTTAAATTTAATTTTTATATTATTTTAATCTAAAGTATGATATTCGACAAAATCGCTATAAATAACCGTTTTATTAAGTAGGATAAAATTTAACTTTTTGATATAAGTATTCATATTATTTTTAAAATTATATTATTGTTAGAAGACGAAAGTCATGAAAATAAGGAAAATAATCTTTATGTAGTTCAAGCTCGCTAGTAGAGGCTCGGGCCACTGTCAGCTTGTTAATCATTTATTTCGTAAAACTGTGTGAGTAAATTACTTAATTATTGCTTAGAATAAAATAAATCAGCTTCACGCTGTATCCCGCACACAGCAGAGTAGACAGAGGGAATTTAGTGTTAAGACACTTAGTTCCCCACTTTCCGCCAATTTCTGGAGGCATTGCGGCGTTGCATGAGTGGCGGAGTTCAACGCCGCGCTTTCCCCTCGATACCAGAGCGAAGAAATGAAAATATAAATGTAAATAAATATTCATCTCCTCGAGTGGGGATCGAACCCACAACCAGTCCGTTTTACAGTCATAGTTTGTGTCCCTGCGTCACGACTGGCCTTTAATTATTTCTTCATAGCTAAATATATACATATATGTATGCACATTACACTATTTTAAAACATTAAGTTAGTATTTAGTTACATTTACTTATACACATTTACAGTGAATTGCTGTCCGCTTACAAATTATTATAGAATCAACGTTGTGGTTAAAAGTTAGCAAATCACGACTTATCGAGACTAATCGATCGTTTTGATGTACGGTTGTGGTTTTTCTCAATAGTTTTTATTATATTTCATAATATTATATATACAATGTATATTTAATTTGCGTATTTATATTTTATTTCAGATAAAAATCTTTTAAATAAGTAATTAGTAAGTTTCTTGTAAGCTTCTTAATTTATTTAAAATGAATGATTAAAAAGATTGGAAAAATCCAGACGATTTAAATCATAAACTATTTACTTTAAGGAACTGTGACTGTAAACCCGACTGGTTGTGTCTTCGATCCCCACTCAAGGAAACGAAATATTTATGTAAATTTAATTGACCATTTCTCAGCTCTGCTATCGAGGCAAAGCGCGGCGTTGAATTCCGCCATTCAACACGTAGTGTTTCCTGAATACGGCGGAAAATGGACAACGTAGTGTATTAACACTAGGTTCCCTCTGTCTACCTTGCTGTGTGCGAGATACAGCAAGGTAGGCAGAGGGAACCTAGTGCTAGATACATGTATGGAAAGTATCAAAATACAGAACATCCGTCACTGAAGCGGCATGTCAGCATTTCTTGTAGTGTAGCTGGACTTTCATCAGATGTTCCAAATATTAAGTTTTTATATGCCAATGGAAAAAGCAAATCACGCTCAACAACTTTTGTTAAAGACGAAAATTTGAAATATCATAGATTCATATTCAATTAATATTTTGCAGGCCTCTACATTGTTTTTTGTAAATATATTTAATATACAGACACAATTTTTATACTGTTTTATTGTAATAGAGAATAGATAAATTAAACTATGAACAATATAAGAAAGTAAAATACTAGCGACTCATGTACGGCTTGGCCCGAAACTTAAAGTTTTATTACAGCCAACATCCAATATTTTTAACTTTTCATAAATTTTAGCCCTCCTATGTGTTATTCTGATCCATAAATCAGTTTGCGTGAAAGTGTAACAAACATCCTCACAAATTTTTACATTTATAACATTAAAAGGATTTTTCTAATTATATTATATTAAAATTAATTGTAATTTCAATATTAAAAGGTGATTAAATGTTTGACGCATTAATGTTAATTAAAAGACCATTACCATGAGCTTATTCCTGTATGTTATATAGGAAATAAATTACTCATTTTATGTAACAATCAATAAGAAATGTAAGATGGGTTTATATAATAAACGCTAATAATCTTGCCTACAATCGAAAAACGTACATATAAGACACAAAAAATTATGGACATAATACTTTTAAGCTACGCTTTAGCTTCACGCTGTATCCCGCACATAGCAGGATAGACAGAGGGAACTTGAGAAACTAGTGTTACAACACTCCGTTCCCATTAAGGCATTACCGTTCCCCACTTTCTGTCGAATTTTGGAGGCGTTGCGTGTGACGGAACTCGACGCCGCATTTTGCTTTATTAAGCGAAAGAATGAAAATATTTAATTTCTTCAAATGGGATTCGAACCCACAACCTGTCGCGCTTACATGCTTTTGTACCTGCGCCACGACTGGCGTCTAGACAACACAAAATTAAAATTAATATTTAATTTTCTTACTAACTAATAGCACATGAGATCATGCAATACAACTGAAACTAAAGTCACAAAAAGTTTAATATTTTAAAAAGTCAGCATATTTTCATGTATTTAAATTTCCTTTTTTTCCTTTGATGGTAATAATGGATTGAATTATTTCTAATAATTTAAATGTTTAAGTGTATTTTAATGTTTAAATGTATGTTTATCTCTATATATAATAAGACAGTAAAAATATTTTGTCTGTACATTTAGTAATTTTGACTGAAATGGATAGAGGGACACTTAAAAAGACTAATAGAAAGCAAAAAGATTTTTTTTGAATTTCTTGTCTGTCTGTCTGTCTGTCTGTCTGTCTGTCTGTCTGTCTGTCGACATATTGTTGTCCGCATTTTTCTCTGAAACTACTGAACCGATTTACTTGAAAACTTCACCAATTGCTTTGTTTTAACTCAATTTAGGTTCTAAAGTTTGGTTCATCAAAATCGGTTCATTAAAAAAAAAGTTATCGTCATTTGAATGAACTCAAGGCATTAGCTTGCCAGCGAATGTTATATAGAAATCGCGCTGGTATGACCCTGGCTAAAGAATGACGTTCGAAACGTTAATTTAAACTTTATATTTGTTTGTCATTCTATTATAGGGTGTGAGGCCAGTCGTGGCCCAGCGGCACGAGGTGTGACTGCAAAACCGACTGGTTGTGGGTTCGATCCCCACTCGAGGAGATGAAATATTTACTTAAATTTATATTTCCATTTCTTCGCTCTGGTGTCGAGGTTAAGCGCGGCGTTGAGTTCTGCCACTCAACAAGCAATGCCTCCAGAATTCGGCAGAAAGTGGGGAACGGAGTGTCTTAACACTAGGTTCCCTCTGCCTACCCTGCTATGTGCGGGATACAGCGTGAAGCTGATTTATTTATTTTAAGTAAACAAAATTGAATTGTTAGTAGAGATTACCTTCATAAATCATAACAGTGAAGTTTAAATCGTAATTAATTCAACACAGAGATAAAGAACGATTTGATCTTCAAAGAAATATCAAGTAAATACATAGATTTTTTGGTTCGTTCGTTCGTTTGAAATAAATCTATATAAAAATGCCTAAAAACATCCTTTCTACGTGTACTGTGTAATAACTATATATTTACCAATTATTCATTTATCTAATAATATGCAAACAGGAGTTAATATGCAAACATTACAGTTATTTTACAAAGAATATTATGAATCCTTAACCAAATCAATAATTTTACATTTAAGGCTGTTTCTGAAGCAGTACATTAAATTATTAAGTGACGTCAGCACATTTAACAGAGCGTTAAAAAACATAACATAGGTAAAAAGAACGTAATGTTACAAAAAAATATATATATATATATATATATATATATATATATATATATATATATATATATATATATATATATATATATATATATATATAATTAGCTTTATGTATATTTTATGAATATCAAATATCGACATTGGTCATATTTTTTAGTTCGAAACAATCAAAAATTCTTACAGAAGTTACGATAATGTCGTAAAAAAATCATAATAGAATATTACAGATTAAAGTAACAAAAAATCATATTAGAAGTCATTATAGTTGTCTTTATATTATATATGTTGTTGTATGTTGTCTTTATATTTGTTTGTCATTCTATTATAGGGTGTGAGGCCAGTCGTGGCGCAGCGGCACGAGGTGTGACTGCAAAACCGACTGGTTGTGGGTTCGATCCCCACTCGAGGAGATGAAATATTTACTTAAATTTATATTTCCATTTCTTCGCTCTGGTGTCAAGGTTAAGCGCGGCGTTGAGTTCTGCCACTCAACACGCAATGCCTCCAGAATTCGGCAGAAAGTGGGGAACGGAGTGTCTTAACACTAGGTTCCCTCTGCCTACTCTGTTGTGTGCGGAATACAGCGTGAAGCTGATTTATTTATTTATTTTATGATAGTTGTCAATCAATTCTGCTTATTAAATAATCATGTATTTTAAGCGGGCGAAGCCGTGGGCGGGCTGCTAGTTTTAAATAATACTTATGATTACAAAGTATTTACTTTATATTCAAGTTATATTAAAATGTTGTGTACATAATTCATTTGTAAATACTGTTCTTGGCTTTTAGTACTTATGTCTATTATGAGTATATAAGTGAGTACTATAGCTAGCACAAAAGTGTTTATTACTGTGCCGTCATCTCAGCAAATATTGTTTTCTAGTTTTTTCGTATTTAAATATTTTTTTATGTCTTCATTTGAATCAGCCTTTATAATATATTGGACAATATCATATCTAAGAATGACATAAATTGGTACATTTTAAAAGGAAATCAAATAAAATTAATTAAAAAAATGAAAAAAAAAATGTTTGATTTTAAAAATATTTTTTTACCGTTTTATTTAGACAAAGGAATAATTAAATAGACAAAGGAAGATATGCTATTCAATAAGCATTGTTTTTACAATTAAATCGGAGGACACAAGTTTCGTTACTAGATCGTTATACACATTTGGCATGGACGTAAGAAAGGGGGGGAGCCGGGTGGGTCGTGCCCACCCCAGAATAGTCTGGTGCACACTCCAAAAATTTTACTTACAACAAAATTTGCCCCAAAAAATTAAAAAGAACAACATTTACATCAAGATAGCTGTTCAAAGCTAAAGTCTATACCCCCACAAAATATCTCTGGATACAGTTCTATTTGGAGATGCGTAAACTTGTCTAAAATATTATTTTTAGCTTTATTCGCGTTCTATTTCTCATGTAGATAGCAGGGTAGGCAGAAAGGAGCTCAGTGTTGAGACATTCCGGTCCCCACCTTCCATTCCATTTTAGGAGACATTGAGTGGCGAGGACAACACCGCGTTTTGTCTTTTTACCAGAGCAAGGAAATGAAGACAACTCACTCCTTATACTCGATATCGAACCCGTAGCCGTCGCGTTTATAGTCCGACGCTTGTGGTATTAAATATGTCAAGACTTTTTAAAATTTTATAGATTTCTTAAACGTAATTATTGAAGTTAATATTACGAAATATCGAGTTTATTGGTAAAGTTACAATATCTTTAATAACAGTATAGCATATGTAATAATGATTGCGAAATGTACCCGTAGTGAACCGCCAAAAAAAGCTTAGTTCAGGTTTATGTAAGAGCTGCAATCTGACCCACATCGCGGTGGCAATGAACAAGGTAATGGGGCCCTGGACCTTTCGATATTATTTTAAAAAAAATAGTATAACTTTCGATATTTTTTAGAGATTTTTCGTATAATTTATGAACCTTAAAAAAAAAGACCAGTTGAGGCCAGCCGTGGCGCAGCGGCACAAGGTGTGACTGTAAAACCGACTGGTTGTGAGTTCGATCCCCACTCGAGGAGATGAAATATTTACTTAAATTTATATTTCCATTTCTTCGCTCTGGTGTCGAGGTAAAAAGCGCGGCGTTGAGTTCTGCCACTCAACACGCAATTCCTCCAGATTTTTTTATTTTATAAAAAAAAAAGAAAAACAACCCCTTATATATATTATAAGGGTTGTTTTTTCTTGAAAAAATTGTATTTTGTCTTGATACGATAAATTTAATAAATTGATACTCCACGAAAATTATATGTTATCTTTTTACAGTTATAATTCAATATTTATATTTATTTTTGTTTATGTCATAATTTTCATATATTATCCCAATTATTCAGTCACGCATGTTCCTGTGGTATAGCAATATAAACAGAAGGTATGTATGTATGTACAAAATTACTTACGTATTTCGAGAGCCTCATTTTCAGAACTACATATTTGTAAATAACACAACACTATAGCACTAACACCAATTATAAACATCGAGTTATGCATTATGAAAAGACGATTTTGAAATAAATTGAAAATATATTATATATATAATATTATAAAGAAAATTAAGATGTTTGTGTTTTTTTTATTTCGAAAAAAATAGTTTCTATACGTTTAGTTGAGTGTAGTTCTTGTCTGTTAGTGTTGATTTGTCAACTCGAGGGCCCGCGAAAGTCCCCCTACCCAGACAGCGGTTGCGACACCACGCTGATGACTCGAAGTGATGCTTGTTCTGATAAAATTGATAATATGTTTAAGATTGAACATCATATATTATATGTACATAGTGAATTATATTATTATGAAATTGTTTAGTTTTGTCTATATTTAATTTAATTTTTATTTATAATCATTAATTTTGATCATCCTTTAATTGCAATTAGCAAAGATATAACATTTTGTTAAATTTCACACAGAGTTGAGTAAATTTTTATTTACAACACACCTATTACTAAATATATAAATACTAAGCAATTAATTAAATTTATAAGAATTAAATACAATTTACTAATTCTCCGTTTTTTTATCTGTTCAGTTATTTTAAGATTTGTAGGACATTTTTTTTGTCCCTATTCATCATACTTTAATTTAAATAATGCTGTATTAAATCTTTTGCAGCTTAACTTTAACTTAAGCTGCCTGTATTTTTTTTTTAGCTTCACGCTGTATCCCGCATATAGTAGGGTCGATGGAGAGAACCTAGTGTTAGGAGTATCCATTCCCCATTTTCCACCGAATTATTGCGTGTTGAGTGGCGAAAACGGACGCCGAGCTTTTTGCCTTGGTGTCAAAATGAAAATATTATTAAATAATAATTCATACCCACGAGTGGGGATTGATCCGTATTACCGTACTTAAGTCACATCCTAGTGCCTCTACGGCATATATGTTGTGTATTAGTTAGTACTAAATGAATATCAACCTTTACCTAAAAACCGAACAAGCGCAAATCGGGCACCCCCACCGAGGGCTCCGTACAAAAATTGGAGGTCTCGAGCTTTTCTGAAATTCAAGCTTAGCTTAGCCCTTTCATCTGATACATCATTTCAACTAGCGGCTTTAATATAAAATTTTGCCCCCCTTTATTATATTTAGGATTTATTTAATAAATAGTTATTAATTATTTTTAGAATTTAACCACAAAACCATACTTTCAGATTTTTTCTTGTACAAGTGCTACCTGTAGACGCTAGCTGCCAAATTTCATAGTTCTAGGACAACCAAAATTGTCCTATAAATTTTTAATTGATTCCCTTTATAGTGTCGAAATACGCGTCTTTCGCAATATAAACGATCATATCTTCTTTTCAAGTAAATGTAGAAATATAGTTTGAATTTCAACTCGGTATCCAAGCATTCCTGAGATTAAGGCTCTTGACAAACAGACAGACAGCCCGATAGACAGATAAACAGAAAGACAGACAGACGGACGAACAATAAAGTGATCTTATAAGAGTTACTTTTTCCTTAAAAGGTACGGAACCCACACACACAGCATAGGCCGAGGGAAACTAATGATACTACACTCCTTTTCTACACTCTCTTTCCCACTGCCATGAAAGTGGCGACAGTCACAGTGCTTTGAACAGAGAAATAAAAGTAATTAAATTCCTAGTGGGAATCGAACCCACAACTTTACAGTTAGACGCTGATCCACTACTCCACAACGTCCTCAAATATATAGTTAATGGAATATTTTGCATTTAAGTATAATTGTAGCAATTATAGGTAAATTTATTAAGAACTTTTACCCAGATATTCTTATGAATTTTCCACGAAATGTTTCACGAACTGGAAAATCCGTAATAATATGCATATCGTTTACATTCAATATAAATGTAAATCATGCGCGTTTCTTACAAACCACATTACCTATATTTATATTTAAATGTAAACGCGACAGGTTGTGGATTCGATTCCCACTCGAGGAAGTGAAATATTTTCTTCGCTCTGTTTCAGAGGCAAACCGCGACATTTGGCTCCGTCACTCAACACGCGACACAGGATTCAGAGGAAAATGGTTAACGGAGTGTCTTAAAACTAGGTTACTTCAGCCTACTCTGTTGTATGCGGAATAAAGCTTGACGCTAAAAATATATATTTCTTTCTATTTTTTTTTTCCTCTAGTTCGTCATTAACTAAATGTCCTCGCGATTTGGTACGGGCGACAGATAGATTTAGATAATTGGTTTATAATACATTTGAATTATTTAATTGTTGTTTATGTAATTAGTAATAAGATATTAAGTTATCGCTATTTTAATATAATTGACTGGTTTGCACTTGAGCTATTTAATAGTTGATTTATTTTAAGTTACAGATACATTGAAGTCTTTTATATTTCTTTCTATCATACATATCTATACCTAATTGAAGTGACAACGCTGCACTCGACGTCGTATTCAGTCCAACAGAACCAGCGGAAACAACAGGCTGACGGATTCGGTTCTTAAGTAGACCTATAGTCGAAATATTTTTTTACTATGACACAAGAGAACTTAAAAAATGTAATTTATATATGCTCTAAATACTATTAGTATATAAACATTTAACAACATTAAATAAGTATAGTTAGGCTCACAAAGTTTGAATTGAGAACGTAACTTCTGCTACAAAAATATTTTTGTGATAATTTTTGCGATTTAAATCGATATAATTTGTTTATTTAAGCCTTAAACTTTAAGAAATATTAAATTAATGTATAAAATTAGATATTATGAATCAATTAACCTGTTTTATCGAGTGGCTTAGTATCCACTACCGCCATACAACGATGTCACAGGGGCGTTGCTGTACTATTATCTCTTATCTACAACTCCCAAGTATTACGTTAGAACGTAATTTTTGTATAAGTTCTCGGCGTGGCCATTGTTTATGTATCTCAAGAAAATTATATTATTAAGTAATTATTTTATTATATCTTGTTAAGTTAATTATTATGTGAAAAAGAAAGTTTCTAATAAATTAAAAAATATATACTTTTTCTAAAAAAAAATCAGCTTCACACAGCGTGTAGCTGATTTTTTGATCCCGCACACAGCAGGGTAGGCAGAGGGCCTAGTGTTAAGACACTCCGTTTCCCACTTTCTGCCGAATTCTGGAGGCATTGTGTGTTGAGTGGCAGAACTCAACGCCGCGCTTAGCCTCGACACCAGAGCGAAGAAATGGAAATATAAATTTATTTAAATATGAAATATTTCCTGCCCCCTTCCCCCTCGAGTGGGGATCGAACCCACAACCAGTCGGTTTTACAGTCACACTTCGTGCCGCTGCGCCACGACTGGCCTCAAATTTTTATTTATAATTTATATTTTTTTCTATTCTACTTTAAGCATCTAGTTAATGCTGGATTAAAGTATAAACTGAAGATAAATGTTATTTTAATGCATCGGTTATATTAATCAAAATATATTTTGTGAATGCACATTTAGTAGAAAACCGTATTACTGTTTTCTTGAACACTTGAATACTGCCTTAACATATTTTAATGGAAGCGTACTTTTACAAATGAAGGCCAATAGGTTCCCATTTTAGGATACTATTAAGTTTCCTTTGGTTTAGCAGCGTGTCATATAAAGTAAGCATTAGAGAGCTGTAATTACGCAGTAGTACTATTACATCATCCTATTATATCTACGGTGTGGTCGACGAGTCGTGGCCGCTCTGAATTTAGGCTTTTTGAACTTTTGCCCCATGTACAACCGGGAAGAAACTAGTTAAAAAATCAAATAAATCATTCCTAGAACAAGTAGAAATCTCTTTAAATTTCTTTCTGCATGTGTCTGACTGAGAACAAAGTATTTAAAATTAAGTTAAAATATTCAAATTAGGGCTGTTGAGTATTATAAAACATTATACAATACAGTCGTTGAAAGTACCGTGCATTACAAATAAATTATGATATTGAAAATTAAATAAAATTTTAATACAATAAAATTTCTTTTAATGTAAAGTATTAGATAAAATGGTTTTATTTATTTTAGCCAATATATAAATTAATAGAGCCTGAGATATTTATTAGCTTTTTTGTACGAACGATTGGTTTATAAAACATAATACACAGGCGTGAGAGACGCGTCATTTTGGTTTGTTACTTTTTATACAACTTTTTCAACTTTTAATGTTTTCTAAAAAAGGATTTTTCTTTGGCAAATGTGGATGTTTCTTTCTAACATTTTAAAAAGGAAGCTATTCATTTAATATGTGTGTCGTTTTACTATCTAGTCATAGTTACTGGGTACGAGAGGATATTAAAAAATAATGTTTCACTACGTAGTACATGCAGAATAATTTTCAATTCAAGCATTTTTTTTTAATTTTAGTATAATCTATCGGAACAACTTTATGATACAACCTAGGGAGCTCCCGTGATTTTGTGTACGCTTGGGCTTTACAATGGAAGGCTTTAATACTGACAGTTAAACCTAAATTGTACCAGTTTGGACCACATATATTTAAAAATACTGAACAGCATTATTTAAAACTCGAGTTCTTAGATTAGGCCTATTGAACACTTATTTTATAAGGAATATCTGTTTAAAGTTATGGACAACTCTTAATAGTTCCACATTGGTGTTCCAGACCTTTTCCAGATGTTTCTTATAGTTTAAATTGGTTTATGGTTCTGAATGATGTGATCAATTAGGAGGTCCTGTTGGATTGCCAGATCGCTAAAGTATTAAGTCTAAGTCAAATAATTTTATTCATAGTAAGTTATTATTTAATTGAAAATAATTTATTATTAATTTTTTTGGACGTGAATTAATTAGCCACGAGGTGACTAAAGTTACTGCATCAGACTTGAGGAAAAGCGTTACAGGAAACTCAGCGGGACTTTTTTTTAAATCAATTATTTAGCTATGATGAAACAAACAGGAGCGAGCATTAAAAATGGAGTAAACTCCCAAAGCGTGTTATTATTACTTTTGTAATAACCTTTGGGTCTTTTAACTATTTTTTCGCAACTTCTTGGATGTATCCTGGGATGCTTTGTAAAAGCGTGTATTATCTCATAAAAGAATTACAGATGCAATCGAGATACAGGCGCTAAAAGTAAGTTTGTTTTTCTTAACGTTTCAATAAGGTATTGAGGTGCAGTAGTCAATATATAAAATCTTTAAATTCCTGAGAGAGGAATCTTTTGGAATAAAATATAAATTGTACAAATAGGTCGCTTCTCCAGAAAAAAATATTAATATCGGCTGTATTATCCCAAAGTACAATCCCATAGGACATAATGCTGTGGAAATAGGTAAAGTAAACAATTCGAGCCGTTTCGTGAAAGCTGCTTAGCTAAATCTCTAATCTGACCATTTCGTTTTATATATGGCAGCAACAATAATTAATTTTCGACTACAATTTCAAAATTTTATAACAAGATTTGAGTTTAAATTTTTAACTTATATTTAATGTTGTAAGAATTTTATATAATACTTATGAAAGAGAAAGTTAAATAAAATAACGGTATATTTAAAATATTTCTTATAATTATTTCCAAATTACATCATCAAACACTATAAAAGTATACAATAAAAGTAATAGTTTATTTTCACAGAAATTACTGATTTTTTTGGTTTTTTTAAATTAAGTTTTTAATGTTATACTTTTACAATGACAGAGTAATAAAAAAAAACCAGTCCATACTTATACCTAATCACTAAAATATATTTTAATCACCTTAAGTTCTCTATATTAAAATACCATAAATATGTTTTGTATTTATAGAACAATGCAATTAAGAACATAAAAAATGTAAAATAAATATATAGATATTTTTTTCTTTCATGTAATCTTTTTTGTTTCCAAGTATAATTTTTTTTAAATATTTTTATAAAAATAATTTATTATTATTAAATCTTTATTTATCTATATTTAAAATACGTTTAGTCCACAATCCAGTCGTCATAGGGTATCTTCTCCAGGATGTTGTCGAGGAATCTGGACATTTTCTCAGCGAGATCCCTTTTAAGTTGGGGTTTCATTTCTTTGAGTAATTCTTGCGAGTTCGTGTTGATGAAGAGATTTAATGCTGCCTCTGTAATATGAAATTATATAATATTATTAATGCCTGTAATTAGTGGTTTGAAGTATAGTACAGACGATGAGTCGTGGACTCCTTGAAATTACGCGTAGATTTTATTTTCAGACTTTTCTTATTTTTTTGTAAATTATTTTCTTGACGAGTGAACAATGCACAAAAGTTTAGAAAGCTTAACGTTAGAGTCACTAGCCACAACTCGTCGATCGTATTGTAATAATATGACAAAGAAAATAATATGTGTAATAAAAAACTGATTGTTGACAAAAAATATCAACCGTGTACATAGATAGGAAAGAGATAAAAATGCTTTTATAATTAATACGTATAATAATGTTATATAACTATTTTTGATATAATTGATATAAGTGTATGAATTTTTATTTCTTTTTATTTAAAAAAAATATTGTTCATAAAAACAATCGTGTCCTATTACAAAGAAATACTGTTTCCCAAATTTTTATGTAACTTTTTAATTTCTTTTTAATTTAGTCCAGGTTTGCTCATGTTATAAATTAAAAAAAAATTATAAACCAAAACAAAATAATCAGAAAACATCTTTGCACTTGACGAAACAAGAAACTTGATAAAAACAATATGTAACAACGTCATCACAAAAATTCAATGAAAATTTCTGGAAATAATACTTTCTTAAGAGGTTGACCGATAGTAAAAGTGGATCTGACTGATGATAAAGCATTACATTTTAATGTAAAATGTTCGCAGTGCCTATGTTCTAATTTATTATACTAGTTTATTTTTATAGTATTGAAATGCGTGTAAGTTTGAGAACAAGTTGTCTGTCTTGTAGCTTGGAACATGCTTTAAATATGAAAACTATCTTTATTTTTGATTATTGTATTTGTATTTTTAACTTTAAATTTTATAAAATTGCATTTTTTATATGTGAATCTGTTTTACAAGTAGTACATAAATAAACAAAATAAGTATACATACGCAGCACACTGTTACTATTTTCCAGGTTTTCGACTCCCATCTTGATGTTCTTGACGGAGAAGTCCAGCTTGAGTTGCTTGAGCTTGAGGTAGGTCTTGCCCTTGCGCTTGTAGGGCTCACCGCGGAAATACACTTTGGCCTTTACGTTCTCTGAATAGGTGAGAAAATTTTAAATTAATGTGGTATCTTAGTATCAATATTATAAACAAAAATATTAATGAATTAGCAAAAAAATATCATTGGCTTAATTAAAAAGAGATTTGTTTTAGCTTCATGCTGTATCCCGCAGGCACAGCAGGGTAGGCAGAGGGAACTTAATGTTAGGACACTCCGTTCCCCACTTTCTGCCGAATTCTGGAGGCATTACGTGTTGAGTGGCAGAACTTAACGCCGCACTTTGCCTCGACACCAGAGCGAAGAAATCGAAATACAAATTTAAGTAAATATTTCATTTCTTCGAGTGAGGATCGAACCCACAACCAGTCGGTTTTACAGTCACACTTCGTGCCGCTGCGCTACGACTGGCCTCGAAGAGATAAAAAGAGTTATTTGTATGTATAATTTAATGTATCAATAGCTCACCGTACTCGCCCCAGTAGTCGCCGCCGCCCGACGCGCGCACCAGCAGCAGCACGCCGGCCGAGCGGTAGCGCGCCGTGGCGCTGATGTGCGGGATGGACAGCGTCAGCTGGAACTGGTGCGTGTCCAGGTCCGACCTTCAGTGAGGAAAACAACTCATTTCTGTGTATGCACATTTATCGAGAGGTGGAGAACGAAATCTTTAAACCCTAGGCTATATGCGCGATACAGCGTGATGCTACTAAAAAAAAAAGAATGTACTGCTATTATAGTAACTTACAATTTAGAAAATTTCAACTGCGCCACGACGACGCATTGCCGTTTTAATTTTAAAAAAATTATATTTAATAGATTCTGTATTTTCGCACTTCCCCAAATGTTTATTACTCTAAACTAAAAAGATTTAGTTGGATAAAGATCACTGACCTCTTCGGAAACAGGCTCAATTGACATAAAAAACGTAATTCTATGTGAATTCGAAAATTTAATAATATGTTTGTTTATAAAAATGTTCTACCTTTCTATTTTTTTGTTTACTACAATATGTACACTATTAATATTTTTGTGGAAACTTATAAAATATTTTATAATTTTTTTGTTTCTCAAATTTAAGATGATTTCTTAAATTGTGTTCATACTAAAAGATTAAGTAAAAAAGTACTTTATACATTAAATATACTTGCAAAATAAATAATTAAGCTGATGTAAAACAAAATAACACCAGTTTTTAGCTAATTAGCTAAATAATAAGAGATAATGAAAGTTGGTCAGCATGATTAACAATGTTAATTGAATAAAAATGATTGAAGATTTAAGCTGTCCTCGTGGTACTCTGGTACCATTAAAGTCAAACAAAACTGTGGGCGGCCACTAACAAATAAATTAATTAATTAAAATACAAAACAAAAAACGCTATACAAAATTAATACTTTAAAGTACATTCACCAATACGTAAAAAATATGTAAATACATTTTTAAATTAATATTAATACTTAAAAATTATATTTACAAAGGATCAAGAGATTCTCAAAAAGCCACGTACTTATCAGCATTTTTCTGAATAAATCAATATGGAAAAATATGGTATTTGAAGGTGAAGGTTCTAACGTGTATGGTGAGTTAAGTTGCGGTTACTCTTGACCACGAACAAAACAAAGACTTCTTTTATGATTCACGGATATGTTAACATGTCATTTTAAATAATATGAAAATATATTTGAGGTCGTCGTGGCGCATCGGTTCAGCGACTGTAAACACAACGATTGTAAGTTTGATTCTCACTTGGGGGAACCAATAAATTTTATCATATTCCCTCTGATAACAAGAAAAGCGTAGCGTTGACTTCTGCCACTCAAGATGCTCTCGAAAATTAGGTTAAGTATTTACAACGCTGGGTTCATGGGTTCATTCAATATTTCTAGTAGGTACATAGATCAGAAAAAAAGCTGGAAATATTTTGACACCGATTTATTTTTCCATAGATAGATGACTAAAATATAATAAAACAATATTTTATAATGTTTAATAAAATATTAATTAAAAATCATATTATCATTTTGAATAATCAAAATATTCGTTTCGGATTTTTGAAATTTTTTAAGCAGTTGCAGCAACTGTTGTTCTATAGCGAAGGATTAGAAATAATAAAAAATAATCAGCTTCACGATGTATCCCGCACAAGCACAGAGGGAACCTAGTGTTACCATACTCCATTCCCCACTTTCCGCCGAATTCTGAAGGCATTGCATATTGAGTGATGGAACGCAACGCCGCGCTTAGTCTCGACACCAGAGCGAAGAAATGGGAATATAAATTTAAATAAATATCACATTTCCTCGAGTGGGGATCGAACCCACAACTATTCGCGTTTTACAGTCACACTTTGTGCCCCTGCGCCACGACTGGCCTCTAAGGATAAGAAATGACCGCAAATAATGATTCTTTTGACAAACGGTGACACTCGGTCGTTCATCGCCGCGCGAGTGAGCGCTGTCACGTACGCGACGAGAATAAATTATTGTAAGTTTATGCTTTTACATTCCAAGTACCAGCATACCAAATTTAATGACATAGCTGGATTTTTGCTATATTTGTGTTTTAAAAAGATTATAAATGTATTTTATTTATTATGTTTATTTCAAAGTATAATAGTATGTTTTATATTAGCAAATAGTATTTCTGTATATTAACTAAGATACTATAAAGGGTTAGGCTTATAATGGATAACGGTATCACAATCTGTCGACATCAATTTCAGATATTTATTATTAAATAATTCTCTTTGTTTCCTACAAATTACAATCGTACCATCTGTTTAATTTTTTAAGTATAATATACGTAGAGCATGAAAAAGAAAACTCAATAATTGCTTGACATGAGATTAATCTTTCTCTGAGATAATTTTTTCTCTTAATCAATTAATGAATATAGAGTAAGAAATTAATTTTCAATAGAAGTTATTTTATTGTAAAATTGTTTTACAGTGTCTATTGTACTGCTTTGTGACGCTAAGCTTTTTAAAATGGGTTACTAAAAAACTCTCTCTCGGTTACTATTTCCTATTTGTTTTATTTTAGTTTCACATAGTATCCTGCAGGGTATGTTGAGAGAATTTAGTGTTAAGGTAATAAGACAATACGTTCCTACTTTCTACCCAATATTTGAACTTTGTGTGTCGAATGGTGGAACTCTACGCTCGTTTCCTCGACTGGAATTCGAACTTACAATCGTCACGTTTACAGTCAGTCGCTGTGTGCCACACCACTATGGCCTCTTTCTATTTTTTTAGAATGCATGAATAAATTGTAATTGCATATAAATATTTACCTAACGTTGGTGATGGTGACGTCGTCGACGCCGCTCGCGTTGATGTCTTTGAAGGTGGCCCTGTACCCGTCGGGGCCGCCGCCCAGCGCGATCGACAGCTCGTCTATTACTATCGAGTCCGACTGCAATTATTATATAATTATTAATAGCGTGATTTTACAATGTTAAAAAATGTATGGCTGTCTGAGAATGTATGCAAGTAAGTATATGTGTAGTATTTTTGTTAATATTTTATTAAATTTGATTAGTTTTCATCAGTGTGGTAAAAAAAAACATAATAAAAAAAAACATAGACAACCGTTGATCCGTCGGTCGCGTTACACCCTGTATATTAGTTTAGTAAAAAAATAACTTCAATGCTTTGTAAAATACATTCCAATTACACATACTGAATATAAAAACGTAAAAGCAATTGAAAATATTCTTTTTAATTCTGTCTCAAACCATACTTTTTTTTTATAAAATAAAATTTTAGTACTATACCTGCTGTTCAATGTCCAATTCAGGTGATCCACTTTTAAGATAGTTGATAAAATTGTTAAATCGTACTAACAAGCACCGATCAACTTCCTCATCACTTTTCGAGCACTGACCCCCGAATATATCTGAAGAGAAAACATGGTGTAAATAAGAGATAACTCTGAAAACCGACTAAGTGCTTTTTTTTTTAGGTCCAAAAGAAATATAGATTTAAAATGTTACCAAAACGGTTTGTAAACGCTTAACTTACAAATTATTATTTTTTGAGCCGCAGAGGACACATAGATGAACTGACAAATAGATAAATGGACACCAAAGTGATCTTATCAGGGTTCCGTATTTTCTTTTATGGTACCGAACCCCAAAAAAAAATAAATGAAAAATAATCAAGCTTAGTAAATGTATAATAACTTGTAATAACAAACAATCTTTAATATTTTGCAATGTTTTAAAAATATATTTTCTACAAACACTTTGTGACGAGGTGCAGTTTAGATGTGAATAGGTTGTTGTAATAGGGTAAATGTATTAAAATGTTAATGTTACCCATACGTACTTCTTTATGAGATGTATATATATGTATAGTCGGAGGCCGGTCGTGGCGCAGCGGCAGGAGGTGTGACTGCAAACCGACTGGTTGTGGGTTCGATCCCCACTCGAGGAGATGAAATATTTACTTAAATTTATATTTCCATTTCTTCGCTCTGGTGTCGAGGTTAAGCGCGGCGTTGAGTTCTGCCACTCAACACGCAATGTCTCCAGAATTCGGCAGAAAGTGGGGAACGGAGTGTCTTAACACTAGGTTCCCTCTGCCTACCCTGCTGTGTGCGGGATACAGCGTGAAGCTAATTTTTTTTTTTTTTTTTATATATATGTATACATATTTCTTTATGAAGAACTGACGTAGGCCATAAAGTAAATTACAGGATTTTAAACAATCAAACTTTATTTTGTGATTTCAAAGGCTAATGACATTTTTTTATATATATTTCAATGAATGAGGAGAAAAAATCCTAAAATTAGAAAAAATAAAAATTTTATTTTTTCGCTTTGGCAAGACAAAGTGCGGCGTTGAATTCGGCACGCTATATCTTAAATGCGGTGGTAAAGTGAGGAACGGAACGGTGTCTTGTCTTGACACAATGTTATTCCTGTCTACTTTACTATATGGGGAAAAGCGTGAAACTGGTGTTTTGATGTCCATTTAAAAATTAGATGTTGAATTATGAGTTGAATTATGTTTTTAGTATAGTAAAAGAAATCTGATTAAAATTAGTACCTATGTAAAATTTTGGTGTCGCAAAGATTTCGCATTTTTTTTTTTTATTTTAAATAACAAAGCAATCGTGGACCGCGACTGCTATGTTATTTTATGCGGAGAACGGAGAGTCTAGGTTTCCAGGTTCCCTCTACCTACTCTGCTATGTACGAGATACATCGTGAAGCTAAAAAAAACCTTATATCCATAGTTATAGTGCACTGCCTCAACAATTTATTTGTACAATAATTTCAGACTTACATAGCTTTAGTGAAAGTTGCAAAATACTTTATCAAATAATTTTTGTTGCATGACTAATGCGATACAAAAAACTAAAAATGTTATCCTGTTTTGTTTGATTTTAATTATCATTTTACGACGTAGAAGAGGACCTAGAGACATTTTGTTCTATCTTGTACCAGTCGTGCTTTTGGGCCATTTGTGAAGTAACTAGTACAACTCTTAAAAGTCGTCAGTAAAAAAAATGTTCTATGTAGAAATTAGACTTTATAGATACCGGTACAGTGTCTGACTGTATACGCGACAGTTACAGGTTCGATTCATATTCGGGAGATAAATCATTTCTTGGTAAGGTAAGAAGACAAAGTGCGATATTTGAGTTCTGCCACTTGACACGGAATGGTTCGAAAATTGGTACGTGCCGAACAGAGTGTTTTAACACTAGATTCCTTCTGCCTATACTGCTTCATGCAGAATATAGCGTGAAGCTAAAAAAATGATCATTAGATATCTTCAACAACTATCCTATGGATGATCCTACTTTAAAGTAGCTGTGTCTAATATAAGATTTAATTAAACACAAACGCAATTAACCAAATATAACATAATAAATAAAAAAAATTAAATCAGCTTCACGCTGTATCCCGCACACAGCAGGGTAGGCAGAGGGAACCTAGTGTTAAGACACTCAGTTCCCCACTTTCTGCCGAATTCTGGAGGCATTGCGTGTTGAGTGGCAGAACTCAACGCCACGCTTAACCTCGAGACCAGAGCGAAGAAATGGAAATATAAATTTAAGTAAATATTTCATCTCCTCGAGTGGGGATCGAACCCACAAACAGTCGGTTTTACAGTCACACCTCTTGCCACTGCGCCACCACTGGCCTCGAACATAATAACTTTTAAGTAATAAAAATAATAATATATTTAATAGCTGCACGTGTCCAGCTTTCTTTGCTTGCGGAACTTGGTATGCTAGTCAGCGTATATAACGGTATTCGTCACTCGACGACGACTGCAGTGAAAACAATGGTGTTGATGCAAAACAATACTAACCTTCGACTGTTGGCGAGAACCTCTAGATTATCGCGTGTCGTATGTGGAAACAATGATTTCGTCTTACGAGCATTTTTGTTTTAGTTAAGGTTATATAATAAATGATTTTGTCGCTTCCAAAGTGGTGAATTTGATACTTATTTAGAAATCGTATAAAAATTTGAACTTAGCGGGACTCGAACCCGCTCCTGGTGTGGACCAGGCGCTCTGACCACTGAGCAATACGATGAGCTACGTTTAAATTTTTATACATTTTCTAAATAAGTATTTTTCTTTTCTAAGTGTGGAATAACATTTAAAAAAAAATGTAAAAAAATGTGAATTTTGCGAAATATTTTTATTTTGATATGATGATAAAAGTTGGATTATTGTATTAGATATGACTTTATTTTTTATATTTATGTTGCATTCCGCATATTGCGAGATACACAGACAGAATTTAGTGTTAAGACACTCCGTTTCCCACTTTCTGTTAAATTTTCAAGACATTGGTGTATTGAATGGCAAAACACAGTAACACGCTTTGTCGTGTTACCGAAGCGAGAAAAGTAAAATAGTTAATTTCCTACGTGGGAATCGAACACAAAACAGCCACGCTTACAGCCGGAGCCGGAGCCGCTGTCCCAGTGCGCTACAACGACCACATAAGCATAATATATTTATTTAATTAAAATCATATTTTAATTAAAAAAAATATCTACTGATACAGCCTCCATTTGGATATATTTTCAATAATCTTAACCAATCTAGTTCAGTTATAAAAAGCCGACGGTCAGCTGGCGGGTCGGTGACCCGATGACAGGCCTTGTCCGCGAAACATTCGATCGCTATAATACCGTTTTATAAGAACCTAATTAAAATGTATATTCAATATGAATCAAGCGGTTTTATGTTTGTATGTTGTTGCGGTTTTATCAAGAACCTTGTGCACGTAACTCATGTTACTATAGACTGTAGATATGATGCTAGAGAATTGATTACAGAGACTAATGTTGTATTAATAATTAAAGTAAATTAAAAATATGCTGCTTAATTCTGTACTTAAATTTAGAATTTTATAGAAGTACAATTTTAATTAATATTCTATCAGTATTTTATACGTTGAGGCCAGTCGTGGCGCAGGGGCACAAAGCGTGACTGTAAAAGCGACTGGTTGTGGGTTCGATCCCCACACGAGGAAATGAAATATTTATTTAAATTTATATTTCCTTCTTCGCTCTGGTTTCCAGACAAAGCGCGGCGTTAAGTTCCGCCACTCAACACGCAATGCCTCCTGAATTCGGCGGAAAATGGGGAACAGAGTGTCTTAACATTAGGTTCCCTCTGACCTGCTGTGTGCAGAAAACATTGTTAAGCTGATTATTATTAATATAGAGAAGTCTCAACACTACAATAAAATTAACATAATAATTAAATAACAAAATTTTAACTTATAAATATTCAGAAATATACAACATAAATAGTTTTGACATTATTATAACACACGTACTGTTCATATATTATGTATAGTTAAGTTATTCCATTCACATAACGTAAGTAATTTGAATGCGGTGAGGGATATGCAATGCAGGGCAATATTTTAGAACACCTCTTGAAGGTAAATCTTTGTTAGTAATAAGTATGCGACCTTCCTACGTTATTTAGTTTAAGAGATTAATTATAGCACGACGAACACGAAATATCGTGTTAAGTTTAAAAATAAGAACGATATTCAAGTTCATTCGTTCATTCTTTAATTTAGGAAAAAATATATATTTGGATTGGACAAAGGCAAATATGTGTTAATTTATGGAAAATATTGTTAATTTCAATTTACATCTTTGTATATAAAATAGTGATAATTCAGTTATATTATTTCAATTCATTTCATAAAAGTGTGAAATTTTATATCAATGTTTTCTTACGACGTTATCACGTAAAATTATCGTCTGTAATCTAAGCTTAGAGACAACCAGTTTAGTTTTTTCCTTTTAATATTCTCTAATTGAATAAAAAAATATATTTATAAAAACAAAACTGCGACTGCATAAAACTGAAAATAAACAAGCTCAATAGTTTATTAGGATTGACAAACAGTCGGGACTTCTATATAGGTCCCGATATTTTCTTTTCAGTTTAATGCAGTCGAGGTTTTTTTTATATATATTTTTTATTCTTCACTTTTTTATTAAGATTCATTATGGTAATGATAATCATGATATACCTTTTTGAAATCCTCGTATTGATCTCTTGAATTTAATATTGTGGTATTCGAAGCAATTTTTATTTACTAGGTCCAAAGGCGTCCGCCATTGGGTTAGTGAAAAAAAAATCACAGCCGCCATAATTGTTTTTTTTTAACCTCACCTATCTAAGAACACTTTGGCTGCTAATAAAAATCTAATGATACCTCAATTCTGTAAATCCATTCAGCGGTTCTGGAGATATGAGATAATAAACAATATTACATACATACATACATACAAGATACGCGCGAAAAACATAACCCTCCCTTAGCAGTCGGGAAAAAGTAATAAAATTATGTAATGTGTTTAATTTAAAATCAACAAGTAGTACCTACTTAATAAAATATCGAATAAATCAGTTAAAGATTTTCGAAATTTATTTACTATTTTTATATATTCACCATCACTCAATACTATGTTCATTTTGAAATATTTTGTTTGGTGGCAGATATAGTAAGCGGTAAATGCCTCTAAAATATATAGTATCTATAAAAAAGTTTCTTATTATTATAATAATACACTAAAGCAAGGCATAAATATGGATTTTAACTTACTTAAATACATTTGTTAAGCGCAAAGACAAAAGTTACAAGTTAACCGCAACTAATTTTGCCATTTAAAGTTAATAGTGTGTGTTACTAGAACCAGTGACATACATATTTTGTATGTTTGTAGCCTTTGTTAACACCTCTAACGGATTTTAAAATAAATAAAATAAAAAATCAGCTTCACGCTGTATCCCGCACACAGCAGGGTAAGCACAGGGAATCTAGTGTTGAGACACTCCGTTGTCCATTTTCTGCCGCATTCTGGAGGCGTAGCGTGTTGAGTGACAGAACGCAACACCTCGCTTTAACTCGACACCAGAGCGAAGAAATGGAAAGATAAATTTAAATAAATATTTCACCTCCTCGAGTGGGGATCGACCCACAACCAGTCGATTTTACTGTCACACTTTGTGCCACTGCGCCACGACTGGCCTCACCGATTTTACAAATAACGCTTAATTTATTTTTATTTTTTATTTATTTCTATATATTTAAACGATTAAGCGCATAGTTTCAAATATTTAAAATTAAAAATCAGGTTCACGATGTATCCCGCACATAGGAACCTACATATTTAAAAGTTGTAACCTATATTTGTAAGTCATTTATTAACAAAGAAAAAGAAGAATATTAGTAATATGTTTTTTTGTCTTCTATAATAAAAAAATGTTTATATTTTATATGGGGAAATACAAGAACTAATACTAGTTTTGCTGTGAGATATGGTTTTAAACGCTCATATGTCTTAGTACTACTCAGATTACAACTTAGCGATTAAAATGACAAAAACATTTTATTATTTGTATTTAGACACTCTTGCTTTGCTCTTGCGTGGTACAAGTTTGACTATAAACGCTACTGGTTGTGGGTTCGATCCCCACTCGAGAAAATGAATTATTTATTTAAATTGATATTTTTACTTCATCGGTCTTGTGTTGAGGCAAAGCGCGGCGTTAAGATTCATCATTCGACAGGCAATGCTTCCGGAATTCAGCGGAAAGTGGGGAACGGAGTGTCTTAACACTAGGTTCTCTCTGCCTATCCTGTCATGTGAGCGATACAGAGTGAAATGTTTTCTTAGACACTTGTAGAATTGTAGTAATTTCATAGTTGGTTAACAGCATGGCTTGGCTATAATCTTTATTTTATATTAATCTAATGGTTGTGGGTTCGATTTCCACCCCAAGAAATATTCATACTTAAAAATATATCCACTCGTTTCTGTGATATAATCAGAAAGTGATTTATGGCATTTTTTCCAATAAATATAATTATAGTTACGCGATTAAAATGCCCAACAGAATTGAGAAAAATTTCAAGATTCCAGATTCATTCAAGATTCCAAAAAAAAAATTATTAATTAAATTTTCAATATCAAACGTGGAGTATATACATAAGTAAAGAAGAAATTATAAAATTTAACTTAATATTAAACATATCACCTATGTTACTCAACTAGCGTACTTTAAATTCCTTTATTAACTTCCGTGGATCTTGTTGGAATTATTTGAAATCCTAATACAGGCTTAAATACACTTAAGATAAGGGTGGAAATTGCGTATCACTGTATATGCTAACCATTATGTAATAACTGTTTTAATGTGAGAAGTGATATATAACCATAGAAGAATATTATATCATTGCACTTTCAAAAACTATCCTATTAAAATGTAAGAACAGCTAAAAAAGTATTTTTTAATTTAAATTAAATTTTAATTTAGATTAGAACATGGGAATGAAAATAACTCATTGCCCCAATTGGAGATCGAATCTACAACCACGCGTTTACATGTGGCTGTGACACTGATACACGATGGTCTTAACTTAGTTTATTAGTAAATTTAATTTACTCAAATGAACGTCTAAAATTTGTCAATATTTGTTTTGTTTTAACATTTTTGTTAGAAATAATTTACATGTATGCATTAGTAGGATCATGATAAATGCATAACAAACAAAAATGTAAACTTAGATTTTAACTAAATATGTGGGAAAACAATTACGTAATATCACCTGAGTCGATAATTGGTTCTTCTCGTGAAGTAGAGTTATTTTTCCAATCAATTATAAAAATTATAAACAAAATAACGAAAAGGAAAAAATATATAAAATTTCCTTTACATTATTTTGATTCGTCAAAGCAAATCGTTTCTAATTATAAAAGAATGTGATATTATTAACATTAATATGACACAATAAATATTGCAAAAATCAGCCATTGTACCTAATCATTAATTTACTAACGGATTTCTTTTTCACCTTTACACTGCAGATAGCAGAATAGTCGGAGAGAACCTAGTGTTAAGACACTCCCCCGATTACCGGAGGCATTGCGTGTTGAGTGGCGAAACTCAACATCGCGTTTTCCTTCGTTACCAGAGGGAGGAAAATGAAAAGATTTTTTTTTTATTTCCTCGAATGGGAATCGAACCCACAAGCTGTGACGCTTGCGCCTCTGCACCACGACTGGTTGATATTTTAATATATAAATATAAATTCATAGTATCAGTTGATGGAGACTTAAGTATGATATAAACGAGCATGAGGAAGTTACTTACCAAAGAAAGTGCTCAAATTCGCAACGTGTGATACTCGCGGTGAGAGTCACACACTTTCACGTTTGTATTAAAATTATTTCTTTAAATAATATACAATTACGTCATTATTTTAATGAAGATGCTAGTTATAAAAGTTGTAAAATATGCAGAAAAACAAAAATAAATATCTTTTTTTCGGCTTCATACTGAATCTCTCATAAAGCAGGGTAAACAAAGGGAACATGAACAGTGTTAGAAAATTTCTTTCCACACTTCTCACTTTGAGTGGCGGAACTTAACGCCTACGCCGAAATTAAGCGTTATTTGTAAATGAGTAAATGAAAATAATTTCTTCCCCTGAGTGGGAATCGAACTCACAACTATTCGTTGAGTTCAAAGTCCGGTCTGCTCTTACTACATTCCTGTAAAGATATACCTATATTTTTTTTAAATGACTATATTTGAAACATATGCAAATGTGCATTTATCCTAAATAAATCCCTAAAACGAATGTACCTAAAACAAATCTAAGTTGGTCCGTTTTTGAGAAGGCCAATTACAATAATTATTTAGTTATTATGTTGATCTTTTATTTGAATCCATAAGTTATTATTTATTCATCAGCGTAATATCATCCTTCTAATTTTCAAAAAGGTGGAAAATTATAATTGAAACCGAAATAAGATAAGGATTTCTTGGGAATCCAACACAGAATATTTTTATTTTCAACTTTTTTCTGCAGTAGCTTGGCAATGAATTATGGAAATGACTACAATTGTTATCATTAATAATAATTATTTTGTTGATAGTTATCAATTGGAGAAATAAGGGCATGGTGAAGTGAAAAATAATATCGTTGTTGTTGTATAATTTAAGTTAATTAATCTTTACGAGAATGAGAGCCATTTTTAAATAATACTTCTATTAATGTTTTGGTAAAATTGGTTTGTATTATGAGTACACTAAGACCTGAATTTATAAATCGTTCTTAACTCTGACATCGCTCTTGAGACTGATCTTGAAATGCCGTTTTCATTCATAATCTAATGCATAAAGGAAAACGGCATCTCAAGATCAGATTTGGGAGCTATTTATAAATACGAGCCTAAATAATCGACGAGAGAATATGTAAAATGAAAAATAAAAATATTGTCAAATTTAAACGTATAGCATATTTTAATATAATCGTTTCATTGACATTCGTTTACTTATTATGTAATTTTTTTTTATAAATAAGTAAATTGTATATATAATAAGTAAATTTTATTTTTTTCTTTTTACTTGGCTTTATCAAATAAATCGTGTAAGTGTTCGAAAGGTCAGATTTTCCAATATGTATTGTCGAATATAGAAATAAATATAATCTAAATAAAAAAATAATCTAAATTAAATAATTACAACAATGCTTATTATTGGGGTACTAATTGTCATAAGAAGATAAGAAGAGGTGCATTTTTTAAATTTGATTTTAATTATAAAGATCTTATTTAAAGATAAAAAAATGTCATAAAAAACCTTTATAATTATTATACTAATGTTTCTCTAAGGATGATCTCAGAAAATAAAAAACTGTACAGTAACGGCCGAGACGGGTCAATGTCCTTAAATGCATTACTTGTATCACAGGTTCGATATCAGTTCTTAATTACATTGTATTTATAATGTAAACTTATTTCAAATTGATATTTGTAATCAACAAATGAACAAAGTTGATAGCTTAAAAAAGATTTAGATTATAATAAAACATATAAATTAGTTTGTGATCAGAAAAAACTATATAATTGACTAGGTATTCCTTAATTAATTTTAGTTGTAAACTATTGTATTATTTTCTATGTATAATAAAAAAATCACAATATTCAATACTAATAAAAATTAATGAAAAAGTCCATAATTGTTATATTTTGTGTGTACTAAACATGTAGCAGGAAATTAAAACGGAATAAAGCACTTGTATGTCTACTTTCATTTAAAGATTAAACTAAACTTACTTGAATTTGAAGAGCTCGGCGCAAGTACGGCTATAAAAACGAAAAATAAAACTTGATATCTCTCCATCTTGAATAATAAAAACTATATAATTTTCCCGCTATTCGAAATTTAAATGTGACTATAGATAATGTTTAATCCTTATATTTTTTTATTCCCGCGCAAGCGTCTGCCGTGTACAGCCTTTGGAAGCTATGTGTTCGCGAGTTTGCAGTCTTCGACTGATCTTCCACTTTCCTTTCTAGGCGAAGCCAGGTCCGCAGGTAGAGCCTGTTTGATTGTTTTTGTTTAGATCAACGATCATTAGGTCTTTTATATGTACACTTGCACAGATTTTATTATTTTCATTATTTCATTATGTTTATATTTTGTTAATAATAATTTTAAATGAATTTGTTAATAATATAATTTTTGGTTTCAGGTTTTCATATTATATATATATTTTTTTGCTTATATGAATTTAACAATAACATAATAAAAAAAAATAATTCGTATTTTTTACGATTAAAAAAAAAGAATATGCACAATAACATAAACATTAAACTAATGTAATATATAAAATTACATTTAAAAATCTAAATAATTTCAAATATGAAAACAGGATAAAGTGTAACCAAATAAAAAAAAGATGAAAATAAATTTGAGCCCAAATCAACTACGAATCTCAAGACTAACCGTTACTTACCGGTTTGACAGTAACCGACTTTCCGAAGCTCTATCACACGGCAAAAATGTAACGTGCTAAGAATCTTATATTATGTTTTACATCAATTATTTTATATAATTTTTCTACGAGAACTCAGTCACGTAGTTGAAATATGTACAATCCTATTGAGATTAATTATTGTAGTTAAAAATTATTCATACGTTTTATGTGTTTTATATTTATGTATGTATTGGAAAACCACAGCATATTTGTAAGGTTTTAATTAATAAAAAAGTATTCTTATTTTATATCATAGCCATTAAGAAGTTTAATTTTAAGCAACAAAATTTACAAAACGGTAGTACCACTTTGTACAACCATTTGGTAGCACAGACAAAACATAAGTTTAACTAATTCTGATTCTAGTTTGGTTTAATTTGTAATGCAGAATTTCTTGAAGTATATAAATGTATACTATTTATATATTTTGCTTGAACGCAAAAAAATAAATATTTTCGTCGTATTTGGGCTAAGTGGTGGTTTTCTATCAATAAAAAATATGAGATATGAATATTATTTTTTTAGGAATTATTAATTATTTATTAACAAATATGTTGTTGGGACTTTACACAGTTATCTATTTAACTATACATCTGTTTATGTTTTTTTATAGTCATTTTTTATTTTTTTATATTTCATATTAGAAATTTTATGTACTTGTCCAAGAAAAAATAACTACTTAAGTGTAATAAAAAATATTAATTTATTGTCTTCTGGTGTTAAAAACTCTATGGTTTTCTAACATTCTATGATAGTTTACTAGACTAAAAATTGAAGAACTCGTCTTCGTCATATGGCTCCTCTTTATCACTTGTGACACGAAGAGCTGATAATTTGAATCCACTTTGCTGCATTTCGTCAATTTTTGGCAGGTTTTCTTTGATCATTTCTTCGACATTTATTTTATTTAACTCTTGCTGTACTTTTTCTTTGATTGGCCCTTCTAACGCATCCATAATTTGGTATCTTAGTAAGTTAGGCAAAATATTTACAACAAATTCGATAATATAGTCCAATGTGCCCGCGCCATCGAACCGTACTTGAATGTTCCCAACTTCTAAATCGAGGTCCCTAAATTGAAGTTTTTTTCTTGTGTCCAAAGGTTGTGCAAGAATAATTCTCCCACTAATATATTCCACCGAAAAGGAAGCTCTGCCAGCTCTAGAAAGTAAGCCACTGATTGCAACTATATCCCACTGAGTTGTTCCCTCCAGCTTCTGAGTACCAATTTCGAAATCCGCTACAACCGTGTTATTTTCCAATTTCAAAGTAATGTTCCCTACACGTTGAAAGGATGATATACCTGTGACCCATGTGTGAGTCAAGGAAACTGTAAACATACTTGCAGTTGTGTTGTAATCATTAATTTTATATGGATCCATTTCCATGTCGCGAACCTTCTTCCTTACGTCTGCAATAACCATATCTAAAGGTGATATAGAATTTGGGAACTGTATATCACCTGCAAATTCATCGAGTTTCTTGTTAATTTCTTCTCTTGCTTTAGAGTATGCTTCTTTTAGAATGTACGGTTTTATGGAATCAAATAGGAATGTACCAATAGAATTTACAACGCCTTGTAACATGCTACCAAAAAAACCAGCATTTTGGAAGTTCATTGCTATAGTACTGAAACCAATATCGATTACGATGTCTTGAGCTCTTAGCTTTCCATCACGTTCCACTCCTAGATTACCTTTAGCTGTTACCTTGATGCCAGTTATGTCGACGGTGAAAGGTCCGTCAACTCTGTTTATCCAAGTTGACATCGTATAATTTCCTCTGGCTTGTAGCTTGTCGATTGCTAG
Organism: Heliconius himera; assembly: GCA_021202915.1. Lineage (NCBI taxonomy): Eukaryota > Metazoa > Arthropoda > Insecta > Lepidoptera > Nymphalidae > Heliconius > Heliconius himera. The sequence goes on along the minus strand of JAJHJA010000143.1, from coordinate 182,688 downwards.
GCCGGCATAGACCTGGAATGATTATTAATGTGGATTATTTTAGACAATATTGTCACATATAAAATATTTTTTAATATAAATTGAAAAGTTTTACATAAAGTATTTTTTGCATTTAATATATTTTCTAAATATTTGGAAATAAATATTATTTTACCTGTAATGATCCAACTTCCGCATTTACATAGAGTATACGAAATTTACTGATACCATAAACGGCTGTTTTTTTAAAATAAAGAGTTCCCAGAGAGATAGATTGTTTCATATCAGGAACATCGTACGGATCTGGGACTTTTACGCCTGGGATTCCTTGAGGATTTGGCTGTTTAAAATGCTCTAGCACTTTCGTTATGGATTCACTCATCTTTTTCTCTCCATCAGCAAGGTGCGACTCGGTGGTGGATGGGACATCTGAAATATATTATATATATCTTTTAATGAAAACTTACTATTCTATCCATAAAGATTATAATAAAGTTAATATGTAGAAATAGATGGCATTAATTTTCATATAATGAAGAACATATAGAATATCATATAATGAAAGAAGTAAATGATTGTAATACGCTTACTGTAATATTTTCAAAATAAAAAACATTCTTGTTAAAAAGCAAATGCAAAAACATTTTTCTCAGTAGCAGTTGCGACTGAATAAAAGTGTTTGTAATGTGACATAGTTAAAATAATATTTTGATTTTGAAATTACCAAAGTAACTGTTAAATATTTAAAAAAATTATCGAATCGCCTTAAAAATATGAATTCTGTTACGATTTTGATGTAGAACGTAGTGTTAAGACACTTCCATTCCACTCGTATTTGTTAAAAGATGTAATATATTTAATAAATATGGAAATATAATACGAGTACTACAATCATCGTTTCGCAGAAAGCGTTATAGATATCAAGACTACATAACCTTATCAAAACAAGTTACTGTGTAATAATTAGTAATATTTTTAACTTTTATGCCATTAAAAACGATATATAGAGAAGAGAGTTTAAATAAAGATTTAAGATCAAAATATAAAAAAATATATATTATTTAATAACAATACTTTTTTTAATTTTAAGCTGCTGACACCATCTTGTTATTAAGTTTAATATTAAAAATATTTTTTTCAAGTAACTAAATATAATATGAACTATATTTATTATTTAATTAAGCGTTATTCCTTGTTAAAACGTAAAAATTTTAATAGGTTAATAAAATTACATATACTCAAAGTTAGACTTTTAATTTCTAACCCATAAACGCAACGCTATCACATAAAATATAAAAAATAATTTTTCACTTTAAAATGTAAAACTTGATAAAATATATATTACTTTACCTTCGCAATATGAAGAAGAAGAAAATAAAGCAACCAATAAAAATATCCACATTGTACGTTTTGAGACACTGACACAATCGATCCTGTTCACTGAATGAACATCCCGTGGGTCACAGGTCACGTCTTATCTTTTGTGCGTAACAATATACGATTCTGTCATATTTTATACTTATTTAATGTAATTTAAATCAAAATCAGCGACTCTGAGTGCAACGGAACTTTATGTAGAGATCTCACATTACTATGTTTTTTCTTTACAATATAGTACTTCGCTAAATCACTTTAAAAACAAAACGTAATGACTTATTAACTGCACTAATTCATTAAATAAGTAAATATTTGTTTTATTGTAGTGTTACTTGATTTTATTCTTTATTTCTAATTAGAATAAGGATCAAAATTCTATATTGTATAAAAATGCTATTTAAGCTTTGTAATCCAAGTTCGTTCTTTCTAAGTACCTAAGAATAATAATTAGACTACTGCTATGTATAATCCTAAATTATGCACAAATGAGGTTATGACCATGTTAATTATAATATTGATGAAGTTTGAATTATTTTTAAAGTGATAATGGTGCGGGATACAGCGTGAAGCTATATTTTTACAAGGATTTAAAAATTTACTAAGAAACAACAGTTATTTTTACAAAGTTGATATTAAACGTCGTGTCGTCGTAAGAGGCCGGTCGTGGCGCAGAGGCACAAAGTGTGACTGTAAAATCGACTGGTTGTGGGTTCGATCCCCATTCAAGAAAGTGAAATATTTATTTACATTTATATTTTCATTTCTTCGGTCTGCTGTCGAGGCAAAGCTCGTCGTTGAGTTCCGCCACTCAGCACGCAATGCCTCCAGCATTCGGCGAAGAGTGGGAAACGGAGTGTTTAAACACGAGGTTCCCTCTGCCTATCCTGCTGTGTGCGGGATACAGCGTGAAGCTGACATTAAAAGTAAACACTTCGTGTTATAATAGACCTAATATTTTTTTAAACTGTTTTATTGATATTTAAAAGTATTTGTAGTGGTTAATACTTAATACTAACAATTAATAAACTTAAAAATTAAAAAAGTCATCATCATCATAACAAGGCTCATCTGTTGAGTTAATGAATCTGAAATCTGCAAGTTGAAAGCCTTCTTCTTCCATCCTATCTATTTCAGGTAACTTATTAATAATCTCTTCTTCTATATTGATTCCATTCAACTCTTGCTGTAATTTCAATCTTATAGGATCTTGTAAAGTATGTATTATTTGGTATCTTAGTATATTTGGTAATATATTTGCTAAAAGCTCAAGTACATAATCTAAAGTTCCCGTCCCATCTGAGCAAAGTTGTATATTTCCAACGTCAAGTTCCAAATTTTGGAACTCCGTATGCTTTCTTGTATCCAACGCTTGGATAAGTACAAATCTTCCTCTAATATAATTAACTGAAAATGAATTCGTGCCAGTTAAGGAAATAAGACTATTAGCCCCTGAAAACTGCCATTGAGTTGAGCCTTTTAGTTCTTTAGTGCCAATGTTGAAGTCTGCTATTAACGTATGATTCTCCAGTTGGAGAGTAACGTTGCCTATTCTGTGCAAAGATGACAATCCTGTTACCAATGTTTCATTAAGACCAATATTGAAAACTCCAATATCAGAATAGTAATCGTTTATTTTCAAAGGATCCATGTTCATTTGCTTTATCTTTTTTCTAAAATCAATCATTATCATATCTAATGGTGATATTGTATTAGGAAACTCAATATCTCCCATAATTTGGTCTACCTTTTTATTAATTGCTTCTCTCATATTATTGTGTGCGTCTCTAAGTAGGTACGGCTTGATAGAGTCGTAGAGGAAAGTACTCATAGAGTTAAATACTCCTTGTAACAGAATAGCCAGTAGGCCCGCGTTGTCGAAATTAACAGCTATATTCTTTAATGTCACGTCAACGGATATGTTTTGAGCTCTCAATTTTCCATCTCTTTCCACTCCAAGTGTAGCCAGAGCAACACTATGGATACCAGTTAAGTTTGCAGTAAAATGTCCTTGGTGTGAATTAATAAACATATTTACCGAATATTTTCCGCGTACTTCTAACATATCCATTTCTAAAGAGGCACTGCCCTGAAATATAGTTTAGATTTTATTAAAATAATTAAATTTCGATCTTAGAAAAGTCTCGTAATACATAGCAATGTCAATTTGATATTTTTTATATTAATTTATAGTAACTACGAACATTCCCTTATAGTGTTCATAGTTAAAACTAGTATTGAACTCCACCATCCAATACGAAATAGAACAAGTTAAATTTTAATCTTTTCTGACTGCTTCAAGTAAAAAGCAGATGCAAAAAGACACGTATTAATAATAATTATAAAAAATTTAAAGCAAATACGTGTTGCGACCAATTGTTACTTTTTGTATTTTAGTAGGCGTAACATTTTATAGCTAGGCATAGCGCGGTGTTGAGTTTCGCCACTCAAACGCAATACCTCAAGATATAGAAGGGATGTGGCGAACGGAAGTTTTTGATGGAGAACGGAGTGTCTTAACCCTAGGTTAACAGGTGAAGCTAAAGAGAAAAAAAACTTTTGAGCTGCTTTTTCCAACTTAGTCTATTATAATGTCATAAATTGTTAACAAACCTCCATTTTACCAATATCACCACGAATATATGGTATTCGAAATTTATTAACACCATGGAGTGCCATTTCCGAAAATACGAGACTGCTTGCAAATCCTAGAGATTGCCTCACGTCAGGAATAGGATATGGGTCTGTAAATGTTGCTCCTGGTAGGTCTTCAGGGTTCGGTTTCTTATAGTGTTCAATGACTTTAAGGATATATTGACTCATTTTTTCTTCCTTTTCCAAGATCTGTCCACTTGTTGTTGTTTCGAAATTATCATCTGAAATTATGAAATAGCAATTTTGTGAAATAGCTTTTTATATATTGTTAAGTCACAGGAGTTTGTTAGGTTAAAATTAACCTAATATTTTGTGTTATCTTATTTAGTTATTTTTTAAAATTAACTTTTTTCATAATGATATAAGCTATAAGCTTCATTAGCGTTAATGATTTTTAAAATATAAATATATAAAATATTTAGAAATCACGATCATAAAAAATATAACAGTTTAGATGAATGTAAACAAAACAATATGCACAGGCCACAGATGAAACTCAAATATTACACGCTTTACTACAATACCTTGACTTTGCACATTTACACAATTTAAAATACACAAAACTGCTATCAAATTCACATAATTAATTATTTTACATAGATGTAATGGAGTTACACTTATTTTGTACATATTTTAAAAGACATGTGCAATGATTTATAAGGAATAGGGGTCGCAGGTTATCTTATCTCTGACCAATCTTTGGTACCGGGAACATAGGAAACGTCATTTTAAATTTTATTTACATAATATTCAGAGTGATTGAGTGAGTGAGGACGTGAAATATTTATTTACATTTATATTTCTATTTCTTCGCTCTGGTGTAGAGGCAAAGCGCGGCGTTGAGATCCGCCACTCAACACGCAATTCCTCCAGAACTTGGCGGAAAGTGGGGAACAGAGTATCTTTACACTAAGTTCAAACTGCCTACCCTGCTGTGTGCGGGATACAGAGTGAAGCTGATTTATTTATTTTTTATTTTTATTGAGTGGCGACAAATGTTCAAGCCGACTCCGAACATCTGAAGTTTTTTTTTTAACCAGCTAAAAAGGGTCATTTAATTTAACACAAAATTACACCCTTATAATATATAAGTGTATAGTAAGAAAAGTTAAAATTAAATTAGATTATATCAGCTTCACGCTGTATTCCGCATACAATAGGATAGACAGAGGGAGCCTTATGTTAAAACACTCTGTTCCCCATATATAGTGGAGATCGAACCCACAACCAGTCATTTTTCGCGCTTACAGTCACACATTTGTGCCTCTGCGCCACAACTGGCGTCAACGGGGAACGGATTGTCTTAACATTAGGTTCCCTCTGTCTACCCTGATGTATGCGGGATAGTGTGAAGCTAATTTTGAATATGAAGTAGATAGATATATAGATATAATTTGTCATTTTAAAGGGGAAAGGGACAATGCGGCGTAAATGATTTATGTGTAAATATGTTTACTTAAATTAATTTATTTTTTAATTGCTTCAGAAAAAATTGCAGTTAAAGCACTTTAAATGCGCGGTAAAACCCACGACGGACAATAAGCTTATAAAGTACCAGTTGTTTCCGGTTTTTTAGTAGAACCCTGAGGATGACACAAAAAATCAATTAGACACAATATCTTTATTTCGATTGCAACTTAAAGTAAATTTTAAATTTACAAAAACTTCTTAAAATGTTATTTATTTTCGAATTTAAATATAAGTATTGACCAAGGAATATGAGGCGTTCGCGTTTAGTTAGTAAAGCAGTAAAAATATGTAAATTGTAAATTAAATATTTGTAGGACGTATAATTCGACAATAAATATATATCTACGAGAAAAACATTTAAGGTGATGAAAAAAATGTAATAACACGGTGTATGATTTTTAACATTTTTCGTTTATTTTAAAAACAGTTTTCTGAACTATGTATGTATTTTTTACTAGCGGCTCGCCCGCTTAAAATACATGATTATTGATTTAATAAGCAGAATCGATTGACAACTATAATGACTTCTAATATGTTTTTTTACGACATTATCGTCAAAGAATTTTTGATTGTTATGAATAAAAAAATACGACCATTGTTGATATATAGTATTAATAAAATATACATAAAGCTAATTATTTATTACTAGCGACCCACTCGCGGCTTCGCCCGCTTAAACTACTGAATTATTTATCTAATATGCTGAATTGCGTTCCATAAACAAACGACACAAACAACAGAATACTTAAATGGTAAAAATCATAAACAACATAATAGGTAGTCTACCTTTTATTCTTTTATGTAAAAATATTTAAACGAAAGATTGATGAACGAAAGATTGATGATTGATGATTATTTAAAGAGCTCCAAAATATATGCAATTGTTTCTAAACCTACTTTACTAAAGAGCTAGCATTGAAACATTCTCTAGTCCAGTTCCTTTCTTCTGGCGCTGGGGAACGGCATCAAGGCCATCTGGCCGTGGTCTCGAGCGGCAACCATCAATATGGGTGCATCGTTAGGGGGCCCTTTGGCCCTAGGACTGTGTACCTGCCCTAGACCAGATACAGAGAGAGTTTTTTGGTGGGAATGGAAGGATAATCAAATGTCACCTGAGCGGTAAGCTCAGCCAGTTGAGACACTCAGTCAGGAGGACCAACTTAGGCCGTGCGTTGGGATGTCATCGGTATATAATTCGTAGAGGGCAGATGATAAAATGCTGCCCTGGGGAATTCCGGCAGCGATCGAATGGCTGCTACACTCTCCACTCGCACGAAAAATGTCCTATCAGGTAGGTAGTAGGTAAGAACATGCGCGACGTAATAGTGCCGGCCCTGAGCACTTTATGTGCTCATACACAAATTGCGAGAACTACGTGGCTGCTTGAGAAAGTCTCAACTTATATTGGAGAATATTAAATATCTTTGTCGACTTTTTTCTGTCATCACACAAACAATAATTGAAAACTTAAGATTTTCACTTCCTGCGCAATTTATGCTTTGAGTACAGGAGTCACGCCACTATGACGCGATTGCGTCATCAATTTTTATTATTCTACCCTGCAACTTATTTGTGAACGATGATATAAAAGGCTGTACGGGCGTTGTACGTTCAGTCTTGGCTCTGGTGTGGGTCGGCGCACTACTCGTGCTCTACCACTGGCTAACCTCGGACTATTTGGACAATTAATTATTTGATTAATTAATTGTTATTTTAATTATAAATGTGGTTAAGACCTATTTATAATTATCTACGTGAAGTCTTGGCTCTGGTGTGGTTCAGAGTACTACTCGTACTCTGCCACATAACCTCGACTATTCAGGTAATTGATTATTTAGTTAATCGTAGTTATGAATGTGGTTAATACCTATTTGTAATTGCTTACTTTAGAAATCATTCAGTTATTTATGCCTTCAGCTACTATTTGAAACTACCATGCTAAAAGTATTTATGTTAAAATTGCTTTTTGTACATATGTCATGTGTTCACATGGGTGAGTAGAACAAAACTACTAAAATCCATGTAACTGATTAATAAAAGTAGTTTTATTAATATTACTAACACAATTTTTATTTATAGTGGCAACAACATGTCAATAAATACATACATTTCGTAAAGAATTACGAATATCACTCACGTAAGAGCCAATGTTATGAATTACCTAAACCTTAAAAAAAATATTATTATTAAAAAATATTTTTTTTCTAATTTTTTAAATTTAATTATATTTTTAAAATTAAAAAAAAAAAAAATTAAAAAAATTAAAAAAACATTTTATTTATTTGTAACGCGTTATTTATTTGTTACGCGTTATTTATTTGTAACGCGTTATTTATTTGTAACGCGTTATTTATTTGTAACGCGTTATTTATTTGTAACGCGTTATTTATTTGTAACGCGTTATTTATTTGTAACGCGTTATTTATTTGTAACGCGTTATTTATTTGTAACGCGTTATTTATTTGTAACGCGTTATTTATTTGTAACGCGTTATTTATTTGTAACGCGTTATTTATTTGTAACGCGTTATTTATTTGTAACGCGTTATTTATTTGTAACGCGTTATTTATTTGTAACGCGTTATTTTATATATAACAAATAAATATAATAAAAATAATAAAAAAAGAAAATTTTACGTTATTTTTAAAAAAAATAAATTAATATTTATAATAATAAATATAAAAAAAAGAAAAAAGGAGGTGAGTTCGGAGACTTGGGAGAGTTCGGAGACTTGGGAGACTTGGGAGAGTTCGGAGACTTGGGAGAGTTCGGAGACTTGGGAGAGTTCGGAGACTTGGGAGACTTGGGAGACTTGGGAGAGTTCGGAGACTTGGGAGAGTTCGGAGACTTGGGAGAGTTCGGAGACTTGGGAGAGTTCGGAGACTTGGGAGACTTGGGAGAGTTCGGAGACTTGGGAGAGTTCGGAAACTTGGGAGAGTTCGGAGACTTGGGAGAGTTCGGAGACTTGGGAGAGTTCGGAGACTTGGGAGACTTGGGAGAGTTGGGAGACTTGGGAGAGTTGGGAGACTTGGGAGAGTTGGGAGACTTGGGAGAGTTGGGAGAGTTCGGAGACTTGGGAGAGTTGGGAGAGTTGGGAGAAGCAGCCTTAAATGTTAAATTATTGATTTAAAGGATTCATAATATTTTATGTAAAATAACTGTAATAATTGCATATTAACTCCTGTACAGTTTTTAGATTAGTTACATATATTATATGAACGAACCAACCAAAATATCTTTGTATTTACTTTATATTTCTTTCAAGATCGTTCTTTATCTCTGTGTTGAATTAATTACGACTTCTTTCAAATGACGATAACTTTTTTTTTGATGAACTAAACTTTAGTAAATACGAAAGTTAAATAAGTTGAGTTAAAATAAAGCAATTGGTGAAATTTTCAAGTAAATCGGTTCAGTACTTTCAGAGAAAAATGTTAAGACACTACGTTCCCCACTTTCTGCCGAGTTCTGGAGGCATTGCGTGTTGAGTGGCAACTGAATTGAACAAGTTACTCTTTTTGATATAAAATATAATTATACTGTAATAGTTACAACCACGATGGCGAACCACGGTTTACTTTCCGTATATATATATGAGGCCAGTCGTGACCCAGCGACTGCGCCACGACTGGCCTCAACTACTACAAGACGTTTAAGGATTATCCTTACACCACGAAACACCTTTATATCTTGATTAATTTATAAACTTTATGAAACTATTGTGATTGACTTAAGTATATATTAGAACAGTTATAGATCATACTAAATAAGATACAGGTGTACACGCCAATTAGCGTCAGCTGTCAAAGAAATATATTAAATGAAGTCTATTGGCATATCGATTGGATAATGTGTGATGACCTCACAGCTCAATCTCAGTATTTAATATACATATGTGGTTTGAAGGGCATTTGATGTGGAACTGATGTTTTTTTTAGCCTCACGCTATATCCCGCAGGTAGCAGGGTAGGCAGAGTGAGGTTAGTGTTAAGACACTCCGCTCTTATTTTTTTTGTACATGTCGAACTGAATGTTATGAATGTGGGTTTAAACTCCGGCGGGAAAATGCTTATTTATTACTGCTATTCTGCAAGATACGTGAATAAAATAGAAATAGGTTTATATATTATATATTGCTTGTTTTACTAAAGCGGGCAGTCAAAATAATCTTAATGTGAACTCAAGTGAGGATCAAACCCACAACCCTTACAGTCACACGCTGTCCAAATTGGTCTTAATTTTTAAAATAATAGCCTGAAATAGTAAAAATCTCGTATTTTGACACTATAAAGAGAATCAAAATTAATAGGGTAGTTCCTGTTAACCTAGTATTATGAAATTTTGCATTTAGCGTCTACAGGTATTAGTACTAGCTTAGGAATAAATCTGAAAACCATACATTTGTGGTTAAATCCTAAAAAATAATAGCCTTAAAAGGGGGTAAAATTTGGTATTAAAGTCGTTAGATCAAATGAAAGGGCTCTGGCTAAGCTAAGCCTGAATTTCAGAAAAAGCTTGTGACCTCCAATTTTTACACGGAACCCACGGTGGGCGAGCCCGACTCGCACTTGTCTGGTTTTTTTTTTCTGTACAAAGTTTGTCTGGAAGAAATCGCTAACTAGCGATAAGACCGCCCTTTCTCCGAGTCAATTATAGTTTTTCTCTATTTTTTATGTACTTTTTAAATATTAAATAGCACACAATAAAATATAAATAAATAATGACAATAAAGTTTTCAAGGCGTTCGTGGCACATGAGGAGGTTACGTGTGTGACTGTAACAAGATGGTTGTGAGTTCAATCCCTACTCGAGGGATTGAATTATTATTTATTAAGAATTTTATTTTTTTCGTTCTTCGAGAGGGGAACGGATTGTTTTAACACTATATTCACCCTGCTGTGTACCGCACACAGCACGAAGAAGTTTATACAAGAAGAAGCTGATTTTTTTTCAAGTTTCAACAGCAATCAGTAACAGATAGAACTTATCTCTTTTTATGTATTTACGTCATTCTTAATCAATAAATATATCTAACAGTAGCTATTATAAAATATGGGTTCCCAGAAAATAAATACGATAAACAGTAGACTTAGCATTTAATAATATATTGCGGTAAAGGTTTAACCATTTACATAAATAATGTAATATGGACATGTAATTGATTTTGTGTTAATAAAACCGAAGGAAACATGTTAATCTTTTATTAAAGAGATTATAAATATGTCATAGAGAACACCTTGTATTTCATATTTAATACTAGTAATATGGCCAGTGTAGTGGCGTAGGATCACTAGTATGTGAATGTAAAGGCGACTGGTTGTGGGTTCGATCCCCTATTGAAATGAAATATTTATTTAAATTTATATTTTCATTTCTTTGCTGGTGTTGGGGCAAAGCGCGGCGTTGAATTCCGCCACTAAACACGCAATGTCTCCAGAAGGCCATGGATTTAGCTGTGAGAATAATTTATACACTTTGGAATCTATTTTTTAGAAAATTTAAAGACTTAATCCGGCTAGGATTTTAACCCGAACCACTTGGAAATCGTGCAAGAGATTTCAAGTGATATCCAAGAGGCGCGTGCGTCAGCGTGGTGCCAAATCCCGCAACGTTAAAATTTTTATAACCTAACTTAAATTAGCTTCACGCTTTATCCCTAGCGGGGTAGTCGGAGAGAACGGAGCACCAAACGCTACGGTCTCTACATACCTCTTTCGCCTCGTCCACTGTCATCAACCTCTTCATACATGTCCTACGGGGGGTGCCTGACTCATGCTTTTTACGTGACCTTCCTCCAGTATTTTTGATACTTTTTATACATTTTCTAAAAAGTAAGGCGGAGCTCAACGCCTCACTTTATCCTGTATCAGAGACAAAGATAAACTTGTTACGCCAAGTTTTCGCCTCCAAAAAGGTAATAAATCTTTTATGGGTCTGAGTATACGTGTATATAATAAACTTCCACAGTGTATTCTAAGTTTGCCACTACCACAATTTAAAGTAGCTTTAAAAAAATACTAACAAGTAAAGCTTATTACGCTGTTCAAGAATATTTAGATGATAAACATGTATGGAATTAATGTCTATTGAATGTGATGCAGGATAGCTGCCAGTTTATGTAATAAAATTATATATTATACCGTTGACTTTGAAAAGAGCAACTGTTGAGTTTCTTGCCGGCTCTACTCAGCAGAACTGCCTTCCGAACCGGTGGTAGCATTTTTTTTGTTTATATGTTCATTTGACGATTCAAAAGTGCTTATAAAAGTTAATTTGAATAAAGAATATTTTGAATTTGAATTTAGAATTCAAAGCGAGGTAATGAAATTAATTAATTTCTCCGGTTTGTAATCGAACCCACAGCCCGTTTACAATCAGTCACTGCACTATCACCCTTATAGTAATAAAATTTAGACAGTAAGATTCGAACCTGTAATCATCTTGTTGTATGACTACGTATTATTTAGAAGTCAGTCTTAATTTTTACTGTGCAAAACAGTAAATAATAAGAAATTGAAATACGTTTGCCATTTATAATGCTAAAAGTGTTTTCATGTATGCATGACAAGTAGTACAAGAGTAATGTTTTTTAAGAACTGACGCACGCGTTATGTGGTTTAGTGACGTTTGAGGCATAAAAATGGTTTCATTTGTATATGTACAGGCCACTCGTGGCGCAGGGACACGAGCGTGTGACTGTAATAGCGATAGTTTGTGGGTTCGATTCCCACTCGAAATCGAAATATTTAATATTTTTATTTCTTCGCTGTGTTGTCGAGAAAAAGCGCGGCGTTAAGTTTTGCCACTCAACGTCCAATGCCTCCATAATTTTTTAAGAACATTAATATTTTTAATAAAATTCCACATAAAATTGAACTGATAATGTTTATACATACATATCTTGTCTTTATTAAATACTTACATACTTTCATCATCTTACTTTATTTATGGATAAAGATAAAAAAGGTTCGAGATGTAAACTCTGCGATACCTCCCTAAGTACATAAGTATAAGTTCAATGGATTATGAAATAAATAAATAAATCAGCTTCACGCTGTATCCCGCACACAGCAAAATAGGTAATTGGAACCTAGTTTTATGACACTCCGTTCCCCATATTCCACCGAATTCTGGCGGGACTCAACGCCGCGGTACGCCGCGCACGAAACGGAAATATACATTTAAATAAATATTTCATTTCCTCCAGTGGGGATCGAACCCACAACCAGTTGCTTTTACAATCACACACTTTGTGCCCTTGCGCCACGACTGGCCTCCAAATATTGATTATGAAGTTACCATAATATATATAGTTTAGTAAGTTTTTTTCGTCCGTAAAATGCATCATTACCCGCCAGCTATTATATATTTTTCTGCTACATATTTTACTATCCTTATTCAGAACTAGGTATTCAAACCAGGTATTGGCTCGCAGGACGTTAATATGACTCAAGACTCACGCTGCCCATAACAAACGCGGTGTCAGTCATTACTTTGCAATTCTAAATCATATAAGACATTGTAATATATTCCATTGCCACTTTTGTATATCATTTTTTTTATCTTCACGCTATATCCCGCATATAGCAGGGAAAAGAGAATATACTGTAAATATTGCTTTCTTTACTTATTCTTTTCTTATTCCACTACACTTATATTAAATCTTACAACAGTAAGTATTATTTTCCATTTTCCTTAAATATGCATTTTCTCGAAGTTCTACATTTTTCTAAAAGAATTTATAATAGAATATATTATATAAAGAATATATAATAGGATCACATATTTTGAATTATACATACAAATTCCAAACTCAAGATACCATGATGAGTTTGAGGCCAGCCTTGGCGCACGGGCACAAGCGTGTGACTGTAAACGCGACTGCTCGTGGCTCTCATAAGGCTCTCCTTCGAGGTAAAGCGCTGCGTTGAGTTCCGCCACTCAACACTCCATATCTCCAGAATTCGGTAAACATGAAAGAACGATATGTCTTAGCACTAGGTTCTCTCTGTCTACCCTGTTCTGTTCTGTGCTGTGTGAAGCTAAAAGGCAGTGGATAAGATGAAAATTACTAACATAGCAAAAACTGAATCCACGGATTACACGGATTTCGTGGTGATGTAAAAACACGTTTTAAAGAATATCATCTTTTAATATGTATATTTAATTAATTTATGCACAATATGATTTCGCGTATAATTTGATAGTATAATTAACTTTTTATGAAGTCCGTTGTTATGCAGACGTGGTCCACTTACTCGTTAAATACGGTAATTTAAATAAATAATTCAGTTTTTAGATGAAACTCTATTAAAATCTGCGTCACGCTGTATCCCGCACACAGCAGAGTAGGCAGAGGGAGGAGGATCTAAAGTTGAGCCACTTTTTCTCCATTTTTGTCGTGTTGAGTGGCGGAAATCAACGCCGTGCTTTACCTCGAAGGAGAGCCTCCTCTCTGTTATGTAAGAGCGAAGAAATGTAATTATAAATTTAAAAAAATATTTAATTTCCTCGAGTCGGAATTGAACCCAGTCGCGCTTACAAGTCGCACACTTTGTGCCCCTGTGCCACTACTGGAAAATAATTACGAGAAAAAGATCTAGAAATAAAGACGAATAACATTAATGTTGAATTTTCATTAAACTGTAACAAAACAATATGCAAGATAAAATGAAGTCATGGTGCCTTTTTAATCCAATATTCAAAACAAATCAAATCAGCTTCACGCTGTATACCGCACATTGCAGCGTAGGCAGAGGGAACCTAGTATTAAGACCTAACTTTTTGCCGAATTCTGGAGGCATCGCGGGTTGAGTAGCAGAACTCAACGCCGCACTTGTCCTCGACACCAGAGCGAAGAAAAGGAAATATAAATTTAAGTAAATATTACATCTCCTCGAGTGGGGATCGAACCCACAACCAGTCGGTTTTACAGTTACACTTTGTGCCCCTGCACCGTGACTGGCCTCAATAATCCAATATTATTTTTAAATAAAATAATTTTAAATATGATTGCTTATTGTCCATATTTATAATATAAAAATTGTGTAAATTGCTTATGAATTACTAAACTACATATCATTACCGTATATACGTATATGGTGTAAATAAATTAAATATTTTATATCGAGTATTGTAAAAACATGTTTATTCTGAGTAGATAACTACATTCTAAGTGCAGGAGGCAGGCCTTCTTCGATGAATGGACAATAATAAAACAAAAAAAGACTTTTTAAATTCAATCAGGTAGAAATTGAAGACCAGGGCATTCATAAATTAGTCTTTTTAGTATTATTCGTATTAAAAAAAACAGCTTCACGCTGTATCCCTCAAATAGCAGGGTAGGCAGAGGCAACTTACACTCCATTTTCTAATTTTCGCCGAATGTTTCGGGGTACTGTGTGTTGAATGGCGGAACATAACGCCGTGCTTTTTGCCTTGGCGTCAGAGTGAAGAAATGAAAATATTAATAAAGAATAGTTCATTTCCCCTAGTGTAATATTGTAATTAAAATAATTTTTAATAGTGTTGTACATTATTCGTTGAGGCCGTCGTGGCGCAGGATTACAAGAGTGTGAGACGCAGATGAATTATTATTTATTATTATTTTAATTTCTTCGGCGTTGAGTTCCGCCACTCAACAAGCGCAATGTTTCGAAAAAATCAGCGAAAAGTGGGGAACGGAGTGTCTTAGCACTAGGTTTCCTTTGCCTCCCCTTTTATATGCGGGATACAGAGAGAAGCCATTAAAAAAAGGTCATTGAAGATATCTCCAACATAGTTTGAATGCAAACAGCGATGTTTGTTTTTTCCTTATTCTCGCTATATGCCAACTAAACACTCAATATTTGTCTTATAATATTAGAAATAGAGGGGAAAGCTAAGAAAATATACAAAAAAAAATTACATTACTAAGAACTTATCTCGATAATTGATCAATATATATATTATAAAAAAAAATCCAATTACAACAAACAGCTTCACCAAATGTCAGTTTAAAACATAAAATACCTTCCGGCATAGTTTCCTTTATTGAGCGAGTATTTTGGCTCAATTATATTCCTTCTTGACATATGAGCGGTCGCGAAAATACGGAATATTTCTCAGTTTGACATTCTCTTTGTGCGCGTTCATTAAATGTTACGTCAGTTGGTATAGTGGCCATAGTGGCCGTTCCGCAGTTCCTTCCTCACTGTCCTTTACAGGTCGTTCACTTTACGCCATTTTGCATAGTATTTTCACAATATAAATAATTAATTTATGTTTAAAAAACGTCTAAAGTTGATTTTTGTTACCCGGTTTAATATATTATTATGTAGAAAGTTTATCTTAGTCAGTATATGGGACGTAAAGGGATTATGATTAGCAGCTACACGCTTTTAGTCGTATAGCAGGGTAAGCAAAGGCATTCTAGAGTTAAGACACTCCGTTTTCTACTTTCCGTTTAAATTTCGAGAAATTGCGTGTTCCATTACTCCCCCGAGTAGGGATCGAACCAACAACCGTCGTTTTTACAGTCAGAGGCTGTTTCATTACACCACCACAGCTTTCTGTTCGGGTTGAGATTAAACAAATTAAAGCGATGTTTGTGGGCTTAAATCTCATATGTCAAGCTATTCATACATATATAGAATAGAGATGTATAAAATTCTTGGTGTGATAAATGAAATATTCATGGCGAGATAAACAAAATGCACCTTAAATGTCTCAAAATGCTGTTGTCGCGTAGTGGCACAGTGTGTTACATACAGTACAGAGGATATAATTTTTGAAAATTTTCCACGCTTTTCTAGGAAATTCACGAGCGGCGTTGATCTCCGCCATTCGCCTCTCTTGAAAAATGAGTAGTAGTGGTGGTGGAGTACGGAGTGTCGTAATAATAGGTTTTCTCTTCCTACTCTGCTGTATTTGGTATACAGCTATAAAAATGTTGCTAAATCTACTAAAAGTAAAGAAGAAATGGACATTTTAGTAATTGTAAGTGCCCTTACATCAGTGAAAATTAAATATATTGATAGAAATAAAGCCGTAATTATGCTTTTTATGATTATTTAATAGCCCTTTTAATTCGTTTTGATAATAATCACAATAATTTATGTTTCTTGTGGATAAAAAAAATCAAATCAAAATCACTCTAGCGTATAGAAAATTAATGATTAGAAATATTAAAACTTTGGTTATACTCGTATTGCGTACGAAATGTGTATTACGTATTCTAATTAAATATATTTATCATTATTATCTATAGCATGATGTTTAAATGTGTGAAAACATTTAAAAAAAAGTGATTCAATTGGTATTTTCCAGAGCCATTCCAGAAAGGAATTGAAGTCTCACCCCTCCCCCCTCCAGTTTAATTCGAGTTAACAAATAATGTGGTCAAAGACGTTTCAATGCTTCATTCTACCTTGCGTCACCATAATATTTGAAAAATAAATTTCCGTTTATGAAAAGTAACTTTATATATTTTTTAAGCCAGTTGTGGCGCAGGGGCACAAGCGTGAGACTATTAACGGGATAGGTTGTGGGCTCGATTCGATTATGATTGCTGTGTTCTGATAACGAAGGAAAGTGCGGCGTTGAGTGCCGCCACTCAACACGCAATGCTTACAGTATTCGGCGGAAAGTAGAAAACGGAAGTGTTCTAATCGGAACAGAGTGTCTTCAATATATTCTCAAGTTTCTCTAAAAAAGAAAAATAAATCCTATTAGATTTTGAGAAATAACGTAATCTATAAGAAATTTCTTTGTTTTTAACTTTAATAAAGAAAACTGACATAGTAAGAATGATGAATAAATTTATTTTATAAGGAATATTTAATTAACTATTATTAAAGTCATATAAGTACGTATGTATATATTTATATATATACTATTTTTTATTTCTTATAATAGCGGAAGTTGTTCATTTATAAAGGTATGTGGCACGCATAATCACTCTTTGTTTTTGTATCGCAAAGTGTTAAAAATGTATAATATGTAATTAAAAATGTGGATTTTTTTTACAGAATTTAGAGAAAAGTGGCGTACGGAGAGCTTTAACACTAGGCTCTCTGCTAACCTTGCTACAAACGGGATGCAGCTTGAAGCTGAAAAAAATGTGGATTACATTATAATCACCATTAATATTATATGATAACCATTTTTCTAAATATATCTTTTTTTAATAAACGCGTCTTCTCCTTTTCTCTCAGTAGGCTGGGAGAATTTACGTGAAGTACTGTATTTCTCGCTCTCTGTCTAAATAGAGAAAACCCGATGAATGGTGAAAATTAAGCATCCACTTACAGAACCAAAGATACGAATATATGCTATATAATAAAAAAAGTACTTGTAAGTGGCAAAAACTTATATATTATATGAAACAAGATGAGAAGTTCAATACACATAGTTAATGTTTAATTTAATTATTATTAAATAAAGTTATTAACAAGAAAAAAATATAATAATGACATAACTAGATTACAACTTTTTCTAATTAGTATAACAGAGTCAATCTTTCGAGAACTTTCTACACTCATCTGTTTTAATTTGTGGCTAAAATATATAAATAACACATCAATAAATAAAACAATTTCATTCAACAACATCATTGTGGTTTTATCTAATTCTTTAATGTGCAGGATAATTAAAAAAATGTAAACAAATGATACCACTAATATGAATCTTCAAATATAAAATATCGTTAATAGGTAAAGATATTTGCTACGAAAACCTGTAGCAAATAAAAATAAATAAATCAGCTTCACGCTGTATCCCGCACTCTGCAGGGTAGGCAGAGGGAACTTAGTGTTAAGATACTCCGTTCCCCATTTTCTGCCGAATTCTGGAGGTATTGCGTGTTGAGTGGCAGAACTCAATGCCGCGCTTGTCCTCGACACCAGAGCGAAGAAATGGACATAAATTTAAGTAAATATTTCATCTCCCCGAGTGGGGATCGAACCCACAACCAGTCAGTTTTACAGTCACGTTTCGTGCCACTGCGCCACGACTGGCCTCAACCTGTAGTAGAAGGTAAATATAAACAAAACGCTTATTATATGTATGTATGGATGTAATTTCGCAAAATTACGTTAACCTGCCTCTTGTCTTGTTTGAGTATTGTGTCTTTTTATAGGATTAGAAGTTGTTATTACTAATTGAATCTCTAATAGCTCACTTACTATAATTTTGTTGGAAAAAGTCCATGGCTGACTTTTTTGTACTAACTTAAATCATCTTCGCTCCTGTAATGCTCACAGCAAGGTAAGCAGAGGGAAGGTAGCGTAGAGACACTCCGTTTTCCATTTTTCGTCGAATTCTGGAAGTATTGCGTGTCGATTCACAGCCACGCTTTGCCTCTACAGCAGAGCGAAGAAATTAAAACATACATTTACTTTTTTTGAAATTTAATACATATTTTATTTTCTCGAGGGTGGGGATCCAACCCACTACCAACCGTGTTTACAATCACATACCTGCGCCCCTGCGTCTTGCTAGCTTAAATTATGTAATTTTTATTCATAGATTCTTTGAAAATAGTATTAACTATTTTTCGAATGGATCATGTTCTGTGTGATGTCCGATTACCTACATATATTGTGTAATAAAATAAAATAAATAAATCAGCTTCACGCTGTATCCCGCACACAGCAGGGTAGACAGAGGGAATCTAGTGTTAAGACACTCCGTTCCCCGCTTTCTGCCGAATTCTGGAGGCATTGCGTGATGAGTGGCTCACTCTCAACTCAACGCCGCGCTTAACCTCGACACCAGAGCGAAGAAATAGAAACTGAAATTTAAGTAAATATTCCATCTCCTCAATAATGTTTAACAAAATCTTACTATTTTGGTGTTATTAATGAATTATTATTTACCAACTGTTAAGCTGGAGTGAGGTCATCTTATTTTTAATAAAGATTTTGGACCAACAAAAAAAATGGAGAAGTAAAAAACACCTTTTAAACAATAATCTTTATAACTAAATTATTAAACTGATATGATATATCACTTGGAAATTTAGTGTTCGTGGCAACATTTTTTTAAAATTATTAATATATCGAATTCAGGTTGCAATTTCAATTTCTTTTGGATACTTTTTCTTCGTTTTTTACCACCAAATCCAATAAACAAACATAAATATAAATAGTATAAATCAATAGAATGCGAATATAATATAGCCTGTAAATTTGGCGTCCATATAGATCTCCAATTTTTTGGTCGGTCAAGTCGGAAACGACGTATTATTCAATGTTGAACATGGCTCTCAATTTACATTAATATTTTAATAAGTCTATCTAATAGTCATACCTGCATTAAAATCCGTTGCACAGTTTAAAAGATCTAAATAGTGGAAGTTAGCCATAAACTATTATTGGAAACTGACTTTACTAGACAACTAATTATTGATAAACGTCTAAATATAATCAAGAAATGTACAAAATTATATATTTTAGGGATAAAATCAGGTTAATTTAAGGCTTTTTTCTTTCTCTTCTGGTCTTTCTACATCATAACATCGTCAAAAATGGCCTGACGTAAATACGAAAAAGTATTTTTAAATTTGATTTTTTTTCCAGCCATTGTAATTATTTTTTTTACATCTGTTTTATAGTTTCTTAAAAATGCATCATATTTTATATAAAAAGTAAAAAAAATCATTTGATATATTTTTTTCAACTTAGTTCTACAACTAGCCCAGTTTCGATTTTTAGGAATAACAGATTTTTTTAATATAAAATATTCAATGAAATTAATGCCTAACATCTTATACATCATGTTTTTGTAAAAATAATTTCCTTCCTTAAAAATAATGGTTTATTAAAAATATATTCATATTGAAGTAAATACAAAAGAACTGACTTTTATATTTAGATGTGATAGAGATTTTAATATTAATATATGAATATTTTATGATATATGTATATAAAATGATTAAAATAAATTTCGATATCTCTCATATATTTCGACTCTAAAGGACAGAATGTGGATTCAATTACCACTCGAGGAAAAGAAAAAATCTATATTTTCATTGCTTCGCTATGGCGGCGGGGCAAAGCACAGCGTTGAGTTCCGCCAATCCAAACAAGCTATCTTAACTCTCAACACTAGACCCCCTCTACCTACCCTGCTTCACGCAGGATACAGCGTGAAACTGAAAAAAAAAAACTAATAATTACTTTATTAATAAAATTTAAACGAACAAATTATTCACATCTTAAATAAAACATAAATAAAAATATAAACGGCGAAAACGTAATAAAGTAAAAAAAAACATCATCAACAATAAACACACACATCACATCCATTTACACCCCATTACAGTAAAATTTAAACGAATGTCCTTTTCATACATACTGTCTTTATTAAAATGACGCTCGCTTCCACTTCACCTTGATTCTATATAATAATTATTGAAGTCAGCTATATAAAACTATTGGATATTCCGTACGTTGGTTAGTACTCGATCTCGTACTCGGAAAATCGGACGCACGGAGACAAAATGGTTCATAGTTCATCATTATTTGCTGTGGTGTTGTTCTGTTTGGTGCGAGGCGGGCTTTTGCAAATACGTAAGTCATTTACTGAATTAAATTAAACTATAATAGGTGCTATTATAGTTTATTTAGGTTTGACAGTTTCTTTGTTTTTTTTTTAATTTTGCGGTTCGGTTTTATGACATTGGCCGTGTGGTTAAACGTCTTAATTTCAAGGTTTACTATATGTGGAGTGTTTTTAGGGTTTCGTACCTTTTGAGGAAAAAAGGAACCCTTATAAGGTCACTTTGTTATTCGTCCGTCTCTCTGTCTGTAAGCTCGCACTTTTCCGTTTTTTTTTATCTATTTTCTAATTCAGCTGTTCGTTAATAGAAAATTAAATAAAAGAAATGAAATGTCAATTTCATTGAATTTAAAAGTGAATAATTAAAAAAAAAACATGAATTAAAAATATATACAATTATAGATAATTGTTATAAATAATAGTGTAAGGTTAAAATATAAAAAAACTATATTTTTTATTCGATTACTACACTTTAGAATCTATTGTTTATTGTTTACATTTTCACCACGTACTGTATTTTAAATGCAGCGCCATCACAAATCGAGTTTTAATCGAATAAATATAGTATTGATTATTTTAATTTTATAATCATGTACATATAATGACAAAAAAAGTATTATAAAGAAAAACCACAAAGTGATTGGTATTTATAACTAATATGCTATAAAAGTTATTTGGACCCAATGTAACAATATTTTAATTATTTTAATATTATTCTTATCCTAATATAAGAAATATTTTTTTTATATCTATTGATTTATTATTACAACTGTTAATCGACGCAGTTCTCATTTTTTTTGTCGATTTTTTGCGGCTTAACTCGTCCTACTTATTTTGTGGTTATTGACATTGGTACAGTTTTAGAAATAAAATATATATTTTTTTAAATAAATAGTTATTTTAAAATGGATTTTGGTCAAAATATTCCCCTATAGTGTTATCTTTTAGGTAGCAATTTCCCATATATAGTATTGTAAAATGTCCTGTGTCTATCTATATATTTCGTTTTCAAATGTTTCTAGACTCATCAAAAGAAATCAAAAATGGAAAATACTTGGAGCATATTTAAGAACAATTTTAATCAAAATAAATCTTATTGAGAATCATTTGTCGTGGCGCAGGGGCACAAGCGTGCGACTGTAAATACAGCAGGTTGTGGGTTCGATTTCCCACTCGAGGAAATAAAATATTTTCATTTCCTTGTTCTGATAACGACGCAAGCTAAGGCGTTGAGTTACACTACTCAATACACAATGTCTCTAATAGTGGCAGAAAGTGGGGAACGGATGTGGCTTAATGGGAACGGAGTACCTTAACCCAGCTTCCCTTTGCCTACCCAGCTTTGTGCTAGATACAGCATGAAATTACAAAAATCTTATTAAAAATCACTCATAATGCCATGCACGTACAACCGGTATAAAAAAAAGATTCTTAATTTGCAATTTTATATATAAATGTATATAGTAAAAAAGTAAATTAGATCAGCTTCACGCTGTATTTCGCACACAACGGGATAGGCAGAGGGAACATAGTGTTAAGACACTCCGTTCTCCACTTTCGAAATCTGGAGGCATTGCGTGTTAAGTGGTGGAACTCAACGAAAATATAAATTTAAATAAATAGGGAGGGTAGGGAGCTAGAAGAACTGAGAGAAAAACAATAATATTCGCAAACAACGTCGGGAGCTATATCTTGTACTTAATATTAATACTTATATTTAATATAATTTACATTAATATCGATTAAATGTAATGTCATATTTCCTATTATAAGTATTTTCGTCGATTTTAACTTCCTTTCTCTTCCTTATATTTCTTTATTAATATGGTTTTATTATACAGGTAATATAGCAAATAAAAAAAATAAAATAGTTTTCGACATTATTACATACGTATTATCTTATTATTAAAGAAAAAAAAATGAGAACATTTTGACGTGACTTTTCCCCGATGATAGAGCTCAGGCGGAAATACATTATAATAAAAATGAGTGCAAAGAATATAAAACCTTGACCTATGTGAATTTTTGATACTTGCGGGCATCGAACTCGCGACCTTGTTTCACAAAACTGTCCGTGTTTGTGGAAAATCTTTTATTTATGATTTTCCAAAAAAAAAAAAAATTATCAAATCAGCTTTACACATTGTATCCCGCACACAGCAGGGTAGGCAGATGGAATCTAGTGTTAAGACATTCCGTTCCCCACTTTCCGCCGAGTTCTGGAGACATTGCGTGTTAAGTGGCGGAACTCAACGCCGCGTTTTGCCTCGACACCAGAGCGAAGGAATGAAAATATAAATGTAAATAAATATTTTATTTCCTCGAGTGGGGATAGAACCCACAACCAGGCGATTTTACAATCACACTTTGTGCTCCTGCGCTACGACTGGCCTCAATATGATTTTTAGGTATGTGAAAAGATTATTTAAAAAAAAATAGATAATTTTATAAAAAAAGATAAATTATGTTATCGCAGTAAACTTATATTTTGTCTGTGTACGTTATGTTTATTAGTTTAAGTTTATATTCAGGCGATGTTTTTAACAGTTTAAAACAGATTTTTCTATAGGATATTTTCAATAGTTATTGTTTTTTTAAAAAAAAAGAAAACGTATTATTAATTGTTGTTGAATATATAAAAAATAAAAGTTTTTAAGAGTTTAGACATATAAACGTGATATGTGTGCCTATTGTAATTTTATAAATTTAAAAGGAAACTAGTCTCGTCCCTTATTTTTGAATGCATGGATTTTAAGACATAAAATGTAAACCACGTTTTTCTCATGCCGCAGAAATTCGAGAAATCCTCCTTAAAGTTACTCTACACTCCTTAACCTGCCTACGTGTCAAAGTTTAACTTTTAAGTAATAAAAGTATATTAATATTCAAAATACAATAGATATTTTCATTTTTATATTTATATATAAATGTTACTTTACTTTTGGGTATTATCCGTATTGAATCTACAAAAATCGTAAGCATTAAATAAGAATATAAATAATATTTATAAAAACAAAAACCTCTTTAAATTATGCGAGGTTCCTGGTAACGATTTTATTGATTGGAGATTTACTTATAGGTCCCGACTGTTAATACTAATAAACTATTGGGCTTGTTTATTTTCTTTTGAGTTTTATGCAGTCGGAGTTTTTGTTTTTATAAATATTTTTTATTTTCACTTTTTTGTTAGGATTCATTATGGTAATGATAATCATAATATACCTTATTCAATTGAGCTCTTGAATTTGATACCTATATTGTGGTATTCGAAACGATTTTTTTTTCACTAAGTCCAATGGCGTCCCACAGCCGCCATGATTGGTTTTTTTAACATCACCTATCTTATCTAAGAACTACTTGGGCTATTCTATATAAGATACGCGCGAAAAACATAACCCTTCCTTAGCAGTCGGGAATAATAATAACAGATATTCATTCAGCAACATAACAAAGATTCAAGAGGCCGTCATGCTACAGGAGCTCAGTGGTGTGACTGTCGTGCGACCGTTGTAGGTTCGTCCCCACTCAGAGGAATGAATTAGATATTATTTATTAATATTTTCATTTCTTCGCTTTGGCATCAAAGGCCGTCGTTGAGTTCTATCTACGCAATGCTTCGAAAAATTCAGCGAAAAGTGGAGAACGGAGTGTCTTAACACTAGGTTCCCTTTGCCTATCCTGCTTTATGCGGAATACAAAGTGAAGCTAAAAAAAAAAATTAAATTTCCAAGGTCACTATAAATCTGTTTGTAATCCTTTACTGCGTAAACAATATGTTGCGAATTCTAAATGTACCATTATATCAGCAGAGACTATCTTATATTATATTATCGGCCATTGTTACGTACGTGTTGATTTTCCGAATGGGTTTCCTAGTGACTGTTGGAATACTGTTGAGTTTAAAAATAAATTATTACAATCACGAATACGAATAAAATAAAGCTATTTAATAATGTACACGTCACATGTACAGAAATGTACACATCATATATTTGCAATGTGTTTTTTTATTTTTTTATGTGTTAAATTATTCCGATCCCCATTTTCCGCCGAATTTTGGAGGCGTGTTGAGTGTCGGTCGCATACAGCAGGGTAGGCAGAGGGAACCTAGTTTTAAGGCACTCCGTTCCTCACTTTCTGGCGAATTCTGGAGGCATTGCGTGTTGAGTGGCAGAACTCAATGCCGCGCTTAGCCTTGTTACCAGAGCGAATAAATGAAAATATTAGTAAATAATAATCCATTTCCCCGAGTGGGAATCGAACACAAAGCCATCGCATATACACTCACACGCTTATGCCACTGCGTCACGATGACCTCTAAGCTCTAAGCTCTGTTTCCTAGTAATGATAGGAATACTATGAGTTAAAAATAAAACATTACAATGGCAAATGCGAATAAAATAACGCTGTTTAAAAAATTACATATCACGACTATATTTAATCAATACATGTTTCTTTATAAATATAGTATAAATAATTAAAACATAAAAGAAATCGCTGAAACGCGTTTATGTCTTTTATACCAGGAAACGGTAGTCAAAATTAACTGTGTAAGGTTTAAGTTAACAATTTGTTTTTGTACATATTGTAAAATATTAGTGACATAAAAGCGTAGTTCTTCTAGATTTCTAGAATATAGATTAAACAGAGCTTGGTCCCCTTTACGCGTTTCTGGCATTCTATAAAGTGACATGAGGCCAATCGTGAGTGTAAACGCGACTGGTTGTGAGTTCGATAATTACTCGAGGAAATTAAATATTTAGCTAAATTAATATTATCATTTCTTTGCTCAGGCGTCGAGGCAAACGGCGGCGTTAAGTTCCGCCACTCATTACGCAATGCCTCCAGAATTCAGCGGAAAGTAGAGAACTGAGTGTCTTATCACTAGGTTCCCTCTGCCCACCCTGCTGTGTGCTGGATATAGCATGAAGTTGATTTTATAAAGTGACAAATTCCATTGCTAATTAGTGGCTATTTTATCTATGTAATGGAATTGTATCTTATAAATGCAAATGTTGTAAGTTTGTTCCCCATTTTAATTTTTTTTTATTCCCCCGTTCTGTCAAGACTAAATTCAGCGTTAAACTCATCAGAATTCGGCAATAATTAAAAATAAATGTAAACTAGAAGCAACATAAAATTGTATTAGCATAAATGAGAATAATATAATTTTTTCTTTAAGCGGACTATATAAAAGTATGCAAAAGGGACCAAGCAACTATCGACCACTGTCTACGGGACTCCATCGAGAATATACGACCTCAACTTGTATCTGGAATTCCTGAGCTCAGTGTACCCAGTATCGAACCTTTTTATATACCAGAGGTGAGTTGAAATTTAAAATAATTTTATAAAATTTTATTCATATGCAAAAAGAACGTACAAGTAAGACACTTCGTTCTCCATTTTCCTTTCACCTGAATCCGGGACATACCACGCTGAGGGGCAGACCTCAACACTGCACTTCTATAACACATCGGGAAAATTAAAATAATTCTTTTTAACATTTTTAAAGTGTTATTCCACACTTAGGAAAGGAAACCGATCTGGTCGGTTTCCAGGAGACGCGGGTACGAGTCCCGCTACGTTCAAATTTTTATACGTTTTCAAAATAAGTATTAAAATAATTAATTCCCCCAAATGGGGATCGAATCCACATCTATCGTCGTATTACAGTCCTAAGTTATCTGTAATACAGATATCTGTAATGCACGTAGTCATATCAAACTGAGCCCTGGCATACTGTAAATAAACAAAGTAAATAGACGTTTATAGCATGAAAACTGTTTGCATTATAGCTTGTTTTATTGGTGATAATAAAAAAATAATATAATCCTGAGCCCCTCGTCAGTCTTTGTACTTAAATACAATGTTGGGTTTCACAAAACCGCCTTGAACTTGCATCTTTGCATACCCTTGACATACAACAAATAAATTTCAAAAGGCAAAGCTTGAATTAAATTCTTAACATTACATAGTAAATGACTTAATTTTTTTTGGATTTTTTATAATCATAAGTTTAAATGAGGCCAGTCGCGGCACAGAGGCACAAGTGTGTGACGAAGAAATGTATAAACGCTACTGGTTGTGAGTTCGATCTCCGTTCCGAAGAAATTGAATATTTATTTAAAATAATATTTTCATTTTTTCGCTCTGGTGTCGTGACAAAGCGTGGCGTTGAGTTCCGCCACTCAACACGCCATAACTCCAGAAGTGGTCGGAAAATGGGAAACGTAGTGTCTTAACACTAGGTTCCCTCTGCCTACCCTGCTTTGCGGGATACAGCGTGAAGCTAAAAAAATAAGTAAATAAATTTAAATGATAATGATGTAAGACTATTTGACATACACTATTTGATACAAATTGTATTGACATAGCGGGTTAACAATTAGCAACAGGAGATTTTAACATTACGAAAAAATTAAGTCGATTTGAGAACCTCCTTCGTTTTGAAGTCCGTTACAATAATAATAAAGCCCTTATTTTTCTGAAAAAAAGTTATTTTTTGTTTAATTAGGCCTAAGTTTTAAATATATATCTAATTCCCACACAAAGACGTATATTTTTGTATAGATTATAGCAGTAAGCGGAGATCTTGTGCCTCTCAAAGCTTCGGGAAAAGATGTCAAAGTATCGGGTGCTGGAAATTTTACAATTAAAAGTGTTTCGTAAGTAAAATATTTTATTTTAATTTTCTATTTAATTATTTACACACTTATATCTTATCCTTTTTTATTTATATTATAAAAGTGGATGTTTGTGAGAATTAATGGATGTTTGGAAACAAAAATTACTGATCAGATTTTGATAAAAATAAATATAAGTAATATTGCCATATTCATATACATAATGTTCACTCATATATATACAATATATATAAAAACATATATACAATAATTATATGAACAATAATTTATGTTAATTTTTTGTCGAATTTGGCTATAATATAACAATAAGATTAAGCGGGTGAAGTCGCGAGCGGGACGATAATTTTCAAATTGTCTATTGTCTCGCGTACTCGCGTACCTAACAGTGATATTAGGTTCAAATTCAAATAGTCTTATCAGGCACATACAGAAGACACTCTTAAACGTTATTATTATGTACGATATATGAAATTTAATACAACGCCATCTATTTTAGACTTTAGAACTTCACTTGAAAGGTGATTTGTATACAAATCAGCTTAATACAATTTGTACACGGTAGATGTCGACACTTAAAAATATGAGCTTTGACCGAAGATTTATTTTATAATAAAAACTACTTAGGTACTTTATAATACAATATTCTACTTTATAAGTATAACTAAATGAAGCAAAAAATAAACAAAATCATATAATGACGTTTTTTCTGCAGTGTAAATTTGGAAACTTTAGAAATTCGTGCACGAGTTCGATTCCCGAGACTGCACTTGGACGGACGGTATAATTTGGATACACAGATTTTAATCATACCATTGCGTGGTGAAGGAAACCTTATAGCTGATGCAGGTGAGTTTTCTCAATGACACATAAAACAAAAAAAAATAAAACGAAATATTTGACAAATCTTACAACTTCGTTTTTTTTTTGTTGTAATATTTCATAGTTTTTTTTACATTTTCTATTTATACATGAAAAAAACTATTAATTTAATTTGTATGAACTTGTATTATCATTTTTTTTAGATAAATGTGACGCAGAAATTTTACTTAAGTCTAAGATAGTAGAACGCGAAGGAAAACAGTACCTATACTTTACAAACCTGAAAGTTGACATCAAGATCAAGGACTACAGAATCAGGTTAGACGGACTTTTCAACGGAAACAAGGCTCTAGGTATGTTATTTTTCGTGCTTATTTATATATAAAAAACATTTATCATCCCATTTCCTTTAACATGAAAAAATAATAATAAATTATATGTGTTATAGTGAAAGAGATCATTATAGCATGGTGGGTATGCGTGGGACAGTAAGCACGATGGTTATGGGTTCGATCTTCACTTGGGGATTTCTTCGATTCCTCCGGAATTCCTCGAAGGAGTTATTCGATTTATCTTCATTTCTCAACTCCGGTACAACGAAAGCGTATAACGGAATGTCCTAATACTTAGTTATCTATACCTATTTTGCCATATCTAGTATATATATGTAATAAAGTATATAAATGTATTATGTTATTTTGTAACTGATGAAGCTTCATCAGTTACAAAATAATTAGGTTTATTTCGTTAAGCTATGTATTTCAAATTGGTTCTCTGATTACTTTACGTTATAACAATATACTTATTTTCACTCGTGTTATCTTTGGCTTAGTTTATAAGTATATAATGTTGAAAAAGAAATAAAATGGAACTTATTGTATTATTTTAATAAAAAATTAAATAAATTAGCACCGCGCTGTATTCCGCATACGGCAGGCAGGGTAGGCAGAGGGAAACTAATGCTAAAACACTCCGTTACCCGTTTTTTACTATAATCTGAAATGATATCATTTTTAGGAGCAGTTAATTGTATGTTTAATAGTTTAAAAAAATTATGTGATACGCCTACTTTTTATTTATATGTTTATATGTATGCGTTACAGACAGACGGAATTTTTGCTCTTTTAATAGCAAAGGCACGACGTACTAACTAAAAAAAAATAAAAATTAAATCAGCTTCACGCTGTATCCCGCAAACAGCAGGGTAGGCAGATGGAACCTAGTGTTAAGATACTTCGTTCCCCACTTTCCGCCGAATTCTGGAGGCATTGCGTGCTGAGTGGCGGAACTCAACGCTGCGCTTTGCCTCGACACCAGAGCGAAGAAATGAAAATATAAATGTAAATAAATATTTCTTTTCCTCGAGTGGGGATCGAACCCACAACCCGTCGATTTTACAGTCACACTTTGTGCCTCTGCGCCACGACTGGCGATAAAAATTAAAAAATATATTAGTATAAGTAACTACTGGCCATTAACTACGATGACTAAATGTTCTACTAGCGCGAACTCTTACTCTATTTAAATATTTACAAAGAAACATTTTCTAAATTTATTATTATGTTTAAATCTTATTAAATTCCTATTTATTAATTTTATCTTCATTTTATCTTTATTTACCAGTATGGTAATGTTTAATACGCAGTTCCATTCCAAGATTTCATATAAAACTCAATGCTGAGTAACTTTTTTTACGTAGCCATATACATATTCTTTATAGTTTAGTGGTCTCTTAAAAGTCAATATTTTTTCTAAATTATTTTAGAAAAAAAATGAACTAAAAGAAATAAGAAAGAATTTGGTAAGTTATGATACTTTTAGGTTTTCCAGTCTTCAAAATTCATTATAACCTCTAACCTCCTGCTCTTCACAGGCCTAATGGCTATAGAATGAAAAAGTTTTATTAAAATCGGTTTATTTAAATCAGTACTTGCAAAGATATGCTTGTACAAACATTCAATTAGTATTATTTATTGCATTATAGACTTATATAAAATTTTAATATTTATCATAATATCTTTACAGGAGACGCGACTAACGAGGCGATCCATCAAAATCGTGCGGAGTTCCTGAAAACTATGCAGCCATATTTAGAAAAGACCGTCGCTAAAATACTGTTGGACGACGCTAACAAAATTGTAGCGCCATTGCCCTTAGACGAAATACTGCCTGTACCTTAATTTATTATTTATTTTAATTTACTATTAGTATTGCAAAGGACGAAAAACAACGAAAACACACTATATAGTATGATATTTTGTGTTTTTGCTTTGATAATCAGTACCTATATTAGTGGGAATAATACGAGTCGTAGTATTTTCCCTTTTACGTTTTGATTTTCTTTAAAAATGATGAAGCAAAACGCGGGATATCGCGTGAACTTTCAATATATGAATTTAACACAAAAGGCGAAATTATCTGAAAGTCAGTTAGTTCAATATTTGAAAGAACAATGCCTGGCTCTATCATAATATAGAGAACATCAACATATAGAGACAACAAACCGTCACGTTGTTTTTCGCCATTTGCTAATTAATACGTATAAAGTAGAATATAATATAATATAATATTATAAAATAATTAGGGCAAAAATGTGATAGTATTAATTTTAAGATAATAATAAATAAAATAGCACGATCGAATCGAATATTTATGTAAATGATTTATAAGAAAATCTAACGTATAAAATACGAATTATTTAAAATGACGACACATAATATATAGTTAATATTTACTAAAAATCCATTTTGTAATTTAAATATTAGCAAATTTAATTATAATGTCAAAAGTTTGGACAGGATGACTTTATTTCACTTCTGTTACGACATATAGAATATTTGTAAGCAAAATATGAATGGCCTTAATATTGTTTATTTATGTGTAATTTTGTGATGGTGAAAGAAAATAAATGTGACCAAGTATTTTGCAACATACGGGACAGAGATACTTAAAAAAAATGTATTTTAATCGACCGATTGGTGAGACTTTGTGTCTGTGCGGTACTTCTTATCAAATGACGACACTTTACGCTGTATCCCGCACAGAGTAGGGTAGGCAGAGGGAATCTAGAGTTAAGACACTCCGTTCCCCATTTCTTGTCAAATGTTATATATTGTATAACAATTTTTCTATTTAATTTTTTCTTCAATTCATATTTTTTTCTTTCATGCTTTCATTTAAAGGATAGGCCATTAAAAAGTTATCAATTAGGGAAAAATAATAAAAAAATGATATATTAGTTACAAAATCTAAATTATAAATAAATCGTAAAGATCGCTTGGTCACATTACTAATATTGCGTGTTCGTCTCTAATATTTTGTACATTGCACCTGCACTGTTACTTCTTTAATTGTTATTACTCCATACGATCATACTCTTAAATTATTTAAGGCTTTAAGTAGCGGTTAAATGAATAAATCATATTTTCTTTTTTATTTACAAAGATTTTTACGTATTGTAAAATTGTTGTTAACGAAAATTGGAAATGTTAAAAAAATAATAAAATTGTGTAAATGTATATTCGGTTTTATTTTTCATTTTCATGTATGTGTGCTTTGAATTAACATTTTTTTCTTTCAGAAAAAAATCTTACTACTAATAATAGTAAGAGAGATAGCCGCAGGGGCACAAACGAGTGACTGTAAATGTGGTAGTGGTACAACTTGTTCGATTCCCAGTCGAGGAAATGAAATTTTGAATATTTTCATTTCCTCACACTGGTAACGAGGCAAAGTGCGGCGTTGAGTTTCACCACTCAACAAACAATGCCTCTAGAATGCAGAAAATGGGGAACGGAAGTGGTTTAAAGGGAACGAGTATTTTAGCACAAGGTTCCCAGGGTCCCACTGCCTTATACATGATTTGGGGACACTTAGAGACTCATAGATGAAATAATTGCAAAAAAATATTTATGAAGAGTGGAACGAGAGGCAGATGCAAACCTGTGTTGACCTTTTGATTACAGACGAAGCGAAAGAGGTTAGTAGAGACCGCAGTTTTTGGCACTCCGTTCTCTCAGGCTAATTTTTTAGGAATAAAACGTGAAGCTTAAAAAAATAAATAATTTAATATAGCTGATATTTATATCAGTTATATTAAATTATTTATAAATAAAATAAATAAAACTAAAAAAAAAGACATTGATAAATATGTACAATTCGTAAAGTACAGTATATATATTTCTTCTTAGTTATTTGTATAATTGATTAATATAATAGTAAAGTTTAACATTTTAACTTTCGTTCGTAAGCCTTGACGAATGAGGGTTTCCAATCTGCCATAATTGCGGATAATCGGTTCCTCTTTACACAGCATCCTACTGACCCATCCGTTTGCGATACGCGCTACGCGCCGGTTGAGAAATAAACAATAAACATTATTTGTACTATTGAGTTGATTTTTTGTTTAAGTTTTTTTATAATATAGAAAAAGCAGAAATAACTAAGTGATTTTAGTTATATATAGTATAAGTGATTTTAGTTATATATAAGTTTTAGTTGACTTTTAGTATAGAGTCGTAGTCCTATAGCTATATGCCGCCTGGTCTAATCAGTAAAGTTGTTCCATATAGGCTTTCACTGGAGCTTTTTAATACGTTTGTATTATCTTTATTTTTCTCTGTATTTATATCTTAACGAAAAAAAGTCTTTTCAAGCCATTTCGAGTCTCTTCTTACTATGCGATTTGCTTGAACCGAAAAATCTGGGAAAAT
The DNA here is from genome assembly GCA_021202915.1 of Heliconius himera. Lineage (NCBI taxonomy): Eukaryota > Metazoa > Arthropoda > Insecta > Lepidoptera > Nymphalidae > Heliconius > Heliconius himera. The sequence continues at coordinate 149,492 of JAJHJA010000143.1, read as the reverse complement.
AACATATTTTCATAGCATGTTAGCATTTGTTAGCATGAGCGATGACTTCCTGCGGCGTTGAGTTCTGCCTACAGAAATCGGCAGAAAATGGGGAAGGGAGTGTCTTAACACTGAGTTCCCTCTGCCTATTCTGCTGTGTGCGAGATACAGCATGAAGCTGATGACTGTCTTAACATTCTGGCCCTCAAAGAAAGTGCTTTTGATCTTGTGTTGTTTTTAGCTTATCAACAATTTCATTTAATGATAATATAAATATAGTTCCAAGTATATTTTTCGTACCTCGTATCTTTCACATCTTGCAACTTAAGGGCTACATAGGCAAGAGTAAATATTCCGCTCTCCAAGTGTGTTGCATAGCGCAACCTTGACGAATTTTGCCTTATCTGATCCAAGTGAATATCGGGTTTGCATCATATCCATTCCTACTCTTATATTAATTTTAATTTTATTATTAATAGAAGTTGGTTAAATACGAAGATCTTTGACGTAAATCGTATGAATTATTTAAAATTATGACACGTTATGCGGCGATATATGTGACATATAGCATACGCGTTGAGTTCCGCCACTCAACACGCTATGCCTACAAAAATCGGCAGAGAATGGGGAGAAGAATGTTTTAACACTACTCTCCCTCCATACGGGATACAGCTTTTATGATATTTTATAATATATTTCAGCCATTTTTTTACAATTCGTCGTCCATGGCTCATAAGGTTATAGTGGCTGTTTGATGACATTATTAGTTTACGTAAGCCCCCATAGCAAGTGAGATCTTATTTCTACTGTTGCCAATAATACGCAGCCTGGATCGCCTTGACCACGTTGCTTCACCACGCCAGTCGCCGACGGAAACGGAATTGATGTCATACGCTACCTCAATATACGATTGGGAGATGCAGTGTGAAACGGTATATATTTTTTAATTGGTTTTATATGGATAAGGAATTGAGATTAGATTGTGTTATGATTTTAAGGCAACATTTGAGGCCAAGGCTGTATTGATATATCACTAATTTAGCCTCGATAAATTAATGTCGATATTTTATTAATCCTACAAAAATCTCGTCAGACCCGTCTTGTCACAATGGCATAAAATGTGACGACAATATCAATAGATTTCATTTTCTCAAGTCGGCATCAAACCCACAACCAGTCACGATTACAGTAACACGCTTGTGCCTTTGTGCCATGAGTGGCCTCTAAGAATATTTTTTATACTCTGAATTATTCCTTAGGGTTGCATTTGAATGCGAGGACATAAATTGGCTTACTTGTTTAGTGTCAATTTATGTGAAAAACACTGATATACTAAATATCTTAAGTTTCTTATACTAATTAATATATATATTGTTTTTGTTATTAATTTTGATATATTATGTTTTATTCTTCTGTCACATTCTCTCTAGGAACGCTTTACGAAAGTATGTAATATGTATTGCATCGTTGATTTCGATGACTCGAAATGTAGCCAAAATGGGTAGAAAATTGAGAGGGGATTGTAGAGCGTCTTACTACGTTTTTTTTCTTCTGACTAGTTTCTTAGTTGAATCGCGTGAATTTTCCTAAAAAAGATCTAATTTTTTCGCTCTGGTATCTAGGCAAAGCGCGGCGTCGACTGCCGCCATTGACATGAGGATCGGAGTGTCTTATCACTATGTTCCGTCTGCCTATCCTGCTGTGTGCGGGATACAGCGTGAAGCTAATTTAATTTAATTTAATAAAAAAACATGCTTATACAAGAGTTCGAGTGTCGTACAAAAAGTGCTATTCTATAGAATTAATACGGTCAGGGGTTATAATTAAATGTAATATATTTTTTGTGGTTTTGGTGAACGGTTTCTTGTTCACGTACTGAATACTACAAGGTAAAGTTAAATACGACAACAAAGGCCGAATTTGATTACAAACTCATAAAACATTGTGAAATTTGAAGTAAGTTTACTACTTTTATTTTTTTATAAATATTTGTTAAGTAATTGAAATACATGCTTAAAGCACAACAAGCTAATATTTACGATTAATATTTAATGTAAAATAAATTCTATTCTCAGTAAATAAAAATTGGTAAAGTGCGAGTCGGTCTCGCCCGCCAGGGGAAAAGTTTTACAAACTTAAGATTTCCTAAGTAAAGAAACTTTAGTTAATTTTATAAAAATTGAGTGAATACACTCAAAGAAAAAACTACTCATTTTTTATGACATAAACTACAAATGTAAGTTTATAAGGTTTTTTGTGTCACGTAGCCGCTTCATTTTTTTATGTTCCATTCGATATTAATTTCAGCTCGATACTTCAACGCGATCTTCAGATAAACGGTCTTGGACAGACATACAGACATATAGAAAAACTAACGATAAAATGATCCGTTTCGTTTTTTCTTATGAGATACGGAACCTATGTCCCTATACATACACTCAAAAAAAGTAAAAACACTCATTTTTTATATATTTTTTAAGAAATTCCTTTGTATGTGTGTTTACATGTTTGATATTACAAAATATACATATTTAATGTACATAAACAAAGTACATGTAAATACATAAATGTTCTTTTTAACGTTTCCGCGTTTTCCTTAGTCGGCATATAGCAATATGGCAATAGTAGAGATGTTCTCGCCTAATGATATTATGATGGATGACTCCGTTTGAGGCCAGTCATGGTGCAAGTGTGTGACTGTAAATGACAGGTTATAGGTTTGATTCGAGGAAATGAAATATTTAATATTTTCATTTCTTCGCTCTGGTATCGAGGAAAAGTGCGGCGTTGAGTTCCACCACTGAACACGCAATGCCAAAAGAATTTGGCGAAAAGTAGAGAGTGGAGTGTCTTGACATTAGGCTCTCTCTGCCTACCCTGCAGCATGCAGGATACAGTGTGAAGATGCAAAAAAAAGCCTACCTAGCCTACTATGGAGAATACAATTATATATTTAAAATATAATTTATAAGAATATTATTTAATTAATTTGGTATTTAGGGACTGTACCAAAACAAAAATGAAATCCAAAACCTTAATATGATCTGCATACACCATATTACGTTGCTGTAGTTGTTAAAAACAAAACCGTTTCTAACATTATAGAAATATCGTAAACATTTTTTTTTATTATACATAATATTTCACGAAGCCCACAAACGTCGTCGTAAATGCATAATTTAACGCTAAAAGCACAAATTAATATTGCAACAAAAACGTGACTTAGTCACGTGTTCGACTTGGATTCCATTTCAGGATAGACGTGTAATAGCGGGAACCAAGTCCAAGAGAGTGTTATCCCGTTCTTTTATACTGAAAGTTGGTGAAGAGACGAGGAAGGCGCTATATACATTGGGCTTGTGTCTCAAGACATTCACATGTCCTTAGCGTTGGTGGTGGTTGCGCAGGCGCAGTGCCGGTCGACACCGCGACTCGGCTGGGTGATTCGACAGTTGTAGTGAATACGAATATACATTATTTATTAGTTGTAATATGTTAGCCACTACTGTGTTTCTATTGGCACTGCAATATGCGGTTGCTGAAATTCGTAAGTATTTAATTAATATTTAATGTTAGAAATAATTTAGGTTTAAGCTCATAGAAAATTTGAGAATTTTTCTTAAATTTTAGACAAAAAATAATTTGATATCTGTTTTTATTAGGTGTAGAGATTAAACCTTGTTGCATTTGAAAATTTAATGACTTTTCAAGACGATGAAGTTATAATTTTTTTAATGAAATAAATTTAAATAAGCTTCATTTATTTTTTTAAATTTTTAAATAAGTTTCACGCTTTATCCCGCAGAGGCAATAGGCAAAGGGAGCTAGTGTTAAGACACTCCGTTTAAAACTTTCCACGAAATTTAATTTCCTCGAGTAAAGATCGAACCCACAAGCACATTTTGTGCCCCTGCGCCACGACTGGCCTCCTGCGCCACGGCTGATATAATTTTTGTTTATTATTTATATTTAATTATCGTTATAAAGGTTTACAATTATTTTCAATTCTAATATATTTAACAATTATAATTTCTACAATTTTATAATATTTAAAACTATTCAAGGTGCTTGAATTTGTTTTGAAAATAACGGTTTTTTTCAAAGACTTTGCTACTCTACATAAATATTTATCTAGAGTGCATGAATGAAAGGCAATATTTAGATTTATTGCAAGTGGCTTATGCAAGTCTATATCTACTTCTGCTGCAACACATTCTTTTAGCTTATTAGGTTGATCAATTAAGAAAATTCTAAAAAGTGACTTTTTGTCTGTATTAAGTTTAATAATATAAGAATAGTCTTGCCTGCGATTTTGTCTGCGTAGCCAAAAGAAATTGATATAATTTGTTTATTTATTAGGCGATTGAAATAAAATAAAACATTTTATGTTACGCTACGCTGGTTTATTTATGCGTACATTTACAATTTAAAAAAATATATATGGAACTTTAAAAAAAAATATAGAAAACTTTTTTAAATTTATTATTATTAATAGCCGTGTATTCATTTTTAATAATTAATTAGGGACTACAAAAAGTCACGCAGGTTTATTTTGATTTTGCTTTATATAAACTTTTAATAGTTATTTATTGATTTTACTCTATATTTCATAACCATGTTTATATGTATATTTGCGGTCGTCGTAGCGCTGGTACCAAAGCAAAGCGTGCCGTTGATTTCTGCCACTAAATACGCATGCCCCGAAAATTCGGCAGAAAGTGGAGAAAGGAGTGTCTTAACACTGGGTTCCCTCTGCTAACTCTGTTATATGCTGGCTATGTGTAAAGCTAATAAAATGTTATAAATATGTAAGATTTTTTTAAAATCTTTTAAAAAAACAAAATCCCATCGAATTAACTTAGATTCACTGTAATTTGAATGAATGGATGGATTGTGCTTGTATATAAAAAAAATTATTACCGAAACAAAACCTTGAAGTATAGTTGCCAATTTTCAATAAGGAGGCTATTTAGAGGATTAGTCTAAAGTAGTAAAAGCCTTACTATTATTATAAAATAGTTATAGGAAGACATAATAGAATATTGTGTGGAAGTCGATAGTTTCGCCTATATTAGAAGGAAGGAAGACATGGACGGTAGACTCGTATATTATATAGTCAAAGTAAATTATATTATTACATTAATTTACATTTAATGTGATCTAATAGAAGTAATCAATCATTAATCTAATAAGTGAAATAACATATTATAAATTGTTAACATTATGCAAGTTTAACTTTCTCATAACCAGTTTGGTTAGATGCTATCTCCTATTTACCTAATCTTTTTTATATACGTGCAATATTCCACACAGCAAGATAGACAGAGGGAACCTGGGAACCTAGTAAGACGCTACGTTCCCGTTTAGACACTTCCGTGCCCCATTTTCCGTCGAATTCTGGAGGAATCGCGTGTTCAAAGGTAGAACTCAACGCCGCGCTTTGCTTCAACGTTTACTTTATTATAATGATATACATATACTTTTCGCATCTCAGTGTAGGTCGAGGTTACGAGGTTATTTCATAATATTTACAAAAACTAAAATGATTGGTATAGATTATCGACAAGTCGAATGTTGTCATAGTATTGCGGTACAGCCATTTATCTATTGTAGTATTTGAAAAACATAAAGGAAAGTCAATTTGATATATATTAATTTTTTTATATATTATTCGTATTGAATTATTACAATCCTAAAAATATATTTTTTAGCTTCATGTTGTATTATAATTTTAAGCAAAAAAATAATCTGTCAAAGATAACATATTATAAATTCAAGGTCTTTACGTGCTTTTCTCATTATTTCCAAATTATAACCCAAATTTTTCAAGGTAAAAAAATAATATGTTGACGTTAAATTAAAGATAATTTGAGAGGATGCACTCAAAATATTAAGTAACTTGCCTCGCTTCATGATTTTATAAGGTTATTTATTACTAAGACCACCCGCTAGTGTAGGTAGGTTACGACTTACAAAAATAAAATCTAAAATATTTTTTTTTCTTGATAGGTATAATTAAAAATATATATCATTAAAATTTATTTAATTAAGAGTGTATTTGTCATTAGCCATCATGAGTATAGTAAATAAATATATATTATTTATTCTTCTTCAACGTTTCGCACTAGGTAGAGCGGTAGTAGTCGTCATTTTAAGTTTGGTAGTTTGCCTCACGATCCGACGCCTTTTGTGGATGGCTGCTTGTCTGGTACACTCGTAGAGAGGGTTTTCAAAACAGACCTCACTGGTGGTTTCATCGCATGGAGGATATATCGCGTCACCTTCTGTAAATCTACGTTGAAGTAGAAGATGTTGCATGGAAGAATCTCCGTGGCGAGAAATATGTCCGATGAAGAAGAGAAGAAGAGAATATGTGTTTAGAAGATGTAGGACAGACGTTGCTAAGTGTCTAGTTCTCTTGTGGTTTTAAAATTGGTCCAACACAATCTACGCATTCGTCTCCTCACGTTTTCGGAGACGCCCATGTGTCACAAGCATAGAAATATGGAAAAAAATTGATCTCTAGCTTGTCAAATTTTAGACAGTCGACAATCATTACTTTTGTCTTACTGTGTTTATTATAAGTCCAAAATCGAGAACTTTTCGTTTCATTCTTTGTAAGAGTTCTCCAAAGTTGGAAATAACGTAGTAATATCCAAGGCCATGAGTCCAATTTTCGAGAGCGATCCTTAAAATGAGTTTAGATGCTAAATAAAAGAGGCGACAAGATCTATCCTTGACGTACGCCGGAGCTAGAATGGGAATTGCTCGACAATACCTCGTCTTGCCTGATGAAAAATACAGATTAGCTTGTTGAATTTTTCGATGATTTGATGCACAGTTAATATATGTTTTATACTTATTTAGAAAACTTATACAGCGATCTCCTGCTCCTCCAAAATTATTATACGTTTTCTAAATAACTATTTTTCTTTCCTAAGTGTGGGAATAACACTTTAAAAATGTTTAAAAATATATGCTTTATCATAATGGCAAAGCTATCTTAGTTTTGCCTTTAATGTCCTGTAGAATTTTTAACTTTTCGCTTTGAATTAAAATCAAATTAAATCAGTTTCACGCTGTATTCCGCACATAGCGGGGTAGACAGAGGGAACCTAGTGTTAAAACACTCCGTTCCCCACTTTCAATCGAATCCTGGAGGCATTGCGTGTCAATAGTAATTAAGTGGCGGAACTCAACGCCGCGCTTTATCTCGACACCTGGCACGTTGTGAATATTTTTATGTTTAGTTTTTTTTCATTTCTTTGGTCGATTTAGACAGAGGGTCCACAACCCAACACCCACTGTCTCCAAGATGGCTAGGAAATAAACATTTTAGATATGAATCACTATTTCTTTAGTAGTATATTCAGTAATTAATTTACTTGAAATGTAAAATAAGTCATTCTGAAGTGAACTATATCATGTTAATAATTAAACAAGAATATAAACAAGTTTATAACAGGTCTTACAGGCAAAATTATATAATCAAACTAGTTTTTAATGTAGGTTTTTTCATAGAAAATGAAGAAAACGCTTTAATAACGTCAGTCATTTTATATGTGAACTATTTTGTCTGAAATTCAAATGAATAGATTAAGTGGTAGTACAAAGTTGTAGGTTCGACTAGCACTCGGTGTAATGTCTAATGCGGTGAGTTGCTTTACTTAACACGCATTGACTAGAAAGTGAAAATGGGAAATGGAGTGTAACTAAGAATAACTATTATTGATTATTTTTTTTGTAAATATAAAATAAAAGAAAAGAAGGCTTAGTTTACCTAAACTAAGTGTCAATATACTCCGTTTTCCGCATTCCGCACGTATTTGTGACTATTGCGTTTGGAGTGCGACTAGCTATGGACGAAAAGAAGACATAAAAATAATTGAATCTCCCGAGCGGAATCGAACCCACCAGTCACCACGATGATCCCAAATTCATATATAGCTTTTAACACTGTAAATATATCGATATCATTATAAAATAATAAGTACTTTAAATACAAACATATTATTCGAAAGATAATAAATATGACATTTTATTTTGCACTGGCCCGAAATATTAATAGAAATCGGAACTACCCGTGCGTAACGTTTTCCTGCACTGTGCGCTCTAGCCAAAGAAAATCGATACTCTGTTATATTATACCAAGGTTATCGATATCACAATGTAAATAATGTAATATTAGACGTTAACCGTCGCGCCGTCGTGGTGCAGGGGTACTAGGGTGTGACTGTAACGCGACGATTTTGGGTTCAATTTCCACTCGAGGCAAAGAATTATTATTTGTTGATTTTTTCCTTCGCTCTGGTTGGTACCTAGGCAAAAGCCCGACATTGATTTCCGTCATTCAACTCGGAAAATTCGGCGGTAGATGGGGAACGAGATTGTCTTAACACCAACTTCCCTCTGCCAATCCTGCTGTGTACGGAATACAGCTGAAGTTGATTAAATTTTATTGAACCGTTAAACTATCAAACCTATTTAACTACTAAAATAGAGAATATTATTAAAAATACAATTTGTATAAATATATATTTTAATATTAGAAGATCATTAAATATACAGTTAATATATGATTACTTACTTAGGCGTCTTAGCTGTTACTTGTATGTTCCTCTTTAGTATGTAATAATGTTTTGTTTTAAATAAAAAATAATAATAAAAAAATCTTTTTTTTTCAGCCCCGTATATTAAAATATGCCAGCGTAATGATCCCAATGTTGACAAGTGCATCATAAACTCCATAGAAGAACTCCGACCAAAGATGAAAAAGGTATTTCTTTTTTTTTACATTTAAAGAACCGATTATCTCTATATATAATAAGACAGTAAAAATATTTTGTCTGTACATTTAGTAATTTTGACTGAAATGGATAGAGGGATACTTAAAAAGACTAATAGAAAGCAAAAAGATTTTTTTTGAATTTCTTGTCTGTCTGTCTGTCTGTCTGTCTGTCTGTCTGTCTGTCTGTCTGTCTGTCTGTCTGTCGACATATTGTTGTCCGCATTTTTCTCTGAAACTACTGAACCGATTTACTTGAAAATTTCACCAATTGCTTTGTTTTAACTCAATTTAGGTTCTAAAGTTTGGTTCATCAAAATCGGTTCAATAAAAAAAAAGTTATCGTCATTTGAATGAACTCAAGGCGTTAGCTTGCCAGCGAATGTTATATAGAAATCGCGCTGGTATGACCCTGGCTAAAGAATGACATTCGAAACGTCTTGATTATATGACTGTTGATAAAAATATATATTTTTGAAGCACTATTATACAATATTTTTTACAATAAAGTAAACAAGGCCAGTCGTGGCGCAGCGGCAAGAAGTGTGACTGTAAAACCAGCTGGTTGTGGGTTCGATCCCCACTCGAGGAGATGAAATATTAACTTAAATTTATATTTCCATTTCTTCGTTCTGGTGGCGAGGTTAAGCGCGGCGTTGAGTTCTGCCACTCAACAAGCAATGCCTCCAGAATTCGGCAGAAAGTGGGGAACGGAGTGTCTTAACACTAGGTTCCCTCTGCCTACCCTGCTGTGTGCGGGATACAGCGTGAAGCTGATTTATTTATTTATTTTATTTTATTATAGTTGTCAATCAATTCTGCTTAAATCAATAATCATGTATTTTAAGCGGGCGAAGCCGTGGGCGGGCCGCTAGTATATATATAAATTAAATTGTTATCAATTATCCATAACACTTGTAGTTTTCCCTAAAGGGCCGTAATTTAAGGAGAATTCTTTAATGAGACTGATGGGATGGAACTGAGGGACTGATGATATTTAAAGTATAGAAGGATCTTAAGCTGTAGGTGGTACTGGAGGTGTCGCTGGATCTGCAGAAGTGGCTGGAACTTGAGGTGTAGATTGACCTCCAGCACCAGCCACGCCTGATCCAGGCGTGGCTGGTGCTAGAGGTGTAGATGGATCTTGCGGTACTGAAGGTGCTTGAGAGGGAGTTTGAGGTGATGCTGGTACATCTGGTGTAGATGGTGTCTGAGGTGCTGAAGGAGATTGAGGCGTGGATGGAGACAAAGGTGCAGATGGATTCTGAGGTGTTGCAGGTACCTCAGGAGTTGAAGGAGGGGCAGATGATTGGTTAGGTGAAGTTGGTTGTTGTGAAGCTGGTTGTTGGGATCCAGGTGAATTCTTAGGGTTATTTGAAGCATTAGCTGTGGCATCAGATGTAGATTGCGAAGCATCTTCTACTAGAATATCTTGAGTCTTGTCTGGTGATTTATTGTTAGGTGAACCATCTTCACTGAATTCTGCGATCAAATCGGTATTTGTGGCTGCTGATGATGCTGCGCTTGAAGCTGCTGTTCCTTTGTCACCTTGAACAGCTGACGTACTATGACTAGCAGCAGAGGTCTTATCTTCTAACACTACTAAGGTACCATCCTTTCCTGAATTTTTGTCGTCCTTGCCGGGCTTTTCTGACGTATCAGATTTGGATCCTTTGATATCTATTACTATATTAGTTTTAATTGCCGCATTCCGTATTCCTGACGTTGGGTTTTTATTAAAAGTATCACATCTTTCACATTTATTTTTTCGGCATTTGAAACATTGAGATCCAGCAGAGTTACCGGACTGAAAAGGCACAAACTGCACAGGGTCCACTTGAGATGGGTATTTGATTGTTACGTTTGTACGTTGTGGGATTCTCACCTCCAATACGGTACTTCGTCCTTTACAAGCACGACCGTGTGCAAAACCATTCTGAAATGTAAAAAAAAATATGCATATTAACAAAAAAATATCTTTATTAATATTTTTAAAGTGTTTTTCCACATTTAGGAAAAATATACTTATTTAGAAAACGTATAAAAATCTCTATATCGTTCTCTAAATAAGTAAAAAATATTCATTGTATTATTTTACGATGAACTTCGAATTAAATTGAATTATTATATTATCTCCTAACTGTTTACTTTATTATTAACTAAATCTTTAAAAAAAAATTACCTTCAAAACCACAGCAATCGCAACCAGTACAACAACTTGGAAGACTCCCATATTTGACTGACGTTCCCCGAAATGGTTGCACAAGTCTTATATACAGAACACACAGATATAAATAGCTTAGTCCTTTGTCATAAAAACTGATTCATTCTTCAATAATAATTTATCGAAAACTCTTAAAGCACGTATTTTTTTAATTTACGAGCATTACTTTATCATGTCCGGTGTAAAGTTAAGGTAATAGAACACTTAAGAATTGTTACATATTATATGAGATAATTTATGAAATGTTTTGTGTTTGTGCGTTGTAATATAAAAGTTTAAGAGTTTGGTTAAGAGGCACAAAGTGTGACTGTAAAATCGACTGGTTGTGGGTTCAATCTCCACTAGAGGAGATGAAATATTTACTTAAATTTATATTTCCATTTCTTCGCTCTGGTGTCGAGGTTATGCGCGGCGTTGAGTTCCGCCACTCAACACGCAATGCCTCTAGAATTCTAGTCTCTCTAGCGTAAGATTGTCTTAACACTGGGTTCCCTCTGCCTACCCTGCTGTGTGCAGGATACAGCGTGAAGCTTGATTTGATTTGACATATTCTTTTAGTTTACACTATAATATTATATTATAATAGTACAACAATAATTTTTTATTCATATTTGGAAAAAAAAATACAGAAAATATTTTTCTTTCTCATGAGATACCAACGAAATGGTTAAGGATCGTTAGAATGTTGTGATAAAGCACGACCGTCAGTAAAACAACACCTATTGACGATTAACATTTATTATAATAAAATTTTGTATTATATTTCAATAGTAAAAGATTGTTTGGAAATATTATATAAAAATTACGTTAAATTTTGTAAATCGTAATTATTATTACCATAATTTTTGTAATAGTCCTCTGCTATGTGGTCTTAAGGGAAGTAGGATATAATAAGTAAAAAGATGTTAATATAAAGATTTTTTTAAAGTTACGACTTTTAACATAAGGCCAGTCGCGGCGCATGGGCACAATGGCTGTAAACGTGACAGGTTGTGGGTTCGATTCCTACTCGAGGAACAGAAATGTTTAATATTTTTATTTCCTTGCTCCGTGTTTAAGTAAAGCGCAATATTGCGTTTCGCCAATCAAAACGTAATGCCACGCATTTGGCGGAAAATAACTAAATACTAGGCTCTTTATCTTGTTCTGGTACATAAGGGATACAGCATGAAAAAAAAATTATAATCAGATATATATTTTATTTCAGCTTCACGCTGTATCCCGCACACGGCAGGGTAGGCAGAGGGAATCTAGTGTTAAGGCCCTTCTCTTCCCCATGTCTCCCTAATTCTGGAGGCATTGCGTGTTAAGTGGCGGAACTCAACGCCGCGCTTTGCCTCGACACCAGAGCGAAGAAATGGAAATATAAATTTAAATAAATATTTCATCTCCTCGAGTGGGGATCGAAACCACAACCAGTCGGGTTTACAGTCACACTTTGTGCGCCACGACTGGCCTCATATAAATATAATATAATCAGTGATACTATCCTTATTAATGCAAAAATTAACATTAATTGTTAGTAATTAATTTTTAAGACCGTATTATAATTGAGTCGTTGTTTGTTTAAATTAAATGTTTTAAGCAAATTGGAAAGTATGTCAGTGTCAGTTTCTTTCGTAACTCGAGTACGCCAATATGACAAGTGCAAAGGTAAACGATATACAGAGTTGTGCATCTGTTTACTATATGCAAATAACGGGCTTGTTTATTATACATATATTAAATATGAAAATATTTCTATATTTATAATTAAATTTCAAACTCAAGAACGCCTTAAGAGTTTGGCAAAAAGTGGGGAACGGACCGTCTTAAGCACTAGGTTTCCAGGCAATCTTAAGTACTAGATTCTCTGCGTACTCTGCGAAGTGCGGGATAAATCATGAAGCTAAAAAGAAAATTCAAATGCTTCTTAGTAGTAATAGCTCCAAAGAGGTTTTATTTTCTCACATATTCCTGTCATTTATGAGTTCCAAGGTGTCATTCGCAATTTCGTTTGTCTTTTGTCTGTTGTGTGTTTTTCTTTGTTTTTTTTTTGTATTCCAATGAAAATTGCACATCAGTTTCAATATATTTGTAAAGTTGTAACATTCTCTATATAGCTTCTCGGTGTGTCCCGCACATAGCAGGGACCTCGTGGAACCTAGTGTTAGGACACTCTGTTCCCACTTTCCACCGGATTCTAAAGGCATTATCTGGCGGAACTCAACGCGGCGTTTTGACTGGTTATTCATAATTTCCTCGAGTGGGAATCGAGCCCACAATCTGTCACGTTTGCAGTCGCACGCTTATACCCCTGCGCCATGACTGGCCTAGTACAACTTTAAACTAAACCCCTTACCTTACCTTAAAAATACCGTTTGAATAATCAAATCTCATTAATAGACACTTAGTAATTTAATAGATTTTTTTCTATTGCTACATTTGTGCCACAATCTATTTACGTACATAACAGATAATTAAACAATATATTTCTTTTTTTTTTCAGGGTATACCAGAACTTGACGTGCCTGGAATCGAACCTCTAAGCTTAGGTCAAATAGGACTCGCGCGCGGTCCACAAGGTGCCAAGTTGACTGCAGTTGTGAACGATGTTAAAGTGCGAGGACCCAGTGATTTTATTATAGAAGAGTTGAAGTAAATATTTTAATATAATAATCAGCATTAATAATTATATGTTGTTAAAGTATATGAAACGTTTAAGATGAGAAAATACGGTAAATACACAAACATGAAATAAAATATAGATAATTACTGTTATGTCCTGACGAAAATTTCATTAAATCAATGCATTAAACTCTACGAGAATGATCAAATATTAATGAAAATTTAAATATAATATTTATGGTATATCTAAAATATAAAAGTAAATAAATCAGCTTCACGCTGTATCCTGTACACAGCAGGGTAGGCAGGGGGAACCTAATGTAAAAACTCTACTTTCCGGACTTTGTCAGTAGTGTACAGTCAAGTTTTCATTAGAGAGCGTCTCTGTGTTATTTGAAAATATTTTTTTCTGGGCTTCTTATGTTTATATAGAAACAGTGAAGGCAGAAGAACCTAGCGTCCATTGTTTTCTTTTTGTAGCTCCAATTCAAAGCGTGTTAAATGGCGAAACTAAACGACGGACGGACTAACGACGTGGCGATTAAACGTAGTGATAGTGATGATTGAACCTAGAATCATCAGGTTTACGTTCAAATGATGTCCTACAACACCACAATGTCTCATTTATAAATAACAATTGAAAATAACGCTCATAAGATAATTAGCTTCAATATATTTATATTCAGTTTATATGTTATTTAAGATTTGTAAATAACTTTTTAAAAATTAAAAATTAAATAAAAAAGAATTAATCAGCTTCACGCTGTATCCCGCACACAGCAGGTAGGGAACCTAGTGTTAAGGCACTCCGTTTCCCCACTTTCCGCCAAGTTCTGGAAGCATTGCTTGTTGAATGGCGGAACTCAACGACGCGCTTAGCCTCGACACCAGAGCGAAGAAATGAAAATATAAATGTTAAAATATTAAAATAGTTTTAACGACTTTTTATTGCCTCATTTCAGATCAGACCTAGATAAAAACAGGTTTGACTTCAAACTATTGCTGCCGAGGCTCGATTTCGCCGGCAAGTACAAAATGGACATCCAAGTGCTGCTATTGCGGTTGCAAGGACGGGGGAATATTACTGGATCATTTAGTTAGTATTATATTTTTTTTTACCTTCACCCTGTATCCTGTACGCAGCAGGGTAGGCAGAGGGAACCTGGTGTTAAGACACTCCGTTTTCACTTTCAGCCGGGTTCTGAAGGCACTAGACACTAGAGAGACATATAAATGTAAATAAACATTTTATTTCCTCGAGTGGGGATCGAAACCACGACCAGTCGATTTTACAGTCACACTTTGTGCCCCAGCGCCACGACTAGCCTCTTGGATTGTATTTTGTACTTATATTTGTATGTTTGTATATCTATATATTTTATTATTTTAGAAGAAATAGTCTAGCAGTAAACCATTCTCCAATTTCTGTTTAATATAGGAAACTGACCCAAATATTTTTTTGGTTTATGCTGTTTCCAGCACATAGAAGCGTGGGTAAAAGGAACCTGGGAAGCTAGTGTTAACGTTCATTCATTCATACACTTTATCCCGCGTATATAGCATTGGCAGAGGGAACCTCATTTTTCGCCCAATTTCCGAGACATTTCGTGTAAAGTAACAGAAATCAACGCCACGCTTGGTCTCGTTACTTGAGCTAAGAAACGAAAACAATTTATTCCCATGGAATGAGAATCGAAGTAACAACCGTCACGTTTACAGTTAGAAGCTGTGCCGCTACACCACGACGACCTCCAAACCTGTATCTATTTTTTTATTTTATTTTTTATTTTTTTTATATCAGCTTCACTCTGTATCTCGTACACAGCAGAGTAGGCAGAGGGAATCCAGTGTTAAGACACTCCGTTCCCCACTTTCTGCCGAATTCTGGAGGCATTGCGTGTTGAATGGCAGAACTCAACGCCGCGCTTTTTTATCGAGACCAGAGCGAAGAAATGGAAATATAAATCTATTTTAGTTAAAGAAAAAAAATATTTTAACTCGTTTAGTTAAGTTTAACTAAAACATGTAAAATTACAAGAACATGTAGGCCTTTTAACCTACTTGCACGACGCGCGTCGTAATAGCAAAAACAGTTAAGTTACTGCGTAATAGTTGATTAACACACACACATCTTGTCATAATCTGAAACTATTGTTATCGATTTCTTGTACATTATTTACATATTACATTATATAATACTTCGTTAGATTGCACTTGGAACCATTTGTGAAGTCACAGATTCGATTTGACTAATGGTTTATACTTTTTGTTACTGCAAATAGCAGAGTAGGCGGGGAAAACTCAGTGTTGAAACACTTTTTTCTCCCCTGAATGAAATATTTAATATTTTCATTTCCTCGCTCTGATAATGAGGCAAATCACGGCGTTGAGTTTCGCAACTCAACAGGTAATGCCTTGAGAATTCTACCCTTTTAAGTGCGTATGTGTGTGATGTCGTAAAGCTTAACGAAATTGATTTTAAGATGGTGAGGCCATTGTGGCGCAATAGGACAACGTACGGTTGTAAGCGCGACGTTTGAGGATTCGATTCTTACTCAGGGCAATGAATTGTTTTGATAACTTATTGCAGTGCGTCTTAAAACATATTTTCGGGCGGAGAGTGGAGAACGGAGTGTTTAGATAATAAGTCTGACTAAACAAAAACTAACACAAAATATTTTTCAAATTTGTATTTTTTCTGTATTACAGAGGATTACGCATGCAACGTCACGATGAGAGGTCACAAAGAGAAGAGAGGAGACGAGGAGTACCTCAACTTCGAACCAATGAAAGTAAAACTTCGCGTTGGTGAATCATCCATATACTTGACCAACCTCTTCGACGGCGATCCAGTACTTGGGCCGGCCACCAACCGGGTTATCAACGAGAACTCCCAAGTTTTCATACAAGAAATAAGTCCTGTATTAGAAAAGAGTTTAGGTGATTTGTTCACGGAGATGGCTAATAAAATAACATCTAAATTTACGTATAAGGAATTATTTCCCTGATTCTAGGTGTATGGTCAGAAATGTGATATTATAATTTAGTTCGGGTCGGTTGGTGTGTCGTTAAAAAAAAATTAATTTAAAAGAACACGTTTTAAATCATTATTATATATCATTATATCATTATAATCATTAAATATCTATTTATAAGTTTCTTGTTTCATGATCATTTGTAATAGCTAGTTTTATTGTTACTTTTGTATTGGTTTCAGAACTGAAGAGATGTTACCATATTTGTATGTATTCTTTGTAAGAATATTTTAAATAGTTTAAAATGTAATTTTCTATATAAATATTAAATAGTATATGTTATATACATACACGAGCGCTATGCAGTACCTACAATAACATATATTGAACGGCCTTAATATTATTTTTTAGAAACTTTTGCATGTTGCCAACTTCACACTGTATCCAGCAAACAGCAGCATAGGTTTCCTTTGTCTACCCACACAGAGGAAACCTAGTGTTAAGATACCCCGTTCCCCATTTGCCACCTAATTCTAGAGGCATTGCGTATTGAATGGCGGAACTCAACGCCGCACTTTGGCTCAACATCTCTCTCAACATTATCGCGATGTTTGTGAGTTAAACCTCATTTGGAATAATTAAATACTTTAATTTCCCATCTCAACAAAGCTTTGAACAAACAGTTTTGAAAAGACAAAAAGCGATGTTGAGCTCTGCCATGTAATGTCTCGAATTCGAAATTCAGAAAATTTGGTATCTTGACACTAGGCTGGATCTTTGCCTATACTTTTACATACGGGATAAGGAGTAAACTGAAAAAATAAATGAAATAATAAATACATATAAGAATTTACGACAGACACTTGAAATGCTAATATTTTTGAGAAATATTCATAGCCTAAAAATAAATAATAATAAAATATATATTATTTGTTATATACACATTTATATAAATATGTAGTTACTTTTATTATTATTTTTTTGTATAAATCATCTATCTTTAAGTGAAATTCGTTACAATAAGTGTTAAGGAGTAGACACTAGACTGTATATACTATAAGTAGACCACTCTTATAATATTTTTGTATTTTATGTGTTATCACGTAATACACGAATTTAAAATGTATGACAATATTTTTTTATTATTACAAATCGTCATTCTTTTCCCTCTTGTATATAAACTTGCAACCACCGGATTATCCCGATCATTGAATTTAATCTGGGAAAACTGTATAGAAAAAAATATATATTTATAATTCTGGCTTTTGTAACTTGCATATACAAATATTAAAGTATATCGTCATTTTTAATTCCCTCGCTTTGGTAACAAGGTATTTAAATGGTAATGTATTATTCAGCTTTTATCGAATCGTAAAATAAAAGAATAAAAATTCAATAAAATTTCCAAAAATGATTTAAAATTGTATCAATTTTTCCTTCATAAAAGAAACAATAAAGATAAAGAAACGTAACATTCAGTCACAAGTTGCGACAATCAACATCAAAAGTATCGAAATGGGAGACAGTGAAGAACGGAATATTCTAACACTAAGTTCTCTTTACTTACTTCCCACGTACAGAAGAGCAGAGAGTGTGGACTTGAAAAAAATATTTGTATAAAAAAGGCTTTAATAAGATGCCATCTACATTTACATATAGGTACTAAATGCAAGTTGCATCGTATGTACACTACGCCATCTACTATGTATTTAGATATTTATATTTTATAATAGAAGCAGATTATTTGGAGCCAGTCGCTGCGCACAAGTGTGCGTAAACACGACAGATTCGCCCTCGAGAGGCTGATTTTTTTTTCAACTTTACGCTCTATCCCGCATATAGCAGGGTAAGCAGAAAAAATCTATTGTTAAGACACTCTTTTCCCCGCTTTTCATTAAATTTTGCAGGCATTGCGTGCTGAGTGGCAAAACTCAACGCACGCACAAAGTGTGACTGTAAAATCGACTGGTTGTAGGTTCGATCCCCACTCGAGGAAGTGAAATATTTATTTACATTTATATTTTCATTTCTTCGCTCTAGTGTCGAGGCAAAGCGCGGCGTTGAGTTCCGCAATGCCTCCAGAATTCGACGGAAAGTGGGGAATGGAGTGTCCTAAAAGGCCCTCTGCCTACTCTGCTGTGTACGGTATACAGTGAAGAAAAAAGAAATATCATTGTAGAATAAAACGCCATTTGTTAAGAATGATGCACACAGACACTAACTTATTTATATACCTACTTATTTATCAAAGCGATAACATCGCACACGCTCATTCACGAAGTCGAGTCGTAGGTATTGGCGGTGAAGTTGAATTTTGTTTAGGCTTATTATAGAAAACAAAATAGAAAGAGAGATATCTCTTTCTCGTTCTGGTATGTTTTTTAATAATAAAAAGTAGCTGATCGGCAACGTTTAGTAGTATTTAGTAGTATTTGTGTTTACGTTGTTGGTATCTATTAGTAACCGCCAGTAAGGTTAAAAAATCATGAAATGAAAATATTAATCCCACGTTTAAACTATCAACGGTCTTATTAATAAAAATTGCTTTTTCGTCTCTTACTCTAAACTTACACCGGGAGTAGTTAATTCTAGATTAGTCACGGAATAGCTACGTGTTAATAACGGTATTAGTAGAGTAGGTTCGAAGTAACAATACCATTCTTACACTGAGATTAAGGTGTATGTAATGGCAACCCACTGATGTTAAAAGTAAATAGAATGAACAAAATTACCTGATCGAATGAAAACACACTGACAGTTAGGTAAATTTTGAAATTTGACATTTTTAATTGATATATGTGATAGTGAAGCGTTGTTTTGAAACCAGAAGATTATCAATTATCATTTAAAAATGAGCGTAAAACAGAAACGCAGTCGTTCCATTAACTGGGAGGAAGAAGAAAAGGTAAGCACGTTGCAATATTTTAATCTATAAAAAGTATAATTTACAATTTTAGTAATGCTTAATTATTGTTTCAGCAATTATTTCGAGCAGTGCTAAAAGAATTTGCTTCGGTAATCGAGAATAAGGCGTTAGATAATAATACAAATAAATTAAAAAGCAACGCTTGGGAGAAAGTCCACAAAAAGTAAAATTTGTCTAAATTCTGATTTTATTAATATAATTAATCACTAGCGCTGTTTGTTACCTATTAATCATACAATATATTTTATATATTTTTTTATCCATTCCAGGTTTAATGAGTTAAATGGGCGATTACGCTCTTTAAGCCAGTTAAAAATACAATGGAAAACTATGAAAATAAATAAAAAGAACATAAAAAAAATAAAAAGAACCTCAAAAGTACCTTCTTGTTCTGCAAAGGTAAATTATAATATGAATGCAAAAGTTACACTAGTTATTTATTAGTTCATTACATAACAATATTAAATTGATAATACCTAATTAAAATTTTCAGGACAATTATGTTGACACAATGATTGACCACACAAAATTTTTAAAAGATAAAGAGCATGAAAAACGGATGGAGATACTAGAAGTAGAATTAAAAATACAAAAAGAAAAATTAATAAGCGCTACTATAGAGAGGGAGATTTTTGAAATAAGAAGGGCGAAAGAATTAAAATAAATTTTATTATATTAAAACCATATTTTTTTATTACTTTAAATCTTAAAAATAACTTTAAATGTTTTTTATCCTTTATTTACAATTATTATGACAGCACATACAGACATCATTTTATATCTAAATAAAATAACAAAAACAACCTGTATTATTGATATCGGAAAAAAAATATATTTTATAGTTTTTTTGGCACATTATAACAATGGATTTGCCTTTTCATGTAGAGACCCACATGGAAGTGGGAAATTTTGATTCTGTTGAAATATACTATATAAAATAAAAAAATATAAATAAATATAGTTTATAAAATTAAAAATTTTCACTAATCAATGCTGCCCTTGCAGCATTTCCTCTCAATGTGTTATTTACAACACAGGCATTTGTTACTGGAACACTGCTCACTTCTGCTTCTGGGACCAGATCTTTTTTCTGCATAGCAATATTGTGCAATACTGCCAATGCTACAGTATATAGTTTAGTGCTATCTAACTTGGTTTTGAAACCTCTAAGAAGACACTGGAACCGCTGCTTCCATACACCAAAACACCTTTCAACACAATTACGAGTATGTATATGAGCTCGGTTGTATAGTTTTTCTTTGTAAGTAGCTGGTAAGGAGTACAGGCATAACCTGAATCTCCTAATAGTCTTCCCTTAAATTCTCCTCTTTCAAATCTTTGTTTTAATCGAGACTCATTGAATATCCTGGAGTCATGTGTGCTGCCTCGCCAGTGTGCAACTATATCCATTATCTCTAAATTAGCATTTGAGACAATCTGTAACAATGTACACAAAATCACTTTTATGTCATAAAATTCTACAAAATTTTGTGTGGTAGAAACCTTTAAATAGTAATATGCTTCAGTGGCAGAAACAAAAACTTACTTGCACATTTATTGAACTGTATCCTTTCCTGTTTATGTAGTATTGACCAATATCTCCTGAAATTTTTGGGATTTGAATATGTGTACAATCCCTACAACTTGTCTAAAGCCACATATTGCATAGAAATCAGCAATCACACTGTTTTGTTCACTGTCGGAGGCAGGCATTTTTATCCATTGATGCCTGTGTCCAACTATTGCTAAAGCAACTTGTTTGCACACAAGGGATATTGCTGGCTGACTAAACCCGCTCAGATCTCCTGCATCATCTTGAATCTGTAAAATAGATAAGTGGTATGGTTTCAAAATCTACTAGATTCTAACAATTCTATTACTAATTTTTGTAACACAAAGTATAGCAATTTTTGTAAACAGATTGTACTATCTATATGCAGTTGTTTAATAGGATAGAAGTGTGATGTACAAATAAATAGTTAAGTACTATATTTACATCTAATACATGATAGTTAGTATTATACTAAATATTTATTTAAACTCAAACTTGGCTATTAATGGACTGCAAGCAAGAAAGTATGTAACAATTAAGCCGGGGACCTAGCCTTATAACAGTTTAGTATATTGAGATAATTTATTTACCTCCCCACGAGCCCAAGTCCTTATTGCAGCTAAAACTTTAAGATGAGGTGGTATAAAGCCTCCTCTTGCATCTCCAGCCAAATGATTTTTCAACATTTCAGTAATGCAATATGCAGTTGAACGTGAAAATCTATATTTATATTTAAACTCATCTTCTGTAAGGTCTTCAAAAGGGTTATTGCGGGGTTTATACAATTTCACTTGCCTCGTTAATGGTAATATTTCTTCATTTTCTTCTATCATTTCCAAATCGTCAATGAAATAATCTCTATCCATTTTAATATACAATAATTACAAAATCCGACACTAGTACTCGTAAGTACTCGAACGAACACCAAACAAATATAAAAATGTATTTAGGTTATGTTTAGTATATATATCGCAATGGAAGTTGGAAATATAATACAAATCTATGCTTAATCAAGCGTTAAACTATGGGTCTC
Source organism: Heliconius himera (assembly GCA_021202915.1). Classification (NCBI taxonomy): domain Eukaryota; kingdom Metazoa; phylum Arthropoda; class Insecta; order Lepidoptera; family Nymphalidae; genus Heliconius; species Heliconius himera. The sequence goes on along the minus strand of JAJHJA010000143.1, from coordinate 127,411 downwards.
CTCGGAGTAACTTTTATTCCGGGAGTAAATTTGGATTACTTAATTACGTCCTTACTTCTAGTTTATTACTACCATAATTGCCTAATCTTTGCATAAGTCTTGGAGTAAAGTTGTTCTGACGCTAATCATAGTTTATTAATAACACGGTTGAGGTTGAGGAATCTTGATTATTTTTTTAGGTATGGGTTTGAAATATTTTATCATATAAGCTGCTCCTGTACTCGTAAAAGGAGCACAGGCGCTTCTAACTGGTATACATTTTTATATTATTCAACAATGTTATAAAAAAAACAAAATTGTATGTTATTTTGTTGCATACAGTAGAGAATGCTAAACAAATTTCGAAATTGTAAAAACCTTCTGATAATACATATTTATGTACATACTCTAAGTTTATTAAAAATATGTTTTTTATCTCTCCTTTTTTAATTGGAAAATCAGCTCTTAGCAGGTTTGTCCTATAAACTGACGATAAATATTTTATATATAATGGAAATTTGAAATCTTTGTAACTCTTTTGGTACGCATCTACCACTTTTGGCAACGTAGGCAGAGATTGTTGGGTATTGTCCGTCTAAATTCATTTTATCTCATAGATTTGGTTTCCATATCGTTATTTTGGAACAAAAAAACTTTGAGGCCAGTCGTGGAGCAGGGGCTCAAAGTATGACTGTAAAATCGACTGGTTGTGGGTTCGATCCCACTCGAGGAAATGATATATTTATTTACATATAATTGACATTTATATTTTCATTTCTCCGCTCTGGTTTCGAAGCAAAAGCGCGGCGTTGAGTTCCGCTACTCAACACGCAACGTTGGTGTATTTAATTTTTTTAAGTGAAATTATGTCTTACTTCACCAAATGATCGATATGTTCTATATTTTCTAACTTTTATGCATTAATTACTTTTAGGCACTTTACGCTTAGTTTTTGTGTACTCAGATATAGAACCCGGTCGATGTGTCACATTATAACCAACCATCATCCCTTAGGTCTCTTACGTCTTAAGCTTGTATTATTTATTAATGCAAATCCTTCAAAAGACCGAGTTGCTGAGACCTACTTTCCGGAGAACCTTAATTAAAGGGTAATAACTAATGATAATCTTAATTGTTATGCCGGTGCGGCGTAATGGCAGAGCACGTTATCGTGACGGTAGTAGGTTCGATTGAAATATTTAATATTTTCATTTTCATATTTTGGTAACAACATAGTACGGGATTTACTTCCGCCCGTTTAACACCTGGTTCAATGTCTCAATACTAGCTTCCTTCTGCCTACCCCGTCCTGTACGCCAGAATACAGTGTGAAGCTAAAAAAAATAGTTTATTGAGCCACATCCTCAAAACCTTATAATTTTATTAGGTTAACCCAGGAAATCACTTATTGGAAACCAAACGACAAAGGAAATATTATAGGATGTTGTGTAAAATACAGATGTTCACCATGATATACAACCGTGACACGAATAATGCAATATATTTACGTTTATTAAGTGCTTATTAAGTTGACAATCACAAATCTAATATAGTCTGTGGTTTTTGAGGAAAATGTTTCATAATAAATCTAAGAAAGATCACATAATTTTATAAATAATTTCATATTTGTTTTTGTCATTTAATATATGAAAATAATATTTGTGTATAATTATGAAATTGTAAAGTTTATAATCTTATCTTAGATCCTGAATAGTAGGGAAGACGGAATCTTTTAGATCTTAGTGTTAGGACACTCTGTTTGTCACTTTCTGAACAATTTAGAAAGAATATTGTATATTTATCTGGTGAAATGTTTGATGAACATAATAAATAAAGACTATCCTTGTTTAGTTCTCATATCTACTGTGTCTGAAGGTTATGCGAGTCCTAGATCCTGTTTGACTTATGAACTATCTGTCACAAAATATATTATTTGAAATAATGTTAATAAATTAATTGTTAGATGGCTCTGTACTCTATACTCCAAATACCAATTCTTTACTAAGGAAGATATATTTTAGTAACTTTTTTTGGCTTCACGGTCAAGCCCGCACACAGCAGGGTAGGCAGAGAGAACCTGGGGACCTAGTGTCATGACACTTTTTCCGTTTCCAAAAAGACACTTTTGTCCGTGCTTTGTCTCTTTATCAGAGCGAGGAAATGAAAATATTTCATTTCCTCGAGTTTAAATCGAACCCACAAACTGTCGTGGTGAGTTGCCTAAGGTCAGTTTAAAATTAATTATTTTTAATTTTAGAATATTTTGAATGGCGAAATCAAGCTTTAGCAACTGGCCATATGTCTTTTCTTAAAACATGCGTACAAGAGATATAATTTTAAGAATTGGCAAACGAAATTTACTTTGCAAATTTATATACATATGTTGTGACCAAATACACCTACTTCATATTCGTCGTTTAATGTTGTATGGATCTTACATAAAATAATTGTGTAAGATGTTTCTAAATATTATCAAAGCAAATGTCAACAGATTTAGATTTCTTTCAGTATCAGATGGATGTTACCTATTTATATTTATTTATAGACGAAAAAGTAAAAAAAAAAATCCGTAACTTAATAATTACTTATCTTTAACTGATATTTCGAGACCGTTGTGCTGTATGAATGTAACGTGATAGTTCTAGATTCGATTCCCACTCGTTGTGCCACCGTAAACAACCTAAACTCTAATGTAGAAAACACAGTCACTCAAACATCTTGCAAGAGAAGCAGAAAAAACCTACATTATAATTTTTCAGCCAAAAGAAAAAATCTGTTCTGAAAGTCTGGCCTTACCAGGTTTCTGATGATGAAAATGTTCATATGAAGATTTGACTTCTTCCGTTCTTCACATTCCCTCCGAAAGACACATCTCTTGAAAGGCGGAACTCAACGTCATGCTTCGTCACCCAGAGTGGATAAATAAAAATAATTTAAATATAATCATTACCCCGACTGGGAATCAAACCCACACGCATCATATTTATTGAGACGATGTGCCACTGCGCCACGAGGGCTTCATGGTGTTATGTTGCTTCCGAGTAATTCAGTTTACGCTCTTGCACTGTGAGATAACTGTTACAGATCAGATCAGTTGTATAATATAATTGAGATTCGGTCAGCAATTTATGTAATGCGCTACGGCACTGCGCTTTTTTAATGTAACCAATATTGATTTGTTGCACCATTTGGTGTTTTTTGTTTGACTAAATTATGTACATAAGTACTTGTTAGGTTTAAATATTTAACATAATATAAATAAATAAATCAGCGTCACGCCGTATACCGCACACAGCAGGGTAGGCAGAGGGAGCCTAGTGCTAAGACACTCCGTTCCCCACTTTTCACTGAGTTCTGGAAGCATTGCGTGTTGAGTGGCGGAACTCAACGCTGCTTAAGTATTTGTGTAAAAAAAATGTTCTTTGCATATGTAAAAATATAGATTTGACGCATCAATCATGGTGCAGTTGTGGTAAGACTAACGCCCAATATTAATAACCTATCTCCAACGTCAATTTTAGATTGTTTCATATATCCAATCTCTAGATTGGATAGATATATGAAACAATCTAAGATTGACGTTGGAGATAGGTTATTAATATTGGGCGTAAGAGTACTCAGTTCCTCCAGCTTGGTTAAAGATCCATCATGGAAAAGCATTAAGGAAATAGAAAAAGCTATAGTTTTCCGCTTAATGAATTATAGTTTTATAAAAAATTTTGGAAAAAAATATATATTTTCCACCGACAAAACAATACGTAAAAAACAACTCAACGTACACTGGTAAAATTAGATAAAATTTTTATGACACAAAATAATAAACTATTCCTAATTCTCCAATAAATACAATTTAAATCACTTCAATATTATTCTTGCATTACAATCAAATAAAACCATATCATTACACGTAAAACCACCGCTTACATTACAATTCACATAAATAACAACGTAAAACAATATAAGGAAATCATTAAACATAATAAAGTTCAAGATATATTCCAAAATCCTCAGTTTGTTCCCCCACGTTGCTCTACGTCTCTGGTGTAGGTGCCTTGCCTTTCCTTTCATACAAATATCGGTGGTGGCGGCGCGCCCGCACCACTCGTTAAACAACGCTTGCCAGTTCCAATCCTGTGTCGAATTTATATAATTTAATTGTTATTTTTATAATGAAGATCCTTATAGTATTGGTGTGTATTGGTATTGTGTCAGCGAAAATTTTACGTAAGTTTTTCTATTATTTTAGTTTATTTTCTTTCTTTGGGGTACTTAAGTATCCTTCAAATTTACGTATATTACATCAAGGTGTTTAGTTATTAATAATATATAAATTATATTATTATTAACAATACATTATATAATATAAGACAAGGCGGTAGAGAAGCTGTATATATTTAAAAATGGAAAGTAACGGATGTGGTGTTTACGCAGTGTATTGAGGTAGTAAGGAATATAAAAAAAATGCACTGATACCTCTGAGACTTACAGGTATTTTATCAATTTTCTACAACTTGCTTGAAAGCTTATAAAACATTAGTATATATTACTAAAATTATTTGAGGATTTTGTGCGCTACATTTAGGCAGATTGAACCTAGTGTTAAGACACTCCGTTTCCCATTTTCCGCCGAATTCCGGAAGCATTGCGTGTTAAGTAGCAGAACTGAACACCACGCTTTGCTCGAGACTAGAGCGAAGAAATGAAAATATTAAATATTTCTTTTCCTCGAATGAGAATCGAACCCACAGCCTGTCGCGTTTACAGTCACACTTTGTGCCCCTGCGCCACGACAGGCCTCAGAAGTATTTATTGAGTTAATTTCAAAAATTTCGGTACGAAAAGAATCTTCTACTTTCAGTTATTTAATTATTTATAAAAAAGGGTGTCGTGGCGCAATGGCCCAATCGTGTGATTATAAGCGTGCCGGTTGTGTGTAAAATTCACGATTGTTAAAAAATTATTATTGAAATATATTTTTTTAATTCTTTAAGTTCAATGTTCGTCTCCCGAACAATTATTCTGTTTTCCAGTAACTTTCTCTTTTGGCATGTTCGTTATATATAAATAGGACCCAGCGATCTTTTCGATGGTTTGATGCTAACCTTAGAAATAATGTTGTGTTTGAAATTATTCGCATTTTGTAAATTCGAAAAATTTGGATTTAGTTTGTTTAGTTGCGGCGTTGAGTTCGGCCACTCAACACGCAATGCCTCCAGAATTCGGCAGAAAGTGGGGAACGAAGTGTCTTAACACTAGGTTCCCTCTGCCTATCCTGCTGTGTGCGGGATACAACTTGAAGCTGATTTTATTTTTATTTTATTTGGATTTAGTTAATCTATGAAATCTATATATTATTTTTCAATTTCTTATAATTCTTAAGGAAAATACAATGAATATAATTAAAGGTTATGATAGTGACATTAATCATTATCATAACCTTAACCTTAAAAATTTACTTAAAATATTCCGTTTAACCTTCGTCTTATAAAAGATTTCACTTTCGAAAAACAGTTGTCCTGTAAAATAAAGTTCACAAATGACTTAATTTTAATTAAATTTACATAATTTTATCATCATTTTTTATCTGCAATACACGAGGAAAAAGAAGTGAATAGTCACTCTGTCCTATATTCATTTTAGCTTTACGGTTCTATATCTTAAACGATCAAGAAAACATCTAATTTACCTTTCTTCTTCTTTACATTCTCGTTTTATCACAGATATAGTAGATTAAGCAAAGAGAAGCGTATCTATTTGAATTTGAGACATGGTGTGTTGGGTGGCGGAACCCAACGCCGCATTTTGTCTTACCAGAGTGGAAAATTTTAAATAATTCATTACTCCAAGTGGGAATGCATTATTTAATATTTTCACCGCCACATAACCCATAATATGTCGTAAATTTGGCGGAAAGTGGGATACGGAGTGTCTTAACACTAGGTTCCCTCTTCCGACCCTTTTATGCTGGGTTATGCACCTATAGAAGATATCTATTGTAGGATCATAAAAGATAATATAGTCATAGCCACATTTTATGATATCGTAAACCGTCACCATAATATTGTAATAAATGAACTATTGGTAGAAACACGTGGTGCGGGTGGCTATCTTTACATATTTATTGTTTTTTTTTATTGCAAAATAAGAATTTATTATGTGGTGATTCTTTTTATAAATAAATATTTATTTAAATAAAAATAACAAGGAGGAAGATCAAAATAAACATCGGAGTGTCTAATTTTCTTCTATTTAACTTTCTATCTTTATCGAATAGCCTTTATAGAAAAAAACAGATATGCTACAATTTTTTCTATTTTCGGGTACATGATGTTCATTGACTTTATTAGGCGTTGGTATTTTATTCATAGAAGTAGAAGACAAATATAGCTATTAATGAAACATGACATCTATAAAATTTATTAAATACTTAAATCTTCTGTACGTATATAAACATATAATTGTAGTCAATTTCCAGCACAGTTACGTGATAGATGCATTTAATATTACAAAGTAATATTTATGGGTCCTTGAAAAAGATTTAATATAATAATTGATCATATTAGAAATCTTATAGCTGTAGTCTAATTCATAAAAGTAACACTAAAATTAAAGTACATAAAAAAATTGTTAAAATTTAATAATATTGAAAAAAAAAATCGTTAAATCAAGGCAATTTTGATATTGGACATATGCCTCTTTTACCTGTCGCTCCCTAATAGTAGAGAATCCCCTTTTTTCAGTTATGCTTTATTACAAAATTTTATTTTAACACGAATGTCACATACATATTCATACATACATTTATAATGTCATGTCTGAATGTTGAAACGCAACAAGAGACTGTTTTACGTTTGGCAATATCATTTTAATAAGCAGTTTGTTTAGTAACAGTCGACATTGCTCCTAATAAAATTATGATAATGTGAATGACTTAGTGTTTGGCAATAAAATTATCAAATAAAAAAATAATAGAAGGAAAGATTAATACTTTAAAAGCATTTGCAATGAAATCTTTATTTAAATTTGCTAATGTTAAAACACTCCGTTCCCCATTGCGTGTTTACTGGCGGAACTCAACGCCGCGCTTTGTCTTGACACAAGATTATTAAATATTTCAGTTCCCCGAAAGGGAATCAAATTCAAAACCTGTCTCGTTAACAATCACATTTCGTGCCCTTCCGCCGCGACTTGAACGAACACGAATGGAATTGTATAAGGAAGTATTGCCAAAGTACCGTACTGTGTGTGGGTATTTTTTATTGTTTTTTAAAATGACCTTATAGAATTTTACAAATATTTGATAATTTTGAATTATTTGATGATGTATAGATATATTCTCCGTTAGAAGACAGAGTCATGGAACTCTTATTATTAAAATAGTTTTTTTTTTTTTTTAATTTTAAATCCATAATTATTAGAAGAGAAATTTAATTAGGAAGTGGAAAATCTTAATAAATTTTCAATTGAATATACGTTTTCTTTACTTCCAGCGGACGATTTTCCCCAGTGCAAGCGGAATGACCCGGAACTTGACAAATGTGTTATCAAGGCAGTGGACGTAGTGAAACCAAGACTTCTTAATGGAATACCAGAAGTGAATGTGCCAGCTTTAGATCCATTCTTAGTACCGACATTGAAATTAGACAGAACAGCAAATAACTTAAGGTTGAAGGCTACTATAAAGAATATGAAGGCGTATGGTGGTTCAAACTTCAAAATAGAGAAGATCAAGTAAGTAGATCGTATGAACATCTTGTCAAAATATAATGTGATGATTTTATTCTTTCCCAAACATTGGATCTGGTCTCCGGTGTTACTTTAGTTCTACGAATATTTGATCTTGATTCAAGAAGAATAGACTCTTATATTTTACAATAAATACAACAGTAATATATAATTTAAATTTAATTTATTTAAATTTATATTTCCATTTCATCGCTCTGGCGTCGAGGCAAAGCGAGGCGTTGAGGCCACTCAACACGCAATGTAGTGTTGCCGATCGATAGTGGACTATCGATCGGAATTCGATATTCTATCGATAGTAGTCCGATAGAAGGACTATCGATATTAAAATCGATAGTATCGATTAAAGAGATAGTATCGAAACTATCGATAGTTCAAAAGGGTACAATACTATCGGACAAATGCAATGCTATCGATATTATCGATAATATCGTATCTCCAAATCAGAAAGACATTTATACTATCGATAGTATCGATACTATTGAATTTCTAGGAAACGATAATATCGACAGTATCGATAGTATCGATACTATCGATTATTGTGAACTATCGATTGCTTGCTAATTTGCGATAGTATTGCTTATTATTTTCATGTGTAGTAACCAATCATTATGATATTAGAAACATCTTAGTTGAAGTACGTAACTAATTGCTTATTCATACGTAATTATAAATATAATAAAAACGTATTTTGTTCTTTTCATTTCATCTTGTAATTAAGCTTAAGAATCATACTCAATACTATCGTAAATTAGCATATAATCGATAGTGCAAAATAATCGATGGTATCGATACTATAGATTTTATCGATACTATTGTGTCCTAGACATTTAATAGTATCGATACTATCGATTGTATTGATTAATTTCCGATTAGGAGATACGATACTACAGATAGTATCGATAGTATTGCACTTAGCCGATTGTATTGTATACTTCTAAACTATCGATAGAATCGATAGTATCGATAAGATCGATACTATCGATTGTTGTATCGATCGTATAGGCTTTTTTAGATTAAAACTATCGATCGCGAAACTATCGATAATTTGGCAACACTAACGCAATGCCTCCAGAATTCGGCGGATAGTGGGGAACGGAGTGTCTTAAAACTAGATTCCATCTGCCTACCCTGCTGTGTGATGATACAGCGTGAAGCTGATTTATTTATATAATTTCAAGTAGTTATCTATATATATAAAAGGACTTGTGCTGACTGACTGAGGTAAGACGCACGCAGAGCCGTAACCGCTGATGGTAGAAACGTGAAATTTGGGCAGATGTTTATGTTCATATTCTGGACATCCACTAAGAAGGAAATTTGAAAAATTTTAACCCTAAAGGCATGAAATAGAGGTTGAAAGTTTGTATGGAAAAAAAAATTATCTGTACCGATTTTTATTAAATTTGAAATTCAGACTCTTAAAAGTATTTCATTGAACACGTGTTTCATGGTTTTTAAGAATTCACCTCCTAAGGATTCAAATTAGGGGTTGAAAGTTTATATGGAAAAATCTTTAAATTGCCACCGATTTTTATAAACATTTAAATTCAGACTGTTAAAAATATTTTATTGAACATGTGTTTCGTGGTTTTTATAGAATTCACTCTTAATAAGCGGGCAAAGCCGCGCGCGCCCTCTAGTCCATCAATATAATACTGAAAGTACGATTATATTGTTATTTATTAATTGTTTTAAATTCACATATCTTTCGTACCACATAACACATTTTTCTTTGCACAAATTTAATAGACATTGTCTGTGTTTTATTTATTTTGGTCTTACTAAATCATCGGCATGTCTAAAATATTTTCCAGGGAAGCGTGGATTTTCGTTTTCGATTATTAGCATATATTTTTTTAATTTCTTCAGGAAAATTTTTTTGATAGTCATATTTCAGTTAGGCACCACCCAGCTTCCCATATTCCAATGCCAAAGAACCAGAAAAAAAATAATAGATAAAAAAAAAATAGATTTTTACTACGATTTTAAATTCGTACTCAATTAAATCAGTGCCCACATAATATATGTATAAATAGAATAGAACTCGTAACGTTTGCTTTCACGATTTGCCAATTCCAGCGTGGTGTTATGCTCTACTACATTTTGAATCCGATCATATCTTAGTATTGCAGTAAGCGAGGCCAGTCGTGGCGCAGCGGCACGAGGTGTGACTGCAAAACCGACTGGTTGTGGGTTCGATCCCCACTCGAGGAGATGAAATATTTACTTAAATTTATATTTCCATTTCTTCGCTCTGGTGTCGAGGTTAAGCGCGGCGTAGAGTTCTGCCACTCAACACGCAATGCCTCCAGAATTCGGCAGAAAGTGGGGAACGGAGTGTCTTAACACTAGGTTCCCTCTGCCTACCCTGCTGTGTGCGGGATACAGCGTGAAGCTAATATTGGAGTAACTAATGTAGACGTTACCATAGTATATGTTAGAATTTTGCTGTTTGTATATCATCGCGATGCGTAATGCCGCCACTTATTACGGTAATCTATGGAGAGCCCAGATTATATGTTTATACGTTTACTTTAAATGTTGGGTATTTTCTACTTTTCGTGTATGTTCCGCAAAGTTAAGCAGAGGGAGAGTTTTAAGACACTCCGCTCCCGAATTTCGGAATTATGGAGGGGTTGCGTGTTGAGTGGCAAAACTCAACGCCGCGCTTTACCTTTATACTAGGGTGAAAAAATGAAAATTAAATCAGTTTCTCGTTGTATTCTGCACACAGGAGGGTAGGCAGAGGGAGACCTAGTGCTAGGACACTCCGTTTCCTATTTTTCGCTCATTTCTAGAGGCATTGCGTGTTATGTGTTGGTACTCAACGCCACCCTTTTTGCCTCGACAACAAAATAAAGAAATGTAAATATACATTTAAATAAATATTTGTGATTGTACGTACGTACGTACGTTATGAACGAAACTTATAATTTATCTTTTATTAAATTACTATTTCAGCAGTTTACAATAGATTACTATTAAAAATCTTTTGAGTTTTTTAAATCGATTATAATAAATTTGGATGAATACATAAGTTCATCGAATAAAATCAACACGGGGAACGGAGTGTCTAAGCATTTAGTTTCCTGCTGTGTGCGGGATACAGCGTGAAATTGGGCTGTTTTAGTTTTTTATGTCGTTGGATATTTTGTTTTTTAAAGATAAACCTAATATGGTGGAGTTAATAGGCTCACACTACCAACCCCATGAATATTTGATGTTATTGAGAATTTAATAAAAACAAATATAGTAGGCACATATAGAAGCAATTGCTTTTCAATTTTAGATTTTCTACGAAGTGGCCCAAACTCGTTTTAAGTGGGCTAAGCGAATTCTGTGGGCCAAATAAGGATAAAATGTGGTTAAGTTTAAAATGTTGCTTATATAATTTTAGTAATAGAGCGAAAAGTTAAATTATATTTTGCCTTAATGAAATCAAGATCTATATGGTTATTCACTTATCGAATGAATAAATCCGAAATCTTTTAAAATCATGTAATTGTAAAAATGTAGGAGCTTTTTTTAATTTAACCGCAATATTATACGTGGCGCAGGGGCACAAAGTGTGACCCTGCGCCACGTGACTGGTTGTGTGTTCGATCCCCATTCGAGGAAAGGAAATATTTATTTTAATCTATATTTGCATTTCTTCGCTCTTGTGTCGAGGCAAAGCGCGAAAGGAGTTTGGATCTTTATTTAGAACCTGGTGTAAAAACCCTCAGTTTTCAGAATTCCAGAGGCAAAATGGAAATGTTAAATATGTCATTTCTCTGAGTGGGATCGAACCCACAACCTGTCGCTTTACAGTGACACATCGTGCCTCTGCCATGACTGGCCTCATTTATTTGTAACTAGAAATATCTCAATGTTATACGTAGGTCAATATGCCTTGGAAAGGAATTTCAACGTTCAACCGTTTTGATCTGTCCTTGTTAGTAAAATTATCTCATATTTTAACTGAATTTAAAACTTTTAAGCATATACTATCAAGACAAAGACTGAATGAACTAAGAACAAAAATAGTATTAACTATAAAATATATATATATTTAATTTTGTAAATATAGAAGTAAAAAAACCGGCCAAGAGCGAATCAGTCTCATGCACGAAAGGTTCCGCGCCATTATCTATAAATATGGCAAAAAAAAAGCCATAGCGACAACAAAAACGTCATATGTGAAAATTCCAACTGTCTTACTGTCACGGTTCGTAAGATACATGTCTGTTGACAGACGGACAGACACAACGAAGTCTTAGTAATAGGTCACATTTTACCCTCTTTCTACGGAACTCTAGAAATCCTAAGCTGTAAGTAACTTTTTCCAGGTTCAACCTCAACAACAAGTACGTGGGAGAAATCAGACTGATCATCCCCAAATTATTTGTAACTGCTGACTACGACGTCCGTGGTTCCAAGATCCTTACTCTGGACATCAGTGGAAAGGGAAAGCTCAGCAGTAATTTTAGTAAGTTCCTGTATAAGCATCAATTCATTTATTACTTGAAATTGTCAGATAATATATCCAAAATCAAACCTTAGTATCAGACGAATATAAAATTAAGGCCAGTCGTGGTACAGTCGTACAAGTATGAGATTGTAAATGCGACAGGTTGTGAATTCTACTCCTACTAGGGGAAGTTAAATTTAAATTAAAAAAAAAGAAAAGAGACAGAGTTGAGATTCGCCACTCAACATATCCTCATATCCCGGAATTCGTCAGAAATGTTGAATGAAAGTGTGCTAATAGAAACAGGGTAAAAGTTTAATAATAAAGCTTATATTCACCGTTTCGGGAACTCTGTTTCCGTAGAAAGGAAGACAGACTCTATAATGTTATAGAATTCGATCTGTTTTAAACGGTAATTCCAATTGTTCACTATGGACAACAATATTTTTTACGTACATACAATATTTTTCTTTCCGCTTATCCAGAAAAAGTGTGTCAATAGTCTTATTAGTCTCATTAAAAAAAAATGCAAAAAGTGTGGCTCGTTTCTACTCCATTTTCGAGACATTGCATGTCGAATAGCGGTATTTATCTCCGTGTACTGTTTGTGACAAACTCAAAATTTAATTTTCTATTTATTCTTGCAGCTAATATTGCGGTAGTGGCTAAGGGAAGTGCCAAGCCAATCATGAAGGACGGTGTCGAATACTTGCAAGCTGAAAAAATTATTACAAAATTGAAAATTGGCCATGGACAAATCGCCATTGATGATAGCGAAAGACCAGTGGCTGGTAAGCATTGATTTTAATTAATATTATTTAATACTATATCAGATTTGAAGAAAAAAATATGATGAATCAAGTATCAGGGTAGGCAGGAGGAACTTGTGAAATAAGTTCCCTCTGCCTACCCTACAGTACGTCTGGTAAGTAGTGAAAGTGGAGAAATAAAAAAAAATGTGTTTTTCTTTTATCTTACAGCCACTTCAGCCGCCACCTTCTTCAATGCAAGTCCTGGTGTCGTCCTGGACATCCTCAACCCCCTGATTGAAGAGAGCAGCGCTGCTATATTCAAAGCCTTCTTCAACAAAATATTCGGAACGATACCTCTAAGCGAGATATTAGTCCAAGATTCTTTATAATTTTGCACTGATATGCTAATGCCATTTTAGTTTACTTTTAGTATTATAATGATTTAGATCTCCAATATACTAATTATGAAAATAACTAGATGCTAGCGGTGGCGCAGGGGCACATGCGTGTGACTGTAAGCGCGACGGTTGTGGATTCGGTCTTTACTCGAGGAAAAGAAATATTTAACATTTTTATTTCTTCACTTTGGTGTTGAGGCTAAGTTCAGCCACTCAACAAGCTATGCCTTCACAATTCGGCAAAAATTAGATAACGAAGTGTCTTAACACTAGCTCTCTCTGCCTACTGTAAGCTATAAATAAAGCTTAAAAAAATTGTATATAACTAAATTAACATGAACACGAACACGTCTGTCTATGACAGAACGATTATAGTCCAAAGTTCTTAGTTGTTTTTAAAAAAAAACTACCAACTGTCATATGTTTGTATGTTTGCTTACTTCGGGAAAAAGTTATGGACAATATCATCCAAGAAACAACTTTAATTACTATAATGCAATATTATTTATTTTATTGTAATAGAAATCCCATTATTGTACCGTATAAAGTAAATTTAATAAAAATAGGTCTTAGTTGTATGTCTTGATTGAATAACATTTTATAAGTTTAATGTTACCAGTTTTGTAAATAACATATTATTCGGAAATAAAGTAATTTCTTCGGTCAATTTTATAACTTTATACAAAATCATTTTCAAAACTTTATTAAATTTCAATATCGTAAAGTTTTGAAAATGAAATATTTTTTTCTGTACCAGATATTGTGTGTTCTTAACAAATGAATAAAATATTACCTTTAAACCTTACAATCGTGTTTTATTATTAAAAAATCTATATTTTGATTTATTGTGATATCTCTGTTAAGAGAATGCTAATATTTTTTATATCAGGGCAAATCTGAAAAGTGTCTAACTTCACTTTATAATAATAAATCTAATCCCAAAAATATATCTCCTTTCGTTTTCGTTCCTCGGTTTGGGGATCTTTATAAAAAAAATGTTTTTATTAATACTAAAACTAATTGGATTTTATTGTATTTTAATAAAAACAGTGTTATATTTTTTTAAATTTCAGTGAATAATCTGTAGAAATCAATTAAATATTGTTATTTCACTAGTGAAGTGTATATGACAGAATACAACCTATATATATTTAGACAAAACTGGTACTTAACTTATTATTGCTTAACGCACTGTGTATTTATAATTTAGGTTTAGGAGGTTAAGCGCGGCGTTGAGTTCTGCCACTCAACACGCAATGCCTCCAGAATTCGGCAGAAAGTGGGGAACGGAGTGTCTTAACACTAGGTTCCCTCTGCCTACCCTGCTGTGTGCAGGATACAGCGTGAAGCTAATTTTATTTAATTTAATTTGTATTGGCTAAGACCATTAAAAATTGTTCCATTTACTTTAGCAAATACAAAGCATTTGCTTTACTGCAAACTAAACAACAATACCGACAGGTATTTATTTAGAAAACGTATAAAAATTTGAACGTTGCGGGACTCGAACCTGGAAACCGACCAGGCGCTCTGACCACTGAGCAGTACGTACTTTGTCCAATATAATGTCTTGCAATTATTTCACAGTAATTTTCCCTCAATGACATACTTTCAAATCTCATATGGTAATAATACAAATAAAAACTGGTGGATGTAGCTTCTTTTCCTCATTTCAAAATAAATGTAATCAGAGTAGGGTAAACGTATAATAACAAAGTGTACAGCAGTGTAGGCAAAGGGAAAACTTAGGGTTAAGACACTCCACTTATACATGGAAATATAATGGAAATATAAACTTATTTAAGTTTCATTTCTTCAAGTGGGGATCGAACCCACAACCAATTACTTTTACAGTTACACTTTGTGCTACTGCGCAACGACTGGCCTCAACAACATAGTTTACGTCATAACTTGAGTCATAAACTTGTAAGCTATAATAGAAGAAGAAAAATAAATTTATTTTCACATAATTACTAAAATGATGAAATGATTATAAAGACAAATTTTATATGAAACATATTTTTTAGTTTGTGTAGCTTTCTCCCGGAGTGTTGTACTCGACATAAAGAAGAGGAGGCTGTAAAACACTCTGTTCCTCATGCACTTCCAAATTTTTGAGATATAGTATCTTGAGTGGCGGAATCCAACGCCGAACTTGGTCTTTTCACCAGAGCTAGGGAATATTTATCAGCTTCACGCTGTATCCCACACACTGCAGGGTAGGTAGAGGGAAACTAGTGTTAAGACACTTCATTCCCCACTTTCTGCTGAACTCTGGAGGCATTGCGTGTTGAGTGGCAGAACTCAACGACGCGCTTGTCCTCGACACCAGAGCGAAGAAATGGAAATATAAATTTAAGTAAATATTTCATCTCCTCGAGTGGGGACTGAACCCACAACCAGTCGGTTTTACAGTCACACTTTGTGCCCCTGCGCCACGACTGGCCTCAAGCTAGGAAATGAAAACAAATTAATTTCCCCGAGTGGGAATCAAACGCACAACTGTCGTGATTGTTAATCAGACTATGGCCACGAAGGCCTATAATATGAAATACATAAATATATATATATAGGAACACGATCGATATAACGTTCATGATCTTAGGACATAGAGGTTAAACTGAATCTACATACGTTACAGAGTCAGGGCATTACCTTGTAAAGTCACTTCCTACATTCATTCTAAATATAGAAATAAGTGCAGGGTTATGGAGGATGAAAAAAAATTGCAACTTTTTTTTATTTAAACACTTCTTAAGTTTAATAACACTTCTTAAGTTTATTAATTATTTAGTTTATTACCGTAGCGTTTGGCGCTCCGTTCTCTCTGACTACCCCGCAAGGGATAAAGCGTGAAGCTAAGTTAAGTTAAGTTAAGTTTATTTAGTTTATTATTACGTAATAATAAAAAAACTAATTTAGGTGAATATTGTTGGTTTAAATTACATCGACGTGAATATGTAGAAAAATAACAAAATAATCGATATTTTTTTTCAATCTGGTTTCGACGTTCACCCTGTTATTCTACGTGTATGCTACTCTACTTAACTTTGTTTTGAAATGAGGAAAAGAAGGGGCCGATGACTCACTCATGATTAGTGAGTCACCATTTTTTAGTTACCATGTGAGGTTTGAAAGTATGTCATTGAAGGAAAATTATTGTAAAATAATTGTAAGACATTATATTGGATAAAATACTTGTCCATATTGTTGTTTACTTAGTAGTAAAGGAAAAACATTATTAACAATAATTATTTAAATAACAAGGGAGTATCCTTAAGTAATTGAACCAATTTTTGGTTGTCTCAAACATCTAGGATATATTTTTTTTAATGTCATGGAAAATAATTTTCATAAAAATGTTAAATGTTTCATATCGTCGAGCGGGAATTGAATCCACAACCTGTCAGGTTTACATGTGCCCTTGCACCAGGATTCACCTCTTTTATATAGTAAAAGAGGAGAAGGAGGACATCATATAATGTGAATAGTTTACGTTATACCCAATTTATTTTTGAATGGATAATCAAAAACGAATTTACTTTTTGATTTTACCCTCAAAAAAATATGGACATAGATTATAATAAAGATTTAAAGTATTTGCTTTTCTATGGAGGATTCCGTATAAACAATTCTTTACACAAACATTTTTTAAATGAACTACGTACTTTGCAAAAATAATAGTTTCAATGCAACACAACATCATACGTCCTGTAGACCTTAGACCCGAGGCTGCATATTTTCCACATATGGTTGCTGTTTTAACCTGTCAGATCTATTATAAAGGCAAAATAGATATTGGCAGTCTTAGATGAGAATCAGTTCAAAGTGGATATAGTCATGATGAAGACGGTTTGTAAGTTCTTGTTAATCTTCATATTGGTTGGTGGAGTTTTTAGTAGACGTGTGCCTGATGTGAATAGTACAAGCCATGACGATAATATGGAGGAAATGGGTAAGATGCTATTTTAGATCTTTGCTCGTCTGTTTTCTTTAGCTTCACGCTGTCTCCCGCAGCAGGGTAGGCAGAGGGAACCTAGAGTTAAGTCACTCCATTTCTCACTTTCCGCCGAATTTGCATTGCATGTTGAGCCTCAGAATTTAATTTTATGTTTAAAAATAATAATTCATTCCTTCGTGTGGGGATTGAACCGACTATCGTCGCGTTACAGTCACACACTTGTGTCTCTGCGCCACGACGGCCTCAATAATTATTATATTTTTTATGTTGTTAAAATTATTTATTTATTAACAATAATATTAGCTGACATACATAATATCTATATTATTTACTTAAATTAGTGAAACGTAATTTTAATAGGACATACTTATGCATATTCTATTAAAATCATTTATTCTTTAAGATTTTAAGGCATTATCTAACAATATTGATAGATTTTATAGTAATAGGAGAGTGTTTATAAGTTAAATTCAATTATTTTTATATCAAATCTTAAACTTAATTTTACACGTAATAAGTAAAGATTTTGAAACTATATAGATATATGAGTAATGACTAAATATAGGAATGTATGTTTTCGCTTAAAGCAAGAATTCAAATAAACAAATTGCAAGTGAAAATGTACCTGTTGTATATTTGAGTTTGTATATTTTCCTTTCCTAAGTTTTAAGTCTGTTTAGTAACTTGTCAATATTTGTTAGAACATCTAAAGTGAATAAATGTATGAAGTTTCACATCTGTATTGCCAAATATTTCTCAGTAACTATAATGTTTAACATTAGTTAAGTCTAGAAATGCCTATTTAATAATTTCTGTTTTACTTAGTATTAATATGTATCTTTTCACGCTGTATCTCGCATTTAGCAGGATACGCAGAAGGAAATTGGAAACTTAATGATAAGACATTCTCACTTTCCGCCGAATTCTCGAAGCATTACGTGTTGAGTGACGAAACTAAACACGGCGGTTTGCCTCGCTACCAGAGCAAAAAAATGAAAATACTAAATGTTCCATTTCCTCGAGTGGGAATCGAACCCACAACCTGTTGCGTTTACAGCTCACGCTCGTGCCTTTGCGACATAACTAGCTTCAAATTAATATAAATGATATTGCAATTTTCTAATAATTTTCAGCTAAAAAACCAGTATGTCACTACAGCGACCCAAACATAGCGGACTGTATCAAGCGTGTAGCGGAACAAGCGAGGCACCTTCTCGCTCACGGCATACCCTCGTTCAATATACAACCCCTGGAACCCCTCAAAGTGCCCAGCATCAGGTTAAGACAACACAACATACCACAGGCGCACTTCAAATACGACGCCTGGCTGACCGATCTGATTTTAAACGGACTCACAAATTATACTTTTAATAAATTGGAGTAAGTTTTTGTTTACTGTCTATTTAAAAAAGTAAGGTGAAGTTTCTTTTCGTAAATATATGTATGCTGTATTATTTTTGTTTATTCAGTGAAAATTTAAAAATAAGTTTAAAGATAGTGAAGGATTCATTGAGGCTAGTCGTGGCGCAAGGCACTCGAGGAAATGAAATATTTATTTAGATTTATATTTTAATTTGTTCGCTCTGGTGCCGAGGCAAAGCGCGGCGCTGAGTTTCGCCACTCAACACACAATACCTCCAGAACTCGGCAGAAAGTGGGAAACGGAGTATCTTAACACTAGGTTCCCTCTGTCTACCCTGCTGTGTGCGGGATACAGCGAAAGCTGATTTTTTGATTGGAAGGAATAATTTATTTTACAGTATATTTACATATACGTTTTAATCGAGTGGTATTGAGTCCTATTTTTACGGCATGTAGTGGCGGCACGGCATATCTTGCTCCACGACGGGGTCAGGATACGAGAATATGTGATTTCTCGGAAATTAGACGAAAAATGAGAAATAGAATGTTTTAGCTAATTTGGTATGTCCGGAAAAAACGAAAATGATGAATTTTGTATTATTATAAATGTCTTTATTATTATGAATATATAGACTGAAAGAACCATAACTTAGAATATCTCGCCACCCAAGCAACGAAATTGAAGGCAAACGTGAAAAACATATATATATATATATTATTTAAAATATTGGGTATCGTAAAACATTAACCTTAGTCTTTGTATCATATGTCGTACTTATTCTGTTAAAAGTTCAAGAAAACAAAATCAGCTTTCATAAAAGGTGATATTGACCTTTGTGTGATTGTGCATTATTTTTTTTTAAATATACAATGCTCAACTAAACAAAACCTTAAAAGTAAAACGTCAATAGTGGTCGTCTATCATTTGCATTTATCTATGAATTCACATTGTTCAATAAAAGTTTGAAAACATATCAAAATTTTAACGTAGCGGGAATTGAACCCGCGCCCAACATTCAAATCCCGCTACATTAATTTTTTTATATATTCTTTCTTTTTCTCAGTGTGGAATAACTCTTTGAAAATGTGAAAAATATTTATTTATTTATTTATTTTTAGTGTTTATCCCGAAGACTTAAAGGTGACTGGAAATATAAGTCTGCCACATCTAACAATGTCCGGTGAATATGTTATTATTGGAGAATTCCAGATGCTTCCCGTGGAATCTACTGGAATGATCACTGCTAATTTTAGTGAGTTTGTATTGTAGAAACTTTTCGTGTAAAAAAAAGACTTATAAAATATTTTTTTTTAATTATTTCTTTAAGTCCTTTTAAAATATATTTTCTGACATAGATCTCTTGGAAATTAAAGTCACATCCTTTTTAAAGAAAAGAATATGAGAAAAATTACTAAATATGTAATATTTACCAGGTTTTATCTTGATGTGTACCTATTTGATATACAGTTTAAGCAGGAATATAATAGATTTGAGAATCTTCGTATTGAATTTGTATGTCACAAAAAAAATAAAAAAATAATAAATTTCAGCTTTGTACTTTATCCCGTATGTAGCCTGATAAAATATTTCATTTCCTCGAGTGGAAATTGAACCCACAACCTGTCACGTTCACAGTCATATTTTGTGCCCTTGCACCGCGGTTGATCTCGACCAAAAATATAGGTAGATTGATTTTTAATAATAAATTTATTTTACAGCTGATTGTAGCGCCGCCCTCGATGCTGTTGGAGCTAAAGTCCATAAAAGGATGGTGATACGCGATGCAAATGTCAAATTACGCTGTCTTGGACCGTTGAGGGCTAATTTAAAGGAAGCTCACTCAACTACAGGAGAAATGGGTAAGTAGTGTAAGTAGTAAGTATGCAAATTTTGCGATTTATATGTTGCTCTTTCCTTGTTGCAAATTTATTTATCAAATCAGCTTTGCTGTATCCCGCAGACAACGGTGTAGGCAGTGGGAATCTAGTGTTAAAACACTCCATTCCCCACTTTCCGCCGGATTCTGGAGGCATTGCGTCTTGAGTGACTGAATTCAACACCACGCCGCCTCGCCCTGCCGCGTTTTACATTGATACTGGGGCGAAGAAATGAATTTTCAATTTCTTGGCTCTGGTGTCGAGGCAGAGCCCAGCGTTGAGTTCCGCAACTCTACACGCAATGCCTCCAAAATTCGACGGAAAATAGGGAACAGAGCATCTTAACGCTAGGTTCACTCTACTTACTACACAGCGTGACGCAAAAAAAATATAAGCTATTCTTATCCTAACCCAGATGTATTCCATAATGTCAAGTTTTCAAAACTTTTTTTTTCTAGAAATGATAACCGACCACATAGTCCACATGCACGCTTCAGAACTCGCTAAGGAAGTTCAACCGGCTGTCGAAACTGCACTCGGAATGGTACTTGAGGACATCGCTAATAAATTCCTTAAGCACATCCCAACTAATATGGTATTCCCAAATTAGAAGCACCAGGAAGCTCTCTCTAGTCAAATCCCACGTAAATACGTTGGGAGTGGCCCCTTAACGTTCTCAGTTATGTAAGTCAAGACTTAGGTAATCTGTTGTAATTATTTAATGATTATTTATTTAATTTATTTTACTGTTTTGTTTGATTGCCAAATAAAATAATATGATTTCGTGAAAAGGTTTTTTTTTCTATTATTCTTTTCTTTTGTTAATTCGTCTATGTTTGCTGATTTCACCATGCTGATTTACCTAGAATAAAACTCTGAACTTTTTAAAATAGCATATAGATTGTAAAAATCATATAAATTATAATCGATATTTTCAATTCTTCTTTTCCCACCTTGCATTCAATTTTAATTTCGATTCCGAGTGACATGTGCGACACACCAGAAATGACTCATAACTTAAAATAAATCAGCTTCACGCTGTATCCCGCACACAGCAGGGTAGGTAGAGAGAACCTAGTGTTAAGACACTCCGTCCCCCACTTTCCGTCGAATTCTGGAGGCATTGAGTGGTGGAACTCAACTGCTTCGACACCAAAGCGAAGAAATGAAAATATAAATGTAAATAAATATTTTATTTCCTCGAATGGAGATCGAACTCACAACCAGTCGATTTTACAGCCACAGTTTGTGCGCCACGACTGGCCTCATACTCATAACTTTAAGAAATAAACGTCAACACATTTTAATATTAGCTTATACTTGTACCACTTTCGCAAAGTGTGCCAGCGTGTCGCGAGGCCTACAAATCGGTTACGTCAAATTACAACATTGCCTCGATTATGTTGTATAGGGTTGATTTAATTTCAACTCTATTTATATATATATAAAGGTTTTATTTAGAATGCATATATCATATATTGTAGGTAGAATTTTTCGTCTGGCAATATTTATAAGAGTGCATGCAAAATTGCACTGTCATCACGACTATGATAAGTTATATCTATTATTAAAAGTTTATTTTTTAATTTAAATTACTTAATAATCTTATATTCTAAATTAAATTCAGGTTATTTAAGTTATACGTGTATCTAAAATCTAAATAGAATATTAAGTTCAATTATACGAGTTAACATAATAATATGTAATAATAAACAAGTAAAATGTCGTTGGGTTATGCAGAAATAGATATCACAATTCAGTATTTTAGAGACCAGTAGCGGCGCAGAGGCACAAACTTGGGATTGTAATAACAATAGGTTGTAAGTTCTATTCCCTCTCTAGAAAATGGAGAATTAAAATTTTAATTTCTTAACTCTGAAAATGAAAAAAAAAACAACTTTACCTCGAGTGGAAATCGAATCCACATCTTTCGGGCTTACAATCAAACCCGCCATGCCACGACGGCTACATTCACCATTTTTAGTATATTAGTTACCTTATACTTAGCTACTCTGCCTTCGCCATAATCTTATATCACTTGTACAAGAGATGATTAAAGATAGTCAAAGACATTGTAAAGATTTTGAAGATTGTATTAAATAGAAAACGTGTGATAACGCATATTACTGAAAAAAAAATATTACCTCATTCTATAAACTAGATAACACTAGCATTATCATCACGTTGTTTTAAAAAAAAGTATTTATATGAGGTGAAATAATTAATTTCATCTTATTGTCTAAGATACAATCTAAATCATTACTATATTTTATTAAATTATTATTAAAAATGTGGAAAATATTATTATTTTTAAATGTTTTACATTTTGTTTGGGGTTTAGAAAAGAAGTTCATAAACTGTGAGTACTTTATATTTATTTATATCTCTAGTGGTAGTCTTACAATTTTTTTAGCTTGACGCTGTATTCCGAACATTTAGGATGGGCAGAGAGAGAGAGAAAGAATCTGGAAACCTAGTATAGACACTCCGTTATCATTAAGATACCAGAGCCTCGGTACTAAAGTGAGAAAAATTAAAATTTCAAATATTTTCTTTCCTCGAGTGGGAATCGAAACCAAAACCTGTCACATTTACAGTCACACGCTTGTTCCTCTGCTCCACGACTGGCCTCACAAAAATGTAAAGTTCAATTAAGTACTAAATTTAATTATTTATTAAGAAAACATATACAAATTTGGAACGTAGCGGGATTTGAACCCGTGCTTCTTCGGAAACCGTCCAAGCGCTCTGACCAACTAAGCCATACGTCAGAATCCCGCTACGTTCAAAATTTTTATAGGTAATTGTTAAAAAAACTTAATAAATATCTTTCTTTTCTGGAATAGCACTTTAAAAATGTTAAAAAATATTTTTTTTATTCTTTTGGTCGCATTTTTTCATTGCAGTTGGTAGTTTCATATGCCCGCGGGAAGAAAAGGCTTTGGGAAGATGTTTGCGGGACGCATTAAACGCCTACATACCACAATTAGCAACAGGTACATGCATACATAATTACTTACATTTGCGCTCATATTTTAAAATCTAGAGTCTGATTCATGTCTTAATTTTTTTTGTGTACCTTTTTGGCTATATCCTGCATAGCAGAAAGGGCAGAGAAAACCTAATCTTAAGACAATTGGATCCCCCTCTTCTCTTTCACTGAATTTTTGACAAATTTAATGTTGTACATCGCAGCTACTGCTTTTGTCTTTTTACCAGAAATGAAAATGAAAATATTTTATTTCCCCGAATAGATGTTGATCTTAAAATCCGGTACAGTGCCACTATCTAAAAGCAAATTATTTAAATAAACAATGATCTATAGTGCGTAAAGGCTTAAGTCCAAAAATAACACATTTAAATAGTTAAGTGCTCAAATATTTCAGAAAATATAAAACATATTATGAAAACAAAATCTATAATAATTTTAGGAGTACCAGAATATGAGGTGCCGTCCTGTGAACCACTTCTTATTCCATCAATGGCTATACGACAGTCATCTGGACCTATATCTGTCACGTCCACATTTAACGATGTTACTGTGCGAGGCCCGTCTACTATGCGTGTTAAGCATGTAGAGTAAGTTATATTTTATTTAAACTTGATGTTTTTTATGCGCACAAAGGCAAAAACCTGGTAAAAATGTTGATATTATATATTACCAAATGATAAAAAAAACCTTAGTATCATTTTCTTTTTTTGTATTACAGAGTAGATGCTGCAAAACATAAAGTTGTCGCCACAATTTACATACCAGAATTAAGAATGAAAGGCAATTACAACCTCAAAGGACGTCTATTGATGCTGCCCATAGAAGGAGATGGAAAATTCTCTGCTAAATATGGTATATAAATCACATAAGTTAGAAATATTTTAGCTAATAAATAGTTTATTTTAATTAATCAACGTACGTATTTTTTTAAACACTAAACAGATTTCAATTCATTATTATTAAATTGATTTCAGGTGACATCGATGCAACTGTTACGATTGTCTTAGGTAGAAAACCAAGGCATAAGTCGGCTGATGCTTTAACTTGCAAAAATCTAGTAGTTAAGTTCCACGTGGGACATGCATCGATGAAACTGGACAATCTTTTTGGTGGCGATACTGATTTAGGTAAGTGAAGAAGCGTAACACAGAAAAAAAAGAATTTCTTTTTAACATAAATAATGTTTAACTTAGTTCATGAGTAGGTGACTATAGTGGATAAGAGTCAAACAACTAACAAATTTCTTTCGTCTAATTCTTTTGATACATTTTGCACATTGTCTGATTGTTTACAAAAGTAGTGGAGATGTTCGCGTTCTAACAAACATATATTTCTGTGTTCCATCAATAATAATTATTTATTATTATGATATTTTTTATAAATCCAATAACTTAATAGTGAAATCAGCTTTTCTTGATTTAATTAGCACATTTATTAACAATAAATATAAACTTTATATATGTACACATAGAGGCAGAATGTCAATGTTTTTTTACAATTGCTTTCCAGGCAATGCAATGAACAAGTTCTTAAATGAAAACTGGGAAAAACTGTCAGAGGAGTTCCAAGAACCTCTCGAAGACGCTTTAAGAGATTTCTTGAAGCCTTTAGCAGATCATGCCTTTGGAACATTGGCCGCAGATGACATTCTTTTATCTTGAAACTATTTATATAAAAAATATCATACAAAGCATTAAAGTACGATGATGAAGAAACTAAAAATACTGATGGTGAAATGAAACTAAAATATTATATTATTTATCGTTTATTAGATCAGCTAAACACTTACTGGGTAGTTTATAAACATCACAATCGTTAAAACTATAAAGATCAATATTACAATCATAAAAATAAATTTGTAAGATCTTAGACTATTCTAAATAAATAATAAAGCTTACTGTTGTTGTTTTGTTTGTGTAAACAGTACTGGATAATGTATCCAACACTTTTTGTTAAGGAAATCGTCAATTATAGGGAGAAACGGAAGTTCTTCCTATAATTCCTAATTTTGAGTAATAATTTTTCAGTTCTTCTGGTACTAAGTTGAAATAAATGTTCAAGTCTTTAAATAAATGTTTGCCATTTGTGACCAACTTATAAGTTCTTAATCACTGGACTCTAAATATTTATATATATAAAGAAATACTTATTATATTAAAGATTAAATACTAGCTAATTTTAGTACATCACAGAATTAAGGCTTAAGCCAGACATCAATTGGTATTTTTTCAAATGCACCATTAAGGAATGTTCGGAAATGTTTTGCGATGGCAGCTGACGCGGCTGGTCTCATCTCGTCTATGATCTCAGCAGCATTGTTATTTAGAAACTGGTTCATTGCTTCTCCTGAAATCATTTTAATTATAGAGATAATACATATATAAATAAAATTTAAATGTAAGACAAAAGAAATATTTTTTAAAAAGCGTCTGTCTATCTTTATGTTTGTCTGGGCTAATCTCCGGAACAGCTGAACCGATTTTTATGAAATTTTTATTGGAAGATAGATGACATTGTGGAGTAACACATAGGCTACTTTTTATCCTGGAACTCCCGTGGGTTCTGTGGATGGACTCGCGGTTCCGCGTAAATCGGGATTTACGTGGAAAACCCTCAAATCAATCCACGAACCCACCAGAAATTTGCGGAAAGTGTGAAGTGATGTGACTTAAGACTCGGCTCCCTCTGCCTATCATGCTACATGAGAAAAGAAAAGAAAAACGTACAATAAATTACCTATCTCCAAGACCTTTGTCGCTGTCCAATATTTATACGTTTTACTTAATAAGAAAATTAATTTAAAAAGCCCTTGCTCTTTATTGAAATGTCAACTCACCGATTACACTTCCATGATTCACCGTGTCTCTGACCTTGAAGCGGGAACCTTTCAGTTTAAAGTCGACCTGCATGCGATCAGCTGACATGTATTTGACGGCTTCGCGTTCGATTTCCTTGCCGAATATCTTTACGATAGCCACGACGTCGTCTGTAATTATAATAGTATGTAATAAACAAATATTTCGATATGTTGTTTACTAAGGCCTATGTGAGTTCAACTCCTCCTGGGGGGATTTTTTAAAGTGATTGTATTCCGAACATAGGGTAGACTCAGAGTACCCAATCCCAATAAAATATTTCTATTATTTATTTTTAACTGAATTCTGGGGTAATTGCGTGTTGAGCGGTGTAGCTCAACACGCAATTTAGCATGTATATTTAGCGAGATTTAGCATGTATATTTATTAAATATTTGAAGACACGACAAATAGGAAGTCCTGTTGTCAGTATAACCTTCGTTAATACGTCCATTTTACATGAGTATATTGTGTATATGGACATACATATATACGAATTTAGCGCAGTCACGTTCACCTTGCATTAAAACTGATCAGCATATCAGCCTTGTCGAGCAAAGCAATACAACATAATTGTATTATTATTAAAATTATATTTTGTAAGAAGAATTACAACTAGAGCTACTTATAAGACATTAATATTGCGATATAAGTGGTGTAGTAGTCAAATATGTACATATTCTGCCGAATATGGTATTGCGTGTTATGTGGCGGAACTCAATTCTGCACTCTGCCAGAACGAAAAAAATGAAAACAAAAATAAAATCGGTGCAAAGTATCGCTGCACCTCTGGTGCAAAGCGCAGCGTTGAGGTCCGCCACTCCACACGCAATACCTTCAGAATTCGGCGGAACGGAGTGTTAAGACACTTTTCACCTAATTTTCGAGACATTGCGTATTGAGTGGTGGAATTCGACGCCACGTCTTGTCTAGCCAAGCGGGGAAATAAAAGATAAAAATGATTATTCCTCCGAGCAAGCATCAAACATTTAACCATCGCCTCGACTATATTAGACAAACATATTATGAAAATCTTCAGTATGTTGTCAAAGATAATGATCTTATTATCCAAAGTATACTTTATATTTACTTTATACTTTTATACCAAAATATATGACCAAAAACGTAATATAAGGAAACTCATAATATTTTTTTAAACAACTTAACTAAAATATTTTTTAGTTATATTAATTTAAAAGAAAATAAGGGCATCGTTGCGCATGCGCAGGGGCACAATTGTGTGTCTATTGTAAAATCACTGGTACCAAAACGGCGTTAAGTTCCGCCACTCAACACGCAATGCCTCGAAATCTCGGTGGAAAGTGGAGAACGGAGTGTCTTAACACTAGGTTCCCTCTTCCTACCCTGCTGTGCGTGGGATACAGTGTGAAGCTGATTTAATTTGATTTTAATTTCACCGATTTTTACAGTTCTTTGTGAAATAAGTTTCTTTCTTTTTAAATAATCACACGAGAATGTAATTTTAACTTAGTCATGCCTTTTTCAGGATGTAAATCTACTTAAAACCTTGAAGGCTCAGCCTTATTTGGATATAACTACACTTTATTTAAATAATCCTTTTCTTATTCTCAAATAATTATTTTTTTATTAATGTTTTTTTTTTTGCTTTTATATACTGGTGTCAAATTTATACAAAACATTGTCTTTTAGCTCTAGATTTATCCCGTGTATAGTAGTAGAGTAGGCAGAGGGAACCTAGTGTACATACTTCGTTCTCTACTTTCCACTAAATCTTTGAGGCATTGCGGTTTTAGTGGAGGAATTCAACGCCGCGCTTTGCCTTGTTGCCAGAGCGAATATATATATTAAAAAAAAAATATTCTCCAGAGTGGAAACCGAATCTATCACCGTCACGACTACAGTTACACGGTTATGCCACCGTGCCACGGGGGCCTATATGTGGGATATAGATTGAAGATATAAAAAAACTAGACACGTAAAAACCGTGAATAAATAAGTATGCAGTTAAGACTTTTTATTATAAGCGAGGAAAAGTTTTTACTATAGTATA
The DNA here is from genome assembly GCA_021202915.1 of Heliconius himera. NCBI lineage: Eukaryota > Metazoa > Arthropoda > Insecta > Lepidoptera > Nymphalidae > Heliconius > Heliconius himera. Next base: position 99,006 of record JAJHJA010000143.1, on the reverse strand, counting down.
ATTAAGTATTAATGTAAATAGATAATTATTTATATTTACTTTTACCTTTACCTATATTGTTAAAAAAATGGCCATAACTTAGATATAAATCGTATGTTATGTCAAAAGAAATATTTTATTAGTTAAAAAGCAATATCATTAAAATGACTATAAAAAAATATTTCCGTGTAAAATAAACGAACAACTATTTATAACACCTTCTTTTTATAAACAGTCGTTCATTTATTTTTTGTTCCTTTTTATAAACTAATACACTTTTTGTATGAATAAATATATCGTCAGTTTCCTAACTTAACGTCACAAACTTTTTATTTTTTTCAGTATATGTTATTTTTTAGTTTGCTAAATTAGTATTTTTCTTTTCGAAGTGTGGAATAACACTTTAAAAATGTTAAAAATATTTAATAAATAGCATTCTCTCTTGCCAAACGATAATTCATAATAATTATCTTTGGGTAGCGGAAATTTGTAAAAATCTCCCTACAGAGACGCTAACAACATAAATAAGTTGTAACAGGCTAAAGGCTTAGTGGTCAGAGCGCCTGATCGGTTTCCAGAAGGCGCGGGTTCGAGTCCCGCTACGTTCAGATTTTTATACGTTTCTTAAATAAGTATTTTTCTTTCCTAAGTGCGGAATAACACTTTAAAAATGTAAAAAATAAGAAATATTATGTTTTCTTACCGCTCCTTATTTGCTATTACGTAGTATCAGATAATGATAAACAATACTGAACTGTCGTGTAACAATTGTATTCAAAGTATGTAATAATTTTCCTTTTAAGAAAATTGTATCTCAAACACAATCATTGAATAGCTGATGGTTGTTTGTTAGAAAATCTTCTATGATGAAAACATTCCTCTTATTGTTATTAAAGTTTTTATTGGTAAAAATATTATTTTAACAACTTCAAGCAGTATTCCGCATATAGCAGGGTGTGCTGAGGGAACCTATTATCCAATAAGGACTACCGAGTTCTAGGCATAGAAGATAAGTGACGGAAATCGGCGCGAGGCTTTTGTCTTGGTGCCAGAACGAAGAAATGAAAATGTTAATAAATTAAAAAGACTATTGGTATTAAGGTAAGCGTAACGTTGACTTCCGCCACTCAACATGCAATGCCTTGAAAATTTATGGAAGGTGGAGAGCGGAGTGTCTCAAAACTAGGTTTCTTTTTACCCTGCTATATAAGGAATATAGCGTGAAGTTGAAGCAAAAAAGAAGTATATTTTCTATGTATATATTTCTATCATGGTACCTTACTTTAGTTATTTCTGTAATAATGATACTTTTATACCCAATTTATATTTATACTAACTAAATGAAGCCCAAAAGTCTCCCTGCGAGCGGACGGGGAACAGCAGCACTTGTCCGGAAACCTCGTAGTGACCGGTCACTTCGATACGAGGAAGCACCAGACCCATATCAATTCGTAGTTTCTTCAAATCCGATCTGAAAATGAAATATATCTTATAAGCATTATAAATATACACCTATAGACATATGGCACAGGGGCATAAGCATGTCGCTGTAAATGCAACAGGTGGTGGGTTTGATTCCCACTTAAGAAAATGATTTTTTTAATATTTTCATTTCTACGCTCTGGTGTCTTGGCAAAGCACGACGTTAAGTACCGCCACTCAACACACAATGCCTCCAGAATTCGGCGAAAAATGGAGAACGGTGTCTCTTAACACCAAGTCGCCTCTGCCTACCCGGCTACATGCGGGATACAGCTTGACTCTAAAAAAAAACTTTACATTTTTCACGCTGCTTCATAAAGTGACAGCCATTAGGGCAACTTAAAATACCCATTGTCTTGCAAATCGCCGAACTATTAAAATGAATTCTGTCTTGAAGGTTTTTTCAAAAAATAATGTCTAACCTTCCATCATGTCGGCCTTGACATGAAAATTTGCGACATTCGTAGTCATTTTGTAGTTAAAATTATATATAATCATATAATTACGTTGGATATACGAAGTTTTTTACGATATTCACACATATACGTACATGCATACATACATACATACATACATACATACATACATACATACATACATACACATACACACACACACATACATACATACATACACCGGTGAGTGTCGAAATATTTCTAGCTATTATTATTAGCCAACTCGTTGCCCACAATAATTTGAGAAGGCGTCTAAAGGAGAGTATACACTAGAAAGTTAACAATTTTTTTTATTACCCGACTGGGTTAAGTTTTTCGCGTGTCTCTTGTATGTATGTTTGCATGTATGTAGTATCTCCAAAACTACTGAACAGATTTACATAATTGAGATATTGTTAGATTCGTCTTAGCAGCCAAGTGTTCTTAGATAAGTGACGTTAAAAAATTTACATTCTAGTCCATGGTAGCACAGACTTATTAAGACTAGGGGCTACTCGGGCAAATCATGAACTGATGTGTACTGACTGACTGTACTTCTGGCGGGCCGGCCGCCAGAAGTACAGGTAATATTTTTTTTTGTTTTATTAAAATAAAATAAATCAGCTTCGCGCTGTATCCCGCACACAGCAGGGTAGGCAGAGGGAACCTAGTGTTAAGACACTCCGTTCCCCTCTTTCTGCCGAATTCTGGAGGCATTGCGTGTTGAGTGGCAGAACTCAACGCCGCGCTCAACCTCGACACTAGAGCGAAGAAATGGAAATATAAATTTAAGTAAATATTTCATCTCCTCAAGTGGGGATCGAACCCACAACCAGTCGGTTTTACAGTCACACCTCGTGCCGCTGCGCCACGACTGGCCTCATTCTGGAATAGAATTCAATATTTTTCGAATGTACGCGAGTATTATTTTTGCTGTCGGCGGGCCACCAGTATTCGACCGGCTGAGCATCCATGTTGTAGTCAGTAGAATTCTTTTTTTAGAATGCGACATGGATATCAAAATAAATACTAGGATTTCAAAACGGATATATTATGATTATCATTACCGTAATACTAATAAAAAAATAACGATTAAAAACAAAAAATTAAAGGAAAACTTTTATTTCTGTGCATTTTTATATTTAGTTAATGTTAAATTTAATTATTTAAAATATTCGGTCTGTTACGTATATTTTACTGTTTGGTATTATATATTTCTTTCTTCTACAATAAAATTACAATAGTTTAAAATATACAGTGTAAATCCAACCTTATTTTAACAACTCAACACCATATTGTATAATAGTCACTTTAAAAAAATAAGAACTTCCTTGTTAAAATAGAAGTTTATTTTTGAAAATCCAAAAAGTATCTTAAAAATCTATATAGTGCTAAAAAAAAACATTACGGCTATCAAGCACATCAAGTGGTATATATAGTAAATAAAATTGAGATAACTTTAGGAATAATAATCGAATACGTTCTTTTCAATCTTCAATACTAATGATTCTAACGAACATTTAATATATTCTCCTTAAAATAAAAAAACGTTGTATGCAGCACACAGCAGGGTAGGAAGAAAGATCCTACTGTTAAGACATTCCGTTCCTCACTTTCCGCCCAATTTTTCGAGACATTGCGTGTTGAGTGACTGCTTGGTGCCTCGAGTGAGGAACCCACAACAATCGCGTTACAGTCAAACCCTTGTGCCCCTACACCACGACGGCCACAATAAAAAAGAATAATATTTACCTTATTTTAGTCACAGTATAGTTACTAGGTCCCACTACGGTGATATTACTGAAGGTAGCTCTCACTCGCACAGGCCCAGCGTCGTTTGCCATAACCAGCTTATCTATGAACAAAGGTTCCACAGGGGGAACGTCCAGATCAGGGAGACCCCTCGCCAGGTACGGCCGTAGGTGATTGAAGGATCTCTTTATGCAGTTGTCCAGCTCTGGGTCGCTTCGACTGCACGGCAGCAAGTATTCCGCTATGAAATAAAATTACATCATGTTAATTACTTTGTTGTGTTATACATATATGTAATAATGAAGAAGGTACTGTTATGTATGATTTTGTAATAAAATGTTGAATTTTTGGAGGCCAGTCGTGGCGTAGTCGAGGCACAAGTTGTGGGTTCATATCCCACTCGGGGAAAAGAAATTTTTAATATTTTTATTATCTTGTTCTGATTTGGCAAAGCGCGGCGTTGAGAGCAGCCACTCAACACGTTATACCTTCAGAGTTTGTCGGAAAGTGAAAAATGGAAGTGGTTAAATGGGAACGGAGTGTGTTATGTTCTGGTTCCCTTTGCCACTTCTGCTATATACGGCTGAATCCCGCGAAGCTAAAAAAAAAACTTTTTGGTCATTTATTGGCTTTAGAATTTCTCTTTATATCAACTAATAACCAAAAACTTAATATTTATTCATCGTGGCGCAGTGGAATTTAGTAAAAGTGCTGCATCTCCAAGTGTAAACACATGAAGATTGTGAATACGATGTCCACTTAGAGAAATAATTATATTCAAATTTTAGTTTTCTCAGCTGTGGAAGAACAAAACGTGGCGTTTAGTTCCGCCACTCAAAATTTAACGTCTCGATAATGGATGACACCCTTTCTCCATTAGAGACGGTTGATGCTAAACGTAGAGTACTTAGAATATTTATCTTTGACTATTAATTGTTTATTTTTGCATTTACTGATTACAATTAATTAAAATTTTTATTACAATTATAATTGATCTCTGAAATACTTTTTTTCAGGTTCACACTGTATCCCGCACACAGCAGGGTAGGCAGATGGAACCTAGTGTTAAGGCACTCCGTTCCCCACTTTCTGCCGAATTCTGGAGGCATTGCGTGTTGAGAGGCAAAACTCAACGCCGCGCTTGTCCTCGACACCAGAGCGAAGAAATGGAAATATAAATTTAAGTAAATATTTCATCTCCTCGAGTGGGGATCGAACCCACAACCAGTCGACTTTACAGTCACACTTCGTGCCACTGCGCCACGACTGGCCTCAATACTTTTTTTATAATTTTAATTAAACTCTGCAATAAATAGAAGTATAAAGATAGCGGTATTCTTTTACCATCTTCATAAAAAAAGTAAATGCATTAGTTACGGTTGTTAAAAATAACATTATTTCGTAAAACAGCGTATCTATTGATATTAGCGGGCGACGGTTATATAAGACGGTGTTGCTAATATTTATGTTGCAACGTGGTCAGTGGTGGCAAGGTGCAGCGAGCGTTGACCCAAAAATGCGTTGATACTTTCAAGTACACGACTAGACGTTAGAATATATATAAAACAATAGATTTTCATCGAATTTAATCTGATTTGGAGGTAACGTGTTCGATTCCTTAAACATTTAAGTAATTTTTTAACATGTAAAATAAATAAAGAACAAAAATAATGTGACTACGGTTTTATCATTCAATCAGAGAAAAAAAAAGTAAAATATAATATTTTTTGCGTTTCCATTTTCCATAATTTTAAAGGAAAAATTAAACAAATTAGAAATAATATATTATAATACAAAATTATTGAATACAGACAATTCTCTTAGTAAAACTTTTATATTATAGTGTGCATTCCTTCGCGTAATGTTAATATTAGCACATTGTATGAGCTCGACCCTGCTGGGAATAAATATTATTTAATATGATTACTTAAACAGGAAATTCTTAGATATTAGTTATGCAAAGTATGTAATGTATGGTGTGGATTATGAACAGAAGGTGTGTCATCAAATATTTTTCATTGAAATTTAAGTTAAGATTGAGTACCTTTTTTTTAAATAATTTATATATAAATAAAAATAAAAAGTAAAATAAATTAGGTTCACGCTGTATCCCGCACACAGCAGGGTAGGCAGAGGGAACCTAGTGTTAAAACACTCCTTTCCCCACTTTCTGCCGAATTCTGAAGGCATTGCGTGTTGAGTCACACTCTGTGCCCCTGCGCCACGACTGGCATCCAAATTATAAATAAATATATTTGTTTTTGTTTTTAGTTTAACAAATATATATATATATATATTTGTTAAACTAAAAACAAAAACAAATATATTTATTTATATATATATATATATATATATATATATATATATATATATATATATATATATATATATATATATATATATATATATATATACATTTCAATGAAATAGCCGACTTTGTTGACGGCATTTATATATATATATATATATATATATATATATATATATATATATATATATATATATATATATATATATATATATATATAAATGCCGTCAACAAAGTCGGCTATTTCATTGAAATGATTATTTCATAGTTCTTTATGCAATACAATATTTACATCAAGAAGTGGACCAACGGCCTTGATCTTATTACTCCACATACCACTCTCACTTATTACTTTTTATTTTGATATTTTATCTGATATTGACAGCCAACTGAAATTAATTTCCGCATTACAAAATTTCAGTATAATTTATATTATGATTAATTGTAAAATCGAGATATAAATGAAAATATCAAACATTATTGTTTTTATAAAAATTAAATCAGCTTCATACTGTATCCTGCACACGGCAGGATCTCGACACAAGAGCGAAGAAACGTTTACCCTGCGCCACGCTGGCCTAGTGGTAAACTAACCTAATAATATATTTGTATCCTTTGCATTTGTGTGTTCATTTTGTCACCATTCGGTGGCGAGACCCAAAGCTGAATGTATAAAAATACGTGTTTTATGGAAAAGACAAAAAAACATTTTCCTATTTCACTCTGTCCTAACGGAGAATACTCAACATATTTTAAAAACATAATAAATAAATAAATCAGCTTCACGCTGTATCCCGCACACAGCAGGGCAGGCAGAGGGAATCTAGTGTTAAGAGACTCAGTTCCCCACTTTCTACCGAAATCTAGAGGCATTGCGTGTTGAGTGGCAGAACTCAACGCCACGCTTTGCCTCGACACCAGAGCGAAGAAATGGAAATATTAATTTAAATAAATATTTCCTCTCCTCGAGTGAGGATCGAACCCACAACCACTCGGTTTTACAGTCACACTTTGTGCCACTGCGCTACGATTGGCCTAAAACATATACATTATACTTATTTTCAATTTCAAGACATTCAATTATTAAAGAATGCAAATTACTAAAGCCGTAACAAATAATCGACTTAATTGATGTGACGTGATGTTTCAACAAGTCGTCGTATAATATTTAATTTTTGTTCGTTTTAAAAAAATCTTTTTTTCTCTAATCACATCAAAATATTTCAGGGGGAATTAACACTAGATTCCAGGTTCCCTCTGCCTACCTGCGGTATATAGCGTGAAACTAAAAAAAAGTAAAAAAAAATATTACATTTTCATTCCAGCCCGTTTCATCGGTAAATGTAGAGCAGAGTGTCGTGTCACTTGATTTTCACCGACTCTACTTCAAACAAAGATTAAAACTACCAACAATTGATAACAGTATTTGATAAGAATAACATATAACTTGAACTTGAACGCCTATAACAGAGTCTTGCACAAGGTCACTCGTTATACAACGTGTTGTGTAACCAGTTGGTTGCGACCCAAAAACCCAGTTTGTACCGAAAATTTTGCACTCGCGCGACAAAATTTAATTTGATTAACGCAATTATAATCAAAAATGTTTCCAAATTTACAAATTACATGCCAATTTATTGGAGTTTTATTTGTAAAGGCAGTGAGAGAAATAATAGTGAAGAGGTGAAAATTTGGAACCAAGTCGTTATTATAGAATAATAACGATGAGAAAAGTATTTCAAAGATTGTATTATTAAAGTTAAGACACTAGCGGCCAATCGTTGCGCAAAGGCGCAAGCATGTGACTGTAAGCCCGACAGGTTGTGGGTTCGATTCCGACTCGAAGAAATGAAATTATGATGATTTTCCTTTTTTCGTTCTGGTGCCGAGGCGCGGTGTTGAGTTCAGTCACTAAACACGAATGACTTAAGACTAGGTTCCCTCTGATTAAAAAAAATATAAGACTATAAAATAGAGAAATATTTCAACAACGTAATTTATTAATTAAAAAGTTCCTTTTGATATTGAACAATTATTATATATAAACATTAATTTACTAAATTGCAAAACGTTTAATTTACTTAAAATTTTTAAATAAAAATACTATGAAGAGAGCTAAAAAGCATCATAAAATGTTTTATTATCAACAATACTCGATTCCATGATTTGCCGCGATGATAAAAAATATAAGTTATATAATTATTTCGTTAGAGATTGTGTTTGGTCGGCCCTGTTTGTTTTGCTTTGGTAGATCAGCGCCGCGCGGTTGTAATATTTAATTGTTAACGTAATAATATAAATGGAATCTCATAATAGAGGCCGGTCGTGGCGCAGCGGCACAAAGTGTGACTGTAAAACCGACTGGTTGTGGATTCGATCCCCACTCGAGGAGATGAAATATTTACTTAAATTTATATTTCCATTTCTTCGCTCTGGTGTCGAGGCAAAGCGCGGCGTTAAGTTCTGCCATTCAACACGCAATGCCTCCAGAATTCGGCAGAAAGTGGGGAACGGAGTGTCTTAGCACTAGGTCCCCTCTGCCTACCCGGCTGCGTGCGGGATACAGCGTGAAGCTGAATCTCATAATATCAACATGTATGCGTCCATGGCAGGTAATTTTCAATGGTATTTTTAGGGTTCTGAATCGCAAATGGAGAAACGGAACCCTTATAGGATTATCTTGTTGGCCGTCTCTCTATACGAACATTTATGTATCGTTTTTGCTGTATTTTATATGAAATTCACTGAATAATAAAAAAACTATTGGATACTTAATGTGCACAGTTATGTAATTTGGCACGAAGTAAGAACTCACAATACAAGTATAAGAAAAAAATTAAATAGACAAATTTTATAGATTTTATGTCTATGATAAGACATAAAATTTATAAAATTTGGTAAGAAGTGAGAACTTGTAGAACGAATAAAGGAAATAAACCTAAAATTGGAAATTTATATTATACACGAAATGAGTGCATACGACCGGGAATTTAAGTTTGTCAACTTTTATTATTTGTACTACCAATTGGACTACAATCCTGAAGTTGATACGGAATTGTCGGTGGTCGAGTTCGACTCGCACTTAACCGGTTTTTATTTATTACAGGTAAGTAAAATTTTGTATAGCATCGAAATGTTAATAAATCGTTCATCAAAAGGATGAAAAGCGACAAAAAATGTGAATTATTAACTTTCTTAATTTTATATTTTAGTTTTTTTTCAACTTTCAACGAAGTCGTTGAAAGTTGAAAAAAAACTCGAAGTTTCGAAGTCGAAAAAAATATACTAAAATAATAAGAAACTTAAATTAAAACCTCTTTTGACAGTCAGATAACAAGTGAATACAGCACTATACACAATAAGAAGTTACTTTATAATTATTTCCTCCTCATGGTCTGTTTCGCCACTATAATGGATAAAGAGTGCGTTTGATGTTGAAATGGGGAATCCCAAGATTTAGTTGCTCTAAGAATTGATTAGCGCGTTCTGATTACTAAAGCTATACGCCTGCGTGAGCATTTACTTTGTTCAACAAAATATTAATAATAATTAAAGTATTTATTTATTTGAGAAGCCGTCGTGGCACAGGGGCACAAGGGTATGTAGTGGTTTCGATTCCCAGCCGAGGAAATGAATTATTATTCATTATTATTTTCATTTCTTCGCTCTGGTAACAAGACAAAGTGCGACGTTGAGCTCCGCCACTCAATACGCAATGCCTTAAACAATTTGCCGGAAAGTGGGGAATGGTGTGTTGTAACACTAGGTTTCCTCTGCCTACCCTGCTATGTGTGGAATACAGCGTGAAGCTAAAAAAAATGTTTTTTCATATAAGTACAGTACAGTATTGTAGGTAAATTTGAGCACATTAACACATAAGAAATTATAGAACAATATGTAATTCAATTTGTTACTGTAAAGAATAAGCGCCACATGCGAACATTTATATAAGATAAATATAAACGAACGAAAACGTTTTTTTTTTAATTCATAAATGGTTATAGACGTAATATAATAAATAATATGAACTTTAATTGTAATGAAACAAAAAATGTTGAGAAAAATAGTAGTTATAAAATATTAATTATAATATTATTATATTATATATTTAAAACAATTTGTAAATACATTTAAAATATTATATTTATAATATATTATTTAGAGATTATTTTAAAATATAATATTAAGAGGCCAGTTCTGGCGCAGGGGCACAATGTGAGCATGTAAACGCGACTGGTTGTGGGTTCGATCTCCACTCGAGGAAATGACATATTTATTTACATTTATATTTTCATTTCTTCGCTCTGGTGTCGAGGCAAAGCGCGGCGCTGAGCCACTCAACACGCAATGCCTCCAAAATCCGACAGAAAGTGGGGAACGGAGTGTCTTAACACTAGGTTCCCGCTGCCTACCCCGCTATGTGCGGGATACAGCGTGAAGGTGATAAAAAATATTTTATAATAAATATATTTTTAGTTCAGGTCAAAAAGCGACATGCTCTACAAATATAAGATTTCTAAATTAAACAATAATTCAATATTTTTTCAAGGACTCATGAATATTCAATACTTAAGTTTGTAATATTAAACACGTCCATCACGTAACTGCGTTGTTGTACTAGATATTGACCCCGATATATTTACCTTTACATATAAACAAAAAGTCAAGATTATCTTATTTATCTTTGTTTAATTTAATATGTTTTTATGTTTTAAATTCAATCAGTTTCACGCTGTATCCCGCACACAGCAGGGTAGGCAGAGGGAACCTAGTGTTAAGACACTCCGTTCCCCACTTTCTGCCGAATTCTGTAGGCATTGTGTGTTGAGTGGCAGAATTCAACGCCGTGCTTAAACTCGTTAAAAGAGCGAAGAAATGAAAATATAAATTTAAGTAAATATTTCATCTCCTCGAGTGGGGATCGAACCCACAACCAGTCGGTTTTACAGTCACACTTCGTGCCGCTGCGCCACGACTGGCCTCAATGTTTTAAATAATATTATTTATTCAGGTATTAGAAAAAAATATATTAAAATCCATTTAATTTCTGCTTATAAATTTTAACTGGGTCTGTCAAAATTTGTAATTAATAATAAAAAAAATAGATTATATCTAAAACAAGATTCTAAGTAAATCCTGAAGAAGAATGAGTACATTCTAATCATTTATTTCTTATACATATAATATATTAGTTTATCTATAAACTTTAAGTACTCCGAGAACGAAGAGTAGAACAAAATAACATCCATTCCCCCGATTGGCGATCGAACTCACGACTATCGCTATCACACTACTCCACGATGAGATCTTAATTATAATAATAATTAACACGTTTGAGGCAAAGCGCGGCGTTGAGTTCCGCCACTCCAACACGCAGTGCTTCCAGAACTTGGCGGACAGTGGGGAACGGAGTGTCTTAACACTAGGTTCCCTCTGCCTACCCTTCTGTGTGCGGGATACAGCGTGAAGCTGATTTTTGATTAATCAAAAATAAAATTAAATATACTATTTCTCAATACAATCAACTTGAATTTGATGCAGTTTTAAGAAATGACGAAATCGCCCATCAGTCACAGGTGAAACGTCAAAGTGTAAAATAATTATGATATAATTTCTTTCTGTCGGTTTCCACAGACCACAGACGAGACGGGTTGTGGTCTCCTTGACACTCTTATTGCAAAACTATTTTTTTTTTTGTAGTAAAGTCACGCCCGCCCACCGGATGCCCATGTTCTTATCAGTTTGTGTAATAGGTTAAGGTGGTATCTACGTTCTGTTTGGTTATATTTTAAATGTTTTTTGGATTTAATATTTGGTTGGACATTTAAATGTTCAGATTTAAGTGTTGAATTTGGTTCAACTTCTAATCTATATATATTTTTAGTTGTATTATATAAAATAGTGCTTGTAAAGATGGCAGTCGTAGCGCAGGGACGCAAGCGTGTGACAATAACGCGCGCGTAGGTTCGATTTCCACTCGAGAAAATGAAGTATTTAGTTTTTAAATTTTTTCGCTCTATTGTTGAGGCAAAGCGCAGGGTCGAGTTTTGAGCGCCACCCACACGCAATTCCTCCAGGATTCGACGTAAAACGGAGCGTCTTAACACTTAGGTTTCCACTGCAGGGTGTACGAGATACAGCGTAAAGCTAAAAGAAAAAAATAGATATTTGTAGTTTTTGCTATCATAAACTTACATTGAACTTACACTTATTTCAATGAATAGGAAACGCATAAAAAGTATAACAGTTTTGAAAAATGAGGCTGACTCAAATTTACCTCCAAATCACGGCAACTAGGTACATATTTCAAATAAAACTTTTATTAATCGTATAAATTGGAGTTGAAGAAGGGAGTTTGTGCCTCAAATTGGACGCTCGAATTAAAATGATGTCCGAAAGTCAGCAGTAAAACTAAAAATGGATCTTCGAGAAAATGCTAACTTTCGCATATAGGTTTACATAACATATTTTCTTTAGTCTAATTACATGATCGAAGGCAATATTTCTGATATATGAAAAGAGATCAATCAGTCACTTCGATTTACATTTACAAAATGGCATGAAAGCGCTTAATTACGTTACGAAAATATTTTTAATTTACTAGTAACTCTATACTAATTTCTAATACATATTAAGAAATAGTACAAGGAAAATGTCCGAGTGTTCAATGATATTATATATTTTATAGAATAGTACGTGATATCCTACAAATTCAGGTCTCATATTCAGCATGACTAATACACGACAGACGCGATCGAGCGCGTGAAACAGGCAGCCTATGTCATAGAAGTCTTAGTTAGTAGTTGTAGAATTACATCAAACGATAGCGACTATAGTAGAATAATAGGAACTGGTAACTCTTATAATCTATTCAGATCACGAACGTAACATTAAAATTTATGCTGCCCATACACAGCAAGGCTAAAGAAGACCATGTTTTTGCTTGCTGTGAGGTTATATTGTATTGTAACCTGTTGCTGGCCAATGTATGAGTTCCATCTTAGTTAAAAATTTTAAGGACGTTCGGTTCTGTAAAAGGAATAATAAATATTTATTGTGCACAAAATTATTGTTTTTGCACATTGTCAATGTAAGAAACACATATAAAATATCAGCTGCACGCTGTATCCCGCACACAGCAGGGTAGGCAGAGGCAACCTCGTGTTAAGACACCGTTCCCCACCTTCTGCCGAATTCTGGAGGCAATGCGTGTTGAGTGGCAGAACTCAACGCCGCGCTTTGCCTCAACACCAGAGCGAAGAAATGGAAATATAAATTTAAGTAAATATTTCATCTCCCCGAGTAGAGATCGAACCCACAACCAGTCGATTATACAATCACACTTTGTGCCCCTGTGCCACTACGGGCTTCATTACCTTATTACAGACGAAGTTTACGCTAATTGCTGATGTTTATTAAAACAAGAAAATTAAGTTATCATAATCAAATCATCTATTAAATTGGTACAATTTTTAAGATTAATAATATAGCAGTTCTTATCCAAAAGTATACCAATATAAGTTTTTTAGTTTAACTTTTTTTTCACATCTTGAGTGTAAGTAGGGGATACCAAGTGTTAGGATACTCTGTTCCCCAATTTCTGCACAATTTTCAAGATTTTGCATGTTGAGTGGCGGAATTCAACGCCGGACTTTGTCTTACGAGAGCGGAGAAATTAAAATAGATTAAATAAATTTAGTGAATAATTTCGGGGATCAAACCCAGAACCATCTTATTTTTTTTCTGGAGCCGAATTCTGGAGACATTGTGTGTTCAGTGGTGGAACACAACAGCGCGCTTTGTCTCGAGACTAGTGAGAATGAAGATAAATGGAAATATCAAATATTTCATTTCTTTGAGTAGAAACCGAACCCACCTGTCACGTTTATAGTCACACTTTATACCTGGCCTCGAATTAGTTCTATTGAATTAAAAAATAATTTAGTTAACTCAATTATAAATTATTAATATGTTATAGCAGGCACTCGTCTAATGGAGCATTGTTCTAATTTAGGAGAGTAATTAATAGCTTAGTATTTCTAACACAATGTTTAAAGTCGCAAACAGTCCGCAAATATATTTTCCTGTACTATAAATGAAAGGTTAAGCATTATATAATAGGTTATATTAAGTACAGAATAAAAATATATATTTAGGATATTGTACACTCAATTAAAGATATACTTTTTTACGTCGAAGATTAGGCAGAAAGAGCTCCATCTTCTTCCATTATGAAAATCCAATATATTGAGTCTTGAATATTTGGAGCTTAACGCCACACTTTGTCTCGTCAGAGCGGAGAAAATGGAAATAATTTATGCCACGGGGCATAGAAGTTTATGCTTGCCCCAACCTTTATGCTTACAGTTAGAAACTATTCCACTGCGCCGTGGTGGTTTCAAAAGTAGAATAAAATATCAAATCTAAATACCTATGTAGTAATGTGAGAGGGGCCAGTCTTGATGCAAGGACACAAGCGTGCAATTCCGATAGGTTATAGCTTCGATTCCCATTTAAAGTTCCGCCATTGAACACGCAATGCCTAAAATTCGGCGGAAAGTGGGGAACGTAAGTGTCTTAATGGGAACCGAATGTCTTAACATTAGGTTCGCTCTGCCTATCCTGCTATGTGAAAGCTGAATCAAAAAATAGGAATGGAGAAATTATTACAAGGAATATGTAATCTATGAACGAAGGTAAAAATTAAAATATATTCGAAGGTTATTCCAATTATTTTGTTTGACAATAAATTATATCAAAGTGACTTTGATGTACTTCTTCCGGTGTAAGTCGTCGGGTTATCGATACACTGATATTATGACGGATTTCCTCGTTCAGTACTAGACAGCTGACGTTAATTATAACCAGATAGGCCTTGTTGTTTTGTTCTGAAGCCTTATTCACGCTTATTCCCGCAAAGCAGGGAAGGTAGTGGGAACCTAATGTTACGACACTCCATCTCCCATTTTCTTTTCAATTTTCAAGATATTTGCGTTGTAAATGATGAAAATGAACGCCGCGGTTTGTCTACTAGAGCGGGAAAATGTATATTTTCTGTATATTCTTTCCCTTGGGTGGGGGTCAAACCTACTTCACTACTTCGCTTTTATTGTTATAGTCAGATTTGGTACTGCGGACCTCATCTTACAGAATATGAATTTCTTGGTTTTAAAATACTCGTTATATTAGAAAATTATCGACTATAGATGAATTTTTGGCTAAGATAAACGTAAAATTTTTACTTCTACTTCTACTTTCTTCCTTCTACTCTTCTTTCTTTTCTTCAGTTACTTTTCATACTATTGGTACATAAATTTCTAACTATAGTTTCAGTCACTATTTAATAAAAATACACCAACCAGTCAACCCAGTACCCAATAACCGTCAAACCCTATTGTGTCAGTAAACAAAATAACTTATAAAAATAAAAACAGCATTTATAAAACCCATATTAAAAATTATTATAATATTATTTATTTATTAATATATTTGCTATCATCATACAAAACTACCATTTACCACATCTTATCTTATGAATAAATCTATAAATAATGTTAATTTATTCTAAAACGTTTATACATCTTCCTTGATTTGTGATTCATACGTATGTAGATCTTCGTTTTATTCCGGGTTTACATATTGTCATAAAAATATATTTGCGTGTAAATTAATAAATAAAATATAAAAAATATAACAAAATATTGAGGCCGGTCGTGGCGCAGCGGCACGAAGTGTGACTGTAAAACCGATTGGTTGTGGGTTCGATCCCCACTCGAGGAGATGAAATATTTACTTAAATTTATATTTCCATTTCTTCGCTCTGGTGTCGAGGCTAAGCGCGACGTTGAGTTCTGCCACTCAACACGCAATGAGATCCAGAGTTCAGCAGAAAGTGGGGAACGGAGTGTCTTAACACTGGGTTCCCTCTGCCTACCCTGCTGTGTGCGGGATACTGCGTGAAGCTGATAAAAAAAATAATCATAAATCCGTTGTGGCACAGGGGCACCAGTGTGTCACTGTAAACGCGAGAGGTTGTGGGATCGATTCTTACTCGATGAAAAGGAACTATTTAGTATTTTATTTCTTCACTCTGGTAACTAGGCAAAGAGTGGCGTTGAGTTTCGCTACTCAACACACAATGCCTCAAGAATTATGCGGAAAGTGGAAAATTGTCTGAATGGGCAGCGAAAAAGTGATTTTTTCAAATAAAATAAATAATAAAATATTATGAAAAATAAATTAATTATTATGAAAAGCGTTTTTGATTAAGTGACCTTTATTTTAAATTTGGATTTCTACTAGTCATCGAAAATTTATTAAACAATGATAATATTGATATCGATTTTGAAAAAAGTTAAGTAAAATGTGAATGAATGTTATAATACATATTTTAATGGAATAGAATTCTTCCTTCTTTGAAAAGAAATTGTACATAAAATCCCATTAGAATTTCTTACTTTTATAATTTAATATGGAGAAGATGTTTTTCCAAATCTTTTTTTTTTGAATGTGGCACTTCAAATACTCCTAACTTGTTCAGTATCAATTGCTAGCTGCGAACGTTTATTCAGCAAATTAAAATTAATTTTGACATATCTACGATTACCATCTCCTAAGTGACCTAAGTATTTTTAAGTGTAGCAAGAGAAAAAAAAAAAATGATGAGAGTATTGATAAATTTACTTCGTCAAAAGTTAGGAAAATTAGGACATCAGCGTATGATTTTTTTTATTTATTCATTAGGAAGTATATTTTACTTATAAAATTATATGGTATTATACATTAATGGCTTTAAATTTTATGAACATAAAAATATTAAATTCATATAAAATGTATATTCTATAAGTAGGTATTTTATAAGTAATTCCGTTATTATCATAGGCTTCGTTTTTATTGGACCTTATTATTATACGAGACTTTAACTTCCGCATGCATACCGCATTAAGGAAATGCGAATAATGTCCAATTATATATACGTTTTTAGGTTCTGAAATCCTTAACAAATTACGTATACTTTAGTATAAAAAAATATAAAAACTTTCGTTATAATTATCACCAAGAATTATTAAAAAATGTCCTTTGTCGAGTGATAACTATATATTTTATGTATATTTTGAGGTTTATGCAGTTGCACTGATTGTAAAGGTAACGTTTGTGGGTTTGATTCCCACTTGGAGGAATGTATCAGTTTCAGTTTCTTGTTCTGGTAACAAGACAAAGCGCGGCATTGAAATCCATCACTCAAAAATAAACTGATACTTCACACAAAGTCAAAACTGACAGTTTTGCAAAATATTCTGTTATTTTATAAGAATTTCGAGGTAAATAAACAAATTTTATACGTAATATATATTTTTAAGGATTATGTAAAAATATTTTTGAACAAGTCTATACAAATTTTGAACTCTCGAAAGATTTTGTCACAACGAAGATATTATGAAATATTTCGTCCTTTTAGTACGTTCGTAATATTGGAGAATGTAGTAATAATATTTTAAATTATAAAATAATACAAATATATATATATATATATATATATATATATATATATATATATATATATATATATATATATATATATATATATCCATACCTATATTATAAATTCGAAAGTAACTCTGTCTGTCTGTCTGTCTGTCTGTCTGTCTGTCTGTCTGTTACGCAATCAGGGCCAAACCGCTAATTCAATTGTAATAAAATACTCATACAGAGATACTTGAGGGTCTTCGGATGAACATAGGTTACATTTTTTCTCTTTTTTGTAATATTGTCGATATATACTAATATATTAAAATATTTTTTAATTTGACAGGCAATTTATTCCGCCATGTTAATAACAACCGACCGTTGCTAAGCAACGGTTTGCAAAGTTTATTTGTTGTTATAAGCACACGTCACCCAAAATGAGCTTGCGTAACGCATACATGGCGTGCGCCGACTCCACTTTATGAGATACATAAAAATAATGTTTTAAAAAATATTGTCCTTTAAATAATGTTTAAAAAAGTCCGCGATACACATACCATATTTATCTCTGAAGCTTGAGCAAAGTAACAGAGTAACAACAAGTAACCATTTTAATTAATTTACTTTATATTTATCGGGTTTTTGTTGTATGTATTTTCTATAATTTGATATTGATCCTTATGAAAATGAATATAATAGTCACTTTTAGCATTTCATCTAGATTGAAATTATAGTTTACTGTATAACATTCTAATAAATAATTAAGGAGATGTCATTGATTCGAAATGACCTAGCCTACGAGCGGCATAGTATGACCGACGCGAACGGGCAGATGACTTTGACGGTTTTGTTTTCATACATTTTCGAACTACTGTTAATTTTTATGTAATTAATTTTATTTTACTGTTTATAATTAATTCATACTTTTCTTTGGTTCCTCGCTTATTCGAGTAGTAGATTAGTTAGATTTTCATTAATTAATTGTAAGTTGCGGCCCTGCGCGACATCGGCATAATATTATTTAAGTATTAAGGAAAGAATTGTTGGTTATTTCATCTCGGTTGGATGGTTATCTATACCGTTGTTGTACACTTAATAAATTGTGGTTTTAGTTTTTTGGGATTTTATTTGATATTGCTCGCAAAACTTATCATATTTAATGTAGAAAGGACGTTAGTTATTTCATATAGTATCTATGTACGCGCGCAAGGAAGACGAGTAAAAAGATTTTTCCCGGGTAAATTAGTAAAATCGATCACTGAAAGTCCAATAAAAAATAGTTCAGTTATTCTGGACATTAGCTCGGGGAAATAGAAAGACAGACAGAGACAAAATGATTAATAATGTAGCTGGTTTTGTTTAGTTTTTTTATTAATATTTACTATGGTTACGTTTACTTATATTTTTTTCATTTAAATTAGTAAGATATTTTCAAAAACAATTTCCTAAATATATCTATAAGCATTCGTAAAGTTTAAGCGGGCGAAGCCGCGTCCGGGTCCGCTAGTATATATATATATATATATATAACAATTTGTATTTTTTTTATTGTATCGATCACCAGAAACTTCGTTGTCCTTTTAAAGTTTCTTTATTTAAGCTGTGGCCTTGGATATCACGTTTTCAAGCTACGTGAGGAACAATAAACTTTAAATCTTAGATATACATACGACATATTTAAAACGTGTACCAAATATATGACATGGATATTAGGTTTACTGACAAGGCTATTCATTCAATCTGGACTAAAATCAAGGAAAAACTATAAGAATGATAAATTATATAATAAAAAAATTGAGGTCGTCGTGACGCAGTGTCTGAATGTAAACGCGTCGGTTGTGGATTCGATTCCTTCGGGTAACAGGGCAAAGCGCATCATTGAGTTCCACCACTCAACACGCAAAATCTCCTATTTCGCATATAGGCGAGATACAGCGTGAAAATAAAAACATAATGTACTATATTATCATTTTATGATTATTAGATAATTCGTGTGAAATTTTAATATAGTTATTATTTTAAGTATTAGGGCTAAAAATATTATTTATTTAATAAAACAAAACATAATATTATAAAAACTGTTAAAGGAAGGTAGAGATGCACTCTATGGAAATCAAAGTAATTGATTAAAATACACTATTGTATAATTGAGGTTTGAGACTCATTCGATGGTGGACCAACATAACAAAAACTCCTTTACAAATACAATAAATTAATAATAAAAAATCAAATCAAATTAGCTTCACGCTGTATCCCGCACACAGCAGGGTAGGCAGAGGGAACCTAGTGTGAAGACACTCCGTTCCCCACTTCCAGCCGAATTCTGGAGGCATTGCGTGTTGAGTGGCAGAACTCAACGCCGCGCTTGGTCTCGACACCAGAGCGAAGAAATATAAATTTAAGTAAATATTTCATCTCCTCGAGTGGGGATCGAACCACAACCAGTCGGTTTTACAGTCACACTTTGTGCCCCTGTGCCACGACTGGTCTCAACTAATAATAATGATGTCATTTTTTACACTATATTGTTGATTTTAGCTAAGAATTTATTTTCGTCATTTTTAACGAAACTACGACTGTCGACGAAACAAGATATGTAAAATAACGAATAATGAATAAAATTCAAATTAAATATTAAGGCGGTGACATAACTTAATACAAAGAAAAATGTTAATTTTTAATAGGTCAAGGTCAATCTAATGTACTAAAAATTGACTATCATTTGATTTATTAGAGGTTATTTCTGAAGACATTAAAAATATATATTACACACTGCAAGGTTTGTATCACACGCAAACTTAGTGCAATAATAGTGATAACTTCATGTAAGTATCTCTAGTGATTTGGTAAGGCAGAATTATAAGAGAGGGAAAAAATTTACTACTAAAAAAAATATTAACTTCACGCTGTATCCCGCAAATAGCAGGGATAAGCAGATGGAAACTTGTATTAAAACATTCTTTCCCCACTTTCAGTCTAATTTTCCAGGCATTTCGTATTGAGTGGTTGATACTCAGCACCGCGCTTTGCCAAGACAAACGAAGATACCAGAGCGAGAATATGAAAATAATTAATAACTCATTCCCTCAAGTAGAAATCGAACCCACAATCACACGCTTGCATCACTGCGCCACGACGGCCTCATACTTTGCGATGTTTTTATCTGAAGACACAAGAAACCACCACGATGAATTTGAACTCACGACCGTCCCGTACACAAAAGCTAATCTTTTAAACGAATTTTAAAAATAATACAAAATATTAGATCTAATACAACTTACCTTAATACGAACATAATATTTACTTATTCGAAGTTAATATATTTTAAGAACAAACTTTGGATATAAGTAAACTAAAAAGTGACAAATCTTGCTGTTTCTTACCATATTTAACTGATGTCTGTATTGCCGTATTTTATCTAGTCAAATATTTCTTCGAATTAGTTGAAGCCATACCATATTTGTTTATAGTGACTGACTATTATTCCTATTACTTCTATATATTATTGTAAGTTTTTTTCCTTCAAACTGGGGTATGCAGAGGGAACCTGGGAACCTAGTGTTAAGACACTCGGTTCCTATAAAGACACTAAAGTTCTCCAATTTATGCCGAATTTCGCAGGCATTGTGTGTCGAGTGGAACTCAAAGCGCAACGCCGCAGCCGTTGTTATAATATGTTAATTATTATTTTATATATTTTATCCGTATATGTTTTATAAAAGGAGATAGAGATAAAAACAAATAAAGATTTATGTCTTATAAATGATTATTTAAAATATTTTTGTTAAAAGAGCGAAAACTTTTGTAACTTTCAAAATAATTGATGAAAGTCGTTTAAAATTATTTATATTAAAAATTAAAATTAATTATTTATATACGTAGAAATAGATAAAAAAAACATTTTAAATATTTTTATTATTATACAGAAAGCAGTGGAAAGAGTACTGTCTTTCCACATTTTGTAAACAAGTCGTGGCGTAACCTCACGCCATACTTTGTGAAACCAATGAAAGAAAACAAATATATTTTAATAATAATATACGTCTAAGAAGGCATAGAAATCGAACTTATAACTATCACATATAGATATTTACTAACTATAGCTTCTAAGTTCGTATTTTTTCAATAATTTTATTAGAGACACAATATTTATTTACTACTACTTAAACTTGTTATTATATTACATCGAAATTTTCCGATATACGCCCAATATTAATAACCTATCTCCAACGTCAATCTTCGATTGTTTCATATATCTATCCTATCTAGAGATTGGATAGATATATACTTCAATCTAAGATTGAAGATGGAGATAGGTTATTAATATTGGGCGATAGTAAATAGTAGCCTATGCTATTCTGATGCACTAATTATATTACAGTAAAGTTTCATCTAAATCCATTCAGTAGTTTTTGCGTGAAAATAAAACAAACGTCCATCTTCACAATCTTTTTTTAGTGTCAGCAGAGTATGAAGAGGGAAACCAGTGTTAAGACACTCCTTTCCCCATTTTCCACTGAATTCTGGACAACCAGAAACTTTCAGATTTATAATATTAGTAAAATTACGTCAAAAACTTCAATAATTTCACATAAGTAATAAAAAACAAGTTAAAATATCACTCGACAGCTCCATCGCACGCAAGACGTCAAACATGGGAAACACGTTGTGTTTCGTCAACGGACACGAAAGTGACCTTGGCACCGATGACAGCCACAGTACCCTCTTTAGTTGAAACAATTGGTATAGATAAATACTATTGTATTTAGAAATATTTAATTAAGGTGCTATATAGATTTTTTTATTGATAAAAGATTAAAAGATAAGATAAGAAAAATATGTGATGTGATATTTTTATAAAAAAAATATTAAACTTAAATACTATTATATTATTGAAAAGTTTTTGTTTTCATTTAAATAATAAAATTACATGTATTTGAATTCGGTTCCTACTCCAGATTCAAAATTGATAGTTTCGTGTTCTACGATTGGTGAGACAAAGCACGTCGTTGCTTTTCGTTGCCCACGCTTAATACAAGAATAGAGGAATCTATCATAAAAATTCTCACTCCTAGCCTACATAAGTAACTATCTATCAGCTTCACGCTGTATTCCACACATAGCAGGGTAGACAGAGGGAACTTAGTGTTAAGACACTCCGTTCCCCACTTTCTGCGAATTCTGGAGGCATTGCGTGTTGAATGGCAGAACTCAACGCCACGCTTTGGCTCGACACCAAAGCGAAGAAATGGAAATATAAATTTAAGTTAATATTTTATCTCCTCGAGTGGGGATCGAACCCACAACCAGTTTTACAGTCGCCTGCGCCACGACTGGCCTCAAGGAATATTAATATGCTTCAAAGTACTGTATTTACTTGATTTATAATTGATTCTATGTGCCTTCATTGTTTCAATACTTATTCGTGAAGCCGTCGTGGCCTAGGTTCACAAAAGTGTGACTTAAACACGACGGTTGTTGGTTCGATTCCCACCCTGGCACAAATGCAAAAGCCCGGGGTTGAATTCCGCCACTTAACACACAATGCCACGAAAAATACGGCGGAAAGTGGGGAACGAAGTGTCTTATCACTATGTTCCATCTGCCTACCCTGCTGTGTGTGCGGGATACAACGTGAAGCTAAACTATTTTGTACAACTTCTAAATACTTTACTCACTCGATTCGATTTGCCTTCAACGTTTCATTAGTTATTCCAAACAAATCAAACTTAGATCATGCCGTAAATACAGCACAGTACAAGATCTACTTGTAGGGCGCACAATCTGCGTAATTGAGGTAACTATTGTATAATGTTATTTAAGCGCAAGAGGCAAGAGGTCAATATTTTTCATCACAAATCCAATGTTGCCAAACGTAAACATTTCAACATCTAAGCTGTTGCCAACCATTAAGAGGAACATGATAACAATGATAGTTGCAAAATGTGAATTTGAATACAATTAATATGTAATTCTTGCGTGATATCTTTATATTATTTAAATTTGAATGTATTTTTTTTTTCTATTATACAAATGTAAGATACGATAAGGTGTTCAAAATCGGTTTTTTAAAATATATTAAAAATAATGACTTTTTATTCCTATTATAATTATATATCTCTTAACGTAAAAATCTCTTTGTATCCTGTATGTACTCCTACATTGCACATCCACATAAAATTTAAAAAAAAACATAACTTTGTCATTTTTTTTTAATTGTAGTACCAAAACAAAATAAAATTACTCACGTATAGCCGGATCGTTCTCCGCAGCCTCCCCATTATGACAAACGATCGTGAAGAAGATAACGAAGAGAATTTTGAAAATACATTGATTCATCTCGATTTATTATTAACAACTCAAGTCGATTGTTAAATAATTGATAAATACAGCACTAAAATTCACTATTTTCTTTGTTCTTTTTTGTTTTTTTTTTCGTAGTTGCCAGTGGCGTCCGCTGGTCAGCAGATTCTGCTGGCAATAGGCGCGTTGTACGGTGGGTGGACGGACGCGTCTTATTTTAGTGAAGTGAAAGCATGGAACGTTGTTTTATTCGGGCATGATTTTCGACATCCCTGTACGCCCCTCCTCTACTTGCGGATAGTGGTCTGTCATTTCTTGGCTGGTCCTTGTCCATGCTGTTACTCACGTTATTAAAAATATTAAAAATATATATATTTTTAATATAGCTAATTTAGAAGTTATTTTAACATTTTCTTAGGAGCAGCCGCGGCGCAGGGGCAGAAGCGTGTGACTCGATAGGTTGTGGGTTCGATTTGCATTCGAGAAAGTGAAATATTTCATATTTTCATTTCTTCGCTCTGACAAAGCGCGGCGTTGAGTTTCGCCATTCAACACGCAATGCCTCCAAAATTCGGAGGAAAGTGGGGAACGGAGTGTACTAGCACTAGGCTCCCTCTGTCTACCCTGGAACAAGCGAAATAAGCGTGAAACTGAAAAAATACTATATATTTGGATAATATTTTTGTATGTTGATGTATATTCGTATGTTGAGTCAGTTTTTTCTGAAGGCATACAACATTTTTTAACAATATGCTTGACATTGGTATCAATTTACGCTTCTCAAAATAGTATTGGATTATGATTTCTTAAATTGTGTGATATAATTGTTTACTTACTAAAGTCACAGACTGTGATTTATTATGTATATTTATTTACATATTTTTCACTTTCACGTGGTATCGCGCTTGTAGCAATGTAGGCAGAAGAAGCCTCTAGAGTTAAGACACTCTCTTTCCCATGTTTCTCAAATTATGCAGGCATTGCGTGTCGAGTGGTGGAACTCGACTCGCGCTTTACCTCGACGCCAGAGAATTTCATAGAGTGGGAATCGAACCCACAACCTGTCGCATTTACAATTGCTTATACCCCACGACTGGCAACGGCGATTTAGTAAAATATGTGAAATACAGATTTATTTACTTAATTAAGTCAAAGACTCTAATATATTATGTATATTTATAGATGTGTTTTTACTACTGGTCGCGAAAGCGTTACCGGCTTTATGAAAAAGATATTTTATAATCATAATAATATATATTTTTATTATTATAATAAAGTATTGAATTTATTATTTTAATTGAAGAACTACTGTAAGGCGCTTTGTTTAGTTAGTTTCTTATTTATTTCTATTAATTTTAATATTCTAATTATATTTAGTTAAAACGTTCAGGTATATATATAAATTTTGTAGTATATAAATATATTAAATAATTTACTCTAACAGTTTTAACTGAAATATACATTAACTTAACTTAGATTCACCTTTTATCCCTAACGGGGTAGTCAGAGAGAACGGAGCGCCAAACGCTACGGTCTCTACATACCTCTTTCGCTTCGTCTACTGTCATCAACCTCTTCATACGTACCCTCAGGGGGGGTGCTTTTTCCGTGACCTTCCTTCAGTATCTTTGATGCTGTGTTTTCGAAGGTCAACCGAGGTCTCCCCCTACCTCTCTTACCACTTAAATATACATCAAATATTTAAATTTGAAAAATATCGTGGTTCGCGTCTTGTATATCAATATTTCCGTATCGTCACAGTTTGGTTACTCTACGCCAAGTTGAATCTCTAACTAAACTAGATTTAAATTGGACCGTAGTTACTAAAGTATCGTGACAAGTGTCGCCAAACGTCCCGCTTCTAACGGAATCCCCATTTTCAGCCCTTAAAATGAATGCCGCAAACGGGACAAGCACGTTCCCACTTTTTATGGATTTAAGAGATCTCGACTGTTAATCCTAATAAACTATGAGGCTTGTTTATTTTCTTTTTAGTTTTATGCAGTCGGAGTTTTTATTTTTTTTTTATATTTTTATTTTTCATTTTTTTGTTAGAATTCATTATGGTAATGATAATCATGATATCTTTTTGAAATCCTCGTATTGAGCTCTAGAATTTAATACCCATATTCGAGACGATTTTTTTTTCATCGAGTCCAATGGCGTCCCACAGCGGCCATGATTGTTTCTTATTTAACGTCACCTATTTGAGAACACTTAGGCTGTTAATACGAATCTAACGATACCTCAATTATGTAAATCCGTTCAGCGGTTTTGGAGATATGAGGTAATAAAAAATATTACATACAAACATACAAGATACGCGGGAAAAACATAACCCTTCCTTAGCAATCGGGAAAAAAATTACAGCTAATTAAATAAAAATATAATACTCAAAAAAAGTTACTCAACACCGCTTACTTATAAAAACAATGGAAAAGTGTCAGATTCCCTTTACCACATTTTTAACCATAATTGAGTAATAATTACAATTGTTCAACGGTTGCACGTTTGTCTTAATGACGGGGCTTTTACAACACTATAACATATTTTTGTATTATTATCTAAAAATAATTCCCATCTTATGTACAAATATTTTGCTTGATTTTTGTTAAATTAATGAATATATTTTTTTTATGGAAAAGATTGTGATGGTAAGTGACTACCGCCGCCCACGACCCCGTGCAGCACCAGAGGAGCTACAGGTGCGTTGTCGGCCTTTAAGGTGGGTTGGGCGTCGGAGCCCGGCATTATCTAATGCGAAACGCAGTGGCATAAAGCCACTACTTAACGCCGGTTTTAAACGCCGGGGGTGGTAATGATCCGGTCGAGTCTGCCCATGCGTGTTGCCATTGCTGGCGACGTGACTCTACCACACGTACTTTAGTCGCCTTTTACGACACCAACAGTACCAGGATGATCCTATTCTAGGCCGGGATCACACGGCCAAAAATTAATTAATATATTATGTTTTTTTTGTTAGTTTGTATGTTATTTAGTTCAGAGGTTTGTTGCAGTTACTTCATCTATTCTAATATATTTTCTTCAGATACTGCTGTTATATAGACATGCGTATGTTTAATACATTTTTTTTAGCTTTACGCTGTATCCCTTATGTAACAGAATAGGCAAAGGGAGCCAGAATGATAAGACACTCCACTGCCCACTTACCGTCGAATTCTGGAGGCATTACGTATTGAGTGACGGAACTCGACGCCGCGCTTTGCCTAGAAACCAGAATGAAGAATGGGAATCGAACCTACAACCTGTCCCATTATAATTACAGTCTCACGCTTGTGTCCCTGCGCCAGAACTGGTCTAATAAGTTATTAGATATTTTTTTATTGGTGGTTATAGGTTTGACTCCTTTTTTAGATATTTATATTCAATACATATATTGTCTTTTCTATGTTTATTTAGTAAAAAGCTCAGTATTTCAATGCCACAACCAACTGGCAAATATAACAAGTACATGAAAAAGTTTAGATGAATCCACTATAGGTAAATGACACTATTACAAATTCTAAGAGAAATTGTATATTATAGATGTTACCCTGATTTAAATTAAATGTCCGTGATAGTCTGCCACAAAGTACCAGAAAAACTTACACTGCATTTTTTTCTTTCAGCTTCACGCTGTATTCCGCACATAGCAGGGTAGTCAGAGGATACCTAATGTTAAGACACCCCGTTGAGACATACCGTTACCATACCTTTCAATTTTATTTAAATATTGAGTATATGTCGTCGTCAAGATATTTGTGAGCTGTGAAGATCCTAGACCAAAATGGAGAAATTACTGAATGAATCGATTACTATTGCAAGGAATGTTTACACTCATTCATAAATATTTTCACGTGCGTGATATAATTTGGGCCTTTGATCCCGCCACCCAGCACGCTACGTTTCTAAAATAGGCAGAAAATTAGATGATAAGTTCTCGTCGCCTACTCATCGACATGCTGGAGATGCGTGAAGATAAAAAATATGAACTACGAATAATAATATCGATTCTAAATATCGATTATTTAATAGTAAAATATTTTTTTTATATTGTTATATTAAATCTAAGGAGATTACTACTACGGACTACGTCACTACGGAGTTTTAAAAGGGTAAGAATAAATTGAGATTTGTCAATCTTTATGCAGACTATGTATAAAATATGATATATTAAAATACTTATTTTAGAAAACGTATAAAAATTTTAACGCAGCAGCTTTCCTAAGTGTGGAATAACACTTTGCAAATGTTAAAAATAAATTATTTATTAATTTTATTATTATACATATATGTATATATATATATTTTTGATTTATAGATTTCATTATATTATAAAAAAAACACCAGTTAGTAGTGTAAACCTTGATTAATAATATATATATTTTTAATTTTTGTTTAATTTTTCAGGCAATCGTAATGTCAAATGTCAAAAATTATAATTCCCAACACTCAATGGACAAGTGCCAAGTGAAATAGAAAATCGATATCAAAAAACACATAAATCACTTTCATTCAAACAAACGTCACTGACCCCATAGTAATAGTATCGTTCACTATCAATTGTTTATAATTAAAAGCCAATTATATAAAAATCACGAATCTTAATAGCCATTTTCTTATCACTACCCGCGCATACATTTTATAAATCAAACTGAAAAGGAATCTTCTAGAATTAGTTCTACATTGCGCCGTTTATTTTGATGCTTTGACCCAGTAACGTTAAATACAGCAATGTATTGCAAAATTTATTAAGTGATAGAAACTCTCAGTACTATTTTATTATTATTTGTGTAATGTTCGATATACCCTCTTCAGTTACATACCCGCGTCCGTCAAAATATGACGTTTTGAATCTAAATTATAATTTTGTCATAATAAATGGACATTAAGCAAAATTAATATTCTTTTTTTTTCGAAATTATGACAATAATTGATTTTGGAAAGTGATATTTTTTTAATAAGAATTTGTGGTAAAAATGCGTCTGCAATTCACAAGAAGACAGTGGTTGACGGTCGTTGTTATTTCTATAGCTGATTTTTGTAATGCAATATGTGTTGCTCTTCAAGCGCCATTCTTTCCACATGAGGTAAGCTAGAAGCTTTTCCTATTTTAGGCAGAGGGAACCTGACGTTAAGTAGTTCAATCACATTAAGACACTTCTGTTATCCCACTTTCCGCCGATTTCTGCAAACATTATTGTGTGGCGGAGATCAACGCCGTGCTTTGCCTCGGTGTAAGAGCGAGGAAATGAGAATGTTAAATATTTTGTTTCCTCAACTGCGAATCGGACCCACAATAAACTACACCAGAACATGTTATATAAAATGACATGGTTGTGCTTATAAGTATTAAATTAAAAAAATAAAATAAAAATAAAGAAGTGAGTTATGTGTGGCCAGTCGTTGCGCAGGGGCACAAACTCACAAAGTGTGTCTGTAAAACCGACTGGTTGTGGGTTCGATCCCCACTCGAGGAGATGAAATATTTAATTAAATTCATATTTCGGTTTCTTCGCTCTGGTGTCGAGGCAAAGTTCGGCGTCCTGCCACTCAACACGCAATGCCTCCAGAATTCGGCAGAAAGTGGAGAACTCTAAGTCTAAGTCTTAACACTAAGTTCCCTTTACCTACCTCGCTGTATGCGGGATACAGCGTGAAACTGATTTAAATATTAAAGTATAAACTAAATTACTATTCAGACCTATTTTTTACTTCTAAATAAAATTTAAAAAAAGAGACAAAAGAAATAATTATTTTATCTGATAGTTCGGGTTAAAAACTAGTACAAAATAAAAAACGTCGTCTTATTTTTTTAAATATTTTTGTGAAAGATAAAATAAAATGAATCGTAAAATCACATAAAATTTAAACATAAAACTATGTGACAAATATTTTTTATGCAAATGTATGTATATAAATGTTCAAGGCCACAAAAATTTACAATATAAATTTTAATCAAATTCACAAAAAAAGTACTATCCTTAAAAAATATTAAGAAATACCATTTTTTTTAATGCGATTAATTTATTTAGTTATTAATTCCATAAATAACTAAAATTAAATAAAATGTTAAATTAAAAATATTATAAATTATAAACTAGCCACTGTCCACGGCTTTGACACGAATGTGTATGACAAATCTATTTATCTAGTCTAAATGGCCGAAGTAACTCCGACCGCAGGTACAGTGGTTTAAATGAAAATCAAAACCATAGCCGTACCGTTGGGCACTCAGTTGACTGCTAAACAACTACTATAGGCATAGGAATATGGGGGTAGGGGGTGGATGGGTTGGTCTTTGCCCACCCCAGAATAGTATTGTGCCCAAAAGTATTTTTTCTCTTCTAAGCCTATTAAACGTATTTTTCTCAAAAGTATTTTTCTCTTCTAAGCCTATTAAACATACATTGTCTATGACAGTTGATTATATTTAACAATTTTATCATCACTTTTAGTTATGATAAGTCAAAGCTATTCTAAATCACATAAAAAGCTACAGAAATTGTATATTATATAAGTCCTGTATAAAAACACATAAATGAATAATTTAAATGACTAAAAACGGTATTTTTAGTGCCGAATTTAATGAGCTCAAACTTGATATCTTTACTAGTAACAGTCCAAGGTTCCATCAGCCACCTTCCAATTCCATCACCAGGTCAGCTCGATGGTACCATAATATTCGATTGTGTCAAACAATCAGAAGTGCGTATAATTCAGATTCTTGGATTTTATTACAAAATAACTTAGATATAGCTAGCTTACTTAGATATAGCTCGGCCTAATAAAAGTATATTAAAAAAATAATATAAAATAAAAACAAATGTTATACTTTTATATTTAAGTAATTACGTCTTTAACATTTAATTTCAAAAAGAATCTACCTTATTGGCGTCCGTCTGTGAATGCATAAGAATTCTGATAACCTTAGGTTATCGAGTGCGTACAATTGCCAAGCGCCAACTTCTATAACTAAATCATTGTAACTAGGACCGATGTATATATATTTAGATTCAACGCTTAAATTCATATTTTATTATATCATTTTTTTTCTCTTTTACCTTCACGCTGTATCCCGCCCACAGCAGGGTAGGCAGAGGGAACCTGAGAACCTATTGTTACGAGACGCCACCCGTTTCCCAATAAAACACTTTCGTTTCCCATTTTCTGCTGAATCGAAACCACAACCGTCGTGTTTAAAATCGCACGCTTGATCCCTGCGCCACGACAGCCCCGAAAATATATAAGAGCAATAATATTTATAATAATTAAAACTACTAAAAAACTGGAAAACAACTATTGAAATATAAAAACGCAACCCGTCTCCCTCGCATCTCCATATAGTAAGATAGTAACTTTATTAAATTTTAGTTAGTTTTGATTAAATCTAAATTATTACGAATACTGAAAAAAAAAATTAAAAAAAGTAATATATACCGGAGCTAGGAATTGAAAATATTCAATATTGCATTCCCCGAGTGGGAATTGAACCCACAGCCGTCGCGCTACTGCTGTCTTAATATGTACCTTACTCTTGGATCGTCTTTATTATGGAAAATTATAATAAAAAATATAAATTATTATACATTACCTACGTACCTTCTAGAACATGAAAGACGTCTTTATTTTCTACTATGTAAAGAAAAGATGGATGTATTGAAAAATGCATTTAAAACACCTGTCAGTCGCAGAATATGAAGTGTTGAATATATTATAATTGCGTTAAACCAAAAAAAAATATTAAAAATTTGACAATAGACAACTGAAAGTGATGTCGTCGCATAGCCACAAGCGTGTGACTGTAAACGCGACGGTTGTGGGTTCAATTTCTGCTCGCAGAAATATTTATTATCATTATTCATTAAAATTTTAATTTCTTCACTCAGGTAATACGGCAAAGCGCGGCATTGAGTTCCGTCACTCAACACGCAATGCCTCAATAATTCGGTGGAAATTCGGTAACGGAGTGTCTAAACACTAGGTTACCTCTGTCTACCCTGTTATATGTGGGATACAGCGTGAAGTAAAAAAAAATAAAACTTGGTATAATATCTAGACTATTATTTAAATATTTTTTTCAGGCTGAACTAAAAGGCTGCTCGGCAACGGAATATGGACTTGTATTTGGCGTATTCGAACTCGTAGTCTTCATTGTGAGTCCCTTCTACGGCGCCCATCTCAACAGGCTCGGGCCTAAGGTGGTTTTCAACGCAGGAATACTAACGACATCGACATGTGCCATACTATTTGGGTAAGTTTGTTAAGTACGTAATGTTTATATATTTGATATATAGTTGTAAATATTTTAAAAATATTTCCATTGTCTTTTCTCTGGTATGCTGAGATAATGCGCGGTGTTAGGTTCCGTAATATCTTACGCACATTAGCGGATCTAGAGATATTTTCTGGGGAGGGGGCCTGGACTTTAGCTTTGAACAGATTTTTAGCTTTGATCTTCGTGTAAATGTTGTTTTTGTAATTTTTCGGGGCCAATGTTGTAAAAATTATGGGGTGGACACCAGGCTATTCTGGGGTGGCACGGCCCACTCGGCTCCCCCCTTTCCTTCGCGCATGATTACGCAATATTTCTTAAATATTAAAGAAGAAGAAGAGTCAGATGGCTTGTCACATGGATGGGTTATTATGGATAGGTTAAAAACCCAGGTTGGGTATCCATCATAATGTAACAAATAAATGAAGTTTTAAACATCATCATAATTTTTACAAAGACTTTAATTTAAACATTTTTTTACTATAATATATTTCGATATCTGTATGGTTTTCAAACTATATATTTGTGTAACAAAGATATTTTTAAGCGTTATTTTAAATAAAAAATCTTTAATGCTTTTAAAAATAACAAAAATTGTTTAATTAATCATTAAAATATTTTTTTCTATATATATTTATTTATATTCTCTATATATTTTCTAATTTTATAGAACCGGATCTAACTACTTCATTTTCTAAACTTGTTATTGTTGTGTATATCAGTTATATGTATCCGTCAACCTTGAACCAGGTTGAATGTAAATTGTTATAAAAAAGCTTATATTACGTATCTCAAAATTTATAAATATTAACCAAACAAACAAAATAAAATTATGTTAATATAAAGTTATCTATAATGATTTACGAGTTTTTTTTATTCGTAATCACAAAATTTCCGTCGTAACTCTTAAGTTATTTTCCGCGTATTTTAGGGTAAGCTATGTTGGAACCTAAATAAGACAAAACTATTAGGAGCGATGTATCAACAGGTAAACAATTGATTAAAATGGGATATGAGAAATGCTCTTAGTGTCAATGTCATTTTTAAGTACATTTTTTTAGCTTCACACTGTATGCCGCACATATCAGGGTAAACAGAAGGAACCTGGGAACCTAGTGTTAAGACACTCTGTTTCAATTAATACACTTTCAGTCCCCATTTTTCACTTAATTATGGAAGCATTGTGTAGTGGCGAATGGCGAAGACAATGAAAATATTAAAAATATTCCATTTCTTCGATGGAAATCGAACCCACAACGTGTCCTGTGTTTACATTAGGCCTTATAGCTATATTGATTTTGTAAATGCTGAAAATAATAAGTTCTTTGATTTTCACGATTATTACACATTTTAAATGAAACTATTTTAACCGGACTAACTTTTGGAAACCCGACGTGTCGAACACCTTGAAGTAGTCCGTGGTCACGGGTAGACTGAGGTGGCATTCGCCTGTCAGTTGACATAATTATTATATCGAACTACCGCCAACGTTTTCTTAATCTCTCTCGTCTCGCGTACTGTCCTGGATTCCTGCAGAATGAGCTGATAGTATCTTGCACTCTGGTATGGTGGGCTTGAGACTTCAAAGATTTTATAAGTGGGTCCCAGGTGGTAGAAAATTTCCAGCCATCCTCTCTATTGAAATTAGGATATCTTAAAAAGAGCTTCGATAAAAACCATATTCAAGCCTAACAAGAAAGTGAGCTCAAGCTTTAGATATTTAGTATTATTAATGTTACATACTATATGTATATTGTGTATATATATACATACATAATCAAAAACTAGGTCGACATTAAATCGCTGAATGAACTTTATTTTTATCGTACATTAAATTTAATTAAACAATTTATGAACTAGTAATAATCTACTAATTATGAGTTTAAGGTTCATTAAAATTGTAATGCATTAATATATTATGGTTGTGGCTTTGAAATCCAGAATTTTAATATTTATTTTATCTTTTTAGAAAGAAGCAATATTGTTGCATTGCTTTCTTTTTAAAAAGATAAAATAGTATATCTAAAAAAATAAAAATTAACTTCATACAATACATCTGAAAAAAAAGACACGTATGCTCTGCGAAAAGAATCGATCGATCGGAAAGTGGGGAACGGAAATATTTTAATACTGGATTTCCAGTTTCCTCTGCTATGTGCCAGATACGTCGTGAAGTAAAAATAAATATATTATAATTAATTTTAAAAAATATAATAAACATGTCGCACATTTGCTTAATAATGTAAAACTAATTTGAAAATAAACATAAAATTTTATAATTCATTATCAATATCTATAAACAAAGCGAAATATAACAAACAAATAAAACAAGCCTTCATTCACCCTGAAGATTTATACAACAATAAAAAATCGAATATATATTTTGTTCAAATCTCATTATATTCACTCATATAAATATATTTTTTTGTAATTATGTAGTAACTTTTATTTTATTTTAACGTTATTAAGTTGTAGGTTCGATCCCTACTTGGGTCACCAATTTTATTTAAACTATTTTTATCCCCGCAATGGTAGACAATGCGCGGCGTTAAGCTCCGTCTTCCGTCTTAAAACTAGGGCGGAAAGTGGGTAAAAGCATCAAGCTGATTTCTTTTTTTTAATCGCTTTATAAAACACAGGTTATTAGACAAAGTGGAGGGGCACATCCCGTTCGTGACGCTGGCGTTCACTATACGTATCGTAGAAGCTATGGGTAACGCGGCGTTCCTCACCGCCTCCTTTGCGATCATCGCTAAGGAGTTCCCGAACAATGTTGCCACTATGTTTGTAAGTATTTTTTTATATTTAATCACTCATTTAATTTTTTTAATGGAGTAGGTAGAGTTATGACACTTTGTTTTCTAATTTCATTCTTTTTAACGTATAATAATAAATCAAGGCTATCGTGGTCACATGGAATAAGACAGTGCCTATTAACGTAACGGTTATCGGGTAAATTAATTACTTTTGTTCCTCTCGCTCTGGTAATAAGACTAAGCACTGTGTTGAGCTCCGCCACTGAACAAGGAATATCTCAAAATATTGACAGAAAGTGGAGAACGCAGGCTCTTAGGTTCCCCGAGCCTACCCCATGATACCGCGTGAAACTAAAAAAAATCTAAATACAAGCAACGTTACCGAACAAAACTATTGCTACGCTTATTCATTTAGGTGTTTAAAGGTAGGCTTTAAAATTTTAATCTTATATATATTTTTTTACATGTTTAATTTGATATTCTATAAAATGAACATATTATATACAATACAATATCCAATAACAATTAATAGTAATATGAGCTAATAAAGATAATACTAGAAATACTAGATTATACAATTAATTAATTGTATAATAGAGGCCATTCGTGGCGCAGGGGCACAAAGTGTGACTGTAAAACCGACTGGTTATGGGTTCGATCCCCACTCGAAATGAAAAATATGAAATATTTACTTAAATTTCTATTTCCATTTCTTCGCTCTGGTGTCGAGGCAAAGAGCGGTGTTGAGTTCTGTCACTCAACACGCAAAGCCTCCAGAATTCGGCAGAAAGTGGAAAACGGAAAACGGAGTGTCTTAACACTAGGTTCTCTCTGCCTACCCTGCTGTGTGCGGGATACAGCGTGAAGCTGTTGTTTTATTTACAATATCCAATAACAATTAATAGTAATGTGAGCTAATAAAGATAATTTTTAGATTATACAATTAATTAATTGTGTTAGATATATATCATAGAAATTATTATAACATAATGCTTTTCCTTATCTTAATATTAGTTACAACTACAATGTGCCAATTTGTTTCGTCGCTTGGAGTTATGATTTTAATTAAGAGATCATTCTAGTTTCATTAATTGAAATTAATAAGTAAACACTGATTAATATATCAATATCTACTATGAAGCGAATTGAATAATCTTTGCACATACAAGTATTTATATAAATAGAATTAAATCAGCTTCACGCTGTATCCCTCACACAGCAGGGTAGGGAACTGTAAACACGTCTGATTATGGGTTCGATCCCCACTTGAGGAAATTAAATGTTTATTTAAAATTATATTTCCATTATTACGCTCTGGTGTCGAGGCAAAGCGCGGTGTTGAGTTCCGCCACTCAGCACGCAATGCCTCCAGTATTTGGCGGAAAGTGAGGAAAGTGTCTTAAGTATTTATATGCAGTTTTATTTTAATATTGAATAAATTATTACATATTTCATCATCAGATAAACTAACTAATCATCACATATTTGTAGAACCTTGTTTTGTTTTAAATTTTGATTGACTTCTTCAAATCAAGTCAATAGAGTTATCAACTATTTATCACTTTAGTAACGAATATCTCACAAAGTATTGGTAAAATAAAAAAAAATTACCATTTAGACAGACCTCCTTCTCTTATGACACCCCACAATGCTCTTTTGGATTTTTTTCCACCTTTCAGTAATGCAGTGCTACCCTTATTTTTTTTTAATCATACTTACTACATCTTTTTATAGTGATTCATAAACTACACCTGCCTTTCAAATTTCAACTACAAACTACCCATTGTCTGCAAGCAAAATTTCACTTTAGTGACATACGGACAGACAGACGGTCATAACGAAATCATATGGGTTTCGTGTTTTGCCATTTGGCTACGTAACCCATTGAGACTTCATGCTTACGATCAAACAAACATTCTAGTAATCATAAACTGGGTTTTAATAAATATGCTATATTTAAAATAATTTTTTTCAGGCGTCCCTAGAAACGTTCTTCGGGCTGGGACTCATAGTAGGTCCAATGTTAGGGGGTGCCCTATACAGTTGGGGAGGCTACTCTCTCCCTTTTGCAGTACTCGGTTTCACCTTGTTCTGTACCGCAGTACTCTGTTATATTACGCTTCCTAAAACACCTGACGACGAAGATATTAAACCAACTGGACGTAAGTATATAAAATCAAAAGTTTGTAGTTAAATTGTATTAGCATTCTAGATTAAAAAAATGAGAGGCCGTCGTGGCCCAGGGGCACAAGGGTGTGACTGTAACGCGACGGTTTTGGGTTCGATCCCCACTCGAGGAAATGAAATATTTACTTAAATTTATATATCCATTTCTTCGCTCTGGTGTCAAGGCTAAGCGCGGCGTTGAGTTCTGCCACTCAACACGCAATGCCTCCAGAATTCGGCAGAAAGTGGGGAACGGAGTGTCTTAACACTAGGTTCCCTCTGCCTACCCTGCTGTGTGCGGGATATAGCGTGAAGCTAATTTTTAATTTTTTTTTTTTTTTTAAATGAATCGAATGGATATGGAACCACCTTAGTGTGTGTGTAACATATAAAAATGTTGTATAGTTGTCTATCTTTTCAACCTTATCTCTTCAACTAGTGGACAAAGATTATTCAAATTTAAATTTTTTTTAGCTTTACGCTGGATCACAAGGAACCTAATGTTGAAACACTCCGCTCCCTTGAAGACACTTCCGTTCCTCACTTTCGGCAGGAACTTAACATCTCACTTTGTCTCATTACCAGAAAAAGTAAATGAAAACATTAAATATTTCATTTCTCTATGAGGAAATCGAACCTACAACCACTCGATTTTACAGTCTCTCTCTGTGCCCATGCGCCGATTGGAGTCAATGTTATTATATAATATATTAATAAAACAATATTATTTTTTTTAGCAACAATGATGACTTTATTAAAAATCCCTGGCGTTTCCTTGGCCGCACTAAGTATTATTTCGACGAGTTTGAGCATCGGTTTTCTACAGGCTACGCTAGAGCCACACTTGCGACAGGTATATTTTTTATAATAAAAACAAAAAAAACTTACTTTCTGCACATGATGACTGGATTAATCTTTGGATAATTTAATTTTTTTATTAATTCAATAATTTTAATTAATAAAATAAGATTTATTATAAAAATGAAAAAAAAAATTGAATTATTTTTTAAACATTTTTAAAGTCTTATACCACACTTAGGAAGGAAAAATATTTATTTAGAAAACGTTTAAAAAGTTTAACGTAGCGGGACTCAAACCCGCGCCTCGTGAATTTCGACGTAGCTCGATGAGAACGTGTGTCTCAGTGTTCAGAGCACCTGGCCGGTATCGAGGAGACGCGGGTTCGAGTCCCGCTACGGTAAAAATTTTATACGTTTTCTAAATAAGTAATTGAATTATTTCTTTTTTATTTTCAGTTCAGCTTCTCCCCAGTGATATTAGGTTTAATATTTATAATAAATGGCGGTATATACGCGATATCTGCGCCTGTCTGGGGGTGGATGTGTGACCATCCCTCGATCAAGCCTAAGTACATCACTACAATCGGCCACTGTTTCACAATTGGAGCTTTCCTTCTTATAGGACCTGCGGCGTTTATTGATATGCCAACGTGAGTAGAGTAAAAAATATATTTATTAGAAATCGAGGCAATAGGGCAGCGTTGAGTTCCGTTACTCAACACGCAATGCTCGGAACACACACTTCGGAATTCTGCGGAAAGTAGGGAGTGAAGATATTTTTCACTAGGCTCCCTTTACTTATCCTGCTTAAATAAAAATAAGAAATTCGATTGTAAAGATGAAATAAAAAAAAGGAAATTGATTGCTTTTTATTTAAAGATTTTAATTGCATTTTGTTTAAATATTTTTTTGTGTATTATGACGACATTTTGAGTAGCTATAAAAATGATGATACGAAAAATATATGTTTGTAACTATTAAAAAAATATAAATATAATTACTTTCCATCATTTACACTGTTATCATAGAAAATTACAATGTATTGATTTCTATTTCAATTACTTATTATAAAGGTCATGTATAGCAATTAATATGTATAATATATACATTTGAAATAAAATATTATTGTGTCCATAATTTATGAGCATATATTAATAGTTTTATTAGACTCACTACGACCATATTTTATCCAGCTTATAGCAGGATAAAGGGAAAAAACTTAGTGTCCAGCACCCGAACTAGAGGCTGCGTGGTGAGTGGCAGAACTTAACGCCGTACTTTGTGTACATGAGAGCAGAAAGCAAAATGATTCTTTCATACATTCTTTCGTGAGAAATGAATTCACCACCATCGCCTTTACAGTCACAAGCAGCTCGACACATATCTTTAAAGGGCTTGTAAGATGAACCTTGAACTAAAATATTAAATACGATTACTCATCATTTGTTGAGTAACCGTATTTTAAATTGTTCAAGAGAATTCCTATTTTTTTTTTTATTAAAAAAAACCTGCAAATGTACCATAAAAAAATTGCGAGGTTATGATTACTATAAGATGATATACATTTCTATATATTTCATAAAAATGTAATTTAATGAAATTACCGATATTTTACGTATAT
Source organism: Heliconius himera (assembly GCA_021202915.1). Taxonomy (NCBI): domain Eukaryota; kingdom Metazoa; phylum Arthropoda; class Insecta; order Lepidoptera; family Nymphalidae; genus Heliconius; species Heliconius himera. The sequence goes on along the minus strand of JAJHJA010000143.1, from coordinate 59,664 downwards.
AAATTTTCTTTTTTAGAATTTTATGGATGACTATTATTGGACTGGTCCTCCACGGCCTTGGCATTGGTAGTCTTCTAGTATCGACGTTCTCGGACGCACTTGGGACAGCGATGTGCGTATAAAATTTTAATATACATTTTTACGTTTTTTTTTTAATTTTTTTCATATTGCATATAGCATAGTACGCAGAGAAAACTTGGGAAACCAGTGTTAAAACACTTCGTTCCCATTAAGACACTTTAGTTCCTCATTTTCCGACGGATTCTGGAGACGTCGCGTGTTGAGTGTCAAAATTTGGTTACCAGAGCGAGGAAATGAAAATAAATGAATGGGAATCGAACCCACAACCCCTCCTTTTACAGTCGCACGCATGTGCCCCTGCGCCACAACTGGCCTCAACCTCAGTTTTACGTATGTAGTCGTATGTATTAATAATTACTATGATAAACTTATAAGATAACCTCCAAGAATATTATACTGTTACGCACAAGTACTAACTAATTAAGTGAGATGACCCGCTACTATTGTTTTTATATATAGATCATACGTGATAACGCATAGGCCTTATATTGATAATGATATAGAATAAGAGGCCACTCGAGGAAATTAAATATTTAATATTTTCATTTCTTCGTTCTGGTGTTGAGGCAAAGCGCGGCGTTGAAATACGCCACTCAACATGTAATGCCTCCAGAATTCAGCGGAAAGTAGAGAGTGTAGTATTTTAACACTAGACTCCCTCTGCCCATCCTGCTACATGCGGGATACAGGGTGAAGCTGAAAAAATATAAATAAATATTCAGTGAGGCCAGTCGTGGTGTAGCGGCACGAGGTGTCACTGTAAAACCGACGGGTTGTGGGTTCGATCCCCACTCGAGGAGATGAAATATTTACTTAAATTTATATTTCCATTTCTTCGCTCTGGTGTCGAGGTTAAGCGCGGCGTTGAGTTCTGCCACTCAACACGCAATGCTTCCAGAATTCGGCAGAAAGTGGGGAACGGAGTGCCTTTACCACTAGGTTCCCACTGCCTACCATGCTGTGTGCGGGATACAGCGTGAAGCTGATTTATTTGATTTTAATTTTAAATATTCAAATGTTGGCCGTACAAAAGATTATAAGAAATTACTTAATAATAGATGTTTAGATAATGCATATGACTAACTATAACATCCTACAGCAGGTAATGATAGTGGGTTCAAATCCCACGCTACTATTGAATTTATTGTGATTGGTAATCTTCAATACATCAACAGTAGTTGATTCACTCGACATTTTTTATTCGACACAATCTTCATCAGAAGCATCTTACTGTAAACGCGACGGTTATAGGTTCGATAATGAATTATTTTTCATGAATATTAATTATCATTTCTTTGCTTTGGTAACCGCGCCGTGTTAAGTTCAGTTATTTAACACGCATTGCCTCGAAAACTTCTTCTTAACACTAGATTCCCTGTCTTCGTACTATATGTGAGAGTCAGCGTGAAGCTGAAAATAATATTAATATTTTTTTTTTTTTATAGTTCCAGTGGTTTACCGAATTCTATAGAAACGTACGGCCTGGTGTCAGGAATGTGGACGTCTACTTTCGCTTTGGGCGCTTTCATTGGCCCCACGGTTTCTGGACTGCTCTTCGACTCTATCGGATTCAGAAAGTCCACCTCTTTCGTTGTAATTCTACATTTGTGTTTTGTAAGTTTTAAAAAAAATTGACGTTCTTTTTTTTTCAAATTAGATGACAAAAGAGGCCAGACGTGGCGCGTGCGTGCGACTGTAAACGCGACAGGTTGTGGGTTTGATTCCCAGTCCCCAATGAAATATTTAATACTTTCATTTCCTTACTCTGGTAACGAAGGAAAGCGCGGTGTTGAGTTCCGCCAGCTAAAGCTAGAAAAATTATAATAATTAAATACGAAAGCTTCATTCTTTAGCTATAACTTTACAGTTATTTTAGTAGGACAGATAAATAAAATTCGTAAATAAAAATATTTTTGTAGACAATGAATTGATGGATTTCACTTTCTTGAAGTCATTATATTTTTATTTTATATGTCATTTCTTTTTGTTAATATTAAAAATATTTTATATATTTTACTACTAGATGGCTATAGTACTGCTCTTCCTGTGCACATTCGATCGGTACAAGATGGAGGTATCGGTGTCTGCTGGTGACCTGATGCAGCTGGATGGTACTCTAGACGAGAGTGTCCTCGTAGGCGACAAATATTTACCACAAACTACCAGAACAAAGAGGTATAATTTTTAAATTAAAATATCATAATATTTAAATTACAGTATGTTTATTCACAGCCGTCGTGGCGCACAAGAGTGATTTTAACATGACAGTTGTGGCTTCGATTCCCGCACTCGAGGGAAATAATTATCATTTATTAATATTTTTATTTCTTTACTCTGGTACCAAGGCAAAAAGATTCAGTTCGAAAAACTCGTCGGAAAGTGGGAATCGAAGTGTCTTAGGTTACACTAGGTTCCCTCTGCCTACCCTGCTATGTGCGAACACGGCGTTAAGCTGATTTATCTTTTTTTTTAATGTACCTTAAAAAAGCTTGCCATAAAATACTTAATAATTACTTACTTGAATGCTTTTCGTCCTCGCATTCTTCTTCGCGGGAAATAATTCATAAAAAAATGGATTTTTGTTTGAAATTTATTTGTTATATTTATAAATTTCTGTCATAAACCATTTTTATATTTTTTGTATTACAAGCTAGTAAATCTTGATATTTTCTATTCTGCACAAAAGACCAAGAATAATACGTTGTTAAATACCTACACATCGACGTAAGAAGTAAATTGTTTTAATCGATTATACTTAACATTACAATCGTTGGAATATCTTATAATTGTCATAAAATTCCTGCATATTTAATAACAACACCACACAAACAAACATCACAAATAACCGCTTGAACGTAGATATTGCGCAATTTTAAAAGCAAATTAATTTAAATCGAAAAGATATTCTTTACTTTTATGTTCAATTGTTTTTTTTAAATACACTGCAACTGGTTCAGAACGGAAAAATAATAACTTAAGAATCAAATCTGCCAATGATAGCACTAACTTAAAGTTCAGAATTAAAGAAAAGATTTACCATAACTATTTATTATTTTAGCTTCACTCTGTAGCCCACATATTAGAGGCAGAGGGAACCTAGGAACCTAGTGTTAAGACACTCCTTTCCCCAATTTCAGCCAAATTCTGGAGGCATTGCATTTTGAAGTGCAGAACTCATCGCCGCTCTTAACCCGTTACCAGAGCGAGAAAGATACAAATATTAAAACCATAATCTGTCGTGTACATAGCCGCATACTTGAACCTCTGCACCATAATTTAAGTCAATAAATACCTGAATTATTTAATTTTTTCCTTTAATTTTTTTTCAGTCACAGATATGGCATAAGCGTGGAGCAATCTCGTCCACCAGCTATGAACAGCCTAATCGCTTGTTCAAGCTTTAAGAACAGACGTAGCCCATGGAGCCAAAGAACTCCAAGATACCGACCTTCGTACGGAAGTCTCGACCACCGCTTCAGAGCCTCACTCTCCGTAACATAACACTGAAGCTCCTACAATAGTTCCAAGTTCCATACAACTAGTCATTAATTAGATGTTAAAATGTCTTCTGCATTTCATATAATATATATACAATCTCTGGATCTGGTCTGGATTTATTACAATTTTACAAAGTTTTTTAGAGCAAATTTTTAAATAAATTGCTTATATATTTTTATTGTCAGGCGCTAAGCTGCTTTTAGCACCAAAAATGTATACGAATACTTCTAAAACTAAAGTGTCATCTTGATGCTGACTAAAAACTAGTAAAAAATATATATATAAAATATAATAAAAATATCAACTATAATATATAAAATACTGCCTGATTTGCGGATTTGAATCTCTATTCTTCCTCCATTATTTTATACAATTTTTATAATTGTCTTGAAATAGTTCAATCTAAGAAACCAGGACAAACTGTTTTGTTTGCATTCTACGTTTAATATTAGAGATTTGTAGGAAACTACAGTACATATGTACTTTATATATTTTGTATCAAAAATAGTGATATAGCTCGATCCAGTTACTTATTTTAGAAATATTTTATTGAGATTATTATTTTTTGTGAAAACTGTTGATGGTACAATTAATTTAGTGTATATTACATAAATCAATATTACAGGTAATTTAGTATTATCTGCAATATTGCCATCTTTATTTTTTATATATTTTTTTTGTAAATCTTATATAAGATTTTTGCTAGTGTAATCGAATATAAATATTTATTATTATCATTATTATATTGTTAATTTTGTATTTTTTTTATTGTAAAACACAATAGTCATATAATAATTTCGATTAATAATTATTTCACGCTAGCAATTGAGAAGGTGGATTGACAATGATTAAGAAAATATCTTTAAAGATATTAAAAATACATATCTTTAAAGATATTATTTCTATACTCAAAAAAAGCTTAAGCTTTTAAACGTTACTTATAACAAAATAAAAAAAAGGCAAAATAAAAAATATTTTTGGTTTGAAAATCACTAGACATTGATGATTTTATGCCAAGGCCATAAATAACTGATCCTAATGTCAGTAATCTATTAAAGTAAATTACTAACTTATATATTATATGAAATATTTATAAATACAATATAAAATACAAAGATTTATAAATATTTAATATAATATTGTAATCAGTAAGTTTTATATCTAAATTATATATAATATAATTTATAGTTTTATATTATCATATTTCATACTTAAGCTGCGGATACTCCACTATTGTCAATTGTCACTATTATTTAAATTTGTTTTGATTCTAATAAAGAAATATTAAAATTTCCACGATATAATTATAATATGTCATTAAGAATATTATACTACAATTATCGTTTCCAGTTGATTATGATTGTGAAATATTTGTCTTTAAACGTTGAATAGTCATAATTATTATAATTTGTTGTAAATATTTACTTAAATGCCAATATATTATATTTTTTTATAATATTCTTTGATTGTTTCTTATTAAAAACCCATGTCCATGCAAAAAAACAATACAAACAAATATATTAAAGCTTTTTAACATTTTTTAAAGTGTTATTCCACACTTAGGAAAGAAAAATACTTATTTAGAAAACGTATAAAAAATTGAACGTAGCGGGACTCGAACTCGCGCCTCCTGGAAACCGACCAGGCGCACTGACAAAACGTCTGAGAACGTATGGTTTAGTGATCAGTATATTTAAGCTTTTTTATTTATCCTTATAATAAAATAGTAATGGATCGGTGTCTGTACATGGAAGATATAAAAAAAATGTTGTTTTAATCCCTATTTAAATAAAAAAGTTATACTATAATTAGGAATCAGGTTAGAAATTTAATAAATAAAAACAATACAAAAGTACTTATCACTATCGTTACCGCTCGTACATCCTGACATATTCCTCACATATGTCGGAAGTGATAAATAACAAGAGGGTAGTCGTATCGAACATATATTAGATGTGGACGGTAACTACCGTAGGTAAGTTGCAACTGCAACTAATATTATTTACGACCTTTAACTGATGAAAAGCGTGGAAGGAGCAGTGCCTGGGACTTGCGACCACAGGTGTAGGCTTCAGGGTACCCTTTCCGATATATCAACACTCGCCTTCACTGCTCCAGCCCAGTGCAATTACAAATAGGTGTTAACCACATTCATAATTACGATAATAACTGATTAACTAAATAATCAATTATCCGAATAGTCGAGGTTAGTCAGTGGCAGAGTACTAGTAGTACTCTGAACCACTCCAGAGCCAAGACTGACTGTACAACGCCCGTGCAACCTTTTATATCATCGTTCACAAATAAGTTGCAGGGTAGACTAATAATAATTGATGACGCTATCGCGTCATAGTGGCGTGATGAGTAAGTGTCGTATAGGAATCTATAAGTAACCAACATAATATTCCTAACATTAAATAACACTCCTAACTCGGCCATCCTGATCACGCGCCGTCCTCGGCAGCGCTGAACTATTATCCAGTTGCCTGATCACATGCTGGTGCATCTCGATAAGACTCCAACTCATTAGCGTCGTTTCGTCTGTATTCATGAAAATTCTTCAGAAGTACCACCTTCACTGTCTTTATCATCTAGAATTTAAACTTTATAAATGTTTAGACATAAACAGACACGTAATCAAAATTTCTGTAAAAAGAAATATAAAAGGTAAATAAAAATAAAAAATTTTGAGAGCTCTCATTTTTAACCCTGTAAAATCTTCTTATCCAAGTATCTACAGTCCAGTGCACCAAACTCTGGAACCTGTGAACAAAACAGTCAGAAGGCGTCCCTTCTGTCTGCAAGGACCAAGCGTCCACAACATTGACCACGCGTCATTTAGAGCCAAGCGCTCTTCACAAAATCTTTCAGAGCCATGCGCCCGTCAAGATATTTTCTTAGGCCAAGCGCCTTTTCAGACCAAGCGTCTATTAAAAGTCATGTGTTTATCAGACCAAGCGTCTATGTGTGTTTATCAGACCAAGCGTCTATATGTGTTCATCAGACCAAGCGTCTATATGTGTTTATCAGACCAAGCGTCTATATGTGTTCATCAGACCAAGCGTCTATATGTGTTTATCAGACCAAGCGTCTATATGTGTTCATCAGACCAAGCGTCTATATGTGTTTATCAGACCAAGCGTCTATATGTGTTTATCAGACCAAGCGTCTATGTGTGTTTATCAGACCAAGCGTCTATGTGTGTTTATCAGACTAAGCGTCTATGTGTGTTTATCAGACCAAGCGTCTATGTGTGTTTATCAGACCAAGCGTCTATATGTGTTTATCAGACCAAGCGTCTATATGTGTTTATCAGACCAAGCGTCTATATGTGTTTATCAGACCAAGCGTCCAATATTCATTTACACAAAATGTGTTCAAAGGGACCACACATCCAATTGAAGCGTCCAACATTTACTTACATAAAAAGTGTCCAATGGGACCAAACGTCCAATTGAACTCAATAAACAAACTGCCATCTTACACCAGTATTGTGAACTAAGCCACCCTTTGTTGCTGTGGGTGTGACCATGCGCCGTCATCAGCAGCGCTGAAAACCTCTCTGCTGGAGAGTTCCTCAGTAAGGAACTTTGATTGTTGTCTTCACTCGTAACACTCAAAGCAGCGCCACTAGGTGCATCTGCGACTCCAGCAGTATCGTCAAATTGTTGCAATCATGATTTCGTCACGAGGCGCAATCGCCTCGCAGCAGTGGAACTATGGCGGCAGTTCGAGCACGTCGCACCAATGCGAGCAAAGATACATCGCGTGAGGCTCGCAGAGACGCAATGGCACACAGAGACATGCAGCGACTCAATTGACGACTAACGTCATAGGCGCTTAACGCCGGTACTGCTTCTGAAAACAAACACCAAAACAAAAACAAGACAAAGGAATTACAATCGAATTTCTCTTTTTTTTCGATTCTTTTTCCTTCTTAATATGGCACAAATATGACAAAATAGTAGGTGTAGTTTTCTAACGCTCGGTCTAACCTGACCATTGACCCCTTCTATGCGAGTGATATTCGTAAAGAAATCAGCGATACGTTATGAGCACCACTATCAATAGGTACACAAAGTCAAAGTTAAAAAATTAAACAAAAGGTAGTTCAACAAAGTAATGTGAATAAACAAAATAGAGGTTTAATTGACATCTTTATCCCACTTAATTTAGGTAACAGGAGTGGGATAGTAATAACTCGTACCCATACAAGTTACTACTTCTTCATGTCAGAGACAAAAGCGCGTGGTGGGCGTTAAACGAGCAGAACACCGGACCATGTCCTGGCCTTTGGTTCTACTCACATGTGAACACATGACACATGTACAAACACTATTAGCAAAGTAATTTTAACAAATACTTTTAAGAAGGTAGTTTCAAATAGTAACTGAAGGCATAAACAACTTAATGATTTCAAATGTAAACTAATTATGAGAGTTACTTTTGTGCGGATAATAAATAATACAAAAGTAGTCATTGAACGATAGGTGTAACAAAGTTTTAAAAATGAATATGGTTGTAAACTCACCAGATTAATCCGTTGAGTGCCCATTGACTCGAGAGTTGTCATGTACTGATATTAATGTGACAGGTTTGACCTAAGCTAAAGATGAAAGTAATTAAGATCGGAGTTTGTTCCGATCCCACTTCTGAAATTAGGAATCAGGTTAGAAATTTAATAAATAAAAACAATACAAAAGTACTTATCACTATCGTTACCGCTCGTACATCCTGACATATTCCTCACATATGTCGGAAGTGATAAATAACAAGAGGGTAGTCGTATCGAACATATATTAGATGTGGACGGTAACTACCGTAGGTAAGTTGCAACTGCAACTAATATTATTTACGACCTTTAACTGATGAAAAGCGTGGAAGGAGCAGTGCCTGGGACTTGCGACCACAGGTGTAGGCTTCAGGGTACCCTTTCCGATATATCAACACTCGCCTTCACTGCTCCAGCCCAGTGCAATTACAAATAGGTGTTAACCACATTCATAATTACGATAATAACTGATTAACTAAATAATCAATTATCCGAATAGTCGAGGTTAGTCAGTGGCAGAGTACTAGTAGTACTCTGAACCACTCCAGAGCCAAGACTGACTGTACAACGCCCGTGCAACCTTTTATATCATCGTTCACAAATAAGTTGCAGGGTAGACTAATAATAATTGATGACGCTATCGCGTCATAGTGGCGTGATGAGTAAGTGTCGTATAGGAATCTATAAGTAACCAACATAATATTCCTAACATTAAATAACACTCCTAACTCTATTTTAAATGATGTTGTTAGAAAAAATTCTAAATAACTGTTTTATTTAATTGTCTACAAATTTATTTTTCAATATAGATATAGATATTATTTTTAATATGTTAGTACTATTAGAAAACGAAAGTAATGCGATTACTAAATTAATAATTATATAGTTCAAGCGGGCGAAGCCGAGAGCGTGTCGGCAGTCAATATAATTTTCTCAGCTAAACTAAACAGCTTTTATTATGTTTATAAATCAGCTTCACGCTGTATCCCGCACACAGCAGAGTAGGCAGCCCTCTGCCTACTATCTAGTGTTAAGGCACACCGTTCCCCACTTTCCGCCGAGTTGTAGAGGCATTGCGTTGTTGAGAGGCGGAACTCAACGCCGCGTTTGTCTCGACACCAGAGCTGAAAATATAAATGTAAATAAATATTTCACTTCCTCGAGTGGGGATCGAACCGACAATCAGCCGGTTTTTACAGTCACACTCTGTGCCCCTGAGCCACGACCGGCCTCTTATTATGTTTATTATGATTATGTTTATAAATAAATTAATTTTATTTCAACTCTCAGTAACAATTTATTTAGATGTCAAACGCCATTATAACAAATTAGAGATCTAATTGTCGGCATCATAACCGACCACCTCCACTTAAAGTAAAGCAGTAAGTACTAAGTAATATTTTTTGAAAGCAAGGACGTTCGTTATTGGTAAATACTAAGAAACCAGGTCGTTTTCTCTACAGTGTGCAGTCGAACAGCGATCACGATGAAATAACGTCATATTTTTTACAGTAATGTCATAGAGTCGTGGCCTGCCTGAAATTAGCTGCTGGTGGCTTCATAGATTTGATTTTAAGAATTCTTTTTTATTTTTGATTTTTTTCCTTCCGAGTCAAGGCAGCCACGATACATTGGCCGTACAGTAGTTTTTGTTAACTGATATTAGTCTTAAAAATTATGAACTAAAATTGTTTAATAATAGAAACTTATATATCTATGAAAAAAATAATTGTGTCTCTGATGTCCACACTAAGTTCTCTCTACCTGCCCTGTTATAAGGAAGAAGAAGGCTGAAGCTGAAAAAAATATAATGCATAAATATATTAAGGTTAGAGTGCGACTGAAAACGCGACAGTTGCGGGTTCGATTCCATCTCGGAGGAAAGAAGTATTTAATATTTTCATTTCTTTGGTGGCGACGGGACAAACGCAGCGGTCCAAAATTAGGCGGAAAGTGGGGCACGGAAGTGTCCTAAATTTTAAGTAGAGATGCTTGTACGTATTTATTTTCATGTAGTGGTTGTGAATTCATTTCCGGCATTACATTGTTATGTTTGGTTAAATTATATATAGGAGGCCAGTCGTAGCGCAGCGGCACGAAGTGTGACTGTAACATCGACTGGTTGTGGGTTCGATCCCCACTCGACGAGATGAAATATTTACTTAAATTTATATTTCCATTTCTTCGCTCTGGTGTCGAGGTTAAGCGCGGCGTTGAGTTCTGCCACTCAACACGCAATGCCTTCATAATTCGGCAGAAAGTGGGGAACGGAGTGTCTTAACACTAGGTTCCCTCTGCCTACCCTGCTGTGTGAGGGATAAAGCGTGAAGCTAAAAAAAGAAATGAAATATAGCGTTAAATAAAAAATGAAAAAAAAAATGTTTTATTAATTCGAAGTTGTTCATATTGTGTTCATATAAATAACTCTAGATATAAATTACAAATAAAGGTTAGTAAGATATTAATGAAAACATAAATTACGCTATAGAAGGCCCTCGTTGAAGTAAATGAATGACATTAGAATGTGCATAACTCCATACAAAATACCTATAACTTATAAGTAATATTTAAAATAGCCCATACAGATATGATATAGAACTAAACTTAATATATACGAATTAGAAGAATATGTACGTACCTAAATCAATAAAAAAACATTACATTTTATTAATTAAGATGGATAGAAACAAATGAAAAATAACCTCATTTTCTTATCACGAACTAAAGTGATTTTTTTTTCTGTTAAAGATATAAAAAAGGGAAACAACAAGCTATAAGTTAGATGCACTTGCGCATGCTGCATTCTTTTTTTTTTTACTTCTTTTTTATTAGCTTCACTTATTATTTTTGTTGTTCAGTGCTTTATCTCGCACATAGCGGGGTGGGCAGAGGGCATTCCATTCCCAGTAATACTCTTCCGTTCCCCATTTACCGCTAAATTGTGGTGTTGCGTGTTAAGTGGTGGAAATCAACGCGGTGCTTTTCTTCGTTACACAAGCGAGCAAATGTAAAATAAATATTCCAATTTCTCGAATAGGAATCGAACGCACAACCTGTCGCTTCTACAATCGCACGCTTGCACCACTGCACTATGACTAACCTATACCTGCAAAATACACATATCTACGTAAGGAAAACGTTATTTTGAGCCACTTGTTGGTGAACAAAAATTTAAACATGTACTTAGATTTGATAATAATGCAATATCTTTAAATCTCTGCCCTCTCCAAAAAGAGATTTTTACCCGTGTTTTTTTTGTTTTTTTAAAGTGTATGTAAATAATATCTATTGATATTAATATACTCAACACGCAATGCCGCCAGAATTTGGCGGAAAGTGAGGAACGAAAATGTCGTAATAACAACGCAGTGTTAACACTAGGTTCCCAGATTGCCTCTGCCTATCCTGTTATGTGCGGGATACAGCGTGAAGCTGATAAAAAAGTGCAAATAATGAAAAACCAAAGTTATATTTTAAGTTTACTTAAATAGGTGAACGGCATTTTCAAAGAAGATGATGCGATGAATCTATGTATATAATAGACAATCGTTATGGGAACGTCTAAGCACGCAAAGGTCAAATTCCTAATGTAATCAAGAAAAGGTCGAAGTGCCTTCTCTTGTAACTATTGAATTGTTTGAATAACACCTATATTGCTTATATATGTAATGTGTGTGTGTTAATGACACCATCCTGATCGTGACGCGGTTGAGATGAGACTACCTAACGCGATGGTTCTCAGTTCAAATACTACTAATTATTAAGTATTATTTGTAATTTTTTTATCGTTTTTAGAGTTCCGTACATTAAAAGAAAAAATAGAACTCATAGGTTCACTTTATTGTGGACAACGTCGTTTATCTTGGGCTCGCAAAGTGGTATCAAGCAAATATTCTGGTCTAGACTCTATTAAAGAAAAAAATCAAGCTTTTTAGTTAACGTAATCAGAAGATACGAGAATTATTCATAAATTTATTAAATTTGGCACAAAGTATTATAATTATTTCTGTTACTAACAATTCAAACGAGTAGAGATGTTCTACTCTTAAAGTGAACTTACAAACACATACAAATAAGTGTTAATTTTACTACTACCAACTCTAATTTGTCACTCAGTAAACGTCACAAGCGAAGCAAGCGTCAACAGAGAAAAAAATACAACAAATAACTAATAAATGAATAAATAATCAGCTTCACACTGTATCCCGCACACTGCAGGATAGGCAGAGGGAACCTAATGTCAAGACACTCCGTTCCCCATTTTTTGCCGAATTCGGGAGGTATTGCGTGTTGAGTGGCAGATGTAAGCTATTTTACAATGGATCATCTATATTTATGGAGACGTAAGCTTTCATGGCTTATTAAGAGGCTTATAAAAAGTATGAATAATAATAACAGATTACCAGAATTTAGAGATTTGTCAGTTCAATCCCAACTAATTCGGATAATTATAAGCATTTAAAACATAAAAAATATTGTCTCGTAAATTAGATGGAAACTGAGAAGCGAAGTAGCTTAACACTAGGTGTGATCTGCCTATTTTGCTAATTTTTATACCAAACATTTATTAATAAAAGTGAAAAAAAATAGTAGGTAAGCGGCTAAATTACCAAAGTAGACGTGTATTGTGTTTTTTGTTCCTTGTAATTGCATGTGTTTATGCATGATTTACTGTCTTACATATTGCAATTCGTTGACTAAAAAAAAATTTAGCAACGATTGCGTTTGCGATATAGAACACATTTGAATATTATATTAGCATTACATTTGAACATGGTGAGGTCAGTCGTGGCGCAGGGGAACAAACGTGCGACTGTAAACGCGAAAGGTTGTGGGTTCGATTCCCACTCGAGAAAATGAAATATTTAATATTTTTATTCCTTCGCTTTGGTGGAGAGGCAAAGTGCGACGTTGAGTAATGAGTTCTGCCATTCAACACGTAATGCCTCCGGTAACGGAGTGTCTTAACACTAGGTTTCTAGATTCCGTCTGCATACCCTGCTATGAACGGGGTACGGATACTGTGTGAAGCCAAAAAATCTGTGTACATGTATAGGGTTGAGTCCGCCTCTGTAGGCATAAGTAATGACTAGAACTATGGACGGAAAGTGAAAACAGAGTGTTTAAACACTAGATTTTCTTTTCATACCGTTCTATTTGCGGAATAAATTGTAAAATAATATACATATTCATTGATACAGAGCCTCATTATAGAGTAAAAAAAGTTTTGTATACTGGATTTAAGTAAAGGTAATATAAGATAGTTTGTACAATCTTTAAGAGGGTTAAGCGAAGAGAATTTAGTGACTCCATTTTCCACACTTTGATTACCCATACTGAGGAAGTACTTATAATACGTATTGTATTCTCCAGAATTGTGGTTTATTGAGACGAAACAATAGCAAAATGAATGATTCATGACTACTGTTTAGTATTTTTTTTACCTATATCTAAAGTAAATATATTTATGGGAAAAAAACATTTTTTTTCACGCTATATGTTTGGGACATTGCGTGTAGAGCATGAAAACGAAAATAATTTATTTCTCTGTGAATCGAATCTATAAGCATCGAGCTTACTACTCGACTAATGCCACTACTGACTCAAATTTTTGATAAATAAATGAATCAAGTTCACGTTGTATCCCGCACACAGCGGGACAGGCAGAGAGAACCTAGTGTTAAGACACTCCGTTCCTCATTTTCCGCCGAATTCTGGAGGTATTGCGTGTTGAGTGGCAAAACTCAATTCCGCACTTTGCCCCGACACCTGAGCAAAGAAATAGAAATATACATTTAAATAAATATTTCACATCCTAGAGTGGGTAATCCTGCTCTAGAGTGGGGATCGAACCCACAACCAGTCGATGTTGCAGTCACACTTTCTGACCTCAAATTGATAATATAAAATATCATAATGACGTCATTACATTATTAAAATTTTTGTAACCATTTAAATCATTTCTAGTGAAGTAATATAGATAGAGACAAATATATATGTTACTCAAAAAAAAACAATGCTGGGAATCTTCTCTCGATGACGTCACATCGCCTCGCGCTGATTCATCCAGATGCTTATCCGCTTCTTGTAAAGCTATGCCATAACAAGATTTTTGCGAAAATAGTTGTATTTTTTTTAAGTTAAATAAGTTATTACAGTATTATTATATGAGCAAAATATTTGTTTTTAAGATTTTTTAAAATATTTATTAGTAGAACTTAAAGTCTCACTCAGTTGTCTTTCCAATAGGATACGTAACGACAGTATGCAACTGTTATGGAACCTAAAGTTTACCTTTTAATCTAAAGTTTGCAGTGTGTGTGTTTGCAAGTGACTGCAACGCGATAGATTCGATTCCCACTCGGTGAAATAATGATTTATTAATACTTTCATTTCTTCGCTCTGCTACCAAGGAAAAAGAAGTTGAATTCCACACACACGGCAATACCTTAAAAAATTGACAGCAACTGGAGGACGGAGTGTCTTAACACTAAGTTTCCTCTGCCTTGTTATATATGGGATACAGCGTGAAGCTAAAAAAAAAACTTCAAATTAATATTGGTAGTTATTTTTATACATAAAAACTATATTTCGTCAGTGTATCTGCCTATTATTTCAAATGTTTTTTATGTATGTATTATATATATAAATGTATTCTATTGAAATATGTATTAAAAAAAAGAAGATTACGACTAATATTCCATATTAATTAAATAAATTTAATTAAGCAAAAAACAAGACATTTTAATTTTATTTTGTAAATTCCGTTACACTCCATCTAAACCATACACATCTAACTGAAATTATATCAATAACATTACAACCAGTACTGAAATAATCTGCGCGTGCGCTTTTGCCTCTCTCTTTCACACATTATAGTGCAAGAGAGAGATGGTGCTATCAAATACAGTTGTGTATAAATGTTTATAAGAAACCAGTTAGGCAACCTCTAGTCACGACTCGGGGTTCAAATTTCCTACAAAGACTAAATAAAGCGGTACAGCCGAGAAATGAGAAAAGTCTTACTTTTAATTTTTAATCAATAAATATAACATACCTCTATATATTGGCTGAGAATAAGGGATCTTTTTTTTATATTTATAATACAATCGAAGTTCGGTTGTAAGCGCGATTACTGTAAGCGCGATGGTTGAGAATTCGATTCCCATTTGGAGATATAAAATATTTAATACTGTCTTTTTCTTCGCTTTGGTAACAAAGCAAAGCACGGTGTTGAGTTCAGCCACTTAACATGCACTGCAATCATTTGGCGCAAATTGAGAAAAAATAGGTTCCCTCTATCTACTCTGCTTCACACGGGTGTGGAGCTGAAAGCCATATATAATGTTACTTATTTAGAAAACATATAAAAATTTGAACGTAGCGGGACTCGAAGTCGAAGGACCTGGTCGGTCGCAAGAGGCGCGGGTTCCAGTCCCGCTACGTTAAAATTTTAATACGTTTTCTAAATAAGTATTTTTCTTTCCTAAGTGTGGAATAAGGTTTTAAAAAACGTTAAAATATATAATGTTATTTGTATATGTAATACTCAATAACGTCCATATGTTATACAATAAACATTATACACACAGATAATTTTATCTTGAACTTTAACTTCTAGATTTCAGATATATTTAAATTATAATGGAATTTTAATTTTAATGTAACGGTTTTTAATTTAAAATAAAAATCGGACAAGCGCGAGTCAGGTTCGGCTATAGAGGGTTCGGTATAATTAGTGCATCATAAAAAAATAATAAAATAGGATTATGCACACACAAGCCTTTTCAACTGAAACCTCACTTAAACTAGCGGCTTTAATAATGCTAAAGCTTTTTAAGGCTATTATTTTTTAGGATTTAACCGCAAATATAGTACTCAGTTTTTTCTCTGAACTAGAACTACCTGTAGATGCCAACCGGAAGTACTCTTTTAATTTTGATTCCCTTTATATGCGATATGTTTATATTGTCAAACCCACTCGAGCATAAGATGACAGGATCTCCTACCACTAAGTCACCTAACCAATCACCATATTTGAATTTCTTACTTTTGAAAACAAAATGCTTGCTTTACATTGTCTAAATATTTATCCCTCAATCTGCGGGATAGGTCGAGGGAACTTTCACCCCAATTTTCAAGGTCGCTAAGTGAACCTTACAGGCAAATACTGTAAAATTACGCCACAACCATCTTTTTCTAACGTTCTGATGTGATTTATATTTCACATGTTTAAAAACAATCCTTCTGAAATGTAATTGACTTTTATACTTTAGCTAACTATCTCTGATACGTTAAGAATAACGTATTTTATTAGTAAACGAACAATACATGTTTATATATATCAAAAAAATATTTTGACACATCAAAAATTTCAATTATATAATGAATCATAATATGAATGTGCGACCGGTTGATGATACAAGCACCGTTCGCCTTGACGCCTAATTTAGTAAATGCCAGATTTACTAAGCACTGTTCGAGATATTAAAAGGCAAGTGGATTTTCTTTTGTTTTAGTTTTAATGCTTTTTTTTTTTTTTTTTGTCATATAAAAATGTGTGATGTAATATTTATAAGCATTCCGCTTAGCTGGATTTGAATTCCCAAATGTCGTGTAGAGTTACTTCCAGAGTTTATCAAAGAAACGTGACTGTAGCCAGATATTAATTGACTAATTAACATTAATGAGAAATTATAAGATTTTTTTTAGCTTTACCTTGTATATAGCAGGCAGGGTGAGAACCTGGCAACATAGTGCGAATACACTCCTTTCTAGTTAAGACAGTTCCGTTTCCCACTTTCTGCGGATTTCTGGAAGCCTTACGTGTTAAAAGGCGAAACTGAACGCCGCGCTTCACTTCGATACCAGAGCGAAGAAATGTATACATTAAATATTTAATTTTATCGAATGGGAATAGAAATCACAACTATTAACATTAATTATATTTAACAATAATGCTTCGAATAAGTAAATATAACAAAATGTATAAGAATTAGAGGTAGATACATTAAGAACCTAGTGTTAAGACACTCCATTCCCCAATTTCCGCTGAATTTTGGAGACATTGTGTGTTGAGTGGCGGAACTCAACGCCGATCTTTGCCGCGACACAAGAGCTAAGAAAATAGAAATATAAATTTAAATAAATATTTAATTTCCTCGAGTGGGGATCAAACCCACAAACGTCGCGTCACAATCACCCTCTTGTGCCTCTGGGCCACGACGGACTCAAATAAAAATAAAAACTATAACTATTTATTTATATCTTAATGATATTTCTCATAAAGTACTGTGGTCAGAAGGTCCAGTGGCATCATGCGTCAAGTAAAATATACCATTAATTTTAAGAATTTCTACATAACAATGTACTTAACATTTTCCACAATTAGGAAACCGCAAGTGAATGACATGCTGTAACAGTATATACCTTGAGTATAAGTAAAAAATAAATAAATAAATAAATAAAATAAAATATGCATGGCAATGCACATAAATAACATAGTTAATTATGAATAATACAAACTATATATTTTGAACAAAATTTTAATCGAGACGAGTTCGTGTATTGTCGTCCCGAGTGTCGCGACCGTCGTTTCGTATATATAGGTGGTGGTGATGCTCGGAAGGCAGCGGTCGAGTCGAAATATTAAGTACTACGGTACTAATAAATATGATGCACATAAAGACTCGTACCAAATGTTTAATAAATATAATGTGATAATTCGAAGTCTATCATGGCACGATCTTTTAGGATCGAATTTCTTATAAAGGCAATATATGTGTAGGAGCGACACATATTGTGGATCTTTGATCCATATTATAATATTGAATGTTGCTTGACGTCGCGAAAGCTGACGTGATGGGCTTATGCGAACTGTTATAGCGACATTAACTATGTCGTGGCTGATGCCGTCTCGCAGTACGCTCGCGGTACGTAAGCTATGCCTGTATGGCGTTGGTCATTGATATATTATATACCACGTCTATGACTTGGTATACGAGTAGTAGGTGTGTGGTGCTATTTTATGTCCCAGCTCCGGTGTATGTAGTAGTGTCCGCCTTCATACGGGTGTGTGGTGCTATTTTATGTCCTGGAACTCTGGTGTATGTAGTAGTGTCCGCCTACGGTTCGAGACACGACGGGGTGTGTGCCGTGCGTTTATTTAACATATCGGCCGTCTAGCGGTAGTGCGTTCGTTCCAACGACTTATATTGATCTCACAAATCAATCAACATCACGAATCACTATTCTAATACAATCTTAATATAAACAAGCGTAACAAGTACCTTCGGAAAGATCACACACAAACGTCCCGGAGGGTTCAACGATGACTGTAAAGCCACGGTCTGGTCGGAACTCACGGTGTAGGGCGGGGAGGGGCCCGTACTCTTTCTTCCTCTTATTATAACTAGTTCGCAGTTATAGTGGAGGGGAAGATAGGACGCGCTCTTGGCTTATCTTCGGACGAGCTTCGAGTTATGACAATGTTATATTGTCGAGTCTACAGTTATCTAAATAACTGACGCAAGAACAACTTCTGATGGCAAATATCGTATTAAAGCGATATCTTCTAATGGCATAATATGAAATTCTTAACACTGTTACTTCTGAATCTCTAAAAGATTTTGGGTTCTTCGCGATCACAACTATAAACGGTTCTAACCACTAGACACATCACAAGCCAAGGCATTAAATAATGAATAATATTTTAAAAGGTGTTTGGGATATCAGTTACAATGCTCAATAAAAATCATCGGATTTGTCATGACTAAATGTGAATTAAATGCTTTACATTAAATCTACTCTATACTATAAACATGTTTTCGATATTCTTTAACCACGAGTATTTTTTTCGGCTTCACGCTTTATCTTGCATGTAGCAGGGTAGGCAGAGGGCGCCTAGTGTTGAGACACTTCGCATCTCACGTTCCGCTGAATTCTGGAGGTATATTCTAACGGTTAATCAAGTAAATATATTGTTCAAAAGGTATGGTTCAAATTGTAACATGATTCAAGTCGCCATAGTTTCCTAAATATAGTACGGCACTTGTGGCTTTAATCCCTACTATAGGAAATTGTTAATTATTTTAACTTCCCCGCGCTGGTGCGCGCAAATGCGCGGTTCAATACTGTGACACAACGCGCAATGTCTTAAATTCGAGTATAAAAATACTTTACTTTTTGTGGGACAAAGCGTGCAGCATAAAAAACTGGCCAAGTGCGAATCGGACACACGCACGAAGTCGAATCGCATTTGTTGTATGGGAGCTTTTAATATTTATTTTATTCTATTTGATATTTATATAAAGTAGTATATCATCTGTGAACATTTTAACTCTAAATCTATCACGCTTCATGAAATATAGCCTGGTGAAAGATTGACAGACAGATGGATGGACAGACAGCCCAGTCATAGTGATGGAGTCCCGTTTTATACTTTCAGTACGGAATCCTAAAAATGTGTAAAAATTTAAATTTTCTAAATAGGAAAATTTTAAGTTTTCTTTGTGCCTATATACATATTTTTAGACTAATCTATTCATTTGCTTATTTAAATACGGTAGCAGAATTAATCGCTAACAAATTTTGTGTAGATATAAAATTTTTTTTTAACTATCATTTTTAACTTACTCGGGAGAAAGTGGGGAACGGCGTGTCTTAACACCAGATTTCCTCTGCATATCCTACTGTGTGCGGGATACAGCGTGAAGCTGATTTGATTTTTTATATTTAACTCAACACCATAACGTCTTAAAAAATATTAGTTAAATTTTGAGAATCTGAATTCTTCTGAATATTTCCTTCAAAAATACGATAACGCTTTTAAAGTACACATTACAAAAATGTTTCACACATTTCTTCAACGTCACATACTAAGTAACTTATTATTCACTTAACAATATTTACCGATAACTTAAAACCGATAAATGATATCCAAAAAACACCGATATGACAAATTAGCAAAAAAATCATAACTTGAAATTCTATTTGTATGTGTGTCCTTGTTCTTCGTATCTATTTTCATATAACAAAGAAAGAGACAAGATATAATATTATGGAAGATCCTTGTATGAGTCATGCTTATTTATAAAGTAACGACTTTAAACGGTTGGGAATCTGTTCGTATATGCTTACGATTGTTAGGTTTTTTCATATTCTATTGATTTTGCTAATATTTACTCTTCGTACGTGGTTTACTGCTGTGGTTAGAATATCTTTACTTTGCTTTTTTTAACTTAACTCTGTATCCCGCAATGGTAAGGCAGACAGAGAGAACCTGGGTACTGGGTTTTTTTTAATATACTTACTCAACAGTTACAATACGATGAAAACTATTCTAATAGGTATGACATATTAATAAATATTGAGGCCAGTCGTGGCGCAGCGGCACGAAGGGTGACTGTAAAACCAACTGGTTGTGGGATCGATCCCCGCTCGAGGAGATGAAATATTTACTTAAATTTATATTTCTAGATTTTAGAAATAAGTACATACTAATTATATATTTTATATGACATGATAAAATTTTCTTTATAATATGTAACTCTTTAAACATATGACGGAACGGTGACGAACACACACGATATAAGAAAAAAGTAACAGACGATCTTTAAATATATTCAAATTAAACATTTTAACATTTTAAATTCAATAAAAGATAGGTATTAGGATAGCATTTTTTTTTGGCATAACTAAAATATGCATACGTCTAATATTAAAAAAAAGAACACAAAACAAACCCATTCATTACTATGACTAATAAGTCATAAGAATCAATGGACCAATTCACAATATAATATAATATAAAACTAAATTCTTTAAAATACTAACAATAAACAGCCATTGGAATTCCTTTTTATGGTGCAGCAAAAAAGCCCACATCCTCTCATTCACGACTCAGGTAAGGGATACTCGCGACGCTGCGTACGTGTTCCGATTAGTAGAAACATGATATACTTAAACCCCGTTGAACTTTTAGTTTTCTCTGGGCAATGGTGCAGTATTTATTGTAGTTTACCGCTGTATTTCGCATGTAGCAAGATAGGCAGAGGGAACCTGGGAACCTAGTGTTAAGACACTCCGTTTTCCATTAAAACGCTTTTGTTCCCCACTTTCCGCCGAATTCTTGAGGCAATTCGTGTTGAATGGTGGAACTCAACGTCTCATTTTGCCTATTTACCATAGAATGGGAATCGAACCCACAACTACTAAGATTTAGTTTAAGCTTTACGCTTGCTGTGTGAAAAATAAAATAACTTTTTTTTATTGTAGCACTGAGAACGGAGCACCGAACTCTACGGTAATTAATTAAAGAAACTGCGATGCGTCATTATTTTTTAATTGTTTTGTATAACTATAAAGATATTATTGTAAAGATGAAAATAAATAATTCAATAAAACTCAATGTTTTTATTAAGCAGCTAATCTTTCCAAGTTTTTTGCAGATTATTTTAGTAGATATATTGGCACATGCTCGTATGTATGTATAAATAAGTATAAAAAGGTTTTTGCCGGAACTCGTTAGTAGAAGTTATTGAAATATTTTAATTTCTGCGCTATTTATTTGGTTTATTTGAAATTGAGTATATCTGACTCGAATATAGTTCTGAACTATATAAAATGAGGTCAGTCGTGGCGCAGTAGCACAAGCGTAAACACGACAGGTTGTTGTTCGAGTTCCACTCGACGACATATACGACGAAATATTTAGTATTTTAATTTCTTCGCCCTGGTGTTGAATTAAAAGCGCGCCGTATACCACGCACTTTAATTAACACTCAGTGCTTAAAGAATACAGCGGAAAGTGGAGAACAGAGTGTCTTAACACTAGGCTTCCTCTGGGTACTCTGTTACATGCGGAATTCATGAAAAAAAAAGTGTATAGGATATTTAAGAAAAAAGTATAATTTTGGACAAAATTTAAAGAATCCCTACATGAAGCACACACACCTTATGTCCAACATTGTTTTTATTGACACACAAAAAAGTATAACTGATTTCGTCAGTTAATCCAGAGCTACCGGTCGAAATATATAGAGGGGAAGTTCATCCTATAACATGTGCTGTCTCAGTCCAGTGCGCGCCCCACTTCCTTTAACCTTTCCACTTGACGCGATACTTTCTTATTACTTGCGTGTTTTGTTTCCATTTTTCTGTACTTCTTATTACACATTATGAATGATTCGTTAAAAAAATGTTTATTTTTTTTCGCTGAAGAGGCCAGTCGTGGCGCAGGGGCACAGTGTGTGATTGTAAAATTGACTGGTTGTGAGTTCGATCACCACTCGAGGAGATGAAATATCTATCATCGCTCTGGTGTCGAGGCAAAGCGCGGCGTTGAGTTCTGCCACTCAACACGCAATGCCTCCAATTCGGCAGAAAGTGGGGAACGGAGTGTCTTAACACTAGGTTCTCTCTGCCTACCCTGCTGTGTGCAGGATACAGCGTGAAGCTGATTTAATTTTAATTTTAATTTAATTTTCTTCGCCGTATCCCGCATGTAGCAGGGTAGACAGAGAGAATCTAGAAATCTAGTGTTAAGACATTCCATTCTCCGCCGAATTCTGGAGGCATAGTGTGTTGAGTAGCAGAACTCAATGCTGCGCTTTGCCAGGATACCAGAACAAATGGAAGTATTAAATATTTCATTTTCTCGAGTGAGAATCGAACGCACAACCTGTCGCGTTTACAATTTAAAATATAAATAAATTTTCTAAACCTAGTTTTATTAAGCGCCTAGTCGTATATTAGTTATGAATCAAACGCCAATACATACTCGATATTTTATGTTTTAAATATCTTTAAAATCTAAATGGCTAATGATGTTTATAATGATAAGTATAGATCTAGTAATGTATAAGTCATTGGAAAATCCATCAAAATCTGTCTGCACGTTTAAATATTTGAGCTTATTTATAATTACCACAAATTGGAAAATATTATTTAAATAATAATAATGTTCAAATATATATATGAGGAAAAGTAAATTTAGTGAATTAAGGAAACATCTAATATTCGAGAATACAAATGAATCCAGTTTATAACGATTTATACAAGCTTCAAATTAAAATTACATCGCAGCTTCATTTATTTTACACCATCTTTTTAAATTTACACGATTATAAAAAGGTTCGAAATAAAAGTTATATTATATCATAAGCTTCTCTGGAAGAACTTTGCAAACGTTCATAACTAGGTTATCAGCAACCACAGACAGACACACATTTTGAAAAGCGTTCATTATATTGGTATATAAAATTGGTATAATCACCACTATTGGTAGTGGTGATAGTTACAACGACAATAAAAAAGAATACGGGCTATTTAAAAGTAGCTTCACGTTTTATCCCGCATTTAGCAGAGTAGGCGGAGGGACTCTAGTTTTACCTTTCGAGATATTGCTTGTTAAGCAGCGTAACTCAACGTCGCGATTTTCATTGGGAAGTGAATTATTTAAATTAGTTAAGTCCTCCGAGTGGAAATCGAACCCACAATTACCGCTAGTTAGTTTAAATAGTTAGTAATATCAGAATATTTTTTTTATTCATAAAAATAATTCAAATTGTTATTAATAAAAAGACACAGATTGTAACTGCGTCTTAGTAAACTAGATTGAATTTATTAATAAAGCAATACCTTCTAATGTGATTAGTGCCAAGATAGTGTCGATATATGGATGTGTAATGTAAAATATTAGCAGTGCAGGTGTTTTTATTGCATTTACAATATTACAAGGCTCGGCGTTGAATTCGAGGCAAAGCGCGGCGTTGAGTTCCGCCACTCAACACGCAATGCCTCCAGAACTCGGCGGAAAGTTGGGAATGGAGTTTCTGAATATTAGGTTCCCTCTGCCTACACTGCTGTGCGCGGGATACAGCGTGAAGGTGTTCTAATTTAATTTTGATTTATAATATTACATGCAATACAAAATAAATTCGCTGTTCATATTGACTGTTTTGTTCTGTTCCTTATTTTATTAATTTTTAACAAAAAAAATACTTTGACAATCTTGTCAGTTATTTGTCAAGATCAAAGCGCGGCGTGGAATTCCGCCACTCAAGATAGTATGACTCCAATATAAGTCGGCGCGTGGGCAATAGGTAACGGTAGGTATCCCCTGCCTACCCTAGCTAATGCGGGATGCACCGAGAACCTTAAAAATAATAATAAATAAAAAAAATGTTATGATCTGTAAAAAGCAAAAACTTGAGCTTTATAAGATGTGTCTCAATCATCATATTACTCATGTACGATTTTCGGTTTTCCGAATTTAGTCATAAATATTAATAATATACCTAATATTGAAACTAAATATTAATTACTAATATTTTTGAAGAGTAAAAACATAAATTATTAATTATTAACAATTATCAGTAAATATATGTTTTGTGAGTTTTCCTATAAAATTAGATTTATAAGTGAAACATGTTATATGACATTATGAGGAAACACAGGTACACAAAAAAGAAACCTGTAAATTCGTGTTTTGGAGATAATTCGTTTTTTTTTTGAGTGGTAATCGAACCCATTACTGTCGACGTTTTCAATCGCACGCTTATACCCTGCGCCATGACTGGCCCCTAAATATGGTTCTTTATTTCAAAAGATAACGTTCAGAATTTCCTAACACCGTACTCTCCGACGAAAGAATTCTTTTTTCAGCTTTACATTGTATCCATTTTTTTGTATAAATTTTGTACATCAAATAAACTTTTGTAATTTTTATTTATTTAAACACACAACAACAGTAGTTAAATAAATAAATAAATATATAAAACAACCAGTACGCTAAAACAATAAAACAATAAACAAACACTATATTAATTGTCTTATATTATCAAGGCAAGTGAGGTATCCGATGGAGGACAAAGGCCTCATATATAGTGAATCAGAGCGTAACCTATCATGGCCTGTCTTAACGGACGAATGGGTTTAGGAACCCTAGATGTAGGTTTTCAGTCTATAAATGTATAAGTAGTGGTTATTAGAAAATTCTGGCGATTATATTTATTTATCTTCTTCTTTTTCAATTTATTACTATTTGAAAATTAATACAAGAACATAAAGATATATATATCATCTAAAAAACCAAAAAGGTTTGTAATGATGTTAAAAATGTTCTTAAATTACATAGCAGCATTATTTAGCAGCCTTTTAGATTTCATTTTCGTAATATTTTTAGATAGTATTAGCTAGATTTTGATTTTTGAGGCCAGTCGAGGCGCA
This sequence comes from Heliconius himera, assembly GCA_021202915.1. Lineage (NCBI taxonomy): Eukaryota > Metazoa > Arthropoda > Insecta > Lepidoptera > Nymphalidae > Heliconius > Heliconius himera. Next base: position 34,304 of record JAJHJA010000143.1, on the reverse strand, counting down.
AGGGCACAAAATGTGACTGTACAATCGACACGTTGTGAGTTCGATTCCCACTCGAGGAATTGAAATACTTAATATATTCACAATCTTCAGTCCAAAATTAAAAATTCGTAATATCTTTCTAAGTTATATGCTATTTACCTATTCCGTTGATGATTACAGATCTAAAGAAATAACATTCTTTCATAATTTCCTACACACTTTGACTCTCATGTACTTATCTTAATCAAATAAAAGCTTACATTTTAAAAAACAGAGGCCAGCCGTGGCGCAGCGGCACGAGGTGTGACTGTAAAACCGACTGGTTGTGGGTTCGATCCCCACTCGAGGAGATGAAATATTTACTTAAATTTATATTTCCATTTCTTCGCTCTGTTGTAGAGGCTAAGCGCGACGTTGTGTTGTGCCACTCAATACGCAATGCCTCCAGAATTCGGCAGAAAGTGGGGAACGTATTGTCTTAACAGTAGGCCCTCTGTCTACCCTGCTGTGTGCGGGATACAGCGTGAACCTGATTTATTTAAAAAAAACAACTGATCAACACAGCATCCCAAACTTACGTTTCGTTTTGTTTCTTGTTGACTGAAGTTAAAGACGACTTGGGCAAAAAGTCCCCAACGATATACAATATACATCTATGGATCGTAATCAGACGCAGTTCCGAGTAACGATAACTGAGCTTACCTGCGCTTTGCCCTCTCTCCCCATATAATCCTGCTGAGTTGAGAAGTCACGTTCGTGCTAAAACATTCACATTCACTTTACTTTTATTATATATTTGCAGATAACTATAGTATAATAATGGTGGATAAACATGACTGGTTATTTTTGTTTTGTTGTTTCATTTAATATTATTAATATTATATAATTATATTTTCGAGTGAGATGCACAATCACAATCAAAAATATAGTTATCGTTAGTAGTGGAATTTTGAAATTAGTATAAAACTTTTAAATAAATCTAATAAATAAGGATTTTTTTAAATAATTATTTGTTTTTTGTTAAGGTTGTAAAGCTTTTAAGCCATCTATGTACCTATTCCTATCAAATCTATTTGTATTTTTTTTTTATTTATTTAATGCTATGGTGTAGTTGGAATATTCCTTAATGAATACGATAGGAGTGGATTTCAAAATAATGCAATGTTGCAAAAATTTGCAGTATACATATTTTTAAAGTGTTATTCCACACTTAAGAAAGAAAAATACTTATTTAGAAACCGACCAGGTCGGTTTCGAGGAGGCGCGGGTTCGCGGGTCCCGCTGCGTTCAAATTTTTATACGTTTTCTAAATAAGTATTTTGCAGTATACCTGTTGCGTTGCCCACTCCTGATTTTTATTCCCGTCATTCTTTATGCAATATTTTTAAAAGGACAAAAACAGAATTAATTTAGAGGCCATCGTAAAAGGAATTGACTGTAATCGAGATAGTCGTTGGTCGATCCCCACGGAACTTTTTTAATTTTGCCGCTGTGAAAAGGGAAAGGTTATTTTTCCACTCAAGATGCATTCTCAAAGTTTTATGGAAAATGAGTATCGGAAATTTTTGATACTAGATTCCTACGAGTTACTATGTGGAATAGAGAGGGAGTGTGTTGTGTGGGAGTTTAAAGTTGCAAAAAAAACGATAAATAAAAACGGAAGAACTATGTAAACAATTAAATATATCATTTAAACTGTCTCATTACCAGAGCAAGGAAATGAAAATATTAAGTATTTAATTTTGTGTGAGAAAAAGTGGGAGTCGAATCCACAACTCAAGTAAACAAACACACACTTCTGTTACAGGGCTACGATTGGCCACAATACAATACATTGTATATTGCTACATTCATTCAATATAGTGTAGGATATTTACTATAATATTTATATTAATAAAAAATCTTAACATATTTACCCATATATATTTTTCAATGAATATAAATTAAGGAAAATACTAGAAATTTTGTTCAAAGCAACACTTTTAGTAGATAAAATATGATCATTTAATTTAAATATATATATACATTTATTTGAGACCGGTTTCAGTTTTACGTTTATTGTGCATATTAATATGGTAGGTGAAGGCTACTAGATATTATTTAACTATTAAACTAGTACTAAAGATAGAGCTTTAGTACTAAGTACCTGACTGGAGGTTCCCGCTGTATCCCGCACATAACAAAATAGGCAGAGGGAATCTGAGAACCTAGTGTTAGCACTCCTTTCTCCATTAAGACATTTCCGTTCTTCATATTCTAAACGTCCGTTTTTAACTTGGACGTGTTCCAAGCGGCGCGGGTTGAATCCCACTACGTAAAAATTTTTATATGTACATTTTCTAAAAAATCGTTCATAATAGGGTAGCACTAGCTAAGCTAGTTTATTAAAACTCAATTTCTCGCTTTTCCAAACATTACGTGTTGACTGGTGTAATCAAATCTTTTTCGAGTAGAGATAGAGTTAAATGATCCCACTTAAAAAATACAATAATATACTGCATTTATGTTCGAGGATATTAAAAAAAACTACTGAACGATTTAAACAAGACAGAGGATAATATACAATAAAAAATATTATTAACAATTTTGATTGATTGGCTAATAAAAAAATATATGAATATTATTTCTAAATTTCAACGTGCACTTCATAGCGGAAACAATAAAAAAACAAATTATTTATCATAATAACTAAGTATTACTTTTTATGACTTTTTCCGGAAAATCCAATAGTTTCATTGAGACTGTATGACCTTGCTATTGAAATAAATAATTGGCTTTTTATAACCTTAAATGATTTTACCGTCACTATTGTTTTAGAATAATTACAACAGAACAAACGGAGGTAAAATATATATGATATACAGATCTTATATAAGAATAAAAAATATTTTATACATAAGAAAAAAATATGTAAGTGGTGGCATACCTGTAGTCTTGTGTCGATTTAAATAAAAGCAACCGCATTTAGATATTAAAAAGTAAAAATTAATTTAATTAAATACAAAAAAAACTTTAAAAAAATATTTTTATGGAAGCGCAACAATTATTTGCAATAATAATAATAATAAATAAATAAATCAAACTTATTATTATAATACAAAAAACAATTACAAATCAAGTAAAAACGCGGAAAGGTTCAGTACCTGCGCGATGACGCAGCGTGCCTTCTCAATTCCGCCGGGTTATACTGGCCGGTGGGCGGGCGCATTTAACCGGGCGCCACTCGCGCGCGCACTGCCGACCTGGCCGCTTCACTTTTACGTTTAAAACGTATTTATTCTTTTTTTTCTGTGATTGTGTTTTGAATTTTGAGGATTTTTGTGTGTTTTGTGTCGTTTGATTAAAGAGGTTAGTTTTTTTTCTGTTTTATTTATATAGTATGTTATATTAGTTTTGGTTTATGTGTGGAAGTTTGAATAGAGGATTTCAAACGGTCATCAGGTGCAATTTGTAAAAGCTTCCTTTTTTTATATATGTATTTTTCTTATCAACTTATTTTATGTTTTTCTGCTTTAAAGTTTAATTTTTTTTTTATGGTAAATCCTACTATTATTAGACAAAAAATAAATAAATTATATAATAAGTTTATTTTACTTCAATTTATAAAAATATATATATGCCGGAAGCATAATCTCATTTGAAATTACCTAATACATTAATCTATTCTTCCATTATTATATAATTTATTACTTTGTAATAAATTTTGTTATACCGGTCTTAAAGTTTTGTTCTTGGAAACGAAACGTCTTACGAAAAGACATCAACGCGCTTGTGTCGAATTCGTTATACCCTATTCATAGTCACACAATATGCTCGAACAGAACAAATAATATATATATATATATATATATATATATATATATAAATATATATATATATATATATATATATATATATATATATATATATATATATATATATATATATATATATATATATATATAGGCGTTATTTATTAGTCTTTTATACGAAAAGTGAAATGAAACTTTAAAATACAGCGCCTTGAACTGTAAGCGCAACAGGTGCAGAATTGTCAATTTAAAACTTATTCGCGAATTATAGTTTTTGTTGTAAATTAATTTATTTTAAGTTTAAATATAATACTGAAGACAGACGTGGCTCAGGGGGTGTAATAGGAAACGTGACAGATTATGGGTTCGATTCTAACTCGAAGAAATGAAATATTTGATATTTCCATTTATTATTAGCTCTTATGACTTTGCCTCAAAGCGTAGAGATAGAATAGAGTTCTACTGAACACGCAATGCCTCCAGAATCCGGCAGAACGTGGGAAACGGAGTGTCTTAACACTAGACTCCATCTCCATCATCTACTACAGCGTGAAGCTACATATGATACTATTATATAGCGTATAAAGTTTACATTCAAAAGTTTTATACTACATATAAAATATGTTCTAATAACGCTCTTCATGGCCAACACATTCACATACAATTGAACTTACGACCTCCGATTAAGTCATCAAAGCCAACTAAAAACGAATTCAAAGTGTTATTGCTTCATTTGCACTTAATCTTACTTACGGTCATCTTGACAAACGCGACGGTTCTAAGCATTTGTGACGCAATGTCTTAAATTTCTGTCATTATTACTAATATGTATATCAGCTTCACGGTATATCCCGCACACAGCAGGGTAGGCAGAGGGAACCTAGTGTTAAGACACTCCGTTCCCCACTTTCCGCAGAGTTATGGATGCATTACGTGTTGAGTGGCGGAACTCAACACCGCGCTTTGCTTCGACACCAGAGTGAAGAAATGAAAATATAAATGTAAATAAATATTTCACTTCCTCGAGTGGGGATCGAACCCACAACCAGTCGATTTTACAGTCACACTTTGTGCTGCTGCGCCACGACTGGCCTCAATACTAATAATACTAATATTTATTTTTAAATATAAATAGTTACGACAATTGTATTGTAAGTTATTCGATAGTTGATATCGTAATCTGTAAACGTAATTCTTCTGAAAATCGGAATTGGCAATAGTTTGTTTCTTATCAGAATTCTTTCATAATAACTGATTTCTAAATTAAAATCAAAGATATTGTGTTGATAATGTGTATATATAAAATCTTATAATTGATTAAAGTAATATCATATATTATATCAACTTGAGGCCAGTCGTGGCGCAGCGGCACAAGTGTGACTGTAAAATCGACTGGTTGTGGGTTCGACCCCCACTCGAGGAGATGAAATATTTATTTAAATTTATATTTCCATTTCTTCGCTCTGGAGTCGAGGCAAAGAGGCGTTGAGCTCCGCTACTCAATACGCAATGCCTCCAGGATTCAGCAGATAGTGGGACCTGAGTGTCTCAACGTTAGGTTTCCTCTGCCTATCCTGATGTGTGCGGGATACAGCGTGAAACTGATTATTATTTTATATTATCTTATATGCTTTTCTCACCTACACATACCAAATGCCTTAGAATTTTAGTCTAAAAGTGAAGATCGAATTTTGTAATATAAATAGCGAAATGAATAATGATATTATAGAAAAAATTACTTAAAAATATCGCATGTAAATATTCCTTCCCCTAAGTCGTAATCGAACCCACAACCTTGCCATCGTTTCCAAATACCACCTGCAGAGAAACTCATTTCATACATTATTAGCATAAAGTTTCGCAAATAAATAATAATATTTTAAATCGACAACAACCCACTTACTTATGTAATTATTATTCACTTCGTTTTTTATCTCCATATGTAAATGTTTCTTTATATATTGTATGTAACATTCATTTACTTTTTTGATTATGATACGTAGAAAACGTGATCTATCAGCACGGTTCGTAAAGACACTCTACACTCGACAAAGTTATACGTGATTTTGTATAAATAAACTGATTGGACTTGAATATTGGAGTATCGATGTTATTAATTATATACATATTTAATTTTTTTCTAAATTATTATAAGATAATGATATAACACCAATCGTAAAATCTTATCATCTAAGAAGGAAAAGAAATCTGGTTGTAATTTTTTTTTATTATTTTTGCTTAATAAAATAAGTTTTTAAAGCGTGTTTTTTGAAATTAATTGAAAATTTGAACGTAACGAGGCTCAAACCCGTGCCTTTTCGAAACCGTCCAATCGCTCTGAATTCTTTGTGTTCTTATAAACCAACATTGAAATTTGTCGCTGCATTTTGTCTATGTCTAGTAGAGTCCATATTAGTAAGATTTAAAAATATTATTATATTAATCATACATTTATTATCTATTACATAAGTTTTAAAGTTCTAACAAAATATATTTTTAGTTACTTATCAACTGACAGAAACCTACTATCAGCTCAAAACAAGTTTTCTTTAAATGATACGTCTAATTTAAACATATTTTGACCTTTCCTTAGCTTTTGGGCCAAGGGAAAAAATAAACAGCATACAAAGTCAACAGTTCTAAAATAAAATTCTTAAATAAAATAAATTACACATTATTTTTATTTTTGTTTGCTTTGTATTGAAAATAAAAATAGTTCTCTAAGATTGCGTTCTCGAAAGTAAATACGACGTTTGTTGTGAGTCACCCCTCGATTTGGATTTCCTGTATCGATAAAACAAAAACTTTATCTAGCAACACTCACTAAATTAACTATTTTTTTTTTTGGTATTGCCATTATATTTTTAGATTATAATTGACAATTTGCTTAATGTTTTTGACATTATTTTTTTGCCGTTTTAGATAGAGTAATTTAGGAATAATAGTTTTATTGTTCGATTTACTTTTACAAATAGTTTAAAATAAAGATTAAAGTAATATTTAATAGCATATTTATAATAATCAGTGTTAAGTTCTGCCACTCAGCACACAATGCCTTCAGAATTTGGCAGAAAATGGGAGAGAAGTGACTTAGTGAGAACGGAGGATATTAACATTAGGTTCCTAGGTTCTATCTGTCTGCTCTGATATACGCGGAATACAATATGAAGCTAAAAAACTTAAGACTTAGGTATGTTTTAAAAATAATCATTAATTGATATTTTTATTTTGTAACAAAATGTGGCAGAGGTCATTTTGCTCTTATTTACAAACAACATCGATGCTTTGCCATGGAAACTTTCGATGTGAGAAAGGGATAATTATATAAAAACGTGGTGAATTAAAAAGAGATGGAATATACGCACGTTTGGTGGGTAGGAGTGGTGCAGTATGCGTTTTTGCCGCGGCATTCTGCATTTTTAGTCTTGGTCTGAGGCATAGACAGAAAAATATATTTTATTTTATTATCACTTTTATAAAATATAGTTTATTTTTATAGAAATATTAATTAAGAATATTTTATTTAATAAAAATTATACCTATTATTTAATATATATACGCATACTTACGTAACTTACTTATTTTTGCTTAAGCAAAATCTAATTTGGTTTTTTTACTCTTAATTTTTTTAAAAATAAAATTGAAATTATGAATTGAAGTATCTATTGATTAGATAAAACCAAATTCTCGCAATAATTCTTGTATGATCCAATAACAAAAACCCAACCATTCAATATACAAAGAAGTACAAATACAGCTGCTAATAAATTAAGTCATTTTCCATTCAAACATTCGCATGTTTGTTTAATTAGTCATACTAAATAATTACATTGACGCCAGTCGTGGCGCAGCGTCACGAAGTGCGACTGTAAAACCGACAGGTTGTGGGTTCGATCTCCACTCGAGGAGATGAAATATTTACTTAAATTTATATTTCCATTTCTTAGCTCTGGTGTCGAGGTTAAGCGCGGCGTTGAGTTCTACCACTCAACACGCAATGCCTCCAGAATTCGGCAGAAATTGGGGAACGGAGTGTCTTAACAGTTTATTTCCTCTGCCTACCCTGCTGTGTGCGGGATACAGCGTGAAGCTGATTTGATTTATTTTTTATAATAAATATTCTATTAATCCAACCTAAACCGCTACATCCCATCACTTAAACACGAACGTTAGACAAAAGTGTGCGCCCGGCGTCCTTCGCGCGACCGGTCCGCCGCTTACTTTCGCAGGGTAATTCGGACAACGCGAACGGTCGACTGACGCAGGCACCACTAGCCGAGCTAACGATTGATTGGCCAACGGAATATTGTGGATTGCTGGGTTTAGATTATAAAAAAAATCATTATTAATTCATTTTTGCGTTAGTTCTTTGGTAATATGTTAGAAATTTGTTAGTGTTTTGTAGCTGTGTCTGTTTGTAGTGTAGTGTTGTATGGGCGTTGGCAATGAAAATATTTAATATTATTAACATTTTTTTATAGCATATTAATTTCGTTTCCTCGAATGGGAATCGAACCCACAACTTATGGTTTACAGTTACACTTTGTAGTCCTACGCCACGATTGGCCTCCGCTTGACAGAGTTCCGCCACTCAATGTTATATATACGTATGTTATACCTCCAGAATTCGGCGGAAAATGGGAAACGGAGTGTATTAGCACTAGGTTCCCTCTGCGTACAGCGTGAAGCTGATTTTTTACCACCGACATCGTGACATGGTATGGTCTATGGTACTAGTCTGTGCCACACCAAAGCCTATAAATTCTAATAATAAGATTTAAAAAAGTATACTATAATATAAAGGTAGAGTGAATAAAGTAAAAGTTATTTTAACTTAAACGACTTATTGATATGAAAAATCGAGATAATAAATTAGTATTTAAATACTTATTAAAGTTATTTTTAACACGTAATGTAAATATACAATACATATATTTATTAAATTAATAAAATAACTGAAAACTAACTAGTTATATTTACAAGTGAATTATGAACGAAACAAAAAATCCGACTGCGTAAACTGACTATAAAAATATGTCCAGTAACATCCGCGCCATTGAGACAAATCCAATGACGTATCATTTATTATAATCAGTTCACTGGCTTACAGGGAACAAACGAACGGACTTACATACATACATACGCGCTAAAACATTAACCTCCTCCGCTTCGCCGCAGTCGGGTAAAAATTGAAATCAAGTTTTATTTATTACCCAAAAGAATTGCAGATTATTGTAAAAAAAATATAATAAAAATAATATTTATTTGCAATTATAAGTACCACCAAGTTAAACACGTGTGCCTTTAGGTACAATATATAAGTAGTCGTCAAATAATAAAGTAACAAGATAATTACCCGAGATTTATATAAATGCATGTCATCTAAACAGACATAACATTTAATTTTCATATTTTACTGCGTTTTCAATACTTATAATTTTCTACATTCAATTAAATTACTTTATTATTATAATTTTTTTATATTAAGAACCAATAAATGAAGCCATTATGGCGCAGTTGTGGGTTCAATTTCCACTTGGTGGAATAATTTATATTCTCATATCCTCGCTGTGATACCGGGGCAAAAGGTGGCGTTGATATCAGCGGAAAGGGGGGGGACGGAAGTATCTTAATTGAGAACGGACTATCTTAACACAAGGTTAGGGTTAAGGGTTCCTAGGTAACCCTGACATGAAGGGGACACAAAGTCCGACTATCGACGATATTTCCTATATTAATTTGCCTGTTAATCCTACCAGTGTATATATAGTTTCAATTTTCACTTTTTATGTGAAAAAATTCAAACAAATTCAAAGTCTTGCAATATCTAATTAAACTAACTGCTCTCTTTATTGATTTTTAATTTATTTAAATTCTTATCTGAAACACGTGATCTATGATGATGAAATATCTTTCTTAAATAAAACGTGTTTTCTATATGTTTTTATTTTGGAAATAGAGTACAATTCATATTCAGATCAGTTTACAATACATACATATACATACTTATTTATTTAACGCACTTTAACATGAAAGACGCCGTCATGGCACATCGAGACTTATGAATAAATTTTATGGTTGTTAAAGAAAGTTTGATTTAGCTTCACGCTACAACGTATATAGCAGGGCAGGCAGACAGCACCGGTGTTTATCTCCGCGCTTTGTCTTGTTGCCAGAACGGATGGAAACCCGAGTGGGAATCGAATAAACTGTTGTTTGTAAAATATAATTTCATACATTCTATTTCGTGTGGTAATAAAATTAACAAAAAATAAATATTAAATATAAAGAGATATACAGCACAGTGCCGCACCCATGAAAGTTTGGTAACTAAAAGTGTAAATACCGAAATTCACTTTCCATATCTCGATGTATTTATTACATAAGTCGGTCAGGTGGTGGCGCTGGGTCAACCACTGCCACGAGGTCGACTGCTAATGATGTGACTACACTTGTGAATAAATAATAATTTATAATTCTTCTTATTTTAAAATGTATTAATGTTGAGGCCAGTCGTGGCGCAGTGGCACAAAGTGTGGCTGTAAAAACGGCTGGTTGTGGGTTCGATCCCCACTCGAAGAGATGAAATATTTACTTAAATTTATATTTCCATTTTTTTCGCTCTGGTGTCAAGGCAAAGCGCGGCGTTGAGTTCTGCCACTCAACACGCAATGCCTCCAAAATTCGGCATAAAGTGGGGAACGGAGTGTCTTAACACTAGGTTACCTCTGCCTACCCTGCTGTGTGCGGGATACAGCGTGAAGCTAATTTAATTTTAATTTTATTTTAAAATGTAGACTTTACTTTTGGTAATAAGATAATGTCACATGATTTAGAAAGAAAAAATGTCGGGAGTAAAGCGAAAAACAAAATGATTTCTCTCTCCTATGTGTGAGATAAAGCGTATAGATTATGTTTTTTTTTTAATTTATTCCAACCAATTCGATTCCATTAATGGAACCGATTTTTCTTAAAACTAGATTACCAGGTTCCCCCTGCCTACCCTAGTGCAGCCATCATAATCTCTCCATATCAATTGATATATAAATATTTGTATACACTATACACACAAGAAATATAACTCATAATTGTATATGTAGTCTAAGCTTAAACCTGACGACTAAGTGACATTTAAACGCAAAAGAAATCGATTTTTGTTACGCATGTAGGTGAATTTTTGAATATATAATACGATGATTCTATTTTTAGATAATTATATAATCTAAAAGTAAAACTTTAGTTTAATTAATTTATTATTTTAATTCGATTTATTTATGTGAATATTACTCACTGTTAATATAGGCAGTCTTATAGTATTGCACTTTGAAGACGGTTGAAATGTTTTAAAGGGAAAAACTAGGTAAACAGGTTCCCTGCCTTCCTATGCTGCCTCCCTGAAGCTAAACAGTAATAAAATAAATAAATCATCTTCAAGCTGTATCCCGCACATAGCAGGGTAGACAGAGGGAACCTAGTGTTAAGACATTCCGTTCCCCACTTTCTGCCGAATTCTGGAGGCATTGCGTGTTGGGTGGCAGGACTCAACGCCGCGCTTAACCTCGACACCAGAGCGAAGAAATGGAAATGTAAATTTAAGCAAATAGTTAATCTCCTCGAGTGGGGATCGAACCCACAACCAGTCAGTTTTACAGTCACAATTCGTGCTATTGCGCCACGACTAGCTAAAAAAAAGTTTAATCAATTTCAGGCTTAGCAGGAATACCTAACACATATACCAACTAGATATTCAGATTTCCTATATACATAATATATGAAGTGAACAGTGTGAATTTTCCAGTATGCAGAACATTTTAACAGTTTTTTGTTGATCAAGTGATGTGATCGCGCCGCGCTAATCCAATACAAGTAGCTGATCACGACGTTCTGTTGCTGGAAGGTCGCATGCACTGCCTTGAAACTAATATAGCCTTAAATTACTATTAGATGTTACGTTGTTGGGTTGTTTCTATAGATCCTATAATTTTTGTATAATTATATTTAAAAATATGCACATCGTAGACGTAGAAAGGGACCAGATTTAAATTTGGTGTCCATGCAAAATTTTTTATAATTTTTTTTTTCCTGAAAAATGATAAAAACAACCGGTAAATAAAAAAAATATATGCCCATGGTGCACATCAATCTCTGTCCAGTCCATTTCTATAGATCTTTTATGTTATATTGTTAAAAATATATTTTAAAACAAAATTGTTATAGTGAATATTTGTACTAGTTTTAATATATTCATATCTTTATTATAAAATAATTATAAAGAAGATAAATAATTATAAAAAAGATAGAGCAAAATAATCTATAAAAATGTATAAAAATTCATATGACATAAACAAAATTGATGTCTTGATGATGATCGTTATTGTTGAGCCCAGCGTAAGTACAACAGGGAAGCCATTACGTAAATTACATAGAATTTTGTGAAACAAAATTATTTTCACCTTATGATTTTTTTATTTTGCAAAATTTTATAATTTTTTGTGGCTTCGGTCCTCACTCGAGAGAATGAATTATTATTTATTAATATTTTGATTTTTTTTCCACTTTACAGCACGCAATGCCGGAAACGGAGAGTGTCCTAACACTAAGTTCCCTCCGCCTACCCTGTTTTATGCGGGATACAGCGTTAAGCCAATTTTAATCATTTTTAAATTTTAATTTTTGTTTTTTTTTCAGATTGTAAAGGTGCCATCAGTGAACGTGACTGTGATGTGCAACAAACTGCCAACAATCGATTGATTGAAATTAATCGATTAACTGTTAAACGAATAATTAATCGAACCAGTATCTCGTCATTACAAAATGTGTTTATGCGGTTGCTAGTCGTGGAACTAAACGCGTAAAAAAAGTTGATTTTTTTAGCAAGAAATTGAATTGATTTGTGACTTAGTGAAGTGAAATATACTATTGGGCGGAGCTCAATCTCGTCGTGTTTTTTCTTGGTAAGTGTCAGTTAGAATTAGGTTTTTCTCATTCTACGTAAATATTCATAAGGATATTTGCAAATTATACACATATAATTTTGGTATATTATATTATTATTTTTTGCTCGCTCAAAAATAAAAATATTAAATATTTCATTTCCTTGAGTAGAAATCTAACCCACAACCTGTCGTGTTTACAATCGCACGTTTGTGCTCCTCCACCACTACTGGTCATGGTATATTATATTTTTGTTTTTAAATATAAAACACAGGTAAAATGTTAAATATTTTAAAATACCCAGTTATATCAGTTTCATTTGTTCAGCAATAATCTTCGTCGAATATTTAAGAACCTGTCGAGTGAAGCACTTTCTTCTTACGTAAACCTTATTGCATACAAATAGTGTCGTTATTGGCTGTAAGAGGATTATATTATGGTTATATTGATATTATGTCTGGTGTAATCGATATTTATGGCGAATGTTCGTGTTTTACATCGATATTTTAACAAATGGATTTAATTTTTTTAATTCTTACGATCTATGAATAATAACTATAACTAATATTTAAAAAAAAAAAGTATTACTTATGATAATGGGAAACTTGACATATTTTGTATTAACTTGTATTTGTATGTAGATATTTTAAAAATAAATAGTTAAATTAGTTAAAGTTATGGATTCGATTCCCACTGGAGGAAATGAAATAATTTTCATTTTCTTCGCTTTGGTGTCGAAAAAAATAATTAAAATAATATGGAAATAGTTAATTAAACAAATAAATGACTAGCCTATACTTATTAAATAAAACTGTAACGTTAGTCGCACATGACACATTAAAAATGCAAGCACTAGACAACCTTGTACTATTGATATATCAGCGAAATAATATCTGGTACGTCAATAAAATAACAATAAACAACATATAAATTAGTTAAACGTCCAATTGTGTTAAACTGTGAGTGAAATCGATTCTGGTAAACATTTTTATTAATGTTTTTATAAATTATTACATAATATTCTTAAAGGGCCAGTCGTGGCGAAGCGGCACAAAGTGTGACTAAAACCGACTGGTTGTGGGTTCGATCCCCACTCGAGGAGATGAAATATTTACTTAAATTTATATTTCCATTTCTTCGGTTTGGTGTCGAGGCAAAGCGTGGCTTTCAGTTCTGCCACTCAACACGCAATGCCTCCAGAATTCGGCAGAAAGTGGGGAACGGAGTGTCTTAACACTAGGTTCGCTCTGCCTACTAAAAAAACTCTCCTTACCTAAAAATAAATTTGTAATTGATACAAAGAAAACGATATTTTTGGTGCAAAGCTTCAATTTACAACTCGATACAATGTACAGTCGTGGCGTGTGTGTGTGACTGCGAACGCGACAAGTTGTAGGTTCAATTTCCACTCGAGGAAATGAAACTCTCGGAATCTTTGGAAAATTTAATATGTAATTATACTATAAGGTTTAATCATAGTTTTGCTTTAGATTTCCATACAAGCTTAAAAATAACGTAAATCAAAATCTAATTACGAGAACGTAACTTTCGAAGTAAAATATTAATAAACATTAAATAATGCACATTTATATAGATATCTGGCTTTTATTCATAATATTATATTCACATAGTATAGGATATAGATGATGATGACAAGTTGATTGTGATCAGTGATAGCTGTTCCGGTGATTGGTGCTCGCTCTGTGTGGATGTGCAGCACGAAGGTCACGCCACCAATTTGACACGCGTTTTGATTGAAAAAATGACTGCTGAAATTAAATTACACTTATTTTTTCATATACTATACATATATTACATATTATGATTAAATAAAAAAAAATTAGCTTCACGCTGTATCCCGCATACAGCAGGGTAGGCAGAGGAACCTAGTGTTAAGACACTCCGTTCCCCACTTTCTGCAGAATTCTGGAGGCATTGCGTGCTGAGTGGCAGAACGCCGCGCTTAATCTCGACACCAGAGCGAAGAAATGGAAATATAAATTTAAGTAAATATTTCATCTCCTCGAATGGGGATCGAACCCACAACCAATCGGTTTTACAGTCACACTTTGTGCCACTGCGCCACGACTGGCCTTACATATTATGACGTAGTAGATTTTTTAGCTTCACGCTGTATCAAGAGAGGGATGGGCAGAGGGAACCTAGGAATCTAATATTAAGACAACCGTTATTCTAGAGAAAAAAGAAAAAATATTTTAAAGTTAACATTTAGATATAATTTATAGTATGTACAAATAATATATCTTTCAATCTTGTAGTTGTTTTGATAATCTTTGTTCCGACAAATGTTGCCCTTGCATAAAATCAAGGCCAAGGACGATTTTTGTTCTTAATACTTAATGTAGAAATTGAAGCGTAAACTTTTTTGTTTATAATTTAGTATAATAATAATAATAGATATTGTTTTTTTTATTCATAAAGCATATCTAGTCATTGCCATTTAATAAGGAAAATTTCAATATTTTTTTTAAGTTTTGGTTTTTGTTAATATTTTATTTAATAAATTGAAAGACATTTCAAATAATATCAACAAGTTAAAGCGCGTTGAGTTCCGTCACTCAATGCTTCCGGAATTCGGCGAATAGTGGACATTGGAGATGTCTTAATGAGAACAGAGAGTCTTAACACTAAGTTCCCATGTTCTATTTCCGTACTATGCCATGTGTGAGGCATGTATGAAGGTATAAAAAGAAATAATTAGTCGTTTGTCAAAACATTTTTACTTCATAATGCCTAATTTTCTTCGCAAGTGGACCTTGAATATTGTCAAGGACATACGCAAAGCAATTTTACTGTCACGCGTCATGCGTTGGAAAATCATCGCTTGCGATGTTGAATGTATGTATGTATATATTACATAATGTATTGTATATTAGGCCTTATTATGGAGTATTATTCTTTTTCAAAATAATCCGTCAAAATGAATAAATAAAAATAAGCTGTTTATAGAAACGGCCGCGTCGCAGCGGCACAGACGTGTGACTGTAAACATGACGATATTGGGTTCGATTCCGACTCGGGGAACCAATTTTTATTTGTAATTTTTTTCATTTCTCCGCTCCGCTTCCGCCATTTAACACGCAATGCCTACTACTGCTACATGCAGGACACAGCGAGAGGCTAAAAAAATAAACTTTTAATAATTTATTACAAAAATATTTGATATGAATATTTTAAAAGAAAACTAATAAGAATAAAAATATTACCAAAGCTTAGCTAACTTGACGTTAAGTAATCGACACAAATAAAATAGAAAAAATATATTAAACTCTTTATACTACAAGCTTATTCAATATATATTGCAAACTTCGTGTTTCACAGCTTTCGCTTTGTTTCTTTCGTCATTTACGGTTACACGGTGGCACTGTATCGCGAGATACTAAAATAAGTAGCTGATACTATTCCCACATCATCATAAAAAAAATATTGAATATCAGCTTCACGCTGTATCCCGCACACAGCAGGGTAGGCAGAGGGAACCTGTTGAGACACTGCGTTCCCCAGTTTCTGCCGAATTCTGGAGGCATTGCGTATTGAGTGGCAGAACTCAACGCCGCGCTTAACCTCGACACCAGAGCGAAGAAATGGAAATATAAATTTAAATAAATATTTCATGAACCCACAACCAGTCGGTTTTACAGTCACACCTCGTGCCGCTGCGCCACGACTGGCCTCATAATTGAATATAGTTGTATAATTAAAATTGTTTTGTGTTAAGATTAATTAGAAATAAAAGTTTTTTTTACAAATTAAAAGAATATATAAAATTTTAAACACAGAAGCATTTTTTTATCTGTATTTGAACCTTTAGCCCATCAATATTAAGCACATATATATGTTAAACTCACGAGACGTTAGTACTAGTATATGATGCCGTCTTGAAGGGAAAGTGTAGGGTGCGCCGCTTAACTGGATTCCTTTGAAAAAACACGTTATGCAATCAAATTTATAGTCATGACAGGGCAAGGCGTTTTAGGTCCAAAAAACCCTTTAAGCATAAATACATATATTAGAATGTACTTTTTTTTCCAACCTAACGCTGTATTCGGCGCGTAGCAAAACAGGAGAGGGAACCTGGGATCCTAGTGCTGGGACTAGAGTTTCCCACTTGCCACTGAGTTTTCAAGGCATTGCGTGTTGAGTGGTGGAACTCAACGCCGCTCTTTGTTAGTCGTCAGAGCGAGGTAAAGGAAAATGTGAAATATTTAATTTCTTCCGTGTTGGGACCGAAGCCACGACTATAGCTTACAGTCTCAACCAGTGTCGCGGATTATTCCACGTACTCTGAGAAATATATATTTTTTTATTTTAAGATTAATTACTATTAATTACTTATTAATAATTTTATAAATAAAAGGAAATAAGTATATAACGTTAATAATAATTATTATTCTGAAAGCATATAGTATACCAAAACAATTGCGTTTAAATATAGTGACGTTTGTAAGTTTAAAATATTTTTTTATTGATGAATATCATCATTTTACTTAAAACTCAAAAAAATCCTCTTTGAAAAATATTTTTTTTCGCTTTTGGTGGAAGAATCCCGGTTTTTTGCTTAAAATGTTCAAAAATCTTGCTTTTTACAGATTGCTGCGATCGCAAATCTGGGAACGCTGATAAGATATGTACGTTTATTAGCATGATATTTGCTTTTTAATTTTGCAAGAATTATATAAATTATTACAATTAATTACTAAGTTATTTTTGCGAAGTTACTGTAATTAATACTATTTAGTAAACGTGTTTAAATATTAATTACAATTTGCCTCAAGATAGGGAAAAACTTAGAAATAAAGCTACAACGAAGAACTCAATATTCTTCACTTATTTGCACTTCTTAACACAAAATTCTAGAACCAAACGTCGAATTTCATCTTAAAATATGATGGAACTTTCCCCTAATCTTTTCCTTAAGTAAAAGATTTATTGAATGTAAGCTCATATACCTGAACTTTATACACAAATATATATTTTTTAAGTAACAAAAATTATAGTCTAAAAGAGCTTTATGACCTGCATAGCACGTTTCATTTCTGCTCTCGTTTACATAATATTACAACTTTCGCTGCATTCACCTTGCATTTTTCTGCTTCAACGCTTATTACGTCAATTATTTAATTAAGAACAGACGACCAGTTGAGACCAGCCATGGACGCGGGCACAAACATGAGACGCCACAGGTTGAGGGTTCGAATCCCACTTGAAAAAATGAAATGTTTAATATTTTTATTTGTTCGTTCTGGTGTCAAGGAAAGCGCGGCGTTGAAATCCACCACTAAACACACAATTCCTCTAGTATTCAGCGGAATGTGGAGAACAGAGTGTCTTAACACTAGGCTGCCTTTGCCTACCTTGCTACATACGGAATATAGCGTGAAAAAAAAGTACAGAAAGATTGTATAACTTTTATTTAACCTTAAGCTTCATCGCAATATACGTTTGTAATATCAAACGTGACTGTCATTTGCATATGGACATGTGTACCTATATATTATGTATATATTTAATTTGATTTATATTAAATATCTTGGAAAATTTTCATATTTATATTCATTATATTGCCAATCTATGACTTCCATAATTGTATTTATTTGTTATGTAAAATTCTATTAAGATGAGTTACTTGTGTTTGTTATTATAAAAAATGGAAAAGAACAACGTGGCTAGTCATTTAGTAAGAATCAGGTTTTTATTTGTAGTTGATTTATCATATGCTTTCAATTTTGTTTTCTCTTATCTTTATATTTCTCCCATATTTTATAATCGTTTGTTAGGCCGTCGTGGGGCACAAATATGTGACTGTACCGTGACGATTGTGGGTTCGATTCTCACTCGGGGGAATGAATAATTATTTATTAATATATTCATTTCGTCGCTCTAGTACCATTGCAAAAGCGCGGCGTTGAGTTCCACCACTCAATGCAATGCCTCGAAATATCGAAGGAAAGAGAGCAACTTGCTCATTAGGTTCACACTAGGTTCCCTCTGGCTATCCTGTATATGCGGGATCATTTTTAGTAAGTGCTGTTGGGTAGCGAAGCCTAACTTATTGTTCGTTTTATCTAAGTGGCCAGTGACCAGTAAACTACCAGCTTAAGTGACGACAATTATTACAGTTATTATGTGATTTCCATTTTACATGTATAAACATAAATCTTATTTTGTATGTATAATTATAATACATTTAGACGCCCGTGCCTAATGATCCTTAAACTGTTCCTGACTTTAAATATGGTTTTTAAATAATTAAAAACATTTAAATGGCGGAAGAAATCGATTTACCATACTTTGTTTATAATCTGTATGTGTATGTACCTACGTATTATTATTTAATTCTTTTACTTGACGTTTGATTGACAGGAAGCTTAAAAAGAAATTATAGAAATGACGAAAGAATTTAGAGTTCAGAGATCTTTGCTTATTTTAAATGGTAAGTAAGTTCATCTTGTGTTTAAAAATATTTGCAAATCTTAGCAGTCAATTCTATTCCTTTTTCTAAGCATATTTCTCTAAACACCTGTAAATCCATTATTATATTAGAATATCAGTCTCGATTTTACTATAGAAAATATTTTAAAGCAAGTAACGCTTTACTTTAAACTGATTCGTCGAGCGTCTAACAGACAATGACCTCGAGTTGTAAAAATATTGGTGAAAAAGTCTCAAGTGTTTGACCATCACGAATTCAATTTGCGAAATTGTTCCAAGAAGGTTGGAGAGAAATATGTTGTTGAAAAAATATAAAGTTGTCTAAAGTTTTTTTTTTAAGTTGAAAGTTGTTTTTTATATTTTTGTTTACATGTTTTGGTAGACAAAGCGTATTGTTGAGCTCCGCTGCTTAAACTTAACTTTTAAAAATCTCGAAACGTATCTTAACACTAGGTTCCACCTGCCAACCCAACAAGATATATAAATGTAAATTGATACTTGTTAGGGGATTTTTTTATACATAATATTATGGTGGGAAAGTTAAAAAATGTCTTAAAAATGTCAGCTTGCAATTTTTATTTCAAAAGTATAGTAATTATTCCTAATTTATCGGCTTCATTGCAAAGACGAGAAAAAATAAATCCAAAGGCTAAATGAATAAATTACTATTAATACAATAATACATTTTAGACGAGGAATCGTAATTAAAAAAAAAACAAACTGTCAAACGTCAAAGTAACGTCTCTTGGTCAGACACATCATCAATATGGACGACACTATATGAAAGTACGCGACGTTATAGAAAATCTTCACACGCCTGAAAGTGGCTATAATTTTTAATTAGACTTTCATCTGCGCTTATGATTATTATAGCAAAAAATATACATAGTTAGACGTAACGTTCTTTCATTCTTAAAATCAAAATATTTTTTTTATATTAATAGATTTTTTCTTACGGACTCTTATTGTAACAAAGAGACAGATTGTCAGGTAGTAAGCAAACATATACAGATTCGTAACAAAAAAATCAGAGACAGAGTTGTGGCTTCGATTCCGTCACGAGGAAATGACATATTTAATATTTTCATTTCTTCGCTCTGGTGTTGAATTCCGCCACTCAATACGCAATGCCTTTAGTATCCGGGGGAGAGTAGGGAGCGGAGCTGAAAAAACATTTTTTCTAAGTATATTAATATCATATACTTACGGAAAAACAATATAAGAAATATCACTTTCTATATATACAAAGGCGTATCAAGCCGAACCGGACAGACAGACATATCATGTTGACGCCCTAATAAAATAGTGTACAGGCCAATAAAGCAGATAGAAGGACATCAGAAAGCTGCAAGTTGGTTTGTATTCATACCATAGAAGGAACGACGGCTTTCCCGTTCAGTATAGTGTTTCAATCACTTTAATTGCTATATTATTACCATTTTATTAATAGTAAATGCTTTAATCACTTATATCAGCTTCACGCTGTATCCCGCACACAGCAAGGTAGGCAGAGGTTAGTGTTAAGACACTCCTGCCGAATTTTGGAGGCATTGCGTGCTGAGTGGCAGAACTCAATGCCGCGTTTTGCCTCGACACCGCGAAGCGAAGAAATGGAAATATAAATTTAAATAAATATTTCATCTCCTCGAGTGGGGATCGAACCCACAATCAGTCGGTTTTACAGTCACACTTTGTGTCGCTGCGCCACGACTGGCACTTATATAATTTATGTAATAAGTAAACTTCTTAATGTTTTAATCTCAAGTAATCACAAAATTGTTATATTTTAGTTCCAACAAAAGGGAAGAATTTGGGGGCATTTTCGTAATAAAAAAAAATGTGTTTAGTGCATTTTTCTTAAAATATTTCATGCAAATTCAATTGACTATTCTAAAAAAATCGTGTTCTAAATCGTGGCGTTACGTTGTTTGTCGTGCCTCGTGATCTCTTCGTTATGTCGACATCTCCTATGTAATAGTTGTCAATTACTTTGCCACTTACGTCGGGTTAAACAAACAGCACACTTTGCGAAACCAAAATACATATGTATATACGAAATAATAGATTTCTTAGCTAACGAAATGTGTAGAGTAAATCTGCTAGTGCATATCTCTATTTTATATTTTCTGTTTATTTTTAAATATAATGTATCAAAAATGAGGCTGGATTTGACCAGTCTGGAATATTTTAAATATATATATATAGAAATATGTTACTTGAATCCAGTACCATCACGTATATTCAGACATTTTATAACCGCGCCTTTGAACCCATGTAGACGAAGCGATTTAAGTACACATTTTTAATATAAAAGCGTTCGATTCCCGCGTGTGGCAACGAATTATTTTAATTTCCTCGCTTTAGTTATTTACAACGGCATTAAGTTTCGCCACTCAATGTGTCTCGAAAATTGGGCGAAAATTGGTTAACAGAATGTCTTAACTTAGGTTCTATTTACTCTGCTATACCTATACAAAATACAGCGTGAAGCAAAAAAATATTTAAAATATTAATTGATCGAACCCACGACTATTGCAAAACAAATAAAACAAAAGATACCTACCTAACATTTTAACATTTCTTCATGTGTTATTAAAATGTGTTTATTTAATAATCACCTATAGAAATCACATTTCTAATATACATCATTTTCATTTTCTTCTGATATGAATACGTCTTGAAACATTTAATCTAATCTCAATCTGTGCATGTGAGACGATAGTGAAATTCTATTAAGTCACTTTTACAAGCTACACCACGCCCAGATTGTAAAAATTATTTAACTATGTAATAAAATTATGTAAAAATAGTTTTTAAAAAGATATTAAATATTTATACTTATTATCTTTCGCAAAATAAGTGAAGATAGGAAGTAAAATAAGTGAAGATAGGAAGTAAAATAAGTTTTTAATATATTTTTTATTACGATATTATTATTTTAAATTTCTTTTACTATAAAATTTATGTAAAAGTTGTATTTGATATAATTTCTTGTCTCCACATGATTTCAAAAATGTGATGGAAAAGTTAAAATTTTGACGTACACTAGGTAAACCGTTTTGGTTTAGTAATTACAAAAAAATACTCAATTTTATTTACGGATTAAATATAACTATTTTTTCAAATTATCAAGACTAATAATAGCTACTAGACAGTTAAGAGTATTTTCAAAATAAACCTTAGAATATAACAGGCTATACGCACGCTATAGGCAGAACCTGGCAACCCAGTGTTAAAATACATCCCATTCCCATTAAGACACTTTCGTTCTCCATTTTCCAAAGAATATTTCGAATTAGGAAAATTGCAAAGATAAATAATAAATACTTTACAAACAGATACAAAACAATAAATAGTTATGCAAAAAAAATAAATTATAATAGAGTACAAAATTCTTTAAAACATTTCATCATATTAAGGGAGAAACTATTTCTCTCTCACATTAAAAACGAAATAAAAAAATAATTTAGGTTTAATATAAAAACAACAAGTAATTACTATATAATTTAGAAGACATAAATTCTATAATCATTATCTACATTCTAATGAAACGAGTCAAGTAAGAAACCTCGTTAGGCAAACTTGATTCCAGCTGAAATTGCGCACGCGCCGATGTAATTGCATATTAGTAAATTAAAATTTAAAAAAAAATTAAATTAGCTTCACGCTGTATCCCACACACAGCAGGGTAGGCAGAGGGAACCTAGTGTTAAGACACTCCGTTCCCCACTTTCTGCCGAATTCTGGAGGCATTGCGTGTTGAGTGGCAGAACTCAACGCCGCGCTTAACCTCGATACCAGAGCGAAGAAAATGGAAATATAAATTTAAGTAAATATTTCATCTCCTCGAGTGGGGATCGAACCCACAACCAGTCGGTTTTGCAGTCACACCTCGTGCCGCTGCGCCACGACCGGCCTCAAATCAAAAGTAAATTAATATAATTATACTAGAACTGACGTAACCTTGGATTTGTATGAACATGGCTTGTGTCGTTTATATGAAAAATGTTAATAATATGTTAAGTAATAAATTTATAATTATTTTGATATTGATTTAATGAATGTAAAAATGTATTTTGTGGTTGAGGGAATGGAATATTATAAAAATCAATAAGAGATGGATAGAATTTTTTGGATTTAATATTTTTTATATATTTTTATTTTATTTAAGGCAAGTCGTGGCGCAGAGGCACGAAGTGTGACTGTAAAACCAACTGGTTGTGAGTTCGATCCCCACTCGAGGAGATGAAATATTTACTTAAATATATATTTCCGTTTCTTCGCTCTGGTGTCGAGGCTAAGCGCGGCGTTGAGTTCTGCCACTCAACACGCAATGCTTCCAGAATTCGGCAGAAAGTGAGGAACGGAGTGTCTTAACACTAGGTTCCCTCTGCCTACCCTGCTGTGTGCCGGATACAGCGTGAAACTGATTTATTTATTTTTTTAATAATTTAATATAATATAAAATAATTGAATATAATATAAAATAACGTGTAAAAAACACATACAAAGATAACAACATAACACAAATATCAACATATTATACAGATACATTCACTTTCTGAAGTGTTATTTCTCAAATCTATGTAAACTTGTATTATACATCACTTATACCATATATGTATGTATTAGTTTATTTATTAAAAATATAGATATAATTTGTTTAATTAAAATCTTGCATCAGAACGAAAAGGTGCGATCGATACACGTAAATAATTGCGGATATTTCGTCCGAGACATCAAAATAAAACAAACAATTTCCTAACAGCGCCTCATTGTTGGATTGCCCAATGTAAGATGTTCGCGAAATACTTTTACTATAAAAAAAATATGATTTTAAACTTTAAAATAAAAGAGATAAAGTTGAAAATACTTCTGTTCGTGTGCCATCTTTGAAGCTAGAAAATGTGCTACAGGTGCTATTAGGTATCGATCACACTGGTCTAACGGTAGAGGTATTGCTATTTTATTTTTGTGGTTTTCGATAAATTGTTAGTTAAATGTAGTGTAGTGGAATAATAAGTTTGTTTTATATTTATATAGTTATATATTTTAATTATATAAAGGTAAATAAGAATATTATATTGACTCGTAATTTAAACTCGTAATTTAATTTTTAAGTAATTTAAACATAGTGCGTTTGATTTTTATCATTTTTTTTTAAATAACTCCGGCTTTATACTATCAGTCCATTTTTTCCAAACAGTTTCGACCAGGTTTTCGAACCAAAAGGGATGCGATACGAATGCGATAATAAAAAAAACATCGTGAATGAAGACGATATGATTAAAACAAATACTGCTACTATCTTAAGGACTTAATAGAATAAAAAAGAAAACAGCAAATTAAGAAAACTTTATAATTGTGATCACAGCTTTACAAAGCAATGCTATAATACTATGTAATTGACGTAGACTACAAATAAAATAAAATCTGTAAACACATTTCACTTCCATTGTAAAAGGATCTGGTACCAACAAAAAAATGAAGTCCAATGACCCCTGTTACGGCATTTTGAATGAAAAAGTATTTGAATGGATAGTGAATGGACACTAAGTGATATAGTTTAATATGAGCTTACATTAAGATAACAGGATGTTCGTGTTGTTAAATAGTTATTGTTTTGAGAAAGGTAGTAAAAATTTTTACTCTTTTAAAATTCGATTCTTAGATGCTTTTAACGTTTTTAACAGCTTCGTAGTAAGTTTCCTTTTCCAGCATAGCATAGTAAGTAGAAGGAACCTAGTGTTAAAACACTCCGGCCTCCACTTTTTGAGACATTGCGTGCTGAGTGGCAAAACTGTACTTATCGCTTTGTCTACCAGAGAAAATCATCAATCATTCCCCTGATTAGGGATTGAAATCACACAACGCGAAATAATAAACTGACTATTATTCAGGCTAATTCAAAAAGGGGAACGTAATTTGTATATAGTAAAATATTTTTTTTGTTAAGACACTCCGTTCCCCATTTTTCGCCGAACTCTGGAGTCATTGCGTGTTGAGCGGCGGAACTCAACGTCGCGCTTTGCATCTACACCAGAGCGAAGAAAACAAAAATATTAAATAATACATTTTCTCGATATTACATGACTCATTGGTTACATACACGCTCTTATGTTCACCATAAACATTTCAGGCGACTCGCTTGTCCACTCCATGTTAATTTTGTTAAGTATGCATTAGAAGTTTATTTATTAACGTGTTTTGAATATAAATAACTATTACTAGTAATTACAAAAATAAATAGAGTCGTAGTAGGAAATTTTCCTTTGTTAGGTTTTTGTTATTGATTTCAATATTTCTTTTAGTATCCCGCTGTATCCCGCATTTAGCAGGGTAGGCAAAGGGAAGTGGCACTACCACTTCCCTTTAAGTTGTCAAGATTTTAGTGGTTGAGTGTCAGAACTCAGTGCTGCGCTTTGTCTTCGTGCCAGGACGGAAGTGAAGAAATAAAAAAAAATCATTCTCAAAGTGAGAATGGAACCTACAATCGTTGCGTTTATAGTACATTGTGCCGCTGCGTCACGATGACCTACGATATTTGCTACTGATTAAGAATTATATAAATAATGTTTTTAAAGGAAAAATAGACTTTTTAATATCTTAACAACGATAGCTCTCAAAACCATTTCAGATATAGCAAAACTTTATTGAATAGACGATAAAAAACTAATGTGAGACTGCAAGTGAAAGTTGATATGCAATACCTTCACAACTTGACGGAGAGTTGGAGACGGAGTGTCTTAACACTAGGTTCCCAAGTTGCTTACCCTGCTATGTACAAAATACAGCGTGAAAAAAAAAGATGTTTTTTAAGTTATAGCTAAAGTTAAAAACCGGTGTAAAAAAATTAAAAGGACAAAACATTGACCTTCAAATATAAGTATATACTATGGTAACCCGCATATAATCGAATTCAAGGGCGCGACTAAATGTTTCACCAAAATAATTTATATTGTACCTTAACCTTAAATATACGAGTAGGTATGTTATGTAAATTTGTAATAAAGTAAATTAACATATATTAAATTATAAAATAATGAAATATTTTCATTTCTTTTTTCTGGTAACGCGGTGTTGAGTTCCGCCACGCCATACGTAATGCCTCCAGAAGAGGCGAAATGTGGGGAACGGGTGTCTTGACACTAAATTCCCAGGTTCCATCTGCCTACCCGGCTATGAGCGGGATACAGCATAAAGTTAAAAAAATAGTTACTTTAAATAATTAATGTAATTAGGGTTGCGAAATGTGAAGGTAGTTCACTTAATACCTCCATGTTTGGCAACGTGTTAACAAATATGCACGCTTTTGGCTATTTGGTCAAGGCTTGACACGCGGTTTATCCAATTAAAATCGATTACGGTGAAACATGTTCATTTTGTCTATATTTTGAGATTTGATTAAATAAATTACTGTTTTTTTTTATTATTTAATTATTATCTAAAAATTTTAATAGATATAATATTACAAAATATATGAGCTATCATGATGTAGTTGATGCGTGATGATTGTAGGTTCTTTTCTCGTTTGGCGGATACTCGTATTTTATTTAAAAGAGAAATTTGTTGATTTTTTTTGCGGTCCCTACAGATAAATCACAAGTTTAGCTTTTTGCAATCAATACGTTATAGGTACCCCTGATTTAATAAAAAAATAAACGAAAACTGATACTGGTACTATATACATTGAGGCCAGTCGTGGCACAGGGGCTCAAAGTGTGACTATAAAATTGACTGGTTGTGGATTCGATCCCCACTCGAGGAGATGAAATATTTATTTAAATTTAAATTGCATTCCTTCGCGCGTTGAGTTCCACCACTCGACCGCAATGCCTCTAGAATTCGGCGGAAAGTGGGGAACTCACACTAGGTTCCCTCTGCCTACCCTGCAGTGCTGTCAATATAAAAGTCAAAATATAAAATTTATAATGAAGTAAAAGTATTATTATAATAATTCAGAAGGTAAGGGCTTGATATTAAAATATATATTGCCTACTGTATACATAACAGCCATATTGTATAACTTCGTTTACGCATCTGATCAATTACTTAAACCGTTGTAACTTAAAGGTTTTTAGATCAGAATCGAGCCATGGTCAATTTTGTAGAGGTCATCGTCAAACGAAGAAAGCTTAATAAATTATAAGGATCAAGACATTTTTATATATTTTTGCATATACTAAGTTAATATATATTAAACTATAAGAAATTTCGAATTTAGGTTATTTTTTAAATTATATTATGAATTTCAAATGGAGCTAGGCGAATTTTATGCTAAATTTTATCATATATTATACCATATTGCCTTATATATATAAGTCGATTAGATAAGTATTCAAATACATACATACCTACAGGCAGTGACTCAGGGTCGATCAGCCTACACTTACTCTCGATTTCTAATTTGAATAAACATTAACTAACACCTGTTTCAGAAAATTTGATGCAATCGCAAGATGGAGATGCAAATTTACTTGCGTTTTGAATGATCATAAATTAATTTAATATAATTATTATTTATATTTTATCTAGAAAATATAAAAAAATATATTATTATAATATTTGTTGTTATATTTTCTAAATCACATAATGCACATTATATAGAGAAAACCTGAAGAGAATTTGTGAACACGTTACAATATATTTATCCTACCCGTATCAAAATTGTTACTGTATTATTTAATATTATTTGAAAGAATTTAAGGTAATATTTTTTTTACTTCACGCTGTTTCCTGCATATAACAGCAGGGTAACAAGGTAGGTAGATGGAACCTTATGTTAAGTACGTTCTCCATGTACCGCACAATTTCCAGAACATCGTGCGTCAAGGTGTCACAACACCGCACTTGTAGAGAGATAAAATGAAATTAATTCACGCTCCGCATTAGAAATCGAACCCACAACCTTCGCGTTTACAAAACGATAACGTCGTTTATATTGTCCATGTTTAACTGAAATCCTAATGTTATAAAATATAACAAAGAATAATATATAACACTGTCTCCCATACTAACCCAAACTGCACCTTTCTCTCTGAGAAATAGAAGATTTTTTTCGTAATTGTTTATTGTACGCCTACTATTATTTAACGTTATACTTTCATAATATTTTACAATACAGTAAAACAATTTATTTTTTAATTAGTGCGTATGTGAATATATTTTGTTTGTTTGTTTACTTTAATTAATATATTTTTTTAATAATAATAATATACATACATTTTTTTTAATTAAAAACATATATAACTTTTCAAGAAAAGTCTTTGTGCAACATAAATTCATTGAAAACTTCAATTATTAAAATATCATAAAATTTACTTATAAGGCTTGAAATTAAGAATAAAATTATTACAATAAGTTAAAACGATTATTTAACATTATTATATATATAATTTAATCTCAATATAAAAGATTGCATCGGTCAGTTACACAATACGAGACGTTCGCTTCGCTTGCATCCGGTTATCGCGGAAGTAACGGTGCAAGTCGCCAAATACATACATATACGGTAGTCTATCTGCGATAAGTAAGTTCTATGACACATCAATATTATGTGTGAATGGAATTTTGATTTTGTTTTGTTTTTTTTTTGACTCCTCTTTCGCAATAAGCGGTATATTTTTTTTTTTAGAGTAATCTGTTGAATGTTGAATCCAAACTTTTCGTTTTATTTGATTAGGTCCAATTTTTTTTTATCTTTACGCGGTTTCTCACATATAGCAGAGTGGGCCGGGGGAACCTTAAAACGTTCCGTTCGCTACTTTCCGAGACTATGGGAAATGAATTAAAATATATTATGATAAATATCGGAGAAATGTCGCTGGGTATTGAACTCACAATCATCACGTTCACAGTCAGTCTTTTATAAAATGATGTAGTAGTTAACATTTAACCAAAAACGATTGGAATTCACAACCATAACATATAATTATGTACAACCACAACTACGTCATAGTGGTGTAATATATTTCATATATTTTTAAGATTATAATCTAATCTAATAGTATTTAAATCAGTACATATGTATGTATTATACATAAAGCAAATGTCTCACGTACATAAGCTTAATTTGTTAAAAATGAACTCTAACTTGTTAAGACTTTTTTATTTTATTTTTTCTATTTAAAATTTTATTCACACATTTAACAAATCGTATAATAACCGAATGTTATATATTTTAGGTGAAGGTTAGGAGCTTGTAAAAGTTATCTAAGAAACGCGGGGCCTATAATGCTATTTAGTTTGCTAAAGATTAGATAAAGTTGTCTGTATATTTTTTTTTTGCATTTAGTATATTTAAGTTGCGGCGCTAAGTTTCGCCTCATGACGTAATGCTTTGAGAATTCGGCAAAAAGTGTGGAACGGAAGTGTCCTTATGGAAATATATTGTTTTAATAGTATAGGCTTCCTTCGCCAAAGCTGCTGTAAAGCTTAAAAATAATAAATAAAAACAAGAGTTGTAATTATTTTGTGATAGAGATTGTGGCTGTAGATGCCATTGTAGGATATCATTATCACTGCCCTTAAGATCTTTCTAAAAAACGTAAGTAGCAGTAGAACGATTCTTTATTTATCTATCTATATGTTAATACGTGAAGCAAAAACTTTGGACCCGAAAATTGCGCGGACGGAGGAGTATGAAACTTGGCACTCTAATAGTTTATATGTAGGGGAAGTGCAGAACGGTAATATTTTTCAATAATAATGCTTATAAAGTATATTAAATACACTACCAAGCATATCACAATATAAATATACACTCTTATATTTATGAAGTGACATACACGTCGATATGGCAAAGTGTATTATTTACGCGTCAACGGGTTCTCTATTTTATAAAAAATACAGCAGGATAAAAAGAGGGAAACAAGTGTTAAGATTCTCCGTTTCCTACGCGGTTTCACGTGTTACCAGACTATAAAAATGAAAAAAAAACTCCCTTGAATGGGAACTGAACCAACAACTTTCACGTTTACAGACAAACGTGCCGCTGAGCCGCGACGGCCCTACACAAAAAATATTTAGTTATACCTAAAACAGTCTATATTTAAATACCCGAGGTTTCTCCGAGGTCATAAGTCTGTCACAGTCACAAGCGGTTCACTGTCAGGTAAAAGCTGCTTACATAAATGGCGAACGCCGTCTAATTGACGAATCGAAAGCTAGACTCACATCCATTACAGTGGAGTGAAGATATATCTTAGATTGATTATGAAACACTTTCGTTTGTTAATTGGTTTGCATGTTTAATGTATGGTATATTGAACCGGAAAGTGTATCGATTTTGTGTAAAAAATCGATAAATGTGATTATCGATGTTGTTTTATCGAATTATTGTATGTAAGTTTTTGTGTGTGATCTGTTGATTTTTGATTGTAAATTAATTTTTCTGTTGTTTTTCTTATTAGTTATTTTTCATTAATGTATCTAACAAATATTTTTTTCGTTAGTTTTTGTTTTATTCATACGCCTTAATTATATGTATTACGCCATGATATTTATATTTAATTATTTTTTTAAATTAAATCAGCTTTCATGATAACACGCTTCGTTCCCCAAATTCCACTGAATTTTTCAAGGCATTAAGTATTGAGTCAAGGCAAAAAGACTGGCATTGAGTTCCGCCAGGCTTTTTGCCACAGCGAAGTAGTGAAAATATGAATAAATAATAATTTATTCCCACGAGTGAGGATCGAACCCACAACCGCAGCGATACAGTCACACACTTGTGCCCCTGCACCACGACGGCTTCTATTTATATTTTAAAAATCTTAATAAAAGGCTATATCGATATCCATTTTTCACATAAAAAAAACTCAACTCAACGCCCAAGTTCTCTAACGAGTCCTTTGCAATGAAAGTCCTTTAAATACATACATTTTCACAAATATTCAGATTCGAATCCACAATCATTGAAATTTAGACCTCCTAATACAAACCTTTAGGGTCTCTTTGTCCAATCAATTTATAAAATACGGAGTAACTCAAAAAAATATTTAAGTGTAGCAAAAAAAAACACAGATTTTAAGTCAAAATTGGTATAATTTATCTCAATTATCATTTCCCGCCGAGTCGCGTCGTCATTAAAGCAGAATGCAATTGTGTAGAACAGGCGTGACAGACAGACACCGCACCCAAATTCTTCTTGGTTGAGACCTGTATGACTGATTGTATTCACGCTTAAACATTCTATTATATGTATATATATTATACATAACTTGAATAATATATTTACATAAATACCATACATTTGCACAATGTATGATGAGGCTGTCATGGCGCCAGGATACAGGGTGCGACTGTAAGAGCGACGGTTGGGGTTCGATTCCCACTCGGAGGAATGAAATTTGAAATGAAGTTTCTTCGCTCTAGTGACGAGGCAAAGCGTGTTGAGTTCTGCCACTCCACTGTCTCCAGAATTCATTCTGTAGATATTAGGTCCCACGCCCTGTGGTTCCGTACCAATATCAGAATTGTAGGTCAACGGGAAGAACAACTTTTAAAAATAGAGAAATTTAAGTTTTCGTATGCAGAACAGAAGTGTCTTAATGGGAATGGAGTAACACTAGGTTTTCAGTAAACACCATGCTTTGGGCTTGATCTTCGTTTAGAAGAATAAATTATTTTCATTTCCCCGCACTAGTAAGACTAAAGGCGGCGTTTTCACTCATCAAGAAACGCATCGAATTCGAGCAGAAAGTGAAGGTTCTCTCTGCATATCCTGCTTTACACGGAATACAGTTCAAATTACATAAATTGTAACAAGAATGTAATTAATATTTCTTATTAAAGCTTCCTTAAATAAATCTAACTAGAAAAGTCTTTATTTTTCAAACGCCTATTAAAATCATTTTACTTCACAACTGCAACAATTAACATTTATCAACCTTAACTATTGCTGCACCATATAAAATACATATCCATATAATATAACAAATAATAAAAAAATAATATTGTATATAAAAAATAACCTTGTTTCTAACCATAACGCGGATATAAACGGTCAATAAGCCTATCAATAATCATAAGAAGGTTTAATCACTCGCCAGCGCGTGACCAATGCCGGCAATAAGGTTGGTTGCATTCGTTGCACGACAAAAGCACGACCTCCATTCTAAAGGATAAGTTACGAACAAAAACATTATAAAAATATTAATTAGTCGACCATAAAGAAATGTTTAGTTTTTTTTTGTTTAATATTGTATTTTTCTTTTAGAATAATTGTTTACGAGGTTAGAAGGAAAAAATCTATGGTTGTACTCTGTAAAAACTGGAACACAAAAAGCAATTGATGTTCAATGTGATATTTATTTTTGTATATCATGAACAATTCGTTTTTTTTTAGTAGGAAAGTATACAATTAAATGATTATAATTACAACTTAATAGAAATATAAATTAAAGCAATAAAAATTCTTTAAAAGTATTAAGGTAATCTTTGCTTTATTCGTAGGAAACAGTAGGTAGGTACCTACTGTTTCCTATGCAGTTATCCATTAAATATGAATTATTTTTATTTTTAATATTTAAAAGTCAGTATTTGAAAAAAAACATAAATCGTCAAAATTATCTCACGTAGGTTATGTAAAAAGATTGGCAGAATAATTATTTTCAAAATAAATATTAAGGATTTAAAAATATATATGTATTATAAAAAGAACTATTTCTAGCTTCATATTAAATGCCATACGTTGAAGCGAGATCGCTCGAATAAAAATTATTAATAATAATAAAATTATAAGTTATATTATATTTTAATTACATATATCTAAGTACATAAATATAATATAGGTCAATATATACGACCACGACTATGTGTGTCATTGAAACACATAATAAAACCACAACATTAGTTTTTCCACAATTATTCCCACTTCTTAAAATTACTCACCAGCGACGACGAGCGTGTGAAAAATTCCTAAGAGGATCTAATTGTCACTTAACAGCCAAAGAAGAAACTTGTTACGGAAAACAGCAAGAAAGAACAATGTAAACCAGTTGTAATTGCAACTACATTTTATTATAAAACCGGATTCGAGTAGGTCGAGCGTCCACTTCAATAATTAAGCTAGCGACTAATTGCTTGCGTAGTTTATAACTATTTATTGGATGATATAGCTTCTATATTATAATCTTTTAGTATTTTGTTAGCTATTTCTTTAATGTTTGATGCAATTGTTGTTGGGTCCTTATTCTTGTGACTGATAAAATTTAAATTATTTTCAATTTCCTGCTCTGGCAGACGAAGCGCGGCGTTGAGTTTCGCCATTTAACACATAATGGCGAGATAATTAGGTGAAAAGTGAGAAATTGAATGTTTTTACTGTATGTAAAAGTAAAAATATTTTAAATAAGCATTACAGACACGTGGTCCGTACTTTTTTTAACTTTCAGCTTTAATTATATTTTATATTTATCTGCTACTTTAACTATGCTTATATTTATTTCTTAATTCTTTATAGAAATTTAAACAATTATTTGCAAAAAAATATATAATTTTCATACATTAACATATTTATAAATTACATCTAAATAACTCCATACAACATCAATACAATATGAACATCACAAAATTGCAACAAAAAGCACATTTGCAAATATAACAAATACATTTATTTGCGTAACAAAATAATTCAGTGCGCGTAGTAAATAACGTTACTCACAAATCGAAGTGCTATATCGCGAATGTGCTCCCACGTTGGTTTGTTAACCTCTGAAGGAGCTGGTCACTGACCATTTTACAGTTACTGCAAAATTTTAACTAAGGGTCAATTCTTATTTATATTTATTATTATATTTGAGGCTAGTCGTGGCGCAGCGGCACAAAGGGTGAGTGTAAAGGCGACTGGTTGTGGGTTCGATCCCCACTCGACTCACACTCAACACGCAATGCCTCCAGAATTAGACGTAAATTGGGTTCACCTCTGCTACTCTGCTGTGTGCGGGATACCGCGTGAAGCTGATTTTTTAATTTTTATTATAATCTTAATATGTATACTCGATTATCTTCTTTATCCCTACGACCTGACAATATTTTTGTATGACATTTATAATTACCTAAATAATTTAATCAATATATCAATGAAAATGTAATCTTTATATTTTTAATACCTACTGATATCTCACTTTTGCATGATGTGGTTTA